>CM068963.1:42250251-42284474 GCA_035128595.1 Eptatretus atami | reverse complement strand
AGGCCAAATTGGGGTGTTGGGCTCCGCAGGCGGATCGACGGGATGGAAAAGCGTATCGAGCCGTGCCGGGAGCAAAGACAGTCAGAGGCTCCGTGGTTGGATTCAGGATGAACCTGGGGACGAACCTCATGCTGGGTCCATCGCCGAGGAGGAACAGCCGTCAAGTCACTCTCATCAAGCAGATCGCAGACTCGACACCAGCAGCCTCTCATCCAGCAGAAGGCAGACTGACCTCATCCAGTTCCTCTTGCCTTTCGGGGCGGCCTTTTCACGAAAGCGATCGCAAAAACCCTCATGTAGTCCCTCTTACTGCCGATCGCCCGACTCCCCTCATGCAGTTCCTCCTGCCTTCCTGGGGCTCGCTCTTCTCACGAAAGCCGATGCCAGACTCACAAAGCAGCCAGTTTCTTTTTACAGCCGATCGCAGACTCCCACTAGCCGTTTTCTATCCAGCAGAAGGCAGACTGACCTCATCCAGTTCTCCTTGCCTTTTGGGGCGGCCTTTTCACGAAAGCCGATCGCAAAAAACCTCATGCAGATCCTCTTACTGCCGATCGCCCGTGTCGAGGCTCAGGTAGTTCCACCCTTGCCTTCCCGGCGCTCGCTCTCCGGACACTCCCCCGGGGACCCGTGATTGGTCCATCGCTCGAGATTGAGCTGCCCTCCACCAATCGGCTGCCGACACGTCTCACCGACCGCCACTCTCAGAGCAGTGGGCGGGGCTAGTTCGGAGAGGGGAAGGAAGAAGAAGAAAACCACCTCTCGGCACACCACCACTGTATGAATAATGAACAGCCTGCTACACCTCCCAACACACATGTAATGTCCAATTACCAAACAACCTGGCTAAACATGCATTTAAGGGGGATCTGGGCTAATCCTATATTTAATAACACTAAGGGCCATTTCCGCAACAATATGACCGGATGTGAGTGAATAATTAAATTTACGACGTTCATAACCTGTGCCAAGAAACTATGTGACATAATGGGGTGCATGGATGATGCGGGTATATGGGCCATAATAGCAGTGGGCCATAATAGTAGTTTGTTCAGTTAACAATGATATTTTTATTCAGAATGAATGCGCGAGGTGAGATTATGTGCTCTATGAGTGCCATTCTAGTTGGATTTGTGTTCACTGCTTGAACAGGACTCTCTACAAATTCCTTACAATATTATCGAGTCAGATGACATGATTTGTTACTTTATTGGGTATCCATCCATTCATTGGGACCAGACTCTGTGCAGAGCGTTGGTGCTGCCTTAGCAGTCTCCTTGACTATTGGGCACAATCCTGGAGAGGTCGCCACTCCCATACAGGATAACAGCAAGCTGGCACTCATTTTTCCAACCTCAGAAGGATGACAGGCAGAGTCAACCCCACCTGGTATTAATTCAACAGCCAATGAGGATTTGAACTCAGGATCCTCGGGTCCCAAGCCCACCACCCGAACCATTAAGCCAACACCAAGCATTTTATTGGGCATACCTAGCATAATTTAACTTGCTTTCCTTTTCAATACGTATATCTTCCCATGCTCTGCATTTCCTGCGTGATAGGGCTGTTTATTACCGTCCAGGTAATCGTCATTTATACATCGTCAAAATTATTCTCACAAGTGCAGGGCTTGAGAAGTATATCTGTTGTCCACTGTACAGTCTAGGACTCTGAGCAGTGTGATATCATACGATAATGTAGCTCTGGCATATGTGTACATGTAGCCAAAACTCCAGAGATTGCATTTTTCATAAATTAAAATGAGTACATAACATTTTGGGGGGAAACTTAAGCTAGAATTCGATTGTAAAGAAATGTGTGCACACAAAATAATTTAATTTGAAACTAAACAAACAAAAGAGAAGCACTCGGGAACGAAAGAAGAACTAAAGGATGTCATATTGATACTTGACAGTATGTTCCCAAATGAAAATCACGAGGACTGGATAAACATTGCTGTGACTGTTTGTTTATCGTGGAAAAAGGAATGATTATTACGAACCTGATTTGCCATGAATCATTGAAACTTGAGAAGAACAGTACTCAAGTGTTTTTACTGCCCATTGTAAATGGTCACTTCAGCTGGTGTATAATATAATAAATGTTACAGAGGTTTTTTTTCTTACTATATATGTATATATTTTTTGAGGCGTTCACTAAACATTTCACAACCGCTTTTGCGTACGAGTCTGAACGCAATGAACTACCATCCACTTCGAGTATGGATCGTTTATTTGAAAATTTGTCACACTACATTTATTTGTAAACTAATTTTGAATGACATGGGACAGTCATCATTGTAATCTACCACTAACAGGGATCTGCGGAACATATGCACAATGGTGAAATGTGGCTTCAAGTCCTCAACTCTTCTCCCTCCACCCTCTCCCAAAGCCCAAGTCCTCAACCACTCCAACTCTTCAATCCTCCCCTCCCCCACCACAACTCCTCATTCCCCCACCCAAAGCATCCACCACCTCTCCTAACTTTGTCCCATCCTTGCTCCCCTCACCCTCCCCATCCCAACCAAAAGGTGTCAATCCCCTCCTCATTTCAAGCCTTCAAATCCCCACCCGACCACCCCCCCCCACTTCCCCACAACTCCTCAACCCCGCTCCTTCCAAAACCTCAGCCTTCCCCTCCAGACTCTGTCCCATCTTTGCTCTTTCCCCCTCTCAACCCAAACTCTGTCCTCCCCTCCTCCCATTCACAAAGACAAACAGGCATTCCCACATCGAAACAGTGGGATATTTAACGTTTTCCCCTCCCCCTATCATGTGATCACCGACTTCACAAACTGCGATTGAAACAGCTACATGTAATGGCCCATCACGGTCGCCTGTCCAACTCAGTCCCACAAAATTGGACAAACACCTTTAGATTGACATGGGTTTTATAATCCCTGATCAAGTCGTTGAAGAGAAAATAGATGCAAATAATTGCAAGGACCTGCGTAACCTTCGTGGTAAAAGCCCTGCTTGGGAAAATGCCACATAGTTATTTGGGCGTCATATGGACAACAAACCGCTGCCTTGATCATTGAGCCCTATCTTCACAAGACCCGTGACGCCTATCAGCTCAAAATCCTTTTCGCTGTTGATTTGGTCATTTTACAATGAAGGGAAAACTTGTAGGGAGGCAATGGCGATTGTGAGTATGACAGCTCGAAGATGTCTTTGGTTTCACGTTGAAGTAAGCAACAACATGGTAGCTGTATGAATTTTCATGTTGAAATTGTGGGTGGAGTCAGGCAAACTATCCAACCAGTGGGTGGAACTGAATGTACACACAGACGACCGGCCGAACAAGCCTCTATCGATGTTCTATGCAGAACATCTATTTTCCCATAGCATTTTCATGGCTGGGGTTACAATGTTGGACGGATCGACACTACGAGTGGAAGATTTCATATTGCCACCACCTTGAAGTTATTACAAATTCCTGATGTAATGATGGTATTTGTAATGACTTAAGAGTGTCAGTGTGGTGGCAATACATCACCTTATCTTCGCAAAGGACACCATGGTATCGTTAACGTTCATCAACTAATGCTGGGAGATGGGACACCCAGTTTAACCTTCATTCGAGGGAAGGTGCACACGATGAATCACCATGCCTGTGAAACACCATTTTGACAGCGAACTGGGTGGAGATTTGAACCCCACCTACATAATGCAGTGGGGTGTGTGCATACCTCTACTCGAGGGTATCACATCCCATGGAACAGTCCAACTAACCAAAAACGGTAAGACAGATGTGAATGGTTGAAATAGTACTGACATCGCAAAGACTTTTAAGCACTGAATGGGATGGCCACAGGGTGTTAGCAAATGCAAGAATCGACCACACTGTTAATTGTAATTGCTAGCGTCCGTTCCGATTCTGAGAGTTGGGCAGTTTGACCCCAGCCAAGTCGTACCAAAGACGTTTAAATGGCATGTGCTGCTTACTTGCTTGATTTTTATGCTGAGCATTTAAAAATGATACACCATGGACAATGAACCATATGCTGGCAATCATTGGACGTGTTTGATGAGTTTAATGGCCTCCTGCGTTGAAGTTCCTTGTTGGAGAACTCATCTTTTAATTTGAAGCAAAGTACACACATGAAAGTGAAATTATTGTTGGACAGAGGAATATATATATATATTGTTGCGGTTCTTAGAACCGCATGCATCCAACAGACAGTGGTCCCAAGACAGTTATTCCATTATTATACGTGTAGATAGTCCCTTTCTTTGTCTAGCGGGATAACAGGGGCGTGCGTTGCGATGATCTCATAGCTCTCGGTTTGCTTACATCATTTTTTCTTCATTTCGTCCCCACTCTTCTTTTCGTCTGATTTATTCCTGAGGTAAATCTGAGCCACGTGCGCCTTCGCTGTGAGGTGGGCCCTCATGGAGGCCAGCGCTTGCGGCACCGCTGCGAGGAAACGATAACGCGCAGGCTTTAACGGCGCAGAGCCCTCCTTCCCAAGCGAGCCCTAAACTCAACGTGTGCAGCGAGTCATACAGTGCGCTAATGTATATATGTATATATCGCAACGCGCCCCTTCGCAACGCACAACACAACGCACCCCTTCGATTTCCCACTAAACACGAGGAGGGAATGTGTCTCCACATATACTTAACGGCATAACTCACTTTGGGTCAGCTGTATGTTTGAATGCATACGGTTCCTAGAACCGTAACAATATGTATATATATGTATGTATATATATATATATATATATACATCATAACATATATACACATATATACATATATATATATATTATAATACATATATATATTGTTGTAGAATTCCGCCCGCCGGCGTGTGAATGACCGCGTCTAACCAATAGCGGTCGCTTCGCCCACCGAACGGACAATCCAGTCGTGACTTTCTGGAACAACGCCAGAAACCAGTCACGGGTGGGTTTTTAATCCCACCACGGCCCAGTCCGTATTCTACCGCGCGAAATAGGGTCAATCGCCGAATATCAATATACCTAAGTACCCGCGCGGGTAACCTACCGAGGGACCGTACCTCGGCGAAGGCCTGCTTGGACACGAACCGCTTAAGCGGTCTGTTCCGTTCTGGGATAACCGAGCGGGTATTATCGCCAGACCTCGCCGGACCCGATTCTATTTATCGGCTATTTAAAAACCACCTATATTCCGAGTGCAAGATGGGGCAGTTCAATGAGGGAATGGACGCAACGAACAGGTTTACATTCACACAAGGACATTTATTATAATAAAGCACGTATGCAATTAAACAAGGAAAACACGTATGCAATTATACAAGCAACAAAAGCACGACAAAAGACTACAACCGTCTACTTATTATGTACAGTCACTTGCACTTAACAGCAGTTCCTACTTATTAGACGGGCCCACAGACACACGTACGCACACACACACACCCAAGAAATGGTGGCAGAGGCCTTTAATAACAAGCTCCAGCTCGGAGGACAGGTGAGCTGAAAACCAGAGCCTATCCGATCCTCTCCACCTCGTGTGGTCTTCAAGTTGTTCGGACCCGGGCTCCAGCGAGAGCGAGCTGGATCCAATCGCCGAGCCGCGATCCTTCCCGAGCTCCGCGAATCCTCCCGCGCTTCTCAACACGTGCTGGTGAGACGAGGCGCCGATCCTTCCGTCGATGCGTCGCTTCCCCGAGGAACCACCTCCCGCGCTTCTCAACACGTGCTGGTGAGACGAGGCGCCGATCCTTCCCGTCGATGCGTCGCTTCCCGAGGAACCACCTCCCGCGCTTCTCAACACTGCTGGTGAGACGAGGCGCCGAACCTTCCCGTCGATGCGTCGCTTCCCCGAGGAACCACCCTCACGAAGAGGTCGATGAGTCGCACCAAGCCGGGAACCAAAATGGAGAACAAAGAGCTCCACGACCCAAGAAGAAGAAAGCCACCACTCGCAGCTCGAGCCGAGCGACCGGCTTAACTTCCTTCCAAGCAAAGCAGCTCGAAGCAAAAAGCTCTCCCGAGCCAAGCAGAAGCCGAAGCTCACGAACCATCAAAGCAAAAAGCCTCCTCCCGAGCCAGGCTCAGCCGAAGCTCACTGAGCCAGCCGAAGCAAAAAGCTTCCGAAGCTCAGCCCTAACGCAAGCAAGCAGGACCCGACGGTCTGCTGAACGGCTACTCTCAACCCCTTCTCCAACTCTGCCCAAACCGAACAAAAAAAGATCTCTTCCTTATCCTCTTCCGCCTCCCCCCGCTCCCGGCGTGACTCATGACTCTGCCCTCGTGCTCCATCCCCCGCTCAGCCACGGGTGGGAGGGAGTTGTTGACATCATGAGTCACGGGACGGCAGGGTGGTTCTTCCTCTTCGCAGAAGAGGGGGAGGGATGTCTCCATTGTTCGTTCCCTAACTATTAAATCGATCCGCAGTGCATCTAATCGATTTCTGAACATTTAAACAATGGAAGGTGAGCTATCTAGGGAACAAGCACTATCGACATAGCTGACTAAAGGAACCTGTATGTTGTGTGCAATCGAATTCCCAAATTCGTAACAATATATATATATATATATATATATATATTATATATATAATATATTATAATATCATATTGTTGTGGTTTCCACCCGTTCGGCGTGCAGATGAACGCTTTTAGCTAATTGCGGCCGCGCCCACCGGACGGGCAATCCAGTCGTAGCTTTCAGGATCAACGCAAAAATCCAGCTACGGGTGTGCTTTTAAGCACACCACAACCTTGTCAATACTCTACCCGCGCTACAAGGTCCGATCGCCGAATGGTCGATTTACCTAATTTATCGCGCGGACAGACTACCGAGAGATTGTACCTCAACGGGACCTGCTTGGAAACGAGCCGCTTAAGCAGCTCGCTCCGTTTGCGATTACCGAGCGGTGTATTATCGCGAAGCCCCGTTGGACCCGATTAGCTTATTGGTATTAAAATCCAGCTATTTATTCCAAACACAATTACGGCAACTCAATGGAGGAAGGGACGCAACGGGCAGGTGAATATTCAAACAAGGACATTTATTTATAACACATGCACGCATGCAGTCAAGGCAATGAATGGGGGTAGGGACAGGACACGAGCAAAAAGACCCTACAGCCGTTGTCTATTTACTATTCTGTACATGCACTTAACACAATTCTACTTAGCGGACAAGGCGCCACAGACTTCCATGCCAAAAAAAACCCCAGGAAAGGAAAGGGTAGAACAGGACCCGTAGGCCTTTAATGTTTCCGCGGAGCTGTGGAGACCGCAGGAGCTCCGCGAGACCGCGCAGTTTACCTGCCACCCTCGTGGTGACTCGCTGGACGACCCTCGATGTCTCGCCGTCAACACGGCAGCTGGTGTGATGGCGACTCTGTTGGTCTGGGCCTTGCCGTGCGGCCTGGCGATCGGGCCTATCCGACGCCGCCTCAGAGGAACGAACGGGCCTTGCTCTTTTAAGAGTTGATGCTCTTTTAAGAGCCCGCCCGCTCCTCAGCGTTGCTCGGACCGCCGTCTGGCGACTTCTCTCGGCTGCCTCCACCGACCAACAGCCCTCCACTGGACTCGAACCTTGGCGCTCTCCACCGGACTCCAAGCTCCACTGCACTCGACTCCGAACCCCGACAGACTCCTGGTGTCTCCTCTCCTCAACCCGACTTCAGACGAACTCAGAACCCAACTGGGCTCTTGGCGTGTCAGCCCCGCTTTTTATCAGTTGGGGGGGGGGGGTGTTTGGTCTTTTACCTTCGACCTCTCACCCCCGCTGGCTCCGCCCTTTTGGCATTTTGATCCGATCTGGCCGTCAAATGCGGAGAGAGCAGACGTGGTAGAGATCATCAGCTCGCTCCGCCCAATGAGGGAGTCCCGCGTCTGTCGGCGGAGATGCCGTTCGTTGAGGACGCTGTTGCTGGCAACAAGATGGCGGCATTTGTGGAGATGAAGGTGAGGAGATGATGTTTGTTTGTTGATGTTGTGAGGGATATTGGCGGTTGTGGCGACGGTGGTGAGGAGAAGTTGGCGGTTGTGGCGACGGTGGTGAGGAGATGTTGTTTGTTTGCCAAAATAAAGATAGCAAAAGAATAATACTACCTCAAAGATCACAGCCCGGTTACCGAATAATTCCCGTTAGACGTCGGTGGGGAAATCTATCTGGACACACACTTATCGACATAACTGATCTTCGGGAACCTGAATGGTGTTCTGTGAATTTCCACAACCGTAACAATTATATATATATATATATACATATATATATATATATATTATATATTATATATTATTATATATATAACGAGTGTGTTCAAAAGTATCCGACCTTTGTTCATAAAAAATACTCGTATCCAGATACAACAAACTTACACTAATCTCCTTCAAAGTAGTCCCTTAGGCTGCACACATTTCCCCAACGGTTCTGCCACTGTGAAGCAGCACTGGAACGCTCTTTTGGATGGCGCCAGCTAGTCGGTCACATTCCGCATGATGTCTTCTCTGGACTGAAATCTGGTCCTTTCAGGGCATTTTAGCTTGGGAAAAGCCAGAAGTCACACGGAGCCATGTCGGGAGAGTAGGGAGCCTGACAAAGAACAGGTGTGTTGTGTTTGCCAGGAAACTCTGTATCAAATGTGAAGAATGGGCGGGTGGTTATCGTGATGGAGCTGCCAATTGACCGCTGCCCACAGGTCCGGCCGTTTGTGTCGCACAGCGTCACGAAGGCGACGCAGTACCTCTTGGTAGTACTCTTTGGTGATGGTTGTGCCCTGTGGTGCGTACTCATGATGAACCAGCCACTGGAGTCAAAGAAGACAGTCAGCATGACTTTGACATTGCTGCAGACCTTCCTTGCTTTTTTTAGCCTCGGGGATGTTGGATGGTTCCATTGTGATGACTGGAACTTGGTTTCTGGGTCGTACCCATAAACGCAGGTCTCATCGTCAGTGATCACTGTGTTGAAGAAGTTGGGATCGCTGTTCACAGTCTCCAGCATGTCCTGTGCGATCTCCAAACGGAGTTGCTTCTGCTCGATCGTTGGCAGCTTTGGCACGAACTTCGCTGAGATTCTCCTTAAGCCAAATCCTCAGTCACAATGGAATGAACGGATCCAATGCTGATGCCTGCCTCGTCTGCAAGTTCTCTGATCGTGATTCGACAATCCTGCATCAGCAGGGTCCTCACTTAGTCAATGACGATCTCATTTCGGGATGTTGAGGGCCTACCAGAACGTGCTTCACTTTCCACTGATGTACGACCATCTTGAAGCGGTTGTACCACTCTTTTATCTCTGTGTTCCCATTGCTTCGTTCCCGAAGGCCTGTTCAATCTTGAGGATCGTTTCCACTTGGGAATCGCCAAGCTTTAACACAAAATTTGATGCAGTAGCGTTGTTCAAGTTTTTCCGCCATTTTGTCAAAAACGAAAATCCGACGGGGCTCATTACACTTCCTCACTCATAGGCGGTCTGTCGGGGACTGACAGCTTCTGCAGGCGGGAAAATATGCATGCAATCCAATTAGGATCGCTACATACGTGCACCAAACCATGGCCTCCCTAGCTTCATTTGTTTACGCACGAAAAATTAAGGTTGGATACTTTTTGAACACACTCGTATATATATATATATATATATAATATATAATATATATATATATATATTATATATATATATAATACATGTATATACGTATATACGTATATACATATATATCTATAGTGACTGGGGCACCCTGAACCTTGCACAGAATGACTGGCACCCTGAACCAAAAGGACTACCACAGCATTTTTCAGTGCCATGCAATACCCTCTGGTCTACGCCTTGTTGGTCAAGGGTTAATCCGACAGCAAGATAACGACCCAAAACATACCTCCAGGCTATGTCAGAACTAGCTAAGAAGAAAAGAACAAGAGGGTAGGCTTCATATCATGGAATGGCCAGCACAGTCTCCAGACTTAAACCCATCTAGCTGGTTTGGGATGAACTCGACAGAAGGGTGAAAGCAAAGCAACCTACAAGTGCAACACATTTGTGGAACTTCTGCAACAGTGTTGGGAAGAACTTTCCGAACAATATTTGATTTCCATTGCAGAAAGAATGCCACGAGTATGTTCGGCTGTTATCTCTTCAAAAGGTGGCTACTTTGATGAGTCAAACATTTAGATTAAATTTTGTTCAACAAAACGATTCCATGATTTCTTTTTTATCTGCAATTGTTTATTTGTTCTATGCTTTAATTTCAGAGTGCATTGAAACATTAAACTGGTTAAATTTTCAGTAAAACTGGAAAAATGGGGTTTCTAAAACTTTTGACCGGAAGAATCGATATACGAGGTGTGTTCAAAAAGTATCCGACCTTTGTTCATAAAAAATACTCGTATCCAGATACAACAAACTTACACTCATCTCCTTCAAAGTAGTCCCTTGGGCTGCCAACACTTCTCCCAACGATTCTGCCACTGTCAGAAGCAGCGTTGGAACGCCTCTTTTGGATGGCGCGCAGCTGGTCCGTAGCATTCCGCATGATGTCTTCTCTGGACTGAAATCTGGTCCTTTCAGGGCATTTTCAGCTTGGAGAAAAGCCAGAAGTCACATGGAGCCATGTCGGGAGAGTAGGGAGCCTGACGAAGCACAGGTGTGTTGTGTTTGGCCAGGAAACTCTGTATCAAATGTGAAGAATGGGCGGGTGCGTTATCGTGATGGAGCTGCCAATTGACCGCTGCCCACAGGTCTGGCCGTTTGCGTCGCACAGCGTCACGAAGGCGACGCAGTACCTCTTGGTAGCACTCTTTAGTGATGGTTGTGCCGTGTGGTGCGTACTCGTGATGAACCACGCCACTGGAGTCAAAGAAGACGGTCAGCATGACTTTGACATTGCTGCGGACCTTCCTTGCTTTTTCTGGCCTGGGGATGTTGGATGCTTCCATTGTGATGACTGGAACTTGGTTTCTGGGTCGTACCCATAAACCCAGGTCTCATCGCCAGTGATCACTGTGTTGAAGAAGTTGGGATCGCTGTTCACAGTCTCCAGCATGTCCTGTGCGATCTCCAAACGGAGTTGCTTCTGCTCGATCGTTAGCAGCTTTGGCACGAACTTCGCTGAGATCCTCCTTAAGCCCAAATCCTCAGTCATAATGGAATGAACGGATCCAATGCTGACGCCCGCCTCGTCTGCAAGTTCTCTGATCGTGATTCGACGATCCTGCATCAGCAGGGTCCTCACTTGGTCAATGACGATCTCATTTCGGGATGTTGAGGGCCTACCAGAATGTGCTTCACTTTCCACTGATGTGCGACCATCTTTGAAGCGGTTGTACCACTCTTTTCTGTGTGGTGCCCATTGCTTCGTTCCGAAGGCCTGTTGAATCTTGCGGATCGTTTCCACTTGGGAATCGCCAAGCTTTACACAAAATTTGATGCAGTAGCGTTGTTCAAGTTTTTCCGCCATTTTGTCAAAAACGAAAATCCGACGGCGCTCATTTACACTTCCTCACTCATCGGCGGTCTGTCGCGACTGACAGCTTCTGCAGGCGGGAAAATTCATGCATACGGATTAGGATCGCCTACATACGTGCACCAAACCACGCCTCCCGAGCTTCATTTGTGTACGCACGAAAAATTTAGGTTGGATACTTTTTGAACACACCTCGTGTATATATATATATATATATATATATATATATATATATATATATATATATATATTGTTACGATTCTGGCCCGCCTTGCGTGCGATCGGCCGCGTACTCTAAGAGCAGCCTCGTCGCCCACCGGACGGACAATTCAGTCGTGACCCTCCTGGAACTACCGCCAGGAGCCAGTCACGGTGGGGGTTTAACCCCACAACCAGTCCATTCACCCGCGCGAATAGGTGAATCGCCGAATGTCGATATACCTAAATACCCGCGCGGGTAACCTACCGAGGGGTTGACCACGCCGCAGGTCGGCTTAGGACACGACCGCTTTAGCGGTTCGTTCCGTGCTACAGGGATAACCGAGCGGTGTTATCGCCGACCTCGATGGTTCAGATTATTATATCGGGTGTTTAAAACCCACTACTCATTCCACGATGCAAGATGGCATTTCAATGGGGTGAAAGGAGGACGCGACGAACGGGATACAACAAAGACGACATTTATTCCAGCAACACGTATACAGCAGCATGCAATATACAAGCAACAAATAGAAGGCCAAGCAATACCACCGACTACGTTTATCTATTACAGTCACTTACACAGTCGTTACTTAACAGGACACGGCGCCACAGCATGCATACAAAACAACAGGAAAACCCTCCCATAGGCAGGGAGGTAGACGGGGTTCGTAAACCTTTATGGTCGTGGGCCGTGGATGACCGAAAGGGCCCGCGAGACCATGCTGGTTACCTGCCCCTCGAGGTGTGACGGTGGGCAGGTCACGACGCCTTGTTCCCACGGCAGCTAGCGTAGCCGCGCCTGCTCTCGGCCTTTGCGATGATGTGGTCGGTGAGTTCTCTCCGGCGTCCCTCGCCAGACGCGCAGATTCGCACCACACATCCGGCAGGGCTGCGCCCTCCCGTCTGCGCCTCCGAGGCGTCGCCCGGACTCGCCACCGGCCCGCGCCTTCACCGACAGGTCGCCCAACGCCAAGACGAGAGAGCCCGACCTCGACCACCAAGAGAGAGCTCGAAGATGAAGCGAGAGGATGACGTCCACCAAGAGAGCGAGTAGAATCCAACACGACCCTGACAGAGAGAGTGACGTCGACGACCCAGACAGAGAGAGTGAGCCTCGCGCGTGGTCGCCTTATATAGCGCGGGGCTCCGCCCTTCCCTCCTCCCAGTTTTCGGCTCCACCTTTTTTGAGAAGGTTCCCGAAAAGGGGCGTTCCTCATTCCGACCGCGTCACCCCGCGCGTCCACCAATCAGGGGCGAGCCGCCCACCCGCCTCCGTCACACTCCTCGGAGAAACAGGCGGGAAAAATCCGCGCGCCCATCGGAACTCCTCTGGTTTCCTTTTGCGTTCGACGGTTTTCAACGCGGCTTGTTGTTTGCGTGGAGGTTTGTTCAAAATAACAATAGAAAAAGAAAAACAGCTATCTCAAAGGGTCGCAGCCAGTGAACACGAAGAATTCCCTTTAAACAACGGTGGGGACCTATCTGCACATAAACTTAGCGTCATAACTGATCTAAGGACCCTTTATGGTGTATTGCGAATTTCCACAGCCGTAACAATGTATATATATATATATATAATATTATATATATATATATTATTGTTATATATATACATACATACATCACGAGTCAAACAGGAGAAGATTTTGCACGCACGCAGTTTCATAATACCGATACGTTGACGCTTCAGCTATCGAAGTTTGAAGATGAATAGCTCATACAAAAAGTTTTAATTTTTCACTCATTAGCCATTTTAATAAGTTAGCCAACCGAGCTGTTATTATTTATACTGATACGTATTTCGTTCAGCTTCAAATCCCATATTTCGGGAATGGATCTGTTTTGGGATAGCTGTCCGCTTTGCATTAACCCTGAGAGCATTATGTCATGTCATGATTCTTCAGCGAGAGCAACTCCAAAGTGAGATCTTATGTTTATCAGAGTTTTTATTTATTTTTCTACATGGTTACATGGCATATTTGATTGGTAGTTTTCTTGAATAGGTGTGAAATGATTTGAGGAAGTTTGCTTTTGTCGTTTTCATGTTTGACCAGAAATCATTGGAAAAATGAGCTGGCAGGATGGCCTTGGAGGTATGCACTCACCTCGAAGCTGTCCAGCCTGGGTTTGAATGCCGACCCAATTATAAACTGTCATTCCAGTGTTTCACAGCATGTTGATTCATCAATGTGTGTGTGTGCCGTCCCTCGGATGGACATTAAACTGGGCATGCCATTTGCCAGCATTAGTTGGTGGACGTGGTGTCCATGTTGCCCTTTGCAAATGTAGGCGAGCTATGGCCGGCACCATTGTCGAATTCAATATTCCTGCCCTAACTACAAGGGGGCACTGCATTAGCCAATGATGCTTCCCAGCAGCCGTGTGCTTCACACAAACGAGGAATTGGGAAAACACCGGTCACGTGACCAGAGCTGCAAAATGTCATGACCTGGTATGTGGTGTGGCATTTCACCACGTACTAACATTTTATTATCAAAGCCTTCTTGCATTATATATCATTGAACTTTGAACATACCGAGTTATCCTGACAGATAGTTGACCGTATGCCCATATTTTTTTGGGTATTTCATAAACCTAATTCGAATTTACTTAATGCCACCTTACATTGTCTATTTTGGTCATTTACTCACAAAATAAAAACATCATCGGAACTGCTTGATCGACATACTGTGATTGAAACGTTGGACTTCCGAAACTTCAGCTGTGGAGTGTTCCGTTAGCGAGCGGCTTGCTATCACTCGGGCAGCCTGTCGTTCCGTTTCAACCGCTTTACAAGCCGCTCACCTAGCCGCTTGGCAAACGGAGCAAGCGATTAAGAGAGGTACTGCGTGATGTTAGCATAAATGGCCGTCGTAGTCTGATTCAAAACGATACTACAACCATTCTACAAACATGTGAAATCCTTCCTCTACCCCCCACAATCCCCCCCCCCACCTTTCCAGTCCCCACATCTTTCTTGACCTTTTCCTTGTACTCTGTCGCTGCTGTTAACACAATCATTTCGTTTGGGGAAGTTTTCACACGAGGATCAAGTTAAACCGAAAACGACGATCCGGGCAGCATTTGCTCGAGTACCACAATCGCGTTGTTCCCATGGAGACCGCAATGTTAAGCGGAGCATAGCACTCCGTTCCGTTGAAGTGCTTTGTTTGAGCGCTTTGAATCGAGCAAGCTGCTTGTTAACAGAACACACGCCTTGTTACCTCCACCACCAAAGGTGAATAAGGTTATGTTTTCACCCCTTGTCTGTTTGTTTGTCTATCTGTGTACGGGATATCTCAAAAAGTTGTGGACGGTTCCGGATGAAATTTTGTGTACAGGTTCTGTGTGTGACAAGGACGAATTGATTCGATTTTGGTGAAGATCTGGATGCGAGAATTATTTAATTTTTTAAGTGATTCTTCACCATCCAGAGATTGGGCCAAAAACGATATAGTACTGTATAACATGATATTTCAAAAATGTATTGAGCCCGATATGTTGTCATGGATCAGGCATTACGTAGTGGAGGTTATGCGCTCTACCGAGTGCCCTCCTCGTTGTACTTGGTTTTACACAATTTTTGTGTTTTTTGTAAATGAAAACTTGGGTGAACTTGCAAGCTTGGGGTGTATGGTTCAAGTTAGGATATAAGATGGTGGTGGTGGTCGTATGGCAGCTAAGCTGCCGGGGTAGCTATCATTTCTTGAAGCGCGACTGTGTCGCTGATGCAGTGCCCCTCCACCAGTACACACACTGGAACTGGTACTCATTTCGCCGATCTCAGAAGAATGACAGGCTGAGTCAACCCCCTGGTGTATTAATTCAGCGGCCGACGGGGCTTGAACTCAGGACCCTAGGATCCCAAGCCGCCACCCTAACCACTGAGCCAACACCAGGCTGGGATATAAGATGACAACACCAGGTGGTTTGATTTTGCCTTCCCAGAGAAATACACCGGGGGTGGGCGGGATTGGCAAGGGCCCCGGCACACAATGCCCTGTTACTTGCGAAGGACTGCGGGATCGTCAACGCTCACCAGCACCAACTGCTGCCTCATAGCAAACCAAACCCAACAACGCCGCCGTCTTGGACACCCCCCTCCTTGAGAAGCACCAGATGGATGATTTATAGGGGAGTCGGGAATCTAACCCAGAATGGAACTCAAAGGTGATTTTGTTCCACCTCGGAGGTTGCCGCTCTCCGCCCAAATACATACTCCGACCACCATGAACAATATTGTTGTCAGTTGGACGTGATTCCTTGCAGGTTCGAAGTAGGCCAGAATCGAAATTATCCTCCAAAGCTCAAGCACAATTGTAGGAAGTCGGAAAATAAAACGAACGTTTGTTTGGGCGCGGATTGTTCATCGCCACAGCCAATCAGACGTGCAGGTGACGTCACGGGCGCGGATTGTTCATCGCCACAGCCAATCAGACGTGCACGGTGACGTCACGGGCGCGGATTGTTCATCGCCACAGCCAATCAGACGTGCAGGTGACGTCACGGGCGCGGGTTGTTCATCGCCACAGCCAATGAGGCGTGCAAGTGACGTCACGGACGCGGAAACGCTGGAAGAGATCTTGGTCGGTAATAAATTATTCTTCACAAGTCACAACCCACATCCGATGATGCGGGTTCTTGGTCGAAGTCGATGAGTTAGTGTGGACTATATTCTAAGCTACTGAGTTCCGAGTCGGGTATTGCGACGGAACGTGCATCTTGGGATCAAGATGCTCGGCGGTGCGAAAAGCGTCCGCCCGTCCTTCATCTCTTACGTGCAGTCGATTCCGTCTGAGGTACGACCGTGTCCGTGTGGGTAAATGTAATTCGGTTTGTTATTTCGGAAATGAAATCTAATCATGGATCTTGAAGTCATGGGTAATGTGGAGTCTGAAGCTGAGGTGATTGTACATCTTTTTTTTTGTCATTTAATTTGATGAACTGTTCGATTGAATAGGGTCTTTGGTGTAGCGCAGCTATAATGGGCCGAATGTCCTCTTCCTGCGTCCAAGTTCCTTGTAATTAGCCGTCCGTAGGATGATAGAGCGTGTGAACCTCACAGAAATCGTTGTTATAAATAATTTACTGGTTCCTCTCTTTATCTCTCTCGACTTGCAGCGATGATTTTTAACGGTTTTTTTTCTTCGCCGTTTCTTTAAAGCCGATTCGCCATTCTCCTCAATTTAAAGCAACCGTTGTTGAGGTATTTTGGGGGCGGACACAACCTTTGACGGAGTGCTCCCGACCCACGTGACGTCACACTGTCAGTTTTCTGTCCAACAAAACGACGATGAATTATTTAATTTCCCCCTCTTAAAAATCATCGATTACATGTTTTATTTTCATTATCATTATTTAGAGGGTTTTCAGATTTGTACCATAATGCCATGCGCGCCTCCATATTGGTTGTCACTTCTCTGGCAACGAGAGCATCAGTAGCTCCACAATCTCGCACGTTTATATCCTTGGTCTGACTTGCTGCAATGGAAGGTGACGCTCATTCTTTGGCCTTGTTCGGTCTTGTTTACCCTTTCTCGCTTGTTTAGCTTGCCAACCAATATGGCGCCCATGCACTGCATCATGGTTCCTGAAATCCCTGTATTCATAAAACAAGGAATTGCAAGGAAACTTCGATGTGACCCATCTGGGACCACAGGGAAAACTGAAATGCTACAAAAGGACTTGGGCGGTGAAACTCGATGGTCAGACACGTAGCAACACTGCCCTTTAACCAAGGTAAATGCAAGGTGGTACACATTGGCAGAAAGAACCCTGAACAGGAGTATGGTATGAATCAAGTTCCAGTACAGAAAGTCAGGAGGTGGACGGGGAATTAAAATTCCACAAAAACATGTTGCAGCAGTTGTTAACAAAATATATTGTGGCTACCTGGAATCATAAAGAAGATGTTCAGGCACCTGGACAGGACTTCCTTGCCGCCTTTGTTCTCGACTAGTACGGGCCCGTAGGTGCGTGCCCGTAGGTGAGTGCCAGTATGTGCAGCCTCTCTCTCTCTCAAACCTCGAAAAGGCACATCCGCGGGTCCCCAGCAATATTCCTGGCAAGTTTCAATCGGGCAAAAGAAATAATAAAAAATAAATAAATAAACATTAATTGTGATGTCATTCGTGATGTCATAGCACCGTGTCCTGTCATTGGTCGACAGATAAATGGCCGTAACTTGGGAACCGCTTGTCCGATTAATATAAACCTTGAAAAGGCACATCCGCGGGGCCCCGGCAATATTCCTGGCAAGTTTCAATCAGATCGGACCGTCAATCGTGCAAAAAATAAATAAATAAACATTAATTGTGACGTCCTTCATGACGTCATAGCACCGTCTCTTGTCATTGGTCGACAGATAAATGGCCGTAACTTGGGAACCGCTCGTCCGATCGATATCAAACCTCGAAAAGGCACATCCGCGGGTCCCCGGCAATATTCCTGGCAAGTTTCAATGAGATCAGACCGGCGGTCGTCGAGAAACAGCGGTCGCAGACAGACAAACAGACAGACAAACACACAGAGATTGCTGGAATTATAGATAGATGTTGGTCAGACCTCTCCTAGAATATGGAAATATCCTCTGGCACCTCTGATTTAAGACGGATGCAGATAAAGTTGAGAAAGTACAGAGGAAGGCCACTAAAATAGTTCCAGAAATCAAGGAGCTTCCTTACCAAGATAGGCTGAGGATATTGGATGTACACTACAGGAGGAGGAGGGGTGATATGGTTAGAGTACACTAGATTCTTCATGGGCTGATCAGGATCCATTGCAGTCATTTATTCAAGCCAGCGAGGCATACTTCAACTAGAGGTCACTCAAGGAAGTTATTTCAGGAGAGGAGCAGACTAGACCTCAGGAAGTGCTTTACATGGGAAGTAGTTGAACACAAGACGCTAAATTAATTTGTCTAAATTTGACGAGCACTGGTGGAGTGAGCGCTTCCACCTTCCATAAGTCTGCTCTTCCCAAGCATATGAACACACGAACGTACAGTATTACAACGATGAAAATATCGGGGTGTTACAGGATCACCACCACCTCCGAATCCGATGATTATTATGATGATTATGTAGGACACAATTTAACTCGTCGGTTACCCTTATATGCCATATCCACACCCCAGCACGACAGATTCAAGATAATTTATTGTCCATGTTTATAAAACATGGAGATTTGACATCCACTGGAAATTCAACAACCAAAAATCTTTGGAATGACGATGGCAAGGGATTAGGACGAAGGCTGCATCGACACAGACGTATGTACGTTTTATTATCAAAGCCTTCTTGCATCGTCATTGAACATATAGGTGGCTACATCACGTGGAGCACTGATTAATTATTGAACTAGCCACACACTGGGAATTTAACTAAGCTACCAACAAGCCATGGTCTATAATTTGTGAAAGATACCATCGGGTCTTTAATATAATCAAGATGCAGACAGGACAGCCGGCTTAAATACCATTCTAACAATGGCACACTTTGAAACACATTTCGTTATGTTTGACCTTCCTTGGAGCTGGCTGATTTTTGGAGTGGTTAAATACTGTACTTGTGTGTAAGCAACGGCACGTATGCCAAAAACACCCCTCGGCATGAATTGACTGAGGGAGGCCTTTGTCCGACAGTGGCCTGAAATAAGCTGGTTTGAGGAGGGGGGGTTACATCTTCTCTGATGGCTGTCAAACCCAGATGAGATTATGAGGATTCTGCCAATTCAGCCACCCTTTGTGTTGGAATGTCACCATTCTTTGAACTCCCAGAAAGTAGGATGAAAATGATGATGTATGCACTCGTTAAACATTTTATTCTTCTCCAACCTGTCAGGAGGCACTTGAGGATGGTTTAAATATCCTTAGTTTATCATGCATAATATTCTTAATTTTGCATTGCTTAACACGATTGTGGGCTTTGATTATTATTTCGTATGCAACCTGTGGCTGCTGACTACATCATTGCTGCGAGCATGGCTGTGCCACTGATGCAGTGCTCACTGTTTCCAGTAAGCTGGTGCTCCTTTTACCAATCTCGGAAGGACGACAGGTTGAGTCAACCCACCTGGTATTATTTAACAGCACGACTGGCTCAAACTCAAGACCCTAAGCTTGTAAGACGGCCACCTTAACCCTTAAGCCAATGCCAGGCTTATTGTGGACTAAGGAGATCCAAGATGGTTATGTAGTGAGGTGTTTGAGTTTGAAGATGCTCATCAATTGAGCCTGGGTTATAAAGGTCATCGGCTAAAAGTAACCTTCTATTGATGGGCAAATTTCAGGTCATTTTGGCTCAGGCCATCCTCAATTCACAAGCACCGTCGATCCAGTCTTAGTCTGGCTGTCGAAAAAGCAAAAGTATGGGAAATAACCATGTTTGTGCAAAAAATAAATAAAGAACAACAAAATATCCTTTAGTTGGAAATCCACATCCTCTATCTTCCTGCTTCTTGTTTGCCTTCCTCTTTTACAAAAGTTTTTATCTCTTCACACATGTGTTCGGCTTTCTGCTTTGAGGACAGAGTGTGCATGCAGTTGGAGTGATACCGAAAGCCTTTTGGGGATTGTAGCTTGCTTTGTGTGAACATTTCAGATTAAAATGAAAGGATCTACAGGTCGATGGCCTTTCCTCCGGTATGGCTGTCCTTGCTGTCTCAGTCAAATGGCTCCGACCCTCCCTCTGACATGATTACCTAAAATACTGACTACCTCAGCTGATCAGGAAAGTGGAGTTGTTGATAGAGATAGAGGTAAGGAACACCACCAATTTAGTAAATGCGAGAGGTCGTACGTAATAGACAAAAAGGGACAGTCATCTCACGACTTTTTCCTGCAAGAGTTTTTTAAAAATTATTATTATCATTTATATTGCTTTGTATTTGAAGACCTGGGAGTTGGCAGGATAGCTCGGTGAAAGCATAATCACATTTGAGCTGTCTAGGTTGCCTTTGATTGATTTAGAATCACATATCCGCCCTTCTCTTTGGACATATCACGCCGAAGTTGAGCTATCGTGAACGTAGTCGTCCCAAAATCCTTGAACGTGTTTGACGAGGTTCATCCTTCCACCATAAACACTCCACCACCTAGCTTGTGGTTGGCTGCATCTTCAAAGTCTATGGTGAAGAGGTGGTCAAGTGTCAATGTACTCTTGCATGATGTCATTGTCAGTCAGATGTGTCAGCAGGACCCGTACGCATGGACCGAAACTTCAAGAACCACACTTTACCACCACCACACTGTTCGTAAGGAATGTTATTCAAACACACAATTCTTTTCAAAGAGATATTAAAGAACGGGTAACAGCGTGATAACAGAACAGAACTAGAAGGACACTCGATAAAGCGCATACCTCTGCCAAGCTGATTAGTTTACGTTTTGTATCCCTCTGATGGGCTGGATCTGGATTCAGACCTGACCTGAAGTTTAATCTGCTTGTTCTTTTTCACCTAACCAACTCATCCACCAAGTTTCGTCCGAATCTATCCCTAACTTGAGATATTATGCAATATATTGTTTTAGCCCGATCACTCAATTGTGGAGAATCACTTTTTAAAATTCTGGGATCTGGATCCGGATTCAGATCTTCACCAAAATCGAATAAATTCTTCCTTGTTGCATACCCAACACACCCACCAATTTTCGTCAGAATCCATCCACAACTTTTTGAGATCTCCTGTTCACAAACAGACAGACAGACAGACAGGGGTGAAAGCATAACCTCCATCCACCTTCGGTGGCAGAGGTAACTAGAACGGCACTCGGTAGAGTGCATACCTTCGCCAGTCTGAACAGTTTATGTTTTGTGTCCCACTGATAGGCCAGATCTGTGTCCTGACCTGAACCAAAATCTAATCACCTTGGTCTTGTTACCCACCCAATTCATCTTCCAAGTCTTGTCATAATCTGTCCACAACCTTTTGAAATATCATGCTACATATTGTTTTGGCCCTCTCTCTCAAAGGTGAACAATCACTTTAAAAATGAGAGGAATCGGATCTTCACCAAAATCTAATCTATTCGTCCCTGTTACACACACTTAAGGTCTGTCCACCAAGTTTCGGCCGAATCCGTCCATAACTTTTTGCGGTATTAAAAAAAACAAACAGATAAACAGCCAGACAAGCGGGTGAAAACGACCTCCATCCACCGTCCACCTTTCGGTGGCAGAGGTAACAAGCTTCGAGTTTTTCAAGAACGGTGTTCGTAACCCCTGAGCAAACACAAGTGATGGAAAAGAAATGCTTGGATAAATGTCACTCTTGAAAGGTCTTCAAGACAACTGTTCATCACCATCTCAGATCATCCCTCATCCAAAACCATGATCTTTGCTACCCCCGTTAACTCTCCCCAAGCCCATCTAGACCCAAGTTTACAGTTTTTCCTTCCTAAGAGCTTGATGCTGTATACATCTTATCCACCCTGTGTATCCTCCCCTACTCATTCTTTCCCACACCCCTTATTTCTCCAAGTCTCCTATGTTGTCCTTCAACCCTGCTGTTGGTGTGCTTTCTCCTCTTTATCCTGTTCCTCTTGTTCAGTTATGTCATGATCCATTCTGTTTTTATCTCCTCCATGAGCCTCGACTTTTACATGAATAAAACGACTACAGCATATAAACTTTCACCAAGGCCTCCTTTGCAAGCAGGGAGGGCTCTCCCTGCATCAATTACAGGGCTTTCCTTCTGAGGAATGTTAAGCTGGGCGTCCCATCTGCTAGCATTTGCCGGCGTACATTAAAGATCCCACAGTGTCTTTACAAGTCGTTGGCACGCATTACCAGGAAGACTCGCTCTACCTTGACAGTGCAGTGAATGGATTTGAGAGCCGAGGTGCAAAACTCCAATCTCAAGGGCCAAGGGCCAATGTTGATTCAAGCATCAATACCAAAGCAACACTGCACAGCTACAGTTAAAGATGTTGTCAATGAGGACTGCCTGTGTGTTTTACCCCCATCAAACCCAAGTTCCTACGCCACCAAAAAAGCAACCACTCTACTTCACTTTGCCCACTCACTATTTCTTTCTTTCTTTTGCAGACTGAGTCGTTGAAGCAAGTCGAGCCAAGCCTGCTTCCAGGTGAAACAAAATGATAATCTCGAGGTGGTTTTTTTTCCCATCGTGTGTTTGCAGCTCTTTGGAAAATACTACTTTATATTAGGAATAAATACTTGTTTTGAAAAGGAGTGGAAAATGAGCAGGTTGCCTAAAACTGACCACCACCACCATCACCACAAACAACAACCCTTTTACAACCATTTTCCCCCTTGAAAGAAGCATGATATTCCTCCATACGGATCTGTCCATAACATTCATTTTTATTAATGCTGACGGTAAACCTTTCTTCTGTATTGCACGTTTCCATTTTTGAAACGTCTCCTTTGATTCTTTTTCACCATCAGCATTCAATTTGAATTAATCGGCATGCAATAATTGAATGGGAATCGCAACCTTGTTTTCATTAATTATTCCATCACTATTCCAAGCAGTGGAGGACTTCAAACAGATCCCTGGCATAATCCTACCTTGACTTAAAACATTTCAGAACATCCCAAGTTGATCTTTTTACCATGGTTCTTGATTTTTATTTATTTTAAATACCATACATTTCCATGACTACTTTTACCATTTCTTCAGGCATGAGCTGCCTACCTAAGGCTGACCAACAATTTCTGAAAAATCATGTACAGTTTCTTGATTCTTGAAAAAAAAAAAAAAATCCAATTCTTGATTCTGTACAGTTTTGCAAATCCTCTCCCCCCACCCTCCATCCACTGCACCCCCTTCTTACCAGGCAAGTGCCTGAAAACCCATTTCACTCAATTAGAATGAATTTTTTTGAAAATGCTAAACAATTGTCCCACTACACAGCTACCCTTGGCATTCATCTTGCAAAACAATGTTGTCAAAGCATTGCTCTATTGCTTCACTAAAGTTGTCAATCCAGTTTCTTGTTCCCTCTGCGTTCCAAAGAGTGATCAAAGTTTTCTTGTGTTCTGAAGCCTGAACTTTCCTGTTAAGAACAGTGAACACCCTCTTTGTTTTCTATTTTTCAACATACCAATTCCTGATGCCTTGAGCCTGTCTAAATCCTTCATTTGGATCCTGTCTAATTTGTTCAATTGTTAAGTTGTGCAGATAGATTGATTAAATGTGTGGACAAACCCCCAGATGTGCAATGAAAGTGTCAAAGGATAAAGGTTCAACTTTTATATTCTGAATGCAAGGGCCTTTCAACAGTCCCCAGTGCTCTTGGCTAGCTCTCAGTTGTTTGGCATGTTGTAATTGAGGAAAAAAGAGAATCTATTACAGCAGGCCCATACAGTGGTTATAAAATGTAAACGGAGGAGAGGGGGTTGTAGTTCTTTAAAAAAAAAATATATATATATATAGATTTCATAGGTCATTTACACCAAGATTATCACTACTTAAAAAAAAAAATCCTGCTTTTATAATTTTTATCAATAGTACTACTGTCATGGGAACAATACTTTCATTCATGACATTTATGAGCAAACGTTGGTTTACTATTGCATGATATGTTTTAACTACAAGATGGAACCTGAACTCGATTTTGCAAACTATGTCCTAATGAAAGAAATGTGTGGCGCTACATGTTGCATTGGGGGAAAAATAAGTTTTAAATGGGATTCGTTTGTCTTTTTTTGGTTTGGGTTGAAGGCATCTCTCCTACAGTCTTACAGGATTTGGTGGCTTGCTTTCTATCCTGCACTGTCTGTTCATGTCGCCCGAGCGCTTGGTCCCCATATATGGCATAAGAGAGCAGGAAGGTTGTCAGGAAATGTCGGTCTGACCACTTCACTTTCTTGATGCCACTTGTGGGAATATTTTTGTACAGTAGCACCTCGATGATCTGATCTTCAAATATCCAGTTCCAGAGGGAGCAAGTGCCATTGATCCAGTGCCATTTTTTTTGTCTGAAGCGGATTTACACCGTTTACTTTGTATGGAACTATTCCATCCTTGTCTGCGTACAACATGCACAATCCACATGTCAATGTACTATTGACATACACTTCCCCTCCTTTACCCATGTATCTTCTTCTTCTTTCGGCTGCTCCCGTTAGGGGTCGCCACAGCGGATCATCCGTTATGATCCGCATACTGATTTGGCACAGGTTTTACGCCGGATGCCCTTCCTGACGCAACCCTGGTCGCCTCTTACGACACAGGGATAGTCCTTTACCCATGTATGTCTTTGCTCATTCTTGCATACCTCCTGTTTTGTTATGTGATTTTTTTTAAAGAGGTAAGTAGAACAGTTAGCTGCAGAGGAAGGTATATTTCAAAATACCAGTGAAATGAATCCCCCACCCAACTCCCCGTCCACCCAATCCCCTGCTGATGGAAACAGGACAGTGCAATGTCATTAACTGGTTGATTCACTTGATTTCACAACAAAAAAGATTTGCAAACAAACAACTGTATACAGCTGTGGAATGATTGTTGTCATGTGAAAGCAGAGGTTTCCAAATTATTATCATAAACAGTTTCAACGGAGGAGTGCATCAATAGTCGGGGCTACATTTGGTGCTTGTGCCTGTGGTCTTGGCTCGGCCTGCGGGGTAGTGGAGTGAATCAGCGATACGGGCTACGTTTGGTGCTTGTGCCTGTGGTTTTGGCTCGGCCCATGGGACAATGGAGTGGATCAGAGGTTTGGGCTATGAGGAGGTCCAAGCATGGGAGTTGAGGAACACATTTGCGTGAGCGTGATGAGGGTCTAACTTTGATGGTTTTTGAACTGTGATATTTGTTAAAGAACTGTGAAAAAAATATTTTTCTGAAAAGCATTTGATTGTTGTCAACTGAATATGCACAAATGTAATGTATTAAGGAGAGTGGGGCATAAGGAAGGGGAGGGATGGGGGGAAGAAGAGAAGAGGGAGCGAGTGAGTGGGGTGGAGGTAGGGATGAGTGCTTCGAGTGTGGAGGGAGAGGGATGGGTAGGGGGGAGGCAGGGAGTGAATGGAGAGAGCGGTGTGGGGCATGCGCACACACAGGACACACAGGCTCGGGTAGTGGATCCAGCAGGTCGGCCTGGGCAGCGTGGCTGATTGAAGACATGAGCATCCCAAACTGATCAAGATGGTACTGGCTCTGCCAGGTGGGCAGTGGTTCAGAAGCGAGGTTCTTTTCGGTAGTTCAAATGTCGGATCATTGGGGAGAAGAGCAGTCAAGGTTGTGGAGATGATGCAGAGGAGGGTGTGCGTGTGTGTGTGTGTGTGTGTGTGTGTGTGTGTGTGTGACCAAATGGAAAGGAGACATGGCGAGGAGGTTGGTAGGAGGATACAAGCTGTTACACGTGGGTGGAGATGGAAGGAGGGAGTAATGGTGTGGGAATTTTTGGAAGAGATCAGCAAGCAGGTGGTCAGAGTGCAATAATGGGAGGGACGGATAGTTTTGGTATGGGTGGTGATACAGAGGCAAATGGTTTGTGTTATGTTGGTATATGGGCCACAAATGGGAAGGACTGGGGTGGTTAAGCATGAATTCAGGGACACATTGGAGAGGATGATGAGAATTGTTGAGATGGAGGTAATGCTGTGCATTGCAGGGGACTTTAATGCACAAGTGGGAGCTGGGGGAAGAGGAATGTTTTGGTAATTTGGTTGGGGAACGGGGAATAGAGAAGGTCAAGAGCTGATGGCGAGGAATGGGATGGCCATAGCTGGTTCATTCTTTCAAAAGTGGGAAAGCCACAAGATTACCTATCGCAGTGGACATCATAGAACAGAACTGGATTTGGTGGTGGGAAGGAAGTGACAGTTGTGGAGGGTTAAGGATTGTGAGGCTGGTGGGGGAGCTTGAACTAAGGGAAGAGTTTTGGTTGATCCTGGGATGTCTGAGGAGTTCAGTGTGAACAATGGTTTGAGGCAGATAAGTGCTCTCAGCCCACTCATGTTTCTCATGGTGATTTTGCTGGTAAGCAGGAAGGGGAGCTTGAGGGGTAGTATGGGGAGGATGCTGTATGTGGACGATCTGGTTGTTGTGGTGGAGAGTGGGTGGGAGTTGCAGGAAGTACTGGGGGAGTGGAAGGTGGCATTTGGAAGGCATAGGCTAAAGATGAGTATGGAGAAGATTGAGGTGATGTGGTTTTGGCAGCAGAGAAAATAAATGAATATCAGGTTAGAGGGGAAGGAGATTAGGCAGAGAAATAGGTTTGAGTATCTGGGAGGAACAGTGACCGGGAATGGTAAGTCTGTGGCAGAGGTGTGGAGGAGGATTAAGGTGAGTGCAAATTTATGGAGGAGGGTGGAGGGAGTAATGGCAGATGGAAAGATATCAGGAAAATTGAAAGGGAAGGTTCTGTTGCCATGTGTAATGCCGGCCTACCTTTGCCGCCTGAGACGGTGGCACTGACAGAAACGGTAACAGAGCCTGCAGGTTTCTGAAAACAACTGGGTCAGGAGGATTTTGGGAGTGAGGAGGGTGGATAGAAGGAGGATGCATGAACTGAGGGAGGAGATTGGTGTGCAGATGAGTTTGATGGGGCGATTTGTGAAATGCCGGCTGAGATGGGCTGGACACTTGGTGTGGATAGGGGAAGAGAGAATGGCAAAAAGAGCAGATAGATTGAGGGAGCAAGGTAGGACGAAAAGAGGAAGACTGCAGTTGAGATGGGAGGATTGTGAGAGGAGGGATATCTGTAAAGTAGGGGTGGTTGGAGAGTGGAAATAGTTTGCTGAGGACAGAGTAGGGGGGTGTGGGGTGGAGGAGTATATTGTGGTCAAGGCAGGGGGCAGAAGTGTGGTGCCATCAGACCTCACCCCTTATCAAGGGAAGAGGAGGAGGAGGAGGTGAAGAAGTTTCTCTCCCCCCCCCCCATCAAGTGAAACATAATTGCCTTAGTTTTGTCACATCTCTCAACGAGTGTTTCAGGCCTTGTGGTACAGAAACCAGAAACTAATATTCCTCAATTAAAGTTTGTTTTAAAGTTAATCATTAAAGCACTGTCTTTTTAATAGCAATTTGATCTTAATGAGAGTAATTTCTGAAGTTGAATGTTGAAAAAAGTAATTGACTGGAGCAGAATGTACTTTTATAATCTTAATTTAAGAGTTGCAAAAAAGTAAAATAAAAATATAATGGGCTATATAAAATACACATGCATGTTCATTATTACTATTAATTTGCAATTTGTCATTGGCTTTGACACCAACACAAATTTTTATTACCATTTCTCGGCATCAAAAAGCGTCACATATCGAACAAACAGTTTTAATTGGAGCACCTCACCAACCATTAATGCATTTAAATTGCATCAGATGTGGCAATTACTGCAAATTGTTGCTCCCAGCTTGCCGACGACCCGGTGACAGAAGATGCCATTTGCTTTTTTGCTGCCTTCATCCCCACCCTGTTTCGAATTCTGTGGGCACAAGCAACTTGTCAGTGAAGAAAATGTTTGTTTGTTTTTCTCAATTTATGTCCCAAAGAGCATGCTGAAATGAAGATTGTAAATTTCTCTACAGTCGTTTTATATTTTGTAATACTCAATTTTAGAAATTGCAATTAAAAGAGAATCAAATTGTTGTGACAAATACTCACTCGTAAATAGTTTTTCACTTTGATGAACCTTGATAAAAGCGAGTAATGCTGGAGAAAAATAAACCCTTAAAAACGAGAAGGGCACTCAGCAGAGCGCATACCTCTGCCAGGCTGATTAGTTTATGTTTTGTGTCCCACTGATAGGCCAAATCTGGATTCGGACCTGAACTAAAATTTAATCAGCTTGTTCTTGTCACCTAACCAACTCATTCACCAAGTTTCATCCAAATCCGTCCATAAATTTTTTTCAGATATCCTGCTATATGTCGTCGTTTTTGGCCGCATCTCTCAATGGTGAAGAATCACTTATAAAATTCTCGGATCCGGATTCGGATATTCACCAAAATGGAATCAATTATTCCTTATTACATACCCAACCTGCCCACCAAGTTTCATCTGAAACTGTCCAAAACTTTTTCAGATATCGTGCTATATATCGTTTTTGCGTTATCACTCAATGGTGAAAAAAAAAAATCACTTAAAAAATTCTCTGATTCGGTTTTGGATATTCACCAAAATCGAATCGATTCTTCCTTGGTACATACCCAACCTGCCCATCAAGTTTCGTCTGAATCAGTACACAACTTTTTGAGATATGTTGTTCACAAACAGACAGATGAAAACATAACCTCCATCCACCTTCGGTGGCAGAGGAAATCCCATTGATTATGTATCAGAACTTTTTGACATTTGTTTATTTTATTTTACATGATCTAAGGCTCGTGATGAAGCTGCCGCACACACATGGACATACATACAGACAAACATTCATGACACAAGATTGTTAGATGAGACAAACACAACTACTACTACCTTTTAAATGCTGAGTCCGTCAAGCAAGGAAGCAGCACCTAGCGTTTTTAGTCTTTGGTATTCTTCGGCCACGGTTTGAACCACCGACCTCCCAGATTCAGAGCAGATGCTCTCATCATTACACCACCAATTTTCCTCCCCAATTTATCATTAATAAATGCAGATTTTATATTTTCATGAAATAAATTAGATACTCTACTGTTCCAATTCTCAGCCCTTTTTTTGTATTCATCTGTGAAAGCCTATTATAGGAGTTAAGCCTCCTTAATAGACATTTGTAAATTAATCAAAATGGCGTTGATGAATAAATGCTTAATGAGTTTATTGAAATGCTAATTGCTTTTGGATTCCAAGATGTTTAAAGTCGAGGTTACACTTTGAAAACAGGGTGATTACTTCTCCTTGGGCTTTGATTATTGTAGGCATTGCAGTGTTTGATTTTGTGTAGCATTGGTTTACACTGCAATATTGTTTTCCTGTGGTTACATGCAGGTGAGGTCGTCATTGCAGAAGCAAGTGATGTGTTCAAGTGCAACAGTTCTGAGGAGAATGGGCAGAGGCTACGAGGCACCCTGATCTGCACAACGTTAAAAGTATCATTTCTTCCCAACTTGTCACTTGATGAGCAACAAGTATGTCTCCAGAGGATTACCTCCTCGGTTATTACCCTCGTCAGAGGAGAGGGTATTGCATTTGGCTCCGTTTGTTTGTTCGCACATGACTTTAGTGTTTTTCTCCGCAACCGCTTGTCGGATTGAGACAAAATTTTCACCATAGGAGCGACAACTCATGTAGAATGTTTTATTAATAATTATGACATCATAGGTCATGTGGTGTGGCAGCAACATTGGAAAAATGGAAAAACTTTGGACCTCTGTATCTCTGAAACCGCACCAAGGAAAAAATTGAAACTTGGCACATAGCAAGTAGTCCTCATTTGGAAAAAGTGTGATTTTTTTAATGACGTCATAATTGCATATGTAGAAAGCTATGTCTGATCAGTATGAAATTTCTGAGGGTCATCTAGGGATAAAAGGTCCACAGAAAAAAAAATTGATGACGTCATCGGTCACGTGATTTGGCAGCCATATTGTTTGGTTTTTTTTGTAACCTTCAAAATCTTCTCTGAAGTGGCAGAACAGATTGAGGTGAAACTTTACACGTATGACCGCCTATCCATGAGGAACAAAAGGTTCACAAGTATGATGTCATAGGTCACATGGTTTAGCAGCCACATTGGATTTATCCTCAGACCTATAAAATCTTCTTCTCCAGAATGGCTGGATAGATCAAGGGGAAACTTCACGTAAATGTTCCCCAAGCCTTGGGTGTACAATTTTGTTAAGAAATAATTGATCGGTCACATGGATTGGCAGCCATATTGGATTGAAGAAAAATATCAAATAATGTTTTCTCTGGAACCGCTTAATCAATCAACGTGAAACTTCACAATTATGATCTCGTAGTGATGGGGAAATACATGTTTTAAATTTCAACTTGATCGGACACATGGTTTGGCAGCCAGAATTATTTTATTGTTTTGATCTGGGTTTTTTTTATTTTTTGAATAAGGCTCGCTTAGCTATGGTTTTGAATAGGCCTGAATGATTTTGATGGTAGATGAGTAGCAGCTGAAATGCAAATCCTATCCAGGTTCCTCCTGATGACTTCATCTTTGTTTTTTGCTTGTTTGGGTTCCCACTGCTCCAATGCAGGACTGTACCTATTTGGTCTTCCATTTGATTTGATCTGAATTGAATTCATTTTAGTCCCATTCTAAATTAAATTTAATAATAATAAACCTCATGGGTCAGGGTCAGGTGTCAAATCAAAGCGGGATGTCTTTGTACCCGGTCATCACTGCCAGCCGTTGTAAAGTAGCGGTTCTTATTATGTCTCATTAATTGCGTAACACACCAGTACGCAAGCACCACACAAAACAAGTCCTGGCGAGGATATGCAATCTTTCATTGTTCTTTTTCTTGTTTTACTCTGAGACAATAATAATTATTGGACATCTGTGGTTCGGGATGAAAAGAGGTGGCAGGGGGTCTGAGCTGCATTTGTTATGTACAAGAAGAAGGAGAGCAGCAGCGAGCACACACGTTCTTTTTGCGATGGCTTGATAGAAATTCAGTCTGCATGCAACATCAGTCGTATACCAGTGAACACGTCCAGATCGCAATTGCAGCCATTTACTTAAATTAATTGCTGAATACATACAATACAACATGCCCTGTGTTCATGTTTTAATTGTATTCTCCCCCCCCCCCCCCCCGATACACTTGCAGCCTTCTGGACATATGAAGAAACATCATAATCATAGAACACTAGTGCTTATTACCAATTAATATTATTACCCTGCATGTGCGAAGCAAAAAGCGGAGTTAAGCAATTGGTTCTGTCTGTCTTGTCTGTCTGTCCACAAATGTCTCAGTTTATGAATGAGGAACAATTTGGCTTCAATTAAATGTTGTATTTTGAATATACATCGGAAAACGAACCTGTAGTTTAGCAGTACTTTGGCTCTGAATTTGTCCCGATCCTGCATGTGCCTAGAGGAGTGAGATAATTATTTTTTACTCTGTCTGCCTGTCTGCCTCTCTGGCAGTCAAACAAAATTGAAAATAATTCCAAAAAGGAAACTTACTGTTTTAGTGACATCATAAAGGACACAAACAACAGGCACACAGAACTAATGTAATGTGTTAAATATGGTGGTGTAAAAGACACTGTATCAATGGTGGAAAACTTCCAAAATAAATATTTTCTACGACCATTAAAGTCTTTATTTTATTTCAATTGAATTGGATACTTGAGCACTGTGGAACACAAATCACCTTTTTGACACTTTCAAAAAGCTTTAGTTTAGCAGTACTTGGAAACAATATTACAGCATTTTACATCATTTCGATCAATCAAATTTGCTGCCCGCAGACCCAACAGCTTTGAAATATCTAGTTTGTAAGGGTTTGAATGAGGTTGTACCACATGAATGGTGTGCTCATACCCTGGCCATAATATAAATTGCTGCACCAAGGTCACTACATTATCAGCCACACTATTGATTCGTACATCGGACCAAATTCAAAATTAGTCTGATAATATATCAACCAATCTATGACCAATGGTTCTGCTGACACACTTTTGTTGCTGAGAACTGATTGTGGATGAAATACCACCACTCTGGGTGCTGAAGGTTGGAACAGGAATTTTTTAAAATCTTGCTCAGGGTTTAACACACAATGGCCAAAGTATTTTAAAAAGGCATCATGGGATATTTTTCTACCAGCGAATAGTAGCAGACGGGACACCCAGCTTGATGTACCTCCAAAAAACAGCACGCTCATGGTGTGACCCATCGCTTGTGAAATGTCAGGATGACAGTTTATTGTCGGGTCATGAATCAAACCTAGACGAGACAGCTCGAAGGCGAGTACAATACCTCCGAGCTGTCCTTTCAGCCCATTAAGATATACATTCATGAAATAAAGACAATAAATAAAGCTACAGTTTGTGTTGAAGTGGAGAATATTGTCTATTGTTATTTCCCTCAAATTTTGCTGTTGTTTGTACAGGAATCTCTATACAAGAACCGTTTACTGGGAGAGCACGATGTTTCCCTGACATGCGTGGACCAATTACATGCAGGTAGATTGAACTGTGTTCTTCAGGGTTTTTTTCCTTCCTCATATCAGGCAAGATTGGTTGAAATTATAGCTGCATGTTATACTGCAGGAAAGGCATTTGCATTGTGGTTTAACAAATTTGCAAGGAGTGGAGATCTGCAGAGGACTGCTCTTCAGTAATATGATCAAGGATCCATCCATTGGGACCATACTCTGTGCAGAGCGTTGGTGCTGCCTAAGCAGTCTCCTTGGCTATTGGACAATCCTGGAAGGGTCACCAACTCCGCCACAGATACCCAGCAAGCTGGCACTTCATTTTGCCGACCTCGGAAGGATGACAGGCAGAGTCAACCCCACCTGGTATCAATTCAACAGCCGAACGGGATTTGAACTCAGGATCCTAGGATCCCATGCCCACCACCATAACCATTAAGCCAACATCAGGCATAGATGGTGAACAAGGATGCAGAAAAAAAGTGATATAATTTTATAATCCCATGGAGGTGGACAATTTAAATAATATGGAGTTCCCTTACAAGGAACTTCAATGCAGGATGAGACCATTAGGCCCATCAGGCCAATGCAATGGTTGCCAACCCATGGGTGCTCTTGCTCTATCCTTTTTTAAAATGCTGAATGTCCAGCCAGAAGCAGCATGTACCATTTTTAAAGTGTTTGGTATGACTCGGCCGGGGTGCAAGCCACTGGCCTCCCAGACTCAGAGCGGACGCTCGAACCATTCTGCCACTTATTTACTATTATAATTATCCCATCTTTTCACAAAACAGAAGCCCTAGAAAATATGATCAACTTACTTTTTGATGGATTTTTATTTGAGTCATTGGTCACATTGGAACTTTTTATAAAAATGATTATCAAGAATATCCTCGCTGCATATAACTCGTGTCACTTTTACAAAGTGAACCTTCCCAAATGAATATTTATAAGTTTCTAACCAGTTTAAGTGGTTTTTATCAAAGCACTAAATTCAGTGACTTGGTGAAGTTATATTTCACAACGTCAATTTATGATTGACTCTCATCAAGATAAATTTTGCTCAAATATCTTTTTCTTTTTCTTTTAAAACGTTTTGTACTTATTTATGGGACATTAATCTCCAAGACTGCTCATTCTAGTGAGTCGCTAGAGTACATTTTTGACAATTTATAGTAAGGGTCTTGATGCTCCAACTCACAATGGCAGCAATTATTCAACAATCAAGATGTTCCTGCATACATCTTTGACTTGATTTTGAATGAATGCTCAAGTCAGTTGAGCTTTCCTTTTGCCTTTTGCAGTACATGATGGGAAAAAGAAGCAGTTGCTCCCAAGCAGCGGAATTAAGTATTCACCAGAAGTATTAACTATCCATTGTAAAAACTTCCGGATCATCAAGTTCTACTTCGAAAATACAGACCAAAATGAATCGCGCAAGGTATTGCAAGGCCTTACTTTCTCAGTGAATATACATTTTCATCTTTTTATGCATGCATGAGTAAACCATATTACTTTATTGTATGCATTGTCTTCCAACATGATGCTTTAATTATCCCGTCAACCCGTGCAGCGAGAGATGTGGTTTTACAATCGTGTG
>CM068963.1:42207672-42220607 GCA_035128595.1 Eptatretus atami | reverse complement strand
CCCCCCCCCCTTTTTTCTTTTTAGCTTTGAGGCATTCCAGGGAAAAGCAACATGCCAAGAAAGCATAGCCATCTTTGATTTTTAACATAGTTTCTCATACGCATACAATTTTGTGAAAAGGAAATTTGAATATGTCTGTCTGTAATCATGGTTTTCCTGTTTGTCTAGAAACTCTTCTTCTTCTTTCGGCTGCTCCCGTTAGGGGTCGCCACAGCGGAATCAACCATCTCCATTTCGCTCTATCCTCCACATCTTCCATCGACACTCCAACCACCCGCATGTCCGCCTCACTGCATCCATGAACCTCTTCTTTGGCCTTCCTCTTCTTCTCCTGCCTGGCGGCTCCATCTTCAGCATCCTTCTCCCGATATACTCCGCTTCCCTCCTGTGCACATGTCCAAACCATCTCAATCTCGCTCTCTCACTTTGTCTCCAAACCGTCCTACCTGCGCAGTCCCTCTAATATACTCATTCCTTACCCTGTCCATCTCGTCACTCCCAACGAGAATCGCAGCATCTTTAACTCTGCACCTCCAGCTCCGCTTCCTGTCTTTTTGTTAGCACCACCGCCTCCAACCATACATCATAGCTGGTCTCACTACCGTCTTATATACTTTCCCCTTAACTCTTGCAGCTACCCTTCTGTCACAAATCACTCCTGCAACTCTTCTCCACCCACTCCATCCTGCCTGCACTCTCTTTTTCATTCTCTCCCACACTCTCCGTTACTTTTGACAGTTGATCCAAGTATTTAAACCCATCCACCTTCCCCACCTCAACTCCTTGCAACCGCACCATACCACCACCCTCCTCTCATTTACGCACATGTACTCCGTCTTACTCCTACTGACTGTCATTCCCCTTCTCTCCAGTGCGTACTCCACTCTCAAGGCTCACCTCAGCCTGCTCCCTACTCTCCCTACAGATCATGATGTCATCCGCGAACATCATAGTCCATTGAGGACTCCAGTCTGATTCGTCCGTCAACCTGTCCATCACCATTGCAAACAGGAAAGGGCTCAGAGTCGATCCTTGGTGCAATCCACTTTTACCTTAAACCGGTCCGTCATTCCTACCGCACACCTCACCGCTGTCACATTGTCCTCATACATATCCTGCACAATCCTCACATACTTCTCCACCACTCCCGACTTCCTCATACAATGCCACAACTCCTCTCTTGCACCCTATCATAAGCTTCTCTAAATCCACAACACACAATGTAACTCCTTCTGGCCTTCCCTATACTTCTCCATCAACATTCTCAAAGCAAACATCGCATCAGTGGTGCTCTTTCCTGGCATAAACCCATATTGCTGCTCACAAATCGTCACCTCTCTTCTCACCTAGCTTCCACTACTCTTTCCCACAACTTCATGGTGTGGCTTAACAACTTTGTCCCTCTGTAATTTCCACAGCTCTGCACATCACCCTTGTTCTTGAAAATCGGAACCAGTACACTTAATCTCCACTCCTCCGGCATCCTCTCACTTTCCAAGATTTTATTAAACAATCTGGTTAACAACCCCACTGCCATCTCTCCTAAAGGCCCTGTCACACCTTGTCGATTTAGCCAGCGTATGCCGATTTATGAAAAATTTGTCTAAAACGCTGGTACACGTCGAATACGTTATGGGTACGTTTTGTATACGTTAAGAGCACACTGAAAAACACTGCCATACGTCGTAGTACGCTGGCTTTAAACGTTGTACTTTTGGGTTTTCCTCAAATTTTTTCATGCTTGAAATTTTACGACGTATGCCGGCGTATGACTCTCACGTTCCGCTACGCTGGCCATAAGTTGTAGGCACGTTATGCGATCGTTGACACACGTCGAAACACGTTACTTGTAAGTTACTCATAAGTCGAAACACGTCGAGGTAATGTATAGCGTACCCGAAACTTATTTCTAACCTATGAGTAACGTTTTGTAAGCACGCTACATGAACGTTGTTCACACTTTGCAACACGTTACTTGAAAGTACTACTCTACTAACTACTACTACAACATCGACATCACTAAATTCTCTCGAACTACTACTACTACTACTACTACTACTACCAACATCGACATCACTAAATTCTCTCGAACTACTACTACTGCTACTACTACTGCTACTACTACTACTACTACTACTAACATCGACATCAATCAATTCTCTCGAACTACTACTACTACTACTAATAACATCGACATCACTAAATTCTCTCGAACTACTACTACTACTACTAACATCGACATCACTAAATTATCTGCAACTACTACTACTACTAGTACTAACATCGACATCACTAAATTCTCTCGAACTACTACTACTACTACTAATAACATCGACATCACTAAATTCTCTCGAACTACTACTACTACTGCTACTGCTACTGCTACTGACATTGACATCTACTCAACATGGGAGTCTGGAACACTGACGGGTTCCTCTTGTGAAGCCCATTTGTATATACCAATTCCCCTAAACGCTGCCAATACGCCATTATACGGTAGCTGTAAGTTAGAAACACGTTCAGTAAGTTCTGTGGTCGTCCGGAAGACGTCAATCAAATTCGTCTGCATACGCCAATGTGCGTTTGAGATACGTTACACATAGGTTCAAAGCACGCTACACATAGGTTCAAAGCACGCTACTCATAGGTTCAAAGCACGTTACTCGTAGGTTAAAAATTACGTTTCGGGTATGCTAAACATTACCTCGACGTGTTTCGACTTATGAGTAACTTACAAGTAACGTGTGGCCGACGTGTGTAAACGATCGCGGAGCGTGCCGAGAACTTATGCCAGCATATGCGGAACTTGTGAGCCATACGTCGAGTACGTCGTAAAAATTTCAGCATGCTTGAAATTTCACGACGTACTAGACGTACCACGAAATATGCCAGCGTACTTCATTGTTTTTCAGCGTGCTCCTAACGTATACACAACTTACCCATACCGTATTCGACGTGTCCCAGCGTTTTAGACACATTTTTCATAGGTCGGCATACGCTGGCTAAATCGTCAAGGTGTGACTGCGATGTTGACACTTCCAATTTTCAGGCGGTTATGATTTAAATCGGCGTGCAGCAGGTTTTTAACAGAGAACGCCACGAGTTCGTCGGCGATACGTGCAGCGCGCTATGACTAAGTTAAACTATTGTTGGGCATAGGTTGTGAACGCCGACAACAGGCTAAGCATTCATTGGTATAAGTTATCTTTAACACAACGAAACGTTCTGTGCCCGTTACTAATACGTTATGCATACGACCAACACGTTATGAATACGACCAAAACTTAAAAAAAAAACCTCAAAACTTCAGCGTACGCCAACGTTTTACGTGCATTTTTATACGTTGCCATTCCTGGCTAAAACGTCAAGGTGTGACAGGGCCCTAAGCACTTCCATGCCTCCACTGGTATGTCATCTGGGCAACCGCCTTTCCACTTTTCATCCTCTTCATAGCAGTCCTCACTTCATCCTTACTGATCCACCCCACTTCCTGATTCACTATCTCCACCTCTTCCAACCTTCTCTCTCTCTCATTTTCTTCATTCATCAGCTCCTAAAAGTACTCCATCCACCTTCTCAACACACTCTCCTCGCTCGTCAGCACATTCCCATTTACGTCCTTTACACCCTAACCTGCAGCACATCCTTCCCAGCTCGGTCCCTCTGTCTTGCCAATCGTATAAATCCTTTTCCCTTCTTTTGTATCCAACTTCTCATACAACTCGTCATATGCCTTTTTCTTAGCCTTTGCACCTCTCTCTTTGCCTTTCGCCGCCACTCCTTGTACTCCTGCCTACTTTCTTCGTCTCTCTGACTATCCCACTTCTTTTTCGCCAACCCTTCTTCCTTATACTTTCCTGTACTTCCTCGTTCACCACCAAGTCTGCTTATCTTCCTTCCTCTGTCCAGATGTCACACCAAGTACCTTCCTAGCTATCTCCCTCACCACTTCTGCTGTAGTTGCCCAATCATCCCACCCATCTTTACCACCATCCAACACCTGTCTCGCCTCCTCCCTAAATTCCACGCAACATCTTCCTCCTTCAGCTTCCACCATCTGGTCCTTGGTTCAGCCCTCACTCTCTTCCTCAACCTCACCTCCAAAATCATCCTACAGACCACCAATCGATGCTGTCGAGCTACACTCTCCCTGCCACCACCTTACAGTCTCTAATCTCTTTCAGGTTGCATCTCCTGCTTAAGATGTAATCCACCTTGTGCACTTTCCTCCACTCTTGTACATCACCCTGTGTTCCTCCTTCTTGAAATACGTATTTACCACTGCCATTTCCATTCTTTTTGCAAACTCTACCACCATTTGCCCTTCCACATGTCTCTTGTTGAGACCGTACCTACCCATCACCTCCTCATCCTCTTTATTCCCTTCCCCAACATGCCCATTGAAATCTGCTCCAATCACCACTCTTTCATCCTTGGATACACTCTCCACCACTTCATCGAACTCACTCCAGAAATCTTCTTTATATTCCATCTCACACCCCATATGCGGTGCATATGCACTGATGACATTCATCATCACTCCTTCAATTTCCAACTTCACACTCATCACTCGGTCAGACACTTTCCTCACCTCCAATACCCTCTTGACATAATCTTCCTTCAGGATTACCCCGACACCATTTCTCCTCCCTCACCACCCATGGTAGAACAGTTTGAAACCACCTCCAATGCTCCTAGCCTTACTCCCCATCCACTTGGTCTCTTGTACACACAGTATGTCCACCTTTCTTCTCTCCATCATATCAGCCAACTCCGCCCTTTGCCAGTCATCGTCCCAACATTCAGAGTTCAACTCTCACCTCCATACTTCTACCCTTCCCCTCTCCCACTGCCTCCGGACTCGCCTTCCCCGTCTCCTTCTCCTCCTTCGCCCAGCAGTAGCACAATTCCACTGGTACCCTGCTGACCACGGTACCGGTGGCGGTCGTTGGTAACCCGGCTCGACCGATCCGGTATGGAAATTCGTTTTGTTGTCCGCATAATGATTTGGCATAGGTTTTTACACCGGATGCCCTTCCTGACGCAACCCTGGTCGCCTCTTACGACACACAGGATATGGTACACCTATTCTAACCGGGGCATACACCGGGCCCAGTACACTGGTACTCATTTCGCCGACCTCGAGGGATGACAGGCTGAGTCAACCCCCTGGTGTTATACGACTTGGATATATATAACACATATATATTTATATATTATATATATATATATATATATTATATATATATTACATACATATATGAGTATATATACATATATATTAATTCAGTGGCCCAACGGGGCTTGAACTCAGGACCTTTTGGGTCCCAAGCCGCTGCCCTAACCACTGCGCCAACACCAGGCATTCCTGTTTGTCTAGAAACAAGTTCCATTAACTTTGATATATATGATGGGCTTTCAGAAAGTACAACAAACAGGATGTGACAAAACAATGAGTCTATATATGTTTATTAATAATTATTACTGTTCTTTTCTCTTGGTGAAAAATATTTTTGCCAAGTATGTTGGTCTGTTTGTGTGTTTGTCACATGATTTTTGGCCACGGTTTTCAATCAATCCTTCTGAATTTTTTTGTGTTTGTAGTTGACCGGCCCAGGACATCAACACTTAATTTTGGTGAAGATCTGAATCCGGATCTGGATCTGAGAATTTTAAAAGTGATTCTTCACCATTTTGAGATGGGGCCAAAAACGATACCTCAAAAGGCACAATATCTCAAAAGGTTATGGATGTATTCTGCAGAAAGTTTGTGGACAGATTGGGAGTGTGACAAGGACGAATTGATTCAATTTTGGTCGAAGATGCGAATCCGGCTCCAGATACAAAAATATTTCAAGTAATTCTTCACCACTGAGAGATGGGGCCAAAAACTATGCATCGCAAGAGATCTCAAAAAGTTGTGGATGAGTTTTGACAAAACTAGGTGGAAGAGTTGGTTGCATGACAAAAACGAGCCGATTCTATTTTTGTTAAGGTCCGGATTCAGATCCGACCTATCAGTGGCATACAAAATGTAAACTATTCAGTCTGACGGAGGTACATGCTCGACTGAGTGCCGTTCTATTTCGCCAAATGTCACTCTACGAGTGATTTTTTTTTTTGGGGGGGGGGCGGGGGGGTTCATTTGGTTTATTTTTACTTTCTCAACAATCCTTGTGTGCATAATCATAACCTTTTGACTTGGTGTCCCTTTAAATGATGTAAATGTGGAGAAAATGGTAAATATGAACAGTCGTATCATTGACATTCCATTATTTGAGCTAGCCATTTGTCTCCTTGCACTAGCATTTAGAAGTGATTATTATTTGTCCTTGATTGGTGGAGTTCTAGCTTCTTGAGGTCTGCCAGGAACATTTTATTAGTATTATTATTATTACTACCATATAAAACCTGTCGCTTTACTGGCTGGTTTAATCAAAATACAGCATATTGTACTTCACAAACATGTTGCTGGTCTATCTGTGAGTTTCAATGAAGATGTAACATGAAGTGAAACATGAAAAAGGTATCTTTTATAACTAAGGGAGCTGTTGCTGCTGTCTTTGTGGTTGTTGTCATTGTTGTTTGTGTGCTTTCATATACTTTTATATATCTTTTTCCATTGCTTTGAGAAGTAAATTCCTATGTTTAAATTAAATTACGCTTTATTGTAAAAGGTTCCTGTTGTCATCTACACTAGTGTGCACGTGTGCGTGCGCGTGTGTGCGTGCACGTGCGTTGCATGTATACTAAGGGAACTCTAAGGAAGTGTATGAGTGGAAATTTGGTGTTTGGGTTAATTAAAATACTCCTTTTGAAGATAATTAACGGCCTTATTTAATTATATCTTTTATCAGGCGCATCCTCGGCCACCGCTCTCCATGGGGTCTTAAGGCCTATCCTGGGTTCCCTCGCTGGGGTCTGAAGCTGCCATGTTTTTTATCCTGTTCAACCATACCTTGACTTGGAACAGGCCGCAATGATTTCTTAACGATAGTTTTATTTTTCATTTCCTCACTCATATTATCCAATCCATGTTCATCATACCTCTGAATCGCTGGATACATTGCATTGCTTATAAACGCCCGGAGACACCAGCGTTCTTGGCTTTATTTCATTTCCGCACATGGCATAACCTCGAGAATCTCTTGAATTAAGCTGGATTACAAAATTTAAGCTCCACAATTGAACTTAGCATCAGTTCTGACTACTAGAAAAGTGTTCATTTGTCCAATTCAGATATTGCTTGGACGTTTCCGGATGCATGGGTTTATCGACGGCAATTTGTAATTGCTTTCCAAGCCAGGCATTCCGTTGGAGTGCTTGCTTGAGTGCTTAAGCCACTTGCCGAGTGCCCCACAGTTCGTGGCTCCTTCGGAATATACACTCGACAGTTACTACAAGGTAGAGTTGTGTATACAGCGCACACGGACGTGGTACATATGGGTAGATTTGGATCTGTAGAGACTCTCCGTGGGTGTGTGGACATGCCATGCCTGTTACGGGTGCTGTGGTTTTCAATCAATCCTTCTGAATTTTTCTGACAGTTTAATCGCATATCTTACGGAGGTTTTATCAAGTTTTCCTTTGTCCTCGTGACTTTATTTTTAAAGCAATTGGTTATCGGGTGTACTTTACAAAGGTTATATGGTTTCCCTTTGTGAGTTTCCAAGCCATTTGCCAGATTTTTGTGGTGGGGAATTTTTGCAAAAATAAATATTCTACCGAAAAATAATTATTGTTAAAAGTCATAAAATCCTTAAAACTGCCCTTTGAATGAGGAGGCATGCAAGAAGGTCGCTCTTTCACTTCACCGTACACACAGGGCTCCACCCACAATTTACCAACTTATCTGATGGACCGAATTAACATCTGCTGGTGGGAAGATGGTCTTCGCATACAAAATCCAACGGTTTGGCTCAGCTGACACCATCTACAACAGAACGGGATGGCAACCTCATGCAACTTGAAGCAATTCAGTCATGGCAATGATTAATTTATGTTGATGAATAAGTCATAGTTTTGTAAATGATAGTTTTGTAAATACTAAATAAGGGCAACACAAATGATGATGTACAAATCTGACAGCCTCCACGGTAAAACACACATCACACATGCTTATTGATTTACAGGAGGCCGATCTCCACCTATGGCCACAGATCAGTATGTATCAAAGGGTTGGGATGTAAAATACATGGAAATCGACATGCGAGCTGAGACAAATGATAGTTTGGAGGGAAGGGGATAATGTAATGGAAGATGGCATGCCCTGCTTTGCAAGGTCGATATGGCGCATGCACCAGTAAATGTCGAGCGGGCTCTTGCCCATCGCGCTAGAGCACAATCTGTATGACAATGTTGCCTGTGCTGTGCCCTTTGTGATAGATATGGATATGGAGCCATACAAGTGGTGCTTCACTCATCAAAATGGCAAAATTGCGAAGTGATACGGAGCAGATAGGGCAGGAACAAAGGTTTGTATTTTTTCTTTTTCTGGAAACTTTATTTATACCAAAAAGACAAAGCCTTGAAGGAATCAGAGCAATGAAAAAGTTTTTTTTTTTTAGCTTTACTATAGATTTGTGATAAATTTTCCTTTGGTAGAACTGATGGATTCTATAACAAATAGTGCTATCCTTTGATTCCCTACTGATTGTTTTGGAAATAAATAGTATGCATGTTAGAGAGAGAGAGAGACAGAGAGACAGAGAGACAGAGAGAGAAAGTTCAGTAGTTGGTGAAGATGGCAATAAGGGGGAAAGAAAATAAATGGGTTCAGGAGGGGACATGCATCATTGCATCAAGGCAAAGGAGATGAACTGAACATATTGTGTACTGGTGATTCAAATATTCCCCTGTGATTTTGCGCATATAAAATGAAGATTGCTATAAATCTCAAGAAAGCAGACTAATGGATGTGAAATTTACAGGATGTTGATTGAGGTATGCTCACTGCCGTGCGATGACAGAACAATTTGACGTTTCGGTCGTTAACCCTTTGTTTGAAGAAAAAGAGGATTCCCCTCATTTGGAACAGAAGAGCAAAAGAGGATGTTGGTGAAAGAAAAATAACAAGTCAATGGAAATTTAGGTGGGCAATGGGCAAGTGTTGCATTCACTGACTAATCCAGGTTTCTCCTTGAAAGGCATGATACCTGTGCACAGTTCTACAGAAGACACAATGAGCACTATGCCCCAGTCCGTGTCCAAGAAGCCACAGCTTTTGGAAGTGTCATGATGTGGGATGGTATTGCTGAAACCTTTCGCACCAATTTGATCTGATTTATTTCCATGGTAATCTGACAGCAGATCGATACATTTTATGAGATCTTAAACAACATGTGTTGCCTACTATTCAACAACATGGTCCAAGATTCATATTTATGCTCCTGCTCATCGGACTGACCATTAAAACAAGGAATCTTCTTGTCAATGCCAACATTGGCATCATGACACCCTCGCCGGCCATCTCACCAAATTTAAATCTACTTGAACATCTCTGGGATGTCAGTAATCGTCATGTCCGAACCTGGTGAGGACAGTCACAGACCATCGATGAGCGAGAACAGGAGCTGATTCGGGTGTGGAATGCCATTCGCGAGGCTCAGATTTGAGTGCTCATAATAATTACATGTCAGTTTCATCGCGACGACGCAACAATTGGTGCCGGAGATGGACTTCACCAGTATTGATATTGTTATTTCCATGTTGGATCCCTATGTGAAAACATTTGCCACAACACAGCATTATGTGATTAGGTCACAATGAAATGGACATGTAATTATTCAGCATTTATCTCTGTTCTCTGTCAGAGGTTTGCACCTCATCTGTGTTTGGTTGTTTTTTTATGGCGGAATGTAGTTGTTTCTCATCTTCCTTTGTGCTCGAAAATCCTTGTGTGTACTTGCACTGCAGAATGCTATTAAACCTGCCCATGCCACATCTTGGGACACCATATGTTGCTGACCTTTCCAAAGAACTTCCAGACCTTCCAGAGGTCCAGGCAGCATTTCTCAAGCTGAAGCATATCTGCATGCAGGGTGATTTGAGACTTTACGAATGCCTTGCCAGCTGTTGAACTATTCCACACGTGTTCAAAATTCTGTGCTCTCTGCTATAATGCACACACTTGTATTATAAACAAAACTTGGCTTCTCATTTCCAAACCACTTCAAACTTTATGATGACCATGTATTGTTACTAAGGCCTAGGTCACATTTGCCACGGCGGCCGTGGGGTCTCCAAAATCTGAAACAGGCCACTAGCAATTATACGGCGGCCGCAGTATTTCCACGGTCACACAATGTAGCAGTCACATATTTTTATTTTTCGGGTAGCCGCACGGCGTATTTATAAATTGTGGAGACCGAAAACGTGAGGTGCCGTACGGTCTTTGATTTGATGTCGCACGGTGACCTTAGGGCGTCGCTGCGGCGGCCATAGAATTTTCAAGGCAGACGCAAGGGCCCGCAAGGCGACCACAGGGGGCCCTAAGGCGAACGTGCGGCCAGACGGACGGTAACGAGTGGTATATATACCAGTTCTTTTTTTTACTGAAATAAAAATATACCAGTATATATAACTGAATATACTATAACTATAATATACCGTGGTGCCCCAGAATCCGAACGCCCCATTGTTTGAACAAATTGGAATCCGAACAATTTTTTCGAGAAAATTTTGCCCTAAAAACCTAATACAGTTTAAAAAACCGAACACAACGTAGCGTTCATGTTTGTTCACGTGTCTCCCCCACCTATTCGACCCGCATCTTCGCGCTTTGTTCATTCAGTTCGTCGGTGGAATCCTCGTGAAGCATCTCTCGTGTGTCGATCGATACTTTAGGCCTCAGTCACATTTCTCTACGGCGAGGATACGGCGGCCGTACGCCCTCTGAATTGACAGAAACGTGCGGCGGCCGCAGAGAAACTGAGGTGGCCTCAGGGTGGCCCTACGCCGTATGGCTATATTTTACAGGTCGTAAGGTCGCCGTGGAATTATAACGCGGAGTTATAACTATTTTCATTTCTACGTTCGCCGTAGAAATTCGACAAGCCGAAACAAAAGAACTGGTAAAAAAAAAAAATAAAAAATTAACCCATTCGTTACCGTCCGTCTGGCTGCATGTTCGGCTTAGGGTCCCCTGCGGTCGCCTTGCGGCACCTGCGTCTGCCTTCAAAATTCTATGGCCGCCGCAGGAACGCCCTAAGGTCACCGTGCGACATCAAATCACAGACCGTACGGCACACCCATGTTTTCGGTCTCCACAATTTATAAACACGCCGTGCGGCTACCCGAAAAATAACAAGGACAAATGTGTCCAAGAGCACCTCCAAAACCTAAAGGTTTTGTCGGCTAAAAAAAAAAACATTTTAAATTTCTTTTTAAAAACAACAACAACAACAACTTCCGATATTTCGTCACGTGTCTTCATTAAGCCAATAGCGAAACCCGTCATAATGTATTTACGTATTTACGATATATCGTGTATTTACGAAATATATAATGTATTTACGAAATTACAATACGGTAAATGGAATAATCTTTAAATAGTAACGTCAACTTTTCGAAACTTTAAAGCAAATGTCCGAATATATTTAAAAGTTCATGATAGACGCTCTCAAAAGGCACCGTCTATGTGAGGATGTGTACATGTGTCAGTATTTAAGGCGATCCGGATCTTGTATATACAAGAGCCGAGTCCGAGAGATTAAGGTTTTGTCTTCACAAGAAGAAGAAGAAGAACAAGAAGAAGAAGAAGAACAACGCCGAGCTCTCTATGAGCAGCGTTCGCTACGCGAGACGCTGCTAAAAACATATGTGACTGCTACATTGTGTGACCGTGGAATACTGCGGCCGCTTTATAATTGCTAGTGCCCGTACATTTTGTAGACCCTCCGGCCGCCGAGCCAAATGTGACAGGCCTTACCTCGTGGTTTCACCTTCATTTGTGATGTTTGTTTTTTTAATCATCTTGTGGTTTAATTAATAACAAAAAAAGCAATCCGATCACGTGTGTGACGGACTGTCTGGCAAGGATTGAATTTCACAGCAAAACCAGTTGTAATTTGGAATATCCATGATTACGTCAGCCCGATGCGTTTGATGAAAGTGATTGTGGTTCTGCGGGCATCATGTTTGATGAGCTGCCCTGGGGGCAGCGCTCTCGCAGAGTGCGCGAGCGATCGGAACCCAGGCCGGAGCACGAGCCTGTGTGGACCTTTGGATGTGGTGATTGTACCAGTTTACATACAATACACCGCCACCGAAGGTCATTTACTCATCTTATTTTATCTTAAACATGGGTAATTTCAGTTTAAAGTGCTTGAAAGTGGGTTTTCTTTGGGTCCACGAACGGATTAATTCACTCCATTATTTCTTATTGGGAAAATGTTTTTGGAATCTGAACTTTTTGCAATCCGAACAGCCTCCTGGAACGAATTAAATTGGGATTCTGGGGGCACCACGGTATAGGCAAACACCTATACTCCGATCTCTAGCGGTAGCGCACGGTGGACGCACGGTCGACGCAGACTGCCACGGAGCCGTACGTAGGTGCACGGCGGGCGTAGGGGAACCGTGCGTCGACCCTGCGTTGCCCGCAGGTAGTCACACAGACCGCAAGGCCACCGTACGGCGACCGTGGAAATAGTGCAGCCGCCGTAATTTTTTGGGGGTTGGGAAAATTCATTTTTCATTGAGAAGAGCTTACGGCAGCCGCACGAATAATGCAAGCCCACCGTATGCCCTACGTACGGTCGACGTGGAACACATCTACGTCATAGCTTGGCTTGTCGAATTGCTATGGCGAACGTAGAAATGAAAAAAAGTTATAACTCCGTGCTATAATTCCACGGCGACCCTATGGCCTGTAAAATATAGCCATACGTAGGGCCTCCCTGAGGCCACCTCAGTTTCTCTGCGGCCGCCGCACG
>CM068963.1:42193113-42204314 GCA_035128595.1 Eptatretus atami | reverse complement strand
TGAGGAACAATGTATTGGACACGAATTTAATGATCAAAATCATGATTTTTAAATTACAATCTCACAGGTAAACGTCAGCCGTATACAACATAATGAGATGATCTGATAAATTTTTAAAATACATTGAGGCAGGTAATCTCTAGGGTACTGCCTGGCAAACTGATCCATCACCCTTTATTCATCAACATTTGAAAAAAAATATCCAACATGTACATGTATATAAACATAACAAAGCAGTCTCTGAGAATCATGAGTCATTTTAAATTCACCTCGGTAAACCCTCAAAAGCCGTAATTCATTAATTTAAATCCAAACATCGTCGATATGCACTGTATACATAATCATAAAGGAAATTTAGTCAGAAATCCGATGAGCGCACTAAGAAACAGTTGAAAAAAAATATGTTAATGACACTTCACTTGTCTTCCGCGAATTACCCCGTGGCCTGCTCTCCAGCAAAGGTGTCCGCAGTGAACTATGATGCGCTATCTTTTAACATAATTATAAGCACGAGAATCGTCAAACATCAAATGGAGAATTTAATCTTACTCACGGTGTATATTTGTACTGAAAATCAAGATCAAGCGAACTTTCACCCTGCTGCTCCAGGAGAGGATTCCATCTTCCCTGAGCTCACCTTAGAACACGTGACTAAAAAGAATACTTCCAAATAATGTGGACCTTTTTTGTTGGGGGAGGGGGAGGGGGGAGGTGCATACACATCTGATGCAACCCCTCTGGATATGTCACTGTACACAGACAGTCACAGTTTCCAGACACAGACACGTCACAGTCAGTTTCTTTCATGTGCATTTATAAAGGATGATAATTTACAATAACAAACACATATGATCTCTCACTGATAATTTGATGAATTTACCCGAAAGTCGGGATATCATTGGAATAACCCAAGCTTTTGAATAAAGGTTTGTTGAAAATTTGATGACAAAAGCTCAAATGGAAAACTATTATAAAACCTTGTCTTGTTTTGTGTGCCAGACAGGCTAATAAGGCCTATTTGTACTTACTGTGACTTTGCCCTTTGACATTTTGACCCACTTATTCCTGAGTCGTATCCATATCTCATAATAAATGTTTGTTGAAAATTTGATGACAAAAGCTCAAGCGATAAAAAGGTTATGGCCTGGAAAGATACACATCAGGTACTCCATGTTCTATTGTGGCAATTATTTACAGGCCTGATTCGAAAGCCTTGCATTTAAAAACGAATTTGTTCGCTGGTGAGGCTTAAAGGCAGAAACGCCGCTGCCAGCCTTCACTCTCTTATGGTTGATCATCTACCTCCTGCTCAAATGGCAGAAAGTACTTTTTGGTGGGACATCATTAAAATTTGCTTGCAGAGACTGATCCATTCATAAGCATAGTTTAAAATGACTAAGTATACCTTCCACTTCCGAAGAAAATTGAGCAACAACTTTTAATCTATCCAATAAACTATGGCTTCACAGTTCAAAAACAATTAGTCATGCAGATAAAAACACGGCTTGAGAATAGAATCATAATCGGGAATAAGTGAAACATTAAATGTTACATTTTTTTTTTGTCACCTGAACTAAGCAACCCTGGAAAATTGCATGCAAGTCACATCTACGACAGAATGTTTGCACATGACCCACGTCATTTCCCTCTTTATCTTTGCCACTCATGAGGTTTAAATCAGTATAGGGATGGCTAGATGTCGTAAAACACCAAATAAGTTTGCTCATGCCATTGTGATTGTTCAAGGGGGTGGGGTGGTAACTCAGAATGCTGTTCCTTTTAGTATAATGTTTATCTCGGTGGCTTTTCTCGAGTACTCATAAGATAGTCCGATTCAGCAGTTCACCGAGAGATCTCGTTTAGGTCATCAAATATTGTGAGTGCAACGACTTGTGAGTACGAGTATTGTCATCTTGTCACTCTTACTCGAGGGAACTACTTTTAAACAGTACAAGCACATTACCCGTAGCACGTGCGCACAAGCACACATGCACACGGATACTATGAGACCTAAGAAGGCTCCGTTCCACCTTCTAAAACCCACATATGGAGATTACATACATAATACATACATATATACCACTACCACACACACACACACACCACACACACACACACACACACACACACACACACACACACACACACACACACCAACACACACCTGTGCCAGTTACATTTTGGCTATGAGTAAACTCACACATGCAATTCTGACATGTAAAAACAATACAATATATATATATATATATATATATATATATAGCACCACCACTTGTACCTTCTTCTATTAATCTTCTTATTAAGCCTTCTTATATTAATTCCATTCATCATAGAATGAGGCACATGTATTGAATAACATGCATTACATATTGATCAGAGCAACCTTGCCCTCTCTCGCTCTCACCCTCTCCTCTCCCCTTCCCCCCTCTCCTCCCTCTCTGCCTCCAACTCCCCCTTCTCCTCCCCCACCCCTTTCCCTGCATCGTGCCAAACCAGAAACTGCCATTAAAATGCATTTTTGCCTTTTAAAGCATCAATATTCGTCCAATTTTTCTTCCCGTTTTTTGCAACTGAATCTTAAACCATCTTAGCAACTATGAAAAATGAAATACGAGTCAAGGTAAAGCCGTGACAGAGTCAGAAAGCGCAACCGTTACAAAAGAGGTCGATGAAACCTCAGACCTAAATGGAGTATCGAATATGGTGGCTGTACAATAGAAATTGTGGGTGGAGTCAGGCGAACTGTTTAACCAATGGGTGGGACTCACATGCACGGCTCCTTTTATCGTACTGTCGGACCAAGCTATTCTTGGGGGGATACGTTCCTGGAAAATGCCGTGAATGTCGGGGCATTGTTTCAATGGGAAAAAGGGAGATGGGCTCCCTGGGGTTCGTGATTTTTTAGTGAAAATCAAAAATCCTATGAAAAACTGAATACACGAAGCACAGGGCCGCAAATGTAGAAGCAGGTCACCTTTTATCAACCACGAATACCCTGGGTCCGCGAATAGCGAATCCATAAATAGCGGGGTCCAACAATATAGACATTGTCTTCAGAATAACCTGCAAAGGGGAATCGACAGTCAAATTTTGATGGAAATGGTTTGGAACAGGCTTCATGCCAGTGGTGTGAGATCCAGAAGAGCGCTGCTTTGCATTACTCTTGCACAACATTATTGATAGCTGCATGCACATACAATGGGCAACACAACATCACAACTGAAAGATGAACTGTTGGTGCCATATTCCTTTCACCTACAGTCTAGATTCGACTAAACTTCAATGGCAGACATTTTAAAATCTCAAGACGAGGTGAGAAGGAAGCATGAACAGTTATGTGGGGGCAGCCTGATTGTATTGGCTGGCATTCAAGTTGGCCTGTAGAACTGATCTTGTCATCTTTCAAAGGTGTGCTATGGCTTGTGTCAGATACAGGAATGAGATCATTACACCTGTAATGCATCTGGCCCAACAGCAAGGTTACAACGTCATCCTTATCAGTGACAACACCCATCCACACAGTGCACCCATACATGTGGCAAACGATGCATGTCGGGACCACAACATCACTCACATGGACTGGCCTGCACAAATCTCCTGATTTAAGTTTTAGGGAATCCTTGGGAGCAATGTTTATGGTCACCAAGTTCACCCACCATCTCTTGATTAATAATCAACTGGAAGTATCCCTGATGGAAGAATAACACTGGCTCATGTTGGAGCTTGTACATAAACCGTTTAAAGGACAAATGCATTCGTAGACATCACAGTGTATTTTAATATCAGTTTAACGGACTTCAGTGCACAATGGATAAATGCACATGATATTTGGGATTTGAATCCGAGTTCTGCACATTGTAAGCTTGGGATTCAGATGGGAATGTGAAGCAAGATAACTGTTCTACACTTTCAATGGTTACATAAAGTTCAGTTCTGTCATGGAATGTCTAAAGGGTAGAAACTGGAAAATTGTCATCTTCCCGATTGCTAACGAACGGTAAAGTAACAGTTGATGAAGTATGCACGATTGTGAGGGTATTCAAGGTTGCAAATGGAAGGCTGTGGCAGAATTCTAAAGAGATTTTATAATACCATTCTTTTGACAATTTAAGCACACAAGCAAAGCGATATTGATAGTTTTCTCAGTTTTCAATACTTCCCCATTGTAGCAAATGTTTCCCCCTTTTTTAGCTCGCCTGTTCGAAGAACAGAGAGCTATAGCGATACCCCCGGCGTGAGCGTCAGCGTAGTCTAATAATTAATATTTTTTATAAAGCATTGTAGTGAAGTATAATTATAAAGCAATATATGTATTTGTATATTGTAATCAGTAACAAGCGCAAGTGAGCACAATATACGCCCTAACAAGAAGGTATATACAGAATTGTGCTACTACATGGAAAACAGCATCCTGGTTCCATGGCAAACCACTTTAGATGACGAACGTATGTCGCTACACTACACCGTCTCCCACAGTCTGTACCTATGTACCAATATGAAACGTGAAAGTTGAAAACTTTGGGGTTAGAGTGGGGACAGGAACGGACGGAAACAGCATCCTGGTTGCCATGGCAACCACTTTAGATGACGAACGTATGTTGCGACACACCGTCTCCACAGTCTGTACCTATGTACCAAATATGAAACGTGAAAGTTGAAAACTTTGGGAGTTAGAGTGCGGACAGGAACGGATGGAAAACAGCATCCCGGTTGCCATGGCAACCACTTTAGATGACGAAGGTATGTCGTGACACAACGGCTCCCAGTCTGTACCTATGTACCGAATATGAAACGTGAAGTTGAAACTTTGGGAGTTAGAGTGGCGACAGAAACGGACGGACAGACAGACAGACAGACGACGGACGACGGTATCACATAATACGCCCCGATATAATATATATATATATATATATATATATATATATATATATATATATATATATATCGGGCGTATAAAATAGTGTGGTAGATAAAACATTAGAAAGGAAACTAGAGGGGAGCACTCGGAGAGTGCAAAACCTCCGCGCCAATACTGCTGGGTCACTCAAGTGAACCTTATATCTTATTCATTAATGATGTCAACAGTGCTGACAGAGTTATAGTTCTTTCTCCAACATTTTTTTTGGGGGGGGGGGGGGGGTTGGAAATCACTTAAAACATGTAGAAATGCGAAAAAAGAAATCGAAATTTTGTTGAAAAACAAGTTGCAAAAATTTTTTTTTTTCTCTAACAATTTTTTTGGGGGGGGGGGTTGGAAATCACTTAAAACATGTAGAAATGCAAAAAGAAAAATTTATTTTTCTCTAACAATTTTTTTTTGGGGGGGGGTTTGGAAATCACTTAAAAAATGTAGAAATGCAAAACAAAAAAATTTTTTTCTCTAAATTTTTTTGGGGGGGAAACCAAGTCCAAAATCTAATGGCATGATCCTTGGACCATACCTAACCCCCACCAGTTTCGTCGAAATCCTAATCACTTAAAACATGTAGAAATGCAAAAAAAAGAAATCGAAATTTTGTTGAAAAAAAAGTTGCAAAAATTTTTTTTTCTCTAACAATTTTTTTTTGGGGGGGGGGGGGTTGAAATCACTTAAAACATGTAGAAATGCAAAAAGAAGAAATCGAAATTTTGTTGAAAAAAAAGTTGCAAAAAATTTTTTTTTCTCTAAATTTTTTTTTTTGGGGGGGGGGGGGGGGGGGTTGGAAATCACTTAAAACATGTAGAAATGCAAAAAAAATAAATAAAATTTCTCTAAATTTTTGGGGGGGGACCAAGTCCAAAATATATGGCATGATCCTTGGACCATACCTAACCCCCCCACCAAGTTTCGTCGAAATCCTAATCACTTAAAAATGTAGAAATGCAAAAAAAGAAATCGAAATTTTGTTGAAAAAAAAGTTGCAAAAATTTTTTTTCTCTAACAATTTTTTTTTTGGGGGGGGGGGGGGTTGGAAATCACTTAAACATGTAGAAATGCAAAAAGAAGAAATCGAAATTTTGTTGAAAAAAAAGTTGCAAAAAATTTTTTTTTCTCTAAATTATTTTTTTTGGGGGGGGGGGGTTGGAAATCACTTAAACATGTAGAAATGCAAAAAAAAATAAATAAAATTTCTCTAAATTTTTTTGTGGGGGGGGGGGACAAGTCCAAAATAATGGCATGAATCCTTGACCATACCTAACCCCCCCACCAGTTTCGTCGAATCCGTCGAGGAGTTTTTCCGTGCATCAAAAAATTTAACATTTTACGCTCACCTGCACGCGTCACCGCCGGGGGTATCGCTATAGCTTCCTGTTCTTCGAAGGCGAGCTAAAAAGGGGGAAACTTTGCTAATGGGGAAGTATTGAAAACTGAGAAAACTATCAATATCGTTTGTTGTGTGCTTAAATTGTCAAAGAATGGTATTATAAAATTTTAGAATCGCTAACACTTCATTCACCTTGATCTCCTTCCTCACAATCCGTGTCAAATCCAGGGTCATCAATCTGTTAGAACTAAGGTTACTTACGGTAAAGACTTCTAGTTATCAGCAGTCTTCATGGGAATGCTAAAGGTAGAAACTGATTTCATCTTTCTCTCAGACTAGATCTTCGACAAAATGGATATATCCAAGTATTCTGCCTAAGCCTATGTCACATTTCCATGTGAATAGTTCTAAAACGGTCTTAGTGATATGCTATCGGTTACGAGATATTTTATTTTTTTGCTTCCCTTAGCTGTAGTAAACATTGTTTATCTTGCTTCACTTCCCATCTGAATCCCAAGCTTCAATGTCGAACTCGGATTCAAGTCCCAAATATATGTGCATTTATTCCATTGTGCACTGAAGTCCGTTAACTGATATTAAAATACAACTGTGATGTCTCGAATGCATTTTCCTTTAAACGGTTTATGTACAAGCTCAACATGAGCCAGTGTTATTCTTCATCAGGGATACTTCCAGTTGATTATTAATCAAGAGATGGTGGGGAACTTGGTGACCATAAACATTGCTCCAAGGATTCCCTAAAACTTAAATCAGGAGATTTGTGCGCCAGTCCATGTGAGTGATGTTGTGGTCCCGACATGCATCGTTTGCCACATGTATGGGTCACTGTGTGGATGGGTGTTGTCACTGATAAGGATGCGTTGTACCTTGCTGTTGGGCCAGATGCATTAAGGTGTAATGATCTCATTCCTGTATCTGACACAAGCCATAGCACCTTTGAAAGATGACAAGATCAGTTCTACGGCCAACTTGAATGCCAGCCAATACAATCAGGCTGCCCCACATAACTGTTCATGCTTCCTTCTCACCTCGTCTTGAGATTTTAAAATGTCTGCCATTGAAGTTTAGTCGAATCTAGACTGTAGGTGAAAGGAATATGGCACCAACAGTTCATCTTTCAGTTGTGATGTTGTGTTGCCCATTGTATGTGCATGCAGCTATCAATAATGTTGTGCAAGAGTAATGCAAAGCAGCGCTCTTCTGGATCTCACACACTGGCATGAAGCCTGTTCCAAACCATTTCCATCAAAATTTGACTGTCGATTCCCCTTTGCAGGTTATTCTGAAGACAATGTCTATATTGTTGGACCCCGCTATTTATGGTCGCTATTCGCGGACCCAGGGTATTCGTGGTTGATAAAAGGTGACCTGCTTCTACATTTGCGGCCCTGTGCTTCGTGTATTCAGTTTTTCATAGGATTTTTGATTTTCACTAAAAAATCACGAACCCCAGGGAGCCCATCTCCCTTTTCCCATTGAAACAATGCCCGACATTCACGGCATTTTCCAGGAACGTATCCCCCCCAAGAATAGCTTGGTCGACAGTACGATAAAAGGAGCCGTGCATGTGAGTCCCACCCATTGGTTAAACAGTTCCGCTGACCCACCACAATTTATTGTACAGCCACCATATTCGATACTCCATTTAGGTCTGAGGTTTCATCGACCTCTTTTGTAACGGTTGCGCTTTCTGACTCTGTCACGGCTTTACCTTGACTCGTATTTCATTTTTCATAGTTGCTAAGATGGTTTAAGATTCAGTTGCAAAAAACGGGAGAAAAAATTGGACGAATATTGATGCTTTAAAAGGCAAAAATGCATTTTAATGGCAGTTTCTGGTTTGGCACGATGCAGGGAAAGGGGTGGGGAGGAGAAGGGGGGGGAGTTGGAGGCAGAGAGGGAGGAGAGGAGGAGGAAGGGGAGAGGAGAGGGTGAGAGCGAGAGAGGGCAAGGTTGCTCTGATCAATATGTAATGCATGTTATTCAATACATGTGCCTCATTCTATGATGAATGAATTAATATAAGAAGGCTTAATAAGAAGATTAATAGAAGAAGGTAAAGTGGTGGTGCTATATATATATTATATATATATATATAGTATTATATATTATTATATATATTTTTTTACATGTCAGAATTGCATGTGTGAGTTTACTCATAGCCAAAATGTAACTGGCACAGGTTGTGTGTGTGTGTGTGTGTGTGTGTGTGTGTGTGTGTGTGTGTGTGTGTGTGTGTGTGTGTGTGTGTGTGTGTGTGTGTGTGTGTGTGTGTGTGGTATATATGTATGTATTATGTATGTAATCTCCATATGTGGGTTTTAGAAGGTGGAACGGAGCCTTCTTAGGTCTCATAGTATCCGTGTGCATGTGTGCTTGTGCGCACGTGCTACGGGTAATGTGCTTGTACTGTTTAAAAGTAGTTCCCTCGAGTAAGAGTGACAAGATGACAATACTCGTACTCACAAGTCGTTGCACTCACAATATTTGATGACTAAACGAGATCTCTCGGTGAACTGCTGAATCGGACTATCTTATGAGTACTCGAGAAAAGCCACCGAGATAAACATTATACTAAAAGGAACAGCATTCTGAGTTACCACCCCACCCCCTTGAACAATCACAATGGCATGAGCAAACTTATTTGGTGTTTTACGACATCTAGCCATCCCTATACTGATTTAAACCTCATGAGTGGCAAAGATAAAGAGGGAAATGACGTGGGTCATGTGCAAACATTCTGTCGTAGATGTGACTTGCATGCAATTTTCCAGGGTTGCTTAGTTCAGGTGACAAAAAAAAATGTAACATTTAATGTTTCACTTATTCCGATTATGATTCTATTCTCAAGCCGTGTTTTTATCTGCATGACTAATTGTTTTTGAACTGTGAAGCCATAGTTTATTGATAGATTAAAAGTTGTTGCTCAATTTTCTTCGGAAGTGGAAGTTATACTTAGTCATTTTAAACTATGCTTATGAATGGATCAGTCTCTGCAAGCAATTTTAATGATGTCCACCAAAAAGTACTTTCTGCCATTTGAGCAGGAGGTAGATGATCAACCATAAGAGAGTGAAGGCTGGCAGCGGCGTTTCTGCCTTTAAGCCTCACCAGCGAACAAATTCGTTTTTAAATGCAAGGCTTTCGAATCAGGCCTGTAAATAATTGCCACAATAGAACATGGAGTACCTGATGTGTATCTTTCAGGCATAACCTTTTTATCGCTTGAGCTTTTGTCATCAAATTTTCAACAAACATTTATTATGAGATATGGATACGACTCAGGAATAAGTGGGTCAAAATGTCAAAGGGCAAAGTCACAGTAAGTACAAATAGGCCTTATTAGCCTGTCTGGCACACAAAACAAGCACAAGGTTTTATAATAGTTTTCCATTTGAGCTTTTGTCATCAAATTTTCAACAAACCTTTATTCAAAAGCTTGGGTTATTCCAATGATATCCCGACTTTCGGGTAAATTCATCAAATTATCAGGTGAGAGATCATATGTGTTTGTTATTGTAAATTATCATCCTTTATAAATGCACATGAAAGAAACTGACTGTGACGTGTCTGTGTCTGGAAACTGTGACTGTCTGTGTACAGTGACATATCCAGAGGGGTTGCATCAGATGTGTATGCACCTCCCCCTCCCCTCCCCCAACAAAAAAGGTCCACATTATTTGGAAGTATTCTTTTTAGTCACGTGTTCTAAGGTGAGCTCAGGGAAGATGGATCCTCTCCTGGAGCAGCAGGGTGAATTTCGCTTGATCTTGATTTTCAGTACAAATATACACCGTGAGTAAGATTAAATTCTCCATTTGATGTTTGACGATTCTCGTGCTTATAATTATGTTAAAAGATAGCGCATCATAGTTCACTGCGGACACCTTTGCTGGAGAGCAGGCCACGGGGTAATTCGCGGAAGACAAGTGAAGTGTCATTAACATATTTTTTTTCAACTGTTTCTTAGTGCGCTCATCGGATTTCTGACTAAATTTCCTTTATGATTATGTATACAGTGCATATCGACGATGTTTGGATTTAAATTAATGAATTACGGCTTTGAGGGTTTACGAGGTGAATTTAAAATGACTCATGATTCTCAGAGACTGCTTTGTTATGTTTATATACATGTACATGTTGGATATTTTTTTCAAATGTTGATGAATAAAGGGTGATGGATCAGTTTGCCAGGCAGTACCCTAGAGATTACCTGCCTCAATGTATTTTAAAAATTTATCAGATCATCTCATTATGTTGTATACGGCTGACGTTTACCTGTGAGATTGTAATTTAAAAATCATGATTTTGATCATTAAATTCGTGTCCAATACATTGTTCCTCATCTTTTCTCCCCCCCCCCCCGACGAGCATTGACCACGCAAAGTGTACTTCACTCCATTGCAGATCTTCAGCTTTTCTGCTATTTTCTTCATAGTGTGCTCTTTTTCTCGCAGAGTTTGGACTTCACATGCTGTTTCTCTAAAAGTTGATTCCTTGCATCATTCTGAACCCACTCAGACTTTAAAGCAAGTGAATAAGCTGATGAAAACAATTTCACATATTCACCAATTTGCACTTTTATTAAGTTGGTACTCATTTTGCTGACCTTGGAAGGATGACAGGCTCAATGAAGCCACCTGCTATTAACCAACGGCACGATAGGGGCTCAAACTCAAGACCCAAGATCTTAAGCCACCTTAACCATTAAGCCAACACCATGCTTTTACAAACAAATGATGATATAATACAGAAAGCAAAATAACTTTAATTTTCCAAATATATTCAGCTGAGTCTGAGCAAGGCGAGGTCAAAAGTCGTTTATTCCTGATATGTGAAACACCTGCAACCTATGCTGTAGAAAACTGATTTTTTTTTTTGGAATGCTGGCTGCATTTTCCATTCAATCATTATGCAACTCTGTTTGAAAATTCT
>CM068963.1:42170314-42185023 GCA_035128595.1 Eptatretus atami | reverse complement strand
GGTTCATCGATTATGATAGTAAAAAACATTATAGAGATGACCGTCACCCCCACACGGGGGTAATTTTAAGTTTGTTGTCTATGGGTGCTGTATCAAAGTTTATCTGCATGGAGACTCACTCACTCACTTCCTCACACAGACTGATTACAATAGCCTCCGTCTTTCAGGTAAGGCTAATAATTGCTAACAACACATGGAAGAGTCTCAACTCTTTAAAATAAAAAGTAATAATTCCACAGTCGCAAAATCCAAAACAGAAAAAAAGCAGACAAAGTTGATGAGAAGAAACATGAACAATGGAAGAAGAAAACTCAAGTCTGGAATGGAAAATGTTGAGGTATTGTTACGTGTCGACCTCGGGGCACTGCAGCGAGTGCACTGGTAACCCGGAGGATGTCACTGCAGAAAATAAATAGACATAACTGTGCCCTTTGTGGTGTTTTAAGGCTGAAACCTACATATGACAGGAGACAGAAGGGCAACTTTATAAGGAATAGTTATGAATCCCTTCTATCTGCCTTAAGCACAATAATACTAATTAAATGCAACACTTAATGACTTTCCTAAGAATCTCCAAATTAAATAAGTAGAACCGTCACTGACAACAATGCAGCCATAAGGTATCTCATGACTCGATGTGGTAACTTAGCCCAAGCAAGCAGTTCAAGCTGCTTGGGCTTAGTTAGCCCAAGAAAGCTGCTGAAGTTTTTGCAATCTGATCTCCACACATCGTTAAAGGGGAATCCAAACGCATTTTTTTTTCTGAAAACCATTAAAGATCATTAATCACGGTCTAATTTGAAGGGAAATTTTTTGTTTAATTATTGTTGCCAATCACAAAGTGTCGAAAAAAGCCCGAGTGTCGATTTTCGATTTCGCCAGTGATGTCACATTATGAACTCACCTTAATCCAAATGGCGGCTTTCCATAGAGAAACAGTGTATTTCGAGCTTGGATTCCGATACTGATTTCACCATCATTACTGATCATTGCGATTTTGAAGAAACTATTGGAGACAAAATTAGTGATGGAAACGCTTTTCGGGTGATTTGTGGAGACATCTTTTTGAGCCTTATGCGAGCGATTCAGAGGAAGAAGGCAGACATGTTCATGAAGATGAAAATGCTGGTCACATGCTCACTCCAGATTGGTAGATTTTGTTTTTCTGTTCAATTGAATGTTAATAAGGGAGGGATTTTGTATTAATTGATAAACATCACTGCCCTGCACAAAAAAGGTGCAAAAACAGATCCCTGCAACTACAGACCAATCAGCCTTCTTTCCAATCATCAGCAAGGTTATGGAATCCATCATCGCTTCAGACATCAAATCCTTCCTCTTCTCCAATGGCTTGATTTCTGATCATCAATTTGGTTTCAGACCAGGTCACTCTACCCTGGATATGCTGCTTCTGCTCTCCCAACAATGGATGGAAGCCCTCAATGCCAGACAGGAATCCGAGCCGTATCCCTGGACATCACGTGCTTTGACACAGTCTGGCAACCTGCCCTGCTCACCAAACTCTCTTCCTATGGTATCCAAGGCCATCTCCACTCATGGCTCGCAGACTTCCTCTCCTGTTGCAGTCACCGTGTGGCCCTAAATGGAGTTCTTTCATCCCCCATTCCTGTCAGGCTGGGTTCCTCAAGGTAGCGTTCTGGCCCTGTTCTTTTTCTGGTTTCATCAATGATCTCTCCGACTCTCTGGAAAAGCCTCTATATCTCTTTGCTGATGACTCCACTCTCTGCCGTACCATCGGTCATCCCTCAGACCGGCAAGCAGCAGCTTCTTCGCTCACTGCTGATCTGGATAAAATCACAAACTGGTCCAACACGTGGAACATGTCTTTCAATCCGGACAAATCTCACACTCTCACTATGTCTCTTCGAAAGGACCGTTTAGAAAACCCCCCATCCACTTTCTCAACAATCCTCTGGAAGAAGTCCTTTCTTTCAAGCTTCTGGGTCTCACTATCTGCCATGACCTTTCCTGGGAAAGCCACATTTCAAACCTCGCCTCCAAAGCTAGTCGCCGACTGGGAATCCTCCGTCGTGCAAAGTCCTTCCTCGGCCCACCTGAGCTCCTGACCACTTACAAAGCTTTTGTCCGCAGCCTGATGGAGTGCTGCTCTCCCTCTGGGCTGGTGCTCCTGCCTCCCACCTTTCTCGCTTCACGCTGTAGAAACCAAGGCATTTCGGATCATTGGCATCTCCCGCAATGAGGCTGAGTCTTTGGGCCTCTCACTCAATCACCGCAGGTTAGTCGGTGGTCTTTCTGTCTTTACCGTCTCCTCTCCAGCCTCGCCCCCCTGCTCTCTCTGCGATTTGTCCCCACCACATTTCCGCAGGGCGCTCAAGGTCCGCCAACAACCCCTTCTGGTAAAACTACCAAAATCACGAATCGCTGCTCACCTTCACTCTTTCATTCCTCTTTTTCCCCGCCTTTGGAATAAACTCCCTCACTCTATTCATTCCCATTCTCCCTCCAGGCCGTCAAAACAGCTGTTCACCACCACCTCTTATCATCCCCCATCCAAATCCTCGATCTTTTCTACCCCGATAATCCACCCAAGCCCACCTCCTTCAGATTCCCTGCTTTCCTTCCTGAAAGTCCCTGTAATGTCCATCTTCTATTCCCCATGTTCCCTGTCCCATCCCTCTCCCTTCCACAGATCTCCTAATGTCTCTGTTCCCCACTGTTTTGTCCTTCCCACTCCCTCCCTCCTGTCTCATGCCCCCCTTGATGTGCGTTGTGTGTTACTCTCATATGAGCCTCGACAAGGTATACAAAAAAAAAAAAATCAGTATGTTACTTGAGCAGAAATACAACGTCATGGCCGACAACCGATACCGCCCAGGCACATTCAGACACCGTGGACAAAATGGAGACGAATGCTTTGTCCCACCATCACAGGCTGACCAGGTTTCTTGTATGTTAGGCATCGTCCCATTTCATACTTTCCCCAGATGGCATTCGTGTCCGTGAGGTGGTGGTGGTGTGTGTGTGGGGATGATGGAAAGGGGGGGGGTGGAATGGTGGTGGATGTTGTGGGGCTTATGTTTGATGGGGATTGTGGAGGGGGGGGTGTGTAGGTGGGGAAACCCTGAAAGCTTTCACTTCCTAGGTCAAATCTTGGAGAGTAGATGATAAATACATGCATACATTACATACATACATACTTTCTCTCCACTATAAATAGACAGTGGTTCATTTGACTTGCAGAAATTTGGGTTGATATAATAGATAATTATTTTCAGGTGTTCTTGTGGTAACTTCCAAGCAATGGCAACAGGTGTTTGATTCACGACTCAAATCGCCCGTGTACATAATCTGGTAGCTGGGTAGAGATGGTGTTACAGTTTCCAGTGACGGCTGTTTCTTCCTCTTAATCGTGTGTTCGGCTTCCTCTCTCAATCTTGGCAGATAAGCACAAGATCTCGTCATCTTTGTTGTTTCATACCAGTGCTCTTTAAAATGTTCCGAGCACAAAAGTGAACATTTTGTAGGCCTAATCCACACTTGGGTATTTTGCACAAACCTCCTCCAATTACTGGCAAACTTAGGGTTCTTAGGCCATTGTTGTAGCATGAAACCATCTGAGTTTGTATTACTATACAACCACTAAGGACACTTCGACTTGGCGTACTTGTGAAAAGTTGAAAATTATTTGCCGTTGGAGTTAAATCGCACCGCTATGTAACCTGGCGACAGTACGGATATGATGGTCGACTTCCTGATGCGACATCATGGCTAATGTGAAGAAGATTTCGACTTTTAATTGGATAAAGACGCATCATATCTATTTTGTAGGGTATCAAGGTATAGATTAGCGTTGGGGTGGTCTGAGCATTTAGGTTCTCCTTTAACAGGTAACAATGTTCATTGTCACAGATGCTACACTGCAGGGTGGTTAAACGTATCATGTAATGAACATTCTTGAGATTACAATTTGCATTATGACTGTGTGTGAGGAGCTGTTTTTTAGATATCGAGTGAAATGTCCTGACAAATTATCGAGTATGCCAAAATAATATAATTTGTTTTGGCACCAAGTCATAGTGATTATTTACCTTTTCACTCAAATTGTTTGAAGGAACTAGCCCATTTGAATGGGACAGAATTACAATTCACGACTCTCACCATACATGAGCAATATTCCTTTACCAAGCTGGTTATTTATTTTTATACAATGTCAAGGCTCGTATAAGAGCTAACACACAAGGTATAACAAGGGGAGCAGGAGACAGAAGGTTGGGAGAGGGAAGCAGAAAACAGTGAGGAAGGGGGCGGGGTACACGGGGTAAACAAGATGGACACAACAGGGATTTTCAGGAAGGAAAGCAGGGAATTTGAAGGAGGTGGGTTTGGAGTGGATTAATGGGGATCATGGTTTGGGGTGGAAAAGATCGTGGTTTTGGATGGGGGAAGATGAGAAATGGTGGTGAACAGCTGTTTTGAAGACCTGGAGGGAAGCGTGGGATTTAAGAGTGTGTGGGAGTTTGTTCCAAAGGTGGGAACAAAGAGGAATGAAGGTGAGCAGTGATTCGTGATTCTTGAAGAATCACTGTACCTGTTAAAACTTCTTGCTATTTGCCTTCTAATAGTTGGACTGTTGTACATTATTTTGCAGAAATTGATTGCAGAGACATGTGCTGCGTGGTTGCGTCACTGGTACAAGTACTGCTGGATGCACAGAGCCGTACAATAGTTGGCTTTCAAAGCCTTATTCAGAAAGAATGGGTCTTGGCTGGACATCGCTTCCTTGACAGGCTTAATCATTTGCAGCTGGATGTTGGTGAGGTATGAGCGAGGAAGGCACAATGAGTTTTTATATTTACTTCTTTTGTTTTTTATGAACAGCATCCAGACCGTGAAGAAATTCTAATCTGCTTGTTCTTGTCACCAAACGAACTCATCCACCAAGTTTTATCATAACCCGTCCACAACTTTTTGAAATATCATGCTACACTGTATATCGCTTTTGGCCCTATCTTTTAATTGTGAAGGATCACTTATCCGGATCTTCACCACAATATAATCAATTTGTCCTTGTCACACACCCAACCTGTCCAATTAAATAAAATAAATAAGACACCACCAACTAGTGTATATGCTAAGCAGACATGGTTCAGGGTAACGTTTTTGAACAACGAATTGTTTTCATCCAGGACTCTGCGGGCATCACATGCCAGGTGTTAAAAATCCTTTCAAAGATGTTCAAAATGATGGTGGGTCTCACAATCCACATTTGTTGCCCTTTGGGAGGATTCTTAAACTTTGAAGCTGGCATCCCTTCAATTACTTTTTGGATCTGTCCTATTTAATTTATTAACTGTATTATAAACCCTCTGTTTCCTTGGTTGATTATTATTTGTACCACTTTGAGTAAAACTTCTACCAGACTGTTCCTCACCCCGTGGTAGACAGGCGAATACAGCTTTCCTTTCTGCAGATCAGGAAACATAAAAGAAGAAACCGATAAACTACATAAAACATCATGTTCAAATTGCACATTCTCACTTTTCCTTTCACAATGATTGGCAGGAAAATCCTCCAATATATGGATAAGCAGAGACATAGTCATTGGAGCTCATTTGCCTTAAAACTAGTCTCAACTCGTGCTAGGTATTTCTCATGAAAGTCTCGGTTTTGCTAATTGTTGTACCCTACCTCTTGCAGGGGTATATTTACCCTCACCAGAGGAGGGGATTACATTTGGGTCTGTTTGTTTCTTTATTTCTTTTTCTATTTGCCTGTCTGTCTGTCTGTCTGTCGGTCTTTCCACATATAATATGCTAATTTAGGCCACAAATGCCACCTGGTGGTAGCCAGTATTACAAGTTATCTTTTTTCAATTCGTATCTCTATAAAGTACATACAATTAGAATGTGAGTATGTCTATAAAGGATGTACTATTAAGAATGTGAGTACATCTATAAAGTACCTACTATGAGAATGTGTATGCATCTAGAAAGTACGGAACATGAGTTCATCTATAAAATACATACAATTGCAATGTGAATCTATGCAATAAAACTGAAAAGGTCTGTTTCTCTGCTGTATTGAACATAAAACCTACATCATCAATGCATCGTCCACGCTACACAAATACACCACTCAAACATACCACACAAAAATCACACAAAACAAGTCCTGGTGTTGGTCTGCAATCTCCGATTGCTCTTTCTAGTTATACATTTATTGGCAAGAGCTACAGACAATGAACAGGCTTACAGGGTGGCCTACAGATACCCACACTCTCCTCTAGCCTGGGTTTGAATCCCAACTCAGCTGTAAACTGAGATCCCATGGTGTCCTTCATGAATCGTAGGTGAGCTATTGCCGGCACTCTGAACAAATTACAAATTTCTGCCCTAACCTACAGAGGGCTTCTTTCTGAATCACATTCTTCTTTCTGAATCTTTCTGATCTACACAGCAGACATCAGCAGCATTGCCATGTTCTCAGCCAATGATGCTATCCCACAGCCTTGTGCTGCATATGAAAGAAGAAGATAGACCATGCATGAACTCTGTATGAGATGAAACTGCTTGGAATGGCTGACGGGCTAAGTATACATGGAAGATGTAACACCATCAGTCTACCTGTGCAGTGTTCACACAACAAACCGTAGTGACTGAGTCAGTATCTTATGGTATATAGTCATGTATGAGTGCTCACTAAATGATGGACGGACGCACCATTAAGTTATCTTTCGTCGGATTCAATTATTGATCAATTTTATTACCATTTCCTAGACATCGATTTGTATTTTAAATTTTAAAACAAATTGCTTTCTTGTCAGTCTTTCTATTGATTGCTCATTTTCAAAACTTGCTCAGCAATTCATTTTCTTTCTTCCAACAAACATACAAGTCCTTTTCAAACAATCAGATAGATATAACAGGAAATCCTGTTGAGTAAAAAGTCAAGAACTCTCCTTGTTAGTTTATGGTTGGTCTTTCATGTCATAATTATAAAAGTTATCTGTCTCAAACAGATTAATGTATGGTTTTGAGTCACTTATTCACTTCTTCCTGTGCTGAATTTCCTCAGACGAGCCTCAAAATTTACTTTGTCATGTTGTTGTCAAACTTTGGCAGAAATACATTTTCTTGATTGAGAGACATCATTGAGGTAGCGATTTACAGTACCTTCAGAAAGTATTCACACCCCTCGACTTTTGTCACATTTTGTCATGTTACAGCCTTAATTTAAAATGCATTAAATTAAAAAAAAATTAGTTACTGATCTACACAAAATACCCCATAATGACAAAGTGAAAACATGTTTTTAGAATTAAAAAAATAATAATTAAAAGGGAAAAGCTGAAATATCTTGCATCAATAAGTATTCAACCCCCTGAGTCAATACTTTGTAGAAGCGCCTTTGGCAGTGATTACAGCTTTGAGTCTTCTTGGGTATGTCTATCAGCTTTTCACATCTGCATTTGGGGATTTTCACCCATTCATCCTTGTAGATTTGCTCAAGCTATGTCAAGTTGGATGGGGAGTGTCGGTGAACAGCAATCTTCAAGTCTTTCCACAGATTCTCAATGGGATTCAGGTCTGGGCATTGGCTGGGCCACTCAAGGACTTTCACATTCTTGTTCTGAAGCCATTCCAGTGTTGCTTTGGCTGTATGATTGGGGTCATTGTCCTGTTGGAATGTAAATCTTTGCTGGTCTAAGGTCGTTTGCACTCCGAAGCAGGTTCTCCTCAGGGATTTGCCAGTATTTGGCTCCACTCATAGTTCCCTCTATTCTTACAAGTCTCCCAGTCCCTGCTGCTGAAAAGCATCCCCATAGCATGATGCTGCCCCCACGATGCTTCATGGTAGGGATGGTGTAATATGGGTGATGAGCTGTGCTCGGTTTCTGCCAGACGTAGCACTTTGCATTCAGGCAAAAGAGTTAAATTTTTATCTCATCAGACCACAGAATCTTTTGCCTCATGCTCTCAGTCATTCACGTGACTTTTTGCAAACTTCAGGCGCGCTGTCATGTCTTTTTCTCAGTAGTGGCTTCTGTCTGGCCACTCTCGCATAAAGCCTAGATTTGTGAAGTGTTGCAGAGACTGTTGTCCTTCTGGCAGGTTCTCCCATCTCAGCCAAGGAACTCTGTAGTTGTCAGTGGTCAATGGGTTCTTGGTCACCTACCTGACCAAGGTCCTTCTTGCCCAGCTGCTCAGTTTGGTTGGATGGCCAGCTCTAAGAAGGGTCTGGAGGGCTCCATATTCTTTCCATTTCCTAATGATGGAGCTCACTGTGCTCTTGGGAATTTTCAACACTCTAGAAAACCCTTCCCCAGATCTTTGCCTCCTCACAATTCTATCTTGGAGTTCTATGGACAGTTCCTTGTACTTCATGGGAGAGTTTCTGCTCTGACATGCACTGTCAACTGTGGGACCTTCTATAGAAACGTGTGTTTCTTTCTAAATCATGTCCAATCAATTGAATTGACCACATGTGGACTCCAATCAAGTTGTGGAGACATCTCAAAGATGATCAAAGGAAAGTGGATGCACCTGAGCTAAATTTGGAGTGTTGTAGCAAAGGGGTTGAATACTTATTGATGCAAGACATTTCAGCTTTTCTTTTTTAATGAATTTGTTTAAATTTCAAAAACATATTTTCACTTTGTCATTTATGGGGTATTTTGTGTAGATTGGTGACAATTATATTTAATCCATTTTATATTCACATTGAAACACAACAAAATGTGATAAAAGTCAAGGGGTGCAAATACTTTTTGAAGGCACTAGATATGTTGTTTCATTCGTGCATTCATTTATTAATTTCAAGCAAAGTCGTGGCTCATGGAGGAGCTAGAACATAGAACGTATCAAAACCCAACAGAACAAAGGGAACAGTGGAAGGAGAGGGGGGGGAGGGGATGCACCAACAGTAGGGTTGATGGGCAAAATAAAGGGAAACTTGCACAAATATGGGATGTGGGGAAGAATGAGAGGTAGAGAAGGACAAACGGGGTGGACAAGATTGACACAGAAGCAAACTAGGAGGGAAGACTGGAAAATTGGATATAGGTGGGCTTGAGGGGGGGAGGAGTTTTAACGGGTAGAGAAGATCGTGGTTTTGGATGAAAGATGATCCGAGACTGTGATTAACAGCTGTCTGAAGACTTGGAGGGAAGAATTAGATTGAAGAGAATGTGGAAGTTGGTTCCTCAGGTGTGGAAAAAGAGGAACAAATGAGTGGAGGCAAGCAGTGATTCTAAATTCTGGGTGTTTATTAGACCGTTTAAGGTATTCGATGTTCTGATGATGGTTTTCTCTATCTGACCCATGTGCAGGCACCTGTGTTCCAACTCTTCCTTGATTGCATGTGGCAACTTCTGCAACAGAATCCAGAGACGTTTGAATTTGGGGAAACCTATCTCACAGTGCTGTCTGATAGCACACGAATCCCACTCTTTGGCACATTTCTCTTCAATTCACAGTATCAAAGGGACACTGAGAGTTTGGTAAGCCCTGCTTTTTACTTCCACCTGCTTTCCCTAAAAACACTGTCTTATTTTCCCCCTTGGAACCTTGTTTTTTATGTATCCACAAACGGGCTCATCCTTATCTTGTCCCTTCCCATACATGTCACATCTACTCCCAATCTCTGCTAACACTGACCCCCCCCCCCCCCCCCCCCACTCCCACAACAACTTGCTTCCTTTTGTTCTTGTTCTCTTCTTTTTCTTCTTTTTCTCTCCCCTTATTTTATGCTAACAACCTATTTTCAGGGAAAGGTAAGAGTTTAAAGAACACAAACAAATAGATTGTTAATGCAGTCCTGTTAAAATAGATTGTTTGGTTGCTGTTGCAGCCAAAATTATCCATAGTCAGTAGGTTGTGAAACAGCAAAAGTTTTTTGTTTTGTTTTTCTCATTTTATGCTCATTTAATTTGGGAGGTTGAAGGAAATGGTGGGGGTTAGGGTGGTGGAGTATGAGAACGAATAAGTATAAGGAGGCTGAGTGAAAAGTCAGCTCTGGATCATGTCATTAAATAATCTACACATGTCTGAGTGCATTTGTATGTGTAGATTCTACATAATCTGAGTTGAAGTGGCCTATACCCAGAATATGATTTTTGGAGTGTCTGTCTATTTCATAAGCAAGTATGATGGATTTTGAGTTCAAACTATGCCCCGCACCCCTAATTCCCACCTCTACTTTGGGATTTGGTTATTCAATAATTGTTTTGGGTGTTTTGCAGATTTAAAGAGGGGTTATGTAGGAGAGAGGTTAAAGATTGTCTCAAACTATTTGCTTAACTCGGGTAAGAGAAAAATAATTTACTCGAAAGGAGATGTTTAATCTACAAATGTTTGTAAAAGATTAAATGTGATCTGCCTTGGGATCAGTCACAATTTATAGCATTAGAGAGTTGTGTATTTATACTTTGGGCCTTACAGCCGTCCACTAGTAAATTTACTTGACAAAATGTCTATAGTCTATAGTATGCCGTGTGAGCAGGAGAGCAAGGCAGAGAGATACATCCGGACAGACTACAAGAGTGCCAGGCTGCCGTCTGTATGGGACTGGTCTCTACAGTTTGGGCCTGAAGCTCAATGGCTCCTGAGAAATCCGCAGTTTGTGCAAGAGAAACCAACTGTCACTCAACGGCACTTACCATTGGAGGCCTTTGGTGCCTTGGGGGTATGTATATAATGTAATTTTTATTTATTTATTTGATTTTTTTATACGAATAAGCACTGACAACAAAAATTGGTGCCCAATTATACCATGAAAACAAGATATCAAAAGTGAAAAAGGAAAAAAAACAAAAAAATAACCAACAATATTATCAGTATATTAGACTTTAAGATATTTTTGTGCCCTGAAGCAGAAAGCCTTCGTCCCCAGATGTTGTTGGGTGACCGACAGTGGCATCTCTTAGGCTCTTCTACACAGGTATTATTGTGGGCATTTCAGAACGATCATACTGAGAAACTTGACCAGTGATCACTCTCTGTCTTGCCAGAAAGACCATGCACAGCATAGCTTCCAAAGGAGATACTTGCTCTGGTGGACCTCATTGGAGTCTATGATGGAGGTAGCATGGACTTCAGAGGTGCTGGAGCTTCCTCTGTGTGTAGTCTATATGAAACCCAGACTTGGTACATTCTCCTGTGTGGTAGGTTGTCGATATTAAATTCCTGTGGACAGACCTTGATAATATGTACAGCACAACATTGCACATCATCCAGATTCTTAAGGTGCCTGGTACTTGCAGACATCCATGTGACAGGAGCATACTCCGTTTTGCTCCAGACATGGGCTTTGTGCACTCGGGCTCAGCCAGATGGATCCAAATATAATGCAATACTATGAAGGACACTCACTCTTTGTCCAGCTCTAACAGCAATGGAGTTCACATGAGACTTTGAAGCTCAAGCTCTGGAAGAACCCGACTCCAAGTATGTCCAATTCATGGACTCGTTGCAGGTGATTGCCACCCATAAAGAGCTCTGGAGACTGCTCACTCAGTGGTCGTCTACTGAGAGACAAGGTCTTGCATTTCTCAATAGCGAATAGGACATTCCATTTCTGCTCCCATTCGTCGATCTTCTGTAAATCCTCCCTCAGAAAAATGATGGCATTCTCTTCATCCAACAGGCAGTAGATGCTACTCTCATCAGCATCATCAGCAGAGAGGCAGGTAGGATTATGCAGGTTGTCGCACAGATCATTAAGGTAGGCCCAATAATTGATCTTTGAAGTACTGATGCATTTATTGGAGTGTAATTTGATGTTTGGCCATTGACCACTACCTGGATACATCTGTCCATCAAGTATCTCGATAACCACTGCAACAGCTGTACTTTGACTCCATTAGCATCCAGCTTGGCCAGCAATCCCTTGTGCCCTACTTCATCAAATGCGACTTTGATGTCAAGTGCCACAATTGTACCCTCCTGATGTCTGTTGAAACAAGACATACACTCATGACTCAGGTATGTGAGTAAGTCTGGGGCGAATGACCAGATTGGAAGCCAAACGGATTGTCGTTCATGGGATCATTTCCAATGAGATGTTTCTTCAGTGCTGTGTTGATAACTCTCTCCATAACCTTGCTAATGCAGCTCAGAAGACTGATGGGCCTGTAATTATCTGGGACAGAGCGTAAGTTCTTCTTTTGCACTGGCACTACATTGGCTATCTTCCAGGAGGAAGGGAAGTGGCTGATGTCGTGTCAGTGCTAAAGTAGAAACGGAACACTTCGGCAAGAGGTGTGGCGAAGACTGTTGCGTATGTCTTGAGAACTCTATTTCCAATTTCATTAGGACTGCATGCCTTATTACCCTGCGCTCGAGAAGCGAAAGGCAGGGTTAGGCATTCGGTTGCGTGCGTGCGTGCGTGTCTGCATTTTAAAAATTCATTTTCTCGGCAACCGTTGGTCCGATTGACACGACATTTTACCATAGGAGTGCCTTCGCCTGTACAATTTTTTTTATTCATAATTATGATGTCATTGGTCACGTGGTATGGATGCCATCTTGGAAAAACGTTTCACCTCCATATCTCCCAAACCGCTCAATGGACAAAATTGAAACATGGCTCATTGTCAATTACTCCCAATGGGGAATAAGATATGTTGATGATGATGTCATCGGTGCCTTCATTATGACATCATAATTCGACAAGTACAACGCTTTATCTGATCATTATGAAAAAAAAATTCCTCTGCAACTGTTAAGTCCGATGGACACAAACTTTTCAGAATATGCGTGGCTCTTCCAGTAGAATTTTTTTAAATGATAATTACGATGTCATAAGTCACGTCCAGGCGCTATCTTGGAAAAATCGAAAAAAGTTGCACCTCCATATCTCCGAAACTGCTTCATGGAAAAAAATTCAAACATGGCTTATTGTCAAATACTCCCCTTGGGGAATAAGATATGTTAATGATGATGTAATTGGTTGCCTTTGTTATGATGTCATAATTCGCTAATTACAACACTTATCCCATCATTATAACTTTTTTCTCAGCAGCTGTTGGTCTGATGGACATGGAATTTTCACCATATGACCCCTCCTCCTGTAGAATATTTTAATGATAATCATGATGTCATAGGTCATGTGGTGCAGGTGCCATCTTGGAAAAACCGAAAAATGTTGCACCTCTATATCTCCAAAACTGCTGAATGTGCAGGGTAAGTATTCTATGAATACCATCTAGTTTATGTCTAGCTTCTGCAAGATCCATCTAATGTCACGAGACCAGAACTTCACAGTGTCCAGTTGAGTGTGCGAGCTGTGAGATCAGAAGGGTCATTTTCAGTGTAAGCAATTGCACTCTACACTTTAATGTAAAATTGTCGCAGAGGATATCTTCTTTCTGCTGAGAGGTGGCGAAGGTGTAACCATCCTTCTGAAAGGTTGAGATATTAAAATAATGTCCTTTCCCTTGTATCTCCTTCACTGCCCACAACCAATCACAGGGTTAGGTTACTCCATCACAGACAATCCTTTGTCCTCTGGAAGTGGTCTTTTAGCCTCATTATTCACTTCCTGAGAGTTCTGCCTCGCCTCGATCAGAGCATCGTGGGAAACAGCACAATGGCTCTTAGTCAAATTGTTATACGCCAGTCATACAGCTTTGCCAGCCATTCCACAAACCTCAGTAAACCATGCAATATCGGTCGGTAGAACAGTGATGTCTCCATGGAGAATGAATTTCTCCATACCTGACTTGATGAATGTCTCACTGTTGTTGCAAGCTACTTAAGGATCTCCAGTGTTTAGGGTTTGATCCCATGCCCTGTTATGTACAGTAGATGCTGTCTGAGGCATTCCCAGCTTGCTTTTTGTAATCACATAATCGCCCTTTGTTATGATTTATCAAAGACTGGTGGGTTTTTGAAGATGATCTCCATTGAGTAAATGGTCAGATGTTCCAATGTTGTCCTTCACGCTTGTGGTGTAATAAGTAGCAGAGTCAACAATTACCAAGTGCAGTCGATTATCACCACGGGTAGACTGTCACCAGTTGGTCCAGACCATGCATCAGACAAAGGTTGTAGCATGCAATTCCAGCTCTATCAGTTGGAGACTTGCTACCTAACCACACCTGATTATGTACATTGACATCGCCTAGAATTGTCACACGATCTGAACCAGTGCTTTTGGTGACGAATCTAGGTTATCAGACAAGTAATCAATAAGATGACTGTCAGTAGGCACCCTGCATTAGCTTCACAATGCAGCAGATGATTTCCAGGTCAGGAGGTTCCAGGTTTCGATTTTAAAAAAAAAGAAAGTTCCATCAAGGGTTCCACTCGCGTTGATTACTTGAGGCCACAAACCGCTCCAACCGGATCATGGGCGTTTTTTAGAAGACATCATCTTACTGGATGGCCGTTAGCTCCCAAGGAAGGCTCATCCACCCTTTGTCATGTGTTGCTTTTAGTCCTGGCAGGGTGGCACTGACAAGCCAGTGAGGGGTGTCTGTTTAGTCGCCGACAACTTGACCATGCAGCAGGTAGCATTGGGTTACATGTTACCAGTGGCAGTCCCAAAAGACTGACCTGACCCTAGTGCTATATTACTTTTCAACTTTATTTAATAATTAATATTTATAGTAGTGAGTACTACTATTTGTGATTCCTCCTATTATCACTATTTGTAACTTGCAAAATCGAAGATTTTTCAAGTATATTGGTCAGTCAATTTTGTTATTCTGTCTGTCTGTCTATCGCC
>CM068963.1:42155458-42170297 GCA_035128595.1 Eptatretus atami | reverse complement strand
AAGTTGCAGGGGTAGTCGCAACTGAGAAGCCTATTGATTTTGAGGTCAAAGGTCATCTTGTGGTCAAATTTCTAAAATCGTCATTTTTCATCCATTGACTTGAAAATTAAACAGCAATTGCAGAGTGCATTACTAAATTGGGAAACCAACTATTTTTGAGATCAAAAGGTCAAAGGTCAACTCGAGGTCAAACTTCCAAAATCATCAAATTTCATCTGAAAAATTGTCAATTTACATCCGATTAACCTGGATATTAAACAGCAATTGCATAGTGCATCACTGAATTTGGAAACTAAATTTGAGGTCAAAGGTCAATCTTCTAAAATCAATTTAAATCTGAAAAATAATCAGTTTTCATCCGATTGACCTCAGCTTTGATTAAGATTGTCAATTTTAATCTTAAAGAAATGGACAATTTGATGTATCCATGGTAACCTTTGGAGAGGGGGTGGATTTTGCAAGTATCGTCTCTGCATGAAGTCTTTCTTGCTTGTTTTTTCATTATTCTTAACCTTGGTTTTTAAACACACGACAATAAAGTGACGACTTGATGTGCCTGGTAAAAAAAAAAAAAAACAACCATCGTAATCGTAATCGCCAAATGGTTAGAGTTCTTGCCACAAACATAATTACATGTACACAATGTGAAATTTTATTCCTAAATTGTCAGTACATTTCCCAAAATGTAAGCTTTATTTGCTGTTTGCCCATTTTCTTTTGCATATCTCTTTCTGTCCATGTGTGTGAATTCAAGTAAATTTGGTGTACTGGCTGAAAGCTGTAGGTATTCACTTTTGTTTCTCCCAGGGACTAAGCAAGGGTCGATGAAAAGGTGGGGGACAGGAGTAGGGGGGGTGGTCGAGACACCAATTGAGACACATGGCTTACGTGGGAGACTGGTGTGTGTGCGTGCGCGCGCCGTGCCATCGTGTTTGGTGCATGAGAACAGAGAGGGAGGGAGGGATGGGATTGGTCAAGAAAATCAACCACGTTTTCTCGAATCATTCGCACAAGAGTAATATAATCGTATCATGAACATGGTTGCTTCCCGGTGAAGCCCTGATTTGACTGCCATACCGCTATGTTCTCGTAGTTACTACATCCTCTGGTCTACCAAAGTACAGAGACACGATATAACTGATGATGTAATGAGGTTCAAATGTGGAGACCAAAACTGATTGATCAAGGACTTTTTGTTTGTTTTTTAGTTTTGGTTTTTTCAACCCTACACTTTCAAAATGAGGTCAGACCCTTGACCATAATCCATTCCAGCCACTGTGAGGATACGTTTTAGTAAGGATGCGTTTTTATGGGCTTAACAAGGACCAGAAAAACTTAGGTCACACTGAACACTAAATAATTAATTCCACTCCAACCTTTAAACAGTTGTAATTCTAGATTCTGGCTGTGATTTTTTTATTGTCAGGTCAGGTCAGATTAGATCTGTGACTTGCTATAGGTACCAACCATATAAACCTGTACTAAACTGTTTCATGGTCGGATTGTCGGCGACTAAACCGTCTCCCCCACCAAGGTTCTTGGTGAGGAGGGTGGATGATATGGACACCCAGCAGGATGAAAAACAAAACCTGTCAAAGGGAGGAGCTCTTTGTGAGCCAACGGCCATCCCTATCTAGTGCTCAACAGTCTGCGGACGTCCTCCTGCAGTTGGGTTACTTTTTATGAGGAGGTTGGTGGCAGGATTTGCACTCCGGCCACCGTAAAACCCTTCATTCCATAAAACGTACGAAAAGCGCAAAAAAAATCTGAAAACCCTTCACAGAGCACTTCACCGGATGACAGGATTGGGGCAAAACCATCGGGACCCCCAATCTTTGATGATTAGGAGGGAAACCACGGGGTAACCTTACCGGGTCAGATTGTGGTAGTGTTTGTCGGGGTGGTGCTGAGGTGTCGTTCACCAGACAGCGGTCTCCTTGCATTAACCTGAGGCGGTCCCTTCGGGTGGGTGTCTGGAATGCCCTATCCCTAAGAGAGGATGATCACCTGTCTCTGTTATCATCTGAGCTCAAACCTTTGGACATCTGTATTGCAGCACTCTCTGAGGTTCGGAGACTGGATTGCGGCGAGATCATGGCGGGTGGTTACACCGACTGTTGGTCTGGTGGCTCTAATGGTTACCATGCCCAAGGAGTTGCTGTTGCTGTGTCCAATAAGCTGACTCCAATGATAATTGAGGTAACACCGGTCAACAAACGTATTATGAGACTAAGGATTCGTCACTCCATGGGTGTCATTTCCCTGGTCTCTGTGTATGCTCCGACTGAAGCGAGTGATTTCACCGTGAAGAACGCATTCTATGCCACGCTCGAGTCTGTTGTTGATCAGTGCCCCAGGCGAGATACTCTTCTAGACTTGGAGGATTTCAATGCATCAACTGGAACTGATAGGGATGGTTATGAGATATGTTTTGGTCCCCATGGGTCTGGAACTGTGAACCAGAATCGCATTAAGTTCCTTGACTTTGCAAGAAGTCATGGACTTAGGGTGGCTGCTTCATGGTTTCAGTGCCCACAATCTCATCGCTGAAATTGGCATTCCAACGCTGGTGGTGTGACAAAGGAGATTGACCATGTGCTCAATGATGGGCACTGGAGGATGATCCAGAACTGCAAGGTTTACCGGAGTGCTCAGTTCCTCAATACTGACCACAGACTTGTTGTAGCAACTCTGAAGTTGCAGCTTAAATCCAGGAGAATGGTACCATCCCAGCCTTGGCTGGATGTTGGCAAGCTCATGGATGAGAGGGTAGCTGAGGAGTTTGCGAACAGGCTGAGTGGGGGGTCCGATGGATGTCTTGGAACTCACCGTCAGACAAACGTGAATTTTGTCTCTCAAGGGACACTGGATACCATTGAACAGAGTCGCAGGGCCAGGCTTAATGGCAGAGCTAAGCTGTTCAGGAAGCTGAGGCGTAAAATTGTACGTGCACTCAGGGTGGACAAGGAGGCCTGTGTGAGGAATCTGTGAGGGGCAAGAGCATCACCTGTGGTCAAATGATTCTCGTCATGCTTACAGGGGAATCCACACATTGCGTTCCTCCAAGCCCATCCCTCAGTGTACTGCAGTTAGAGCAGAGGATGGTAGGCTCTTGACAGAGGAGTCCGAAGTGAAGGCCCGCTGGGCCAAGTACTTTGAGCGGCTGTACCAGGCTGATCCACCAGCTGTTGAGTTGGATGTCAGGGGTGTAACTATCCCTATTGCTGACCCTCTAATCAAATGTGGTCCACCTTTGTTTGTGGAAACAGACTACGGTGAACCAGGTGAAATGGGGTCAAGCTCCTGGGATCTGTGGCATCCATGCTGACCTTTACAAGGCTGGTGGAAATGCTGGACTCATGTCGTTGCATGCATTTCTGTGCTCTGCCTGGAACACAGGCATCTCCGACCTGACTGAAAGAGGGGCCTTGTTGTCCCTCTCTGGAAAGGGAAGGGTGATCGCCAAGACTGCCACAACTACCGAGGTGTGACGCTGCTCTCAGTGCCGGGCAAGGTCTTTGCTCGGATAATTCTTGATTGGCTTCGCCACAATCTGCTTGAGCACCAACGTCCAGAGCAGTCAGGCTTTACACCAAAGAGGTCAACGATTGATCATATCCTTGCTCTTCGGGTCCTCACCGAACGCAGATGAGAGTTTCGGCAGGGGCTGCTTGCAGCCTATGTTGATCTCTGTAAAGTGTTTGATACAGTGAATCGGGATGCCCTCTGGAGGATTCTTGGTCTTCGTGGGGTGACACCAAAACTGATCGATCTGATGTCTGAACTGTACTCTGGTACTGAGAGTACTGTGATATGTGCTGGTACCATGTCTAACTTATTTCCAGTTGTTAATGGAGTTTGTCAGGGGTGTGTACTGGCCCCCACACTTTTCAGCACTTGTATGGACTGGATTCTGGAGAGGATGTCGGAGAGATCAAGCTGCATTGCATTCATTTGGGAATGTCAAGATCTCTGACCTTGATTTTGTAGATGATGCAGTCATCTTTGTGGAGACTCTCGATATCCTTTTGGGGGCCCTCGAAGTACTGAATGAGGAGTCGGAGCCGCTGGGATTTTGGGTTTCCTTGGTCAAAACTAAGATCCAGGCTTTCAATGACATCTTGAATGCTGCTATCCTGTCTCTACCTGTTTGTGGCGAGAATGTTGGGGTCACGGAGAGATTCACTTACCTTGGCAGTGATATTCATGTCTCTGCTGGCTTGAGCGCAGAGGTCAACTGACGTCTGGGTCGGGCCTGGGGAGACATGGATTCACTGGATCATGGGGTGTGGCGCTGCCGGTACCTGTGCGAGAGGACGAAAGTCCGAGTCTTCAGGTCTTGTTTTTCCAGTCTTGCTCTGCAGATATGAGACTTGGACTCTGACCAGGGGTCTGATTCCTTTGGTCCACGTCTCTTTGGACAATCCTTGGCTATCGCTGGTCAGACTTTGTGTCCAACGAGTGGTTGCTTGAGAGAGACTCAAATGAGATTTGTTACCTGCATAGTCCGTGAGCGTCAACTGCGGCTGTATGGGCCTGTGGCTCATTTTCCTGATGCTGATCCTACTCACCAGATTCTCTCAGCGAGGGAGCCTCGTGAGTGGAAGCGGCCAATGGGCCGACCATGTGCCTCGTGGTTGCAGCAGGTTGATCAGCATCTCAAGGAGATGGGGATGGGCCAGGCATCTGCCTGGGGGATGGCCAGACGGAGACCCCTGGAGTACCAATGGAAAGTGGACACAGGGACGCGCTGCTGCGGCGCATGCTGCCATATCTGACCTGACCTGACCTGTGATTTTGGCAGCCATAAAGATGAGAAATGTTCACACACGAAGGTTTGTTATACATAGTCAGGAAAATCATGCCACAGGATATCTTGCTGTAAGCTCTTTTTTGCCAATAAGTTGTAAAAGGTACTATAGCCTTGCTGTTCATTATAAAATGTCCCAGTAGTTATTTTCTTGATGTAAATTGCATTGTCTATCTGTGGTCGGGAAAATGTTTGTCTAGCTGTGGAAGTATTGTCAGAGTGGCTGAAAGAAATACTTCTTCTTGAATCCATCCATTACCTGTACTTTGACCTTTTGATCATCAGCAACCATTGGACAATTCCACTCGTGTAGTTGTGCTGACCTTTGAGAAGTCCATTTTGAACCTCTGCTTTCTTCCATTTCATTTTAACACAGAGGAAGAATTCGTCATCACCCATGGCACTGTTACAAAGTCTTCGGAAAGGTGTACTCGGTGAAGACGGAGATACCTTCCGCAAAGGATCGCTCAGGCACTTGCGTACTCCCAGACATTCCTACTCTTCAGAAGAGCTACGGATGGTGGCGACTCCTCCAGGCCTACTGTCACCGTGCCTTGCCTCACCATTGATACGTCTATGGGAGCAGTGCTACTTGCGCTGGCTACCCCAAATCCCCATTCTTGGTGGTGGGTCAGTTGTGGCCAAACAGCGCCTTGCTTGCTTACGGCAGGAGATCGAGGTGCTTCATGCCAGATTGAATACCCTGCAGGATATGGCAACACCTACTGAATCTTCCCTTGACCAACATCTGAACAACAGGTGCCCATTGGAACTGTCGTTGCAGCCGAGCAGTGAATATAGTCCAGGTACACCTGATAGCTTGTTCTCTACATTCCCTTTCGTGCCAACAGGAATCCTCAGTCACCGAACAGTGCCCATTACACCGCTTTCCCGTTTACTCTTCGGCCGCTCGGCCTCAGGGGAAGCGTTAGCAGTTGACGACTATAATGGAAGGATTTAAATTTCTGGATGTAAATTTTTGGTATTTCAAGAACCTTGGGACTAAATCTGATTTTTCTGTTCGACAATTAATCTCTATGTTTATAATGAAAATATAATTTAATGTTTGTAATTTGTTCAAATGTTTAGAGAACATAAAATTGTAGCTTGTGGTCTCAGTACTTGCCCTATTTTCCGGGCAGCCTCAGTATGCTGAAAGCTTAGTCTAACACTGCTCATGATCGTCCCTGCCTCTGGTGCTCATTCTGATGCTTTGTCACGTGCATGCAGTGACAGGAATTATTTGCTTTTTTAAAAACGGTGTTCTGAATGTCCTCTATCCACGTGTACTCATACACGTCAGGTTTTCCTTCCGCATTGTTTACATATCGTTTAAGATGGGAGTTTTGCAGTGCTTTTCCTTTTATTTGCTAAACCTTCACTCTCTAGCACAGAAATCTGGGTTGGGGAAGGAAGGGTGGGGGGGAGAAGAGGCAGCCACAGTAAAATACGATACTTGTCTTGTATCAAAATCGTTTGATGCCATCATAAAACTGCATGTGTTCTCAACAGAAATATTTTTTTAGAAATATGACGTGAAATGATTACGATTCGACCAAAGTTATCATATTTTTGGAGTGTGCACATGTGCTTATTTGTGGCATTTTTGTTGGAAATATTTTCTGCACAACATTAAACAGAATTGGAAATTGCCTGCTTGCACCTTGTTGCAATAACCACAAATATGTTAGGAATTCACAATCCTCCACACAGTACTCTTTGCTTCCCGCTCCCGGTTCTTAAAGGTGGTATGCTGAAGCACGCACAGTGCATCGGTGCATCCAGCCGAACAAACTTACGGGTTTGTACCCCTCCGCATCCCCCAGGTCCTGGGGTTTGCCACCAGGGCAACGTGGGAGAACCTTTTTTTTTGGAATAAAATGATAAACAAGAGGTGGGGATGAAGGGGAACGAAATCTGTGGGGCCTTTGGAATCCGACCTACTCTGTCCGTCAAACTGCCCAATAAAGTGCATTCACAAAGTACGTATGCAGATGTGGCAGTGTTTACATTTAACATGACATAAGGAAGAGGGGGAAGGTGGTTACCACTCCCTCCCATCGTTTCACTATCCTACTGAATGTCGAGATACACGATGAATAACACCAATTATGTAATATATTTTTGGGCTGCCCTGTAATGGCTGGCAGAATAGCTTGGAGCTACCGGTAGTGTATTCTCTTTTAAGCCGTCATAGTCTCGGTTCGATTCCTCACAATAAACTGTCACCCTGGTACTAATTGCAATTCCAATGAGTCAACCACGTGGTCCAGTGTCCTCCATCTAATTGCCGTTTAACTGGAGGTCAAACGGTCTGATCGGGGGACGCGCCCTCGGCTATGCACTAAGCTTATCTTAATTAGATCTTAACTGGGGCAGCCGAGCAAAGGCAAGTGCATCCCGGACTTGGATTAAAGCCAATTAAGTGGGGAATTGTAATCTCCCAGACCAACCAATGTGTGACCAGCGTTGAACCAATGGGGAAAAGATGAACACCCCTTTTGTTCAGAATGACAGATCAGAAATGAAGTTCAACAAAAGGGGATTTAATATGTACAGAATGATGTAAAATGTGACGATATGGTGATTATGTTGCATTTTAATGCGCAAGCAATCAAAAAGGGGAAATGCGGTAAAAAATGTACATAAGAATAATGGTCGCAAGCAATTAAGAGTGCAAGCAAGTACAGCAAAAATAGGACCATTGGACCTGTAGCCTATCTGTGCCCTGGCCGAATGTTGTAACCCAAATTTGGTAGCATTCTGTGGTGGGTCTGGAGAGGAAGATTTTTGAAGGAATTTGTGCAATTTCTCCAAACATTTACTAAGTCGGCCATTTTGACCCACTTCCAGTCACGTGATCGGCATGACTTTGGCAATTGAACACCAGGACCCAGTCCTAATGTTGTTTCCCAAATTTGGTAGCATTCTGACTGGTAGGTCTGGAGAAGAAGATTTTTGAAGGAATTTACGTGATTTTCCCATAAATTGAGTCAGCTATTTTGACACACTTCCGGTCACGTGATTGATATGACCACCAAAATTTAACATCCCTACACTGGCCTAATGTTGTAACCCAAATTTGGTAGCATTCTGATTGGTGGGATAAGAGAAATTTTTGAAGAAATTTACTAAGTCAGCCATTTTGACCTATTTAGTCATGTGACCGGAACAAGGTTTGCAACCCCTGTTATCTGTCAGGAGAGGAACGTTGCTGCCAAATTTCAGCCGGATCGCCCCAGCGGTTTAGCCGGAAAAGTCAAAAAAGGAAATGGACGGACGGTGCGTGATGACAATACTTTTTCTGCAATTTCAATTCCAGACAAGAAAAAAAACATTTTAAGAAAAATGCAAAAACATGGAGGGATGAAATCTCAAAAAAAACAACCAAACAACGTAGGAAAGACACCACATTACCATGCCACAATACGACACCACAATCATCTTATGGTTTAGCATCACGACATATTTTGACGTTCCATCACAAACATCGGGGCAATACCCCTGGGCGCTCACCTGTAGGTGTCTGGATAGGATAACCAGGGTCGGCATGGATGACCCACAAAATATGTAATGGAGAAGAAATTAAATACCTATGGATTTTTTTTTTTTTAATGCTGTGAACAAACTTTGATACATCACAGGTGATGAACGTTGTGGTCAAGTGTCATCAGAAGTACATGTGTAGTTTCTGAGAAGAAAGCAAATACATATTTTAGGGGGAGAACCCCTGTCGACCCCCTTAGGTGCCGATTTTTAATTTTTTTCCCCTTTTTTTAATGCCATGAACAAACTTTGGTACATACACAGTGATTTGGTACAAGAGATGTCACTACCTGCTGACTACAATCAAGGATATACTGACAGAGGTGAATGTGTTCAGCATATTTGATGCCAAGAATGGCTACTGGCACATTGAACTAGACGAGACCTATAAACCCTGTAGCCTTGAATTCCTGTCCTCCGGTTGGATTGCTCACGAAACCACGTCTCATTTACAGCAACTCTGTCCTAGCCTTCGCCGTCTATCCAGCTTCCTGCTCTTCCATCCTTCCATTCAAGCTCCTGGCATTCATCTACAACACCTTCAACCTTTCCCTTCCATTAACCATCCCCTACTACCAAAACCTCCAACCACATACTGAGTTTATATTCTAAAAAAGTTATAATTCCTTTCTGTATAACAGCAGAGAATCTTGCTGCCCCATTCTATGGAGGATCCCCATCTTCTTCCACCCCCACCTTCTAATCTTCTGATCCCCACCTTCCCACCTTCTAATCGTGCCGCCGCCTTTTACCTTACCACCTGACCACATAGACTCACTATGACCATGCAGGGATCCTCACATATTTACAAGCCCTCTTCCCCCTACCACACACACCTGCGTAGAATAATACCTGCGTCCTGTGTGAATAATACCACAAAGAATACCTGCGTAGAACGAAGCTGATCCTGAAAACATACATCTCCCCAAGGAACAAAATCAAAGCAATAAACCAACTGGCAATACTAGTGTTCCAAAACAGTTGTGGAATAATAAACTGGCCACAAGCAGAAATCGGAAAACTCGATATCAAAACAAGGAAACTTCTCACTATCTACAAATTTGTTGTACAAAAATCAGTGGATCCCGAGAATATATCTGCCGAGGAAAGGAGGAGGTGGTGGCCTAATGGAACTCGATCAAGTCCACAGAGCGATGATTAGAATTAGCAGAGCATGTGAAAAGTTCAACAGACTACATAATACCATTTGTATGCAACAATGAACACAAAAAGCCAGAAAAGGTATCTCTCACTCACCTTGCAAAAAAACTTCCAAAAACAGGTGTGAATAGATGTTATGCACCAAACTAAAACAGCAACAAATACAGCCCACCGATTTGAAAAAAAGAAAAATATAAAACAAAATACTAACAGATATATTATAGTGACAACTGGGAGAAAGACAAAAGAGCAGGGAAATATATTTTTTAAAGTCGGACAGATTGGGGATAGACAAGGAAGGATAACTGGAATGGCTAAGAAGAGGCCAGCTCAATTGGGACAGAACAAATCATTATAAATGCCCAAGACCAAGGACACCACATGAATGGCTTTTTTAAAATGGTACGACTGAGCCAATCAGAGTATAGGTTCTGCAAGGTAGAAATAGAAAGCATGAGCCACCTCTTCCTCCTCTTGGGATGTTAAAAAAAACTCATCAGAACAGCTGTACACACAAAGGCACAACAAGGTATGTCGAGTAATCCACTGGTACAGCTGCAGAAATTTCAATATCCTGGTTCCAAAAAAACTCATGGAAACACGAACCAAAAGCAATCATTGAAAACAAGAACATAATGCTCACATACGACCTGATGATCCTATCCAGCGTGAACATAGAAAACAAAGCGACCGAACATAGTACTCGGATACAAAAAGGAAAAGATGGCATTGTTAATTGAGGTTTCAGTATCCAGTGAGTTTGGTCAAAATAACGCAGAAATCAAGAAAATCACCAAATATCAAGACCTCAAGAATGAAGTGAAAACATCCTTCACTGAAATGACGGTGGATACTTCGAGTTCTGTGAGGGCTTCGTTCCATCATCTGAAACCCGAATTATGGAGATAACAATCAAACACACACACGTTATTATCCATCACTGTGCTACAGAAATCTGCACTGATTTCCACCCTCGATAATATCCGTGAAAAATCCTTTCACATCCACAATCCTTCAAATGCTTCCCCAAAAACTCATACCTCCTCTTCAAAGGTTTCCAACAGACCTTCCCCACATCGCCCCCTCCAACAATGTCCGTCCCCCAATATCGTCCACACCGACGCATGCATCACCAATGTTCCCATCTCACATCCCGACAAAACGTCATCCAACATCCATCAATCTTCAATACCCCCACCCAGCCCCCTTAAAAAAAAACAACACAAAACTCGATTTTTCAAGCTGTTATGGGATTTTCCAAAACCCTTATGTTTCTGGTGTCAAAGGGTGTCAATTTCAACCAAGTACACAAAGTTTGAAAAGCCTTGATCTAATGAATGGTCAATAGTCCAGGCAATCTCGCCCATTTAACCATTAAAAATGGAAAAAATTGCAACAGAATTTTTTGGGGCACAGAGGCTTCAATGAAGTGTCTTGAATAACATACTAAAAGTCCTAAGAAATTACTGCTGCGGAAATCGGTTAAATATGCAAAAATCCAAGATGGCCGCCATAAATCAATAATGTCTCATATCTCCACCATCAGAAAAGATATTTGAATGATTTAAAATGCATATTATAGGGTTATTGGACATGTGGAATCATTTAGAATAGTTACGATTCGATTGGATGCAATACTCGTTGAACAAATCCAATATGGCCTCCAAAAATCAATTTCTTATCATATATTTGCACTGTTATATGACAAATTGTATTGAATGAAATTGTGTACTAATATAATGAAGGCAGGTAAGTGTTTTTAAGTTTATTCACTACATCATACTTAGTAACACACTCATCAACATCAATTCTACACATCACATGAAGAATATAGCAGAAATGTGACACACCATGATACTATTGTCAATACAGTGATTGATCATTGTAGTTGTACACCGTTTAGACTGGGTCCAACTCAACCATCGTCATCATATGCATTTGACAAGTCTGGTAACTGTGAGTTTACAGCTCACACCACTGCATTCTCCACACACATTTGTGCAAGGCAAGCCATATTTTCGGCATGTGCACCTCCGGGTGGTACAGTCCTTCTTACAGCTACAACAGATGACATCCAGTAGTTCTGATGGAGCGGCTGGTTGGTCGGTCTGTATTGGCAGATATCTTCCGTCGACAACGTTCCATCCAAAATCCTCTGGTCTCATATTGATGCAGGCATCTTTCCATTCCATAACTGATAGTATACACGAAGGCTGTGGTACTTAGAGGAGCCAGACGTTGGTGGTAGACTTTGGGGTTCCACGGCGGCGGTGCCTTTTGAAACCTTTTCACAGAACCGCCGGTATCGTAAGCTGTCTAGTCCTTCGTCTTCGGCACCACCATACATTGACACCAATGCCTTCTCTCCTGCTGCGATGATCGCCTCCTTCCCTTGATCAGGTTGACTGAACACTTTGGCCTGATTGTAGAACACAGGGTCGTTCTCGATTTTCTTGACTGCCACGCCCTTCCTAAACCAAACAGGTGAGAGTAGTATCACAGCCTGCAATTGCGTGGACAAAGAGCAGATGATCACACAGTTTAGGACAAGCAACTCCCTGGATTGTTTTATGCACCAGACTCTCCTTTTGGTGGATTGTTTAGGCTCTGGTGCCATGAACAACTCGTGTGCGTCCATTTTGACATGGTGCAGTAGGAGAATCAGCAGGTCTGTGTCATCCCCGATCAGTACAGTGTCTTTTGTTTGGGCAGAGGCAACACTGTTTGAACAATTAACACGTCGGCGTCGTGCGTCCTGGTATATGCTACAGCTAGCTCTCTCCAACTTGTCGCTCAGATAATGGATGAATCGCTGCTTGTTTGCCTTGTTGTTCAGGAAATCTTCTTTCTTTGATTGAATCATCATGTCACCATCGAAGTGTACTGTCACACCAGCACAAGCCCCTGTTCGTCTCAGTTGTGTGGCATCTTTTGTTGCGGCTCATCTCTGTACCCATCAAAGACAACGACAGCAGCTCCATACTTATGTGTGACGTACGCAACGTACATTTGACACACACTGTCAAATGTAGATCTCTTGGCCATGGATGCGATGAAGTAGAGCACCACCATCTAGCACATACTGGACATTTTCACTGGGATCTCGTTGCTCTCCCTTCATAGACTTCCAGAGCACATCGGCCAGTGTTGCCTTATTTGCCTGCAGGGGGAGTGCAGCTGATTCAAACAGGCAGGTGGATGAGTGCAGAGCTCATACTTGAATAAGGATGACACATCTTCTGAACGCTGTCCTACAGTTACCAACCTCTGAAATATCAAGTGTGGATCCACCATTACAGATTCTCCTTTGACCTTCACTGTTGATTTTGATCCAAGTGTCTGGCCTGGTCAGCTTTCTTGAAGACATGATCTTCTACAGAGACCCGACCATAGAGTCTAGATTATCTTCCCCAATTTCCCTTGATCGGTCCACGTTTGAACCTTTTTGTGTCTGCAGAATAATCTATTGGGAATATTCTTCCCCGTCCTGAAATTGACACTCACTGCTGGTGATATATTGCGTCTGCTGCATGCAGATCGTTCACAAATGCTATTCTGCCATACACCGCATCAGACCACTTGTCTTTCCTAGAACTACAAGCTTGAAGCACACTGGCTTGTAACTCATATGTTCTAACTTGAAACACATCAATGTCTCTCCGTTTCTTGTCATTTTTCGCAGATAGTCACAAAATAGGCAATGTTCTTGAATATTGAATGCCGTTGCAATGAACGGAGATCAGATCATTTTCTGATTGATGCTGACGAGAGCTTGTCATGTTCAATTTATCTGGTTTGCAATATGTACGGCGACATTCAACATGTACTACTTCCCCTGGTACAGTTTTCAAATCATTACCACGCTGTAGACTTGCACGATTCACCCCTTCACTGCCCTTCGTTTGTAGAACAACGGTCGGCTTTCCATCCGGTTGATTCTTCACATATGCAACACGTCTGTCTCGTTACTGACGACATCTCACTTCTTCAGCCTGCCTGAAATAAGACATTAACATACATTGAAGGAAATAGATACCACCAGGTAATGTTATGATTCATATTTCAGTAATAAATACCCGAAATATAGCAAACTGATGATTAGTGAAGATTAGCACGCAAATTATAAATAAGATATGGATTTTTAGTGGCCATATTGGATTTTTTTCCATGACTTTTGCATCCAATCAAGTCGTAAACTATTCTAAATGATTCCACATGTCCAATAACCCTAATAGCATTTTAAATCATTCAAATATCTTTTCTGATGGTGGAGATATGAGACATTATTGATTTATGCGGCCATCTTGGATTTTTGCATATTTAACCGATTTCCGCAGCAGTAATTTCTTAGGACTTTTAGTATGTTATTCAGGACACTTCATAAAAGACCTTTGTGCCCAAATAAATTCTGTTGCAATTTTTTCCATTTCAAAAGTTAGTTTGCCTGGACTACAAGGGAGGTGGTGATGGAACAATGTACAGTATGACGTACATTCACGGTCAGATGGAATAACATGTCGATTGTTCAGTGTGACGTCACAAATCAGATGCAAAGCCATGGTCTTGTCCAGATATTATCAACAGGCCTTATAATGTAGCACCACCTTTCCAAAAATGAGGAGGGGGGGGGTCTGCTATATTTTGGTAGTCTATCTCTACTATTATCGAGCTAAGTGTTTATCTCCTCCAAGATGAACCGTAAACGGTCCACAAAACTCAGCTATATTGTATTTAGTGTACTTGACTGGATCTCAATACTTTCGAGCTCGCTATCACGAGCAAATGAGCAAAAATTAGGGGGGGTTAAAAAGTGAAGCCGAGGCCGCCGAGTATTAGTTACGCAGCCCGAGATACATCACCAAACATGATTGGTCCAGTGCTATTGTCGGGGCATATCACCCTTTACTAAGCATGAAGACGTCGATGTACTTGAGAGAAAATTGTTTATTATATATCAATACATGCGGCCGCACGGAGAGCAGCAAACACCAGGAACACCATTTAGCAATTGAGGTAACCCGGAGAGTGCTCTACCTAAATGGTTGAATCACTCCTCATATATATACGTGATTTTATCTCCAGCAAATCCCAAGCACAATTCCTTTCTTTCATCCAGGACCAGCTGTATTACAGCTGGCTTATGTCCTGGCGATATATATCAAACGATAAGGCAAGAAATCAGAGGTTTTCCTCCCAGATCCTGCTACACAATGCTCCCTTGAATCATTCAAGGTTAAACCTTCCTTATCTCACACACACAATGTCCCAAGCAGGAATATATTTTAATTAACTGCAGGCGAGTGAATTGAGTTGGGAAGAAAC
>CM068963.1:42099745-42125220 GCA_035128595.1 Eptatretus atami | reverse complement strand
ATGTTTGACCTCACCGTGACCTGACCGTTGACCGATTTTGCGAAACCAAAATCTAATCAGCACTAGCCATCAACCCTCCTGAATTCACGTTGATGTAATTTGACAATTGTACGCTTCTTGTTCTCGATTATTCGTGCTACAGAACAAACCAAACAACAAACATTACAAAACAAACAAACAGAAAGGTAGTCATCATATATACTTACGAAATCTTTCAGATTTTCTTAAGTAACAAGGCAGTCATAGCTGGTACTTACGAAATCGTCAACTTGACCTCTGCCTTGTCTAATAAAGCGATCTCGAAGAAGTAGCGAGTAAAACCAGAAGTTTCTACGATGAATCTGTTCCAAAACCATCAAAAATCGTAACGTCGACCGAAGCAAAATCTCCATTTTTCTCTCACGTGAATTTACGGAATTATGTTTGACCTCACTGTGAACCTTGACCTTTGACCGATTTTGAACCAAAATCATAATCAGCACTAGCCATCACCCTCACTGAATCACGTGGTGTTAATTTGACATTGGTAAGCTTCTCCTTCTCGAGTTATCGTGCCACAAACAACACAACAAACATACAAAACAAACAGAAACGGAAGTTCATCTATATACTTACGAAATCTTTAGATTTCGTAAGTAACAAAACAAACAGAAATGGAAGTCATCAATATAACTTAGCAAATTCTTTAGATTTCCGTAAGTAAACAAACAAACCAAACACAAACAGAGGACGGAAGTTCAATCATATATACTTAGGAAATCTTTAGATTCGTAAGTACAAACAGAAAGGGGTGAAAACAAGTAACCTCCGATCTTCGATGGCGGAGGTTAAAATAATAAACCATATTCGGTCGTAGTGCTTTGCCTGCTTTTGTTTGCCTGTATAACGTGTTGGCTGTACATACATGCATGTGGTAAAATAAATGTGCTTTGTTCAAATGTACCCCGTTCGTCGCGTCCTCCTTTCACCATATTGGAAATGCCATCTTGCATCGTGGAATAAATAGTTGGGTTTTAAACACCCGTTCAAATAGAATCGGATCCGGCGAGGTCGGGCGATAATACCTGCTCGTTATCACTGCAGAACGGAACGGAGCGCTTAAGCGGTTCGTGTCTCAAGCCGACCTGCGTTGAGGTACGGTCGCCCGGTCGGCTGCCCGTCCAGGTACTTAGGTATATTGAATTCGCGAGTGACCCTTATCTTGCGCGGGTAGACAATTGGCTGTCGGCCGTGGTGGGGATTGGGAACCCACCGTGATGGTTTCCGGCGTTAGCTCCGAAAGTCACGACTTGAATTGCCGTCCGGTGGGTGACGCGGTTTGCTATTACTGGAAAGTCGGCCGATCGCACGCCGCGCGGGCACGAATTCGTAACAATATATATATATATTATATGTATATGTGTGTGTTTACGGTTGTGGGAAATTCACAGAACACCAGTCAGGTTCCCCAGAGGTCAGTTATTTCTGTAAGTTGTGTTCCAGGTTAGATTTCCCCACCGATGTATAAAGGGAATTATTTGTGTGCCGGCTGTGCATCTTTTGAGTTAGCCATTATTCTTTCTCTATCTTTTATTTTTAACATAACAATAACAACAATAACAACAACAACGAAACACCACGTCCGCGTTTGATGGCGATTTCCAACACGGCCGCGTTTGATGGCGATTTCCAACACGTCCACGTTTGATGCGATTTCAACCACGTCCGCGTGAAGCAGGTGATTTCAACCACGTCCAGTGCAAGCATGCTTGCAAAAAGGGATCAGAGAGGCCTTACCTTCTGATAAGCTGGCCAATCGGAAGTGAGAGGGGCGGATCCAGCCTGGGTAAGGTTCAAAGGTGAAAAGGGGGAGGGCGCTGATTTCGGGTGGCGAAGCCACAGCGGACCCTCCCCTTGGGGCTATGAAAACCCGCGTTCGCTCGCCGACAACCGGCAGTTGTTGGCTGGGTTGGAGAGCGGTTAGTTTAGAGCCATTGGAGAGACTCTGAGCCACCGGCAGGAGTTGAGCCGTTGGAGTTCGGAGTGGAAGGGTGCCAGTAGGAAGCCGGGATCGAGACCCGTTCGCTCCTCCAGCGCGTCGTCGGCTAGGCCAGGCCGCAGTGAGGCGGACGACCGAGAACCACCGTACAAGCTGCTCATCAAGCCGCCAAGCGACTGGCACGCTCCGACGCACCGGGCCGAACGGAGACACCAGGGGTCGCCGATAAAAAGGACCCATCGAGTCACCACGAGGGTGACCAGGTAGCTGGCCCGGTCTCTCAGGGCCTGTTCCGGTCATCCGGCCCTGAGTACATTAAAGGCTCAAGACCCGGTTCTTTCTTTCTTGGGTTTTGCATGAAAGTCTGTGGCGCCTTGTCCTTAAGTAGAATTGTTGTTAAGTGCCTGTATGTACATTGCATAATAGACATCGGCTGTAGGCTTTTGCTCGTGTCTTGTCCCCTATTCCCCCGTTGACTGCTTACGTGCTGGGTGAAAATGAACACCATATTGCTTGAATGTCAATCCGCTTTGTTGCGTCACTTTCTCCATTGACTGCCATGATGCGTTCGGGAAATTAGCTGGCTGATTACAAAGCCGATAAAATAATCTGGTCCGACGGGATCTGGCGACTTAAAACCGCTCGGCATTCGCATACGGAACAAGCCGCTTAAGCGGCTCTTTTTTCGTGCAGGCCCCGTCGAGGTATAAACTCCGGCATTTCTGTCCGCGCGAATAGTTTAGGTATATCGATAATTCGGCGATGGCCTGTAGTGCGTGGGACAGAATAGTTGGCTGTTTATGGTGTATTAAAAACACCCATAGCTGGGTTTCGGCGTTTGTCCGGAAGCTAACGACTAGATTGTCGCGTTCGTGGACGCGCGGCCTGGATTGGGCTGAAAAAGTCGTGCGCACGCCGAACCGGTGGAAATCTATAACACCTGTTGTCAGGAAGTGGGATGCGAACACCCATCCACCTCTAAATTTGCAAGTTTGAATCGACAACACTGGTGTCAGCGAGCGGAATTCAAACCCCTCCGACTTCCAAACGAAATTAACGGAACCGATCAAGGGTGTGCGCAAGCGACCCGCCGGTTCCATTAAATTACGAGCGTTGAAAATGCTTTATACCCGATACGCAAAATGGCGGCTCAAGGCGATCGGGGGCAGGAAGGAATCGATTTAGAACTAAACGAATCTACGCCCAGGACGAAATCACCGTGTAGGACAGTCCCCACAACCGAACCAGAGTCCGAAATGGCGCGGCGGCAGGGGCGCGGCCTTTTGACACCCCCCCCCTCCTCCGTCAAATTCCTTCCCCGATTCTGGCCGAAACCGCGACCGAACGAGGTGAATCGGCTTCGTCGGGATCGGCTGACATCAAACCGGTTGGGGAAATGTTTATGCGGATGATGCAAGCGATGGAAACGAGATGAAAGTCGAAATGAAAGAAAACGCACAGCGGATGGAAAGCAAAATGGATGAGATGATAAGCGATATGCGAACACTGCGGGGTTGAAACGCAGAGCATGGGGCGAGGCCTGCAGACGGGCATAATGGCGATTGCACGTGGCGGAGACACCGAACCAACGAGGGGATTGTGCATGGTGTCGGTCCCGCAATGGAGACGGTGAGGTCACAATAATAAGGGAGACGTGTTGGGCGAGACTCGTGGAGGTGACAGAGAAAGTGACGGTGACAGAGAGGGAAAAATTAAATTGGGAGACCGAGACACGGAGAAACGAGGAGATAATAAAGAAGACAACGGAAATAAAAACAGAGACACAGGAGATAGAGGGTGAATTAAAAGAAACTAAAGATGAACAACACACATGGAGTTAGCGAGGGACAATGAGGGGGAGCTTGGGGAATGTGTCGTGACCCAGTGCAAGCAGCAGGGATAGCTCCTCCAGGAACGAGGGAGGGAATATGCCCCCTTGAAGCGGATCGCGACCAGGTGGGTTCGGTCGCGCCGTGCGAGTTAGGGGGGGGGGCGAGTGCTGTGAACGGTTACACGCAGAGCTTGGGGGCATGGAGACCCATAGTACTGCAGCATAGCAAACCAATTGTTCGACTTTTCATAAAAGCACCAAAATTGGTACATATGTTGACTAATGTATTCTGAACAATTCTGGATATGGACTATGGAGCCACTCAAGATTTGCCTTGGTGGAAAATGGCCGCCATTCTACTTTAACAACATGGGATATCTGTCATTTGTTATTGGTCTTTGTAGGTTTCTCAGAGGTGATAAATACTCAATGTGATGTGCATTTACAAAGGAAAACAATACAAATATTCATTTGTGTTGATTTATTATATTTCCAACCATTGTATTGGGAAAAATGGTCATTTTTATTGGGAAAATCCATTTTCGCACACAGCATCAGTGACAGGTTCAGAAGTTTTTGTTGTGTGGTGCCAATCAAATGCCAATGAGGAGACACGTCACCATGAAGAAACACCGCGTGCACAGGAAGCATTTGCCAAAGATGTACAATCACTTGTGGCTGTCATTGAAGAGCTGGGGAATCCCTTTGAGGAGGATAGCCCAGAATTTGCTGGTCCTGACACTGTTGTGGATTTTTCACCTTGAACCTCGTAGTGATTGTTGTCAAAATTCTTGCTGGTTGATTGTGGAATCTTATTTAACTTGTAGGGCTTAACGTCTAGCCGATTTGGTTTTAAATGTATCCCTTGTACACTTCACACAATGAACAAACAGAACCCCCATTCGTTGCAATATATTATTCTATTTTATTTATCTTACTTTTTAGTTAACATTAAAACCAACCCGATTAATTCACTTTCCACAGCTTAAGATACATTACATCAGAGAGTTTTATTATTACTTGGTACTTGGTCAGTCCAAGGAGTACAAGCCACTGGAGATGCCATACATCCTCACGTGCTTGCACTAAAAACAATTTTACATTTCAAAGCATTTATACTTCATGGGAGCGCTGCCAATTCAAACTGCATACGTGTCTTCTAGGTGAGAAGTACACGACGTACATTTCAAGGCAAAGGTTTGCTGTTATCAGCCCAGGTCACACGCTTCCAGAACAAGACTTTTATCAACATTTAGGGCAAAAGACTCTTGGTAAAAAGGACAGACAATTCGACTTATAGCATACAATTTAAATTTCTAAAACCCATTTGTTACAATTTAGAATACATTAATATAATTTTCTCCACACTCCCCGTTTTTTCCTTTTAAAGGAAAATTTGAATAATTATATTACACATGATTACCATGTCCCGCTTCCTGAAGGAGAAAGATATTCATTAACTCAAGTTCAATCAACAAAATGGCAGCGAGTGCTCATATCAGAAAATGAGTGCGTTTCCATTTAGCAGCACCCAACGGGAAACACAGTCGAAGCACTCCTTCAGCTGAGGAGAAGGTAGATGTTGGCAAGTACGAGCTTGGGCCTGACACTGGGTGTGAAGGAGACAAAAAGGATCGAGAGGTGAACAGAGATCCAGCCCCAACAGAGCCTGGGGCCTCGCAGCAGCAGTTTGTGCAATCAGGTTTTGATTTCACCAAGCGAGCTGTGCACGTTGGATGCAGTCGCGGTGGCAGCATGAGCCCCCATCCGCACCATTGAACACATGTTGCAGAGGACTCGCAGTGTGGAACTCCAGGCCTTCATTGTACATTGAAGCAAACCACAGCAAGTTCACGATGTATTTGCAGAGCGGCAATCGAGAGTGTGGCTGAGAACATTCCTCCACGCAGGCACCACACAATGCGACGTTAAGACTTTGCTCAACCTTCTCCTCAGTGGGTTTTTTTCTTTTCTTTTTTTCACATTACTTCCATCTTATCTCCTTAGGAAGGGGCAGTTTCATGATCACGTGTTGAATGCCAATCACCCAAATCTGGTTTCTCCCATCGTCCAGTCTTTGTGTGGAAGTTCTTTCCAAGCTTTTTAAAATAATCATTTTCCTAAAAAAAATCAAAACCAAATAACATATTTCGTTTCCAAGCTTCCATTTAGACGATCGTCATGCATGGTTTAACTGCGGCTCAACTCCGAACAATCAAAACCAAAGTTAACATCGAGTAAACATCATGGGCTCATGTATTTCACAGACTGACAAAGGTTCTTCCAAAGCATTCAACTTGCATTATCAATATTTTATTCTCTTTCCTTATTATTTCCCTAAATGACAACTAAAATATACAGAAATCTCAGTTGTATGTGTACTCAAAACATTCATCTCATTTGCTATTTCATGTAAAAGTCAGGGGAACCTGACTGGTGTCTTTATCAGGTTCAATTGCAATCAATTATTTTTCACAAAAAAATATTCCATCATCTATACAAAAATATAAAAGTAAGCTACTTCTTTCAAGAACGAATCCAAAGCAATTCGATTTTGCACAGTTACCATTTTAACATTCATATCTGCTAAACAATTTACAGTTCATTCACAAGTAGTTCCAGAGCAACTGCCATTATATTATCTTGATTCAATTCTTCGTAACTTTTACCTTCATCAATTAACAGATTAACAAAGTCCATAGGTAAAAAGAATTTCTCAATTTGTAATCTCAAAACAAAAGTTCATTTCAATTTTAACAAGAGAAACATGATGGTTCGTTCTCAATGAGTTCCTTTTTTTTTTTAATGAGCCTAGTCTGAAAGTAACTAATACAGTTACACACAACCCTCATTGCTTACTGTTCCACTCCGCTCGCCATGACATTTAGTTTGCCATGACATGACATCTTCGAAACAAGAACTTGATAACATTGTTACAAAATTTCTCCAAACAGTTAAACAACACCAAAGGCAACATAGTTTCATTAACCTGGTGAGCATCATTTTTTCATGTTGTTAATGGAACTAAAATATCCAAAAATAATGTTTAAACCAATCTCTATCTCACTTCAGAATAATCAACATTAAAATCTCTGACATTACCCATCTATCCACTTCTCTCTCACCAAACAGCAATATGCTGCCATTTCCCAACTCGCATACACAAACCATCTCTCACTTCCTCTGACCTTCTCAATATACTAATCCATTTTCATTTATCAAAAACAAATAATACAGTTTAAAACTCTGTTTCTTTTAAACAGGTGTATAAAATTGTCAAACTTTGTCATCTGGCGAATATCATTTAAATTGCGCTCAAACACTCCGTCCACACATGTAGCTAGAACCTTCCCAAATTTTATCACAGTCTTGGGGAAGGCATCTTAAACTTCAGACTAATAAAACATCCAATCTCTTCTTTAACAGCTGCTTTTTTTTGGTCTAAACAATAAAATATTTTCTTTTAAAATCAATAAATCAAAAATAAAATCTTCAGCATCGATCCTATTAAATCTCAAATCATTTACCTTGACTGAATCGATCAAAGGGTTACACTGGGTTGTTTGCCATTGCCTTCCCAGCACTAGTTCAGGCAACTTTAACATTCACAGACGAATAAAACAATACGCCGAGTTCAACGTCCATCCGAGGGCATCATCTATTAAATTATCTGTGAATCGCCCCACGTGCTAAACATCATCAAAATCATTTTTTTTTTAATCATTCAAAATCACGTTTCTACATTTAAATCACATCTTTTAGTACAATGGTTACAACTCAGATCAAAATCTTCGAAACATTTCTGACACGTCCACACAGCTTGCCCAGCACTCAACCGTGCCGGGTTGGTAATCACAAATCATCACAATGCAGCGAGAGCTCACTCCAAAGACTTCACTTTAAACAGATTTCAGTAGAGAGGGGGTCGCCACAAACACAAACAACAAGGAACAGGAAGTTCTCCACATCCGGTGGGAAGAAAAAGAAAAAACTCTAAGACAGGCAAACCACACGTGTTTAGCATTACTCTGTCATGCTTCAACACCCGCAAAAAACCCCATAAATATCCTCCAAATCAATCACATCTCTACATCATCTAAATACAAGTTACACAAATCGAACCTCGGAAACGTCTTTCCTCATTGCAAATGGCATGCGCACTTCTGACATAATAGCCCCCACCCTCTTGAATCTGCATATTAATCGAATTTCACAGCTAAAGCTAAGACAAACACACTCAGTGGAGGGGCCAGCCTGCACAGTGCAGCTCGCGACCTTCGCGTTATAAAACCAAAGCCAAGAATGCATAACATGCCACCCAACAGACCCACAGCTTAACTCAGCATGAGTCCGTCCTTAGACTGTTCTGCCGAGGTGGTTTTTAATATTTAATTTATTTATGAATGTCCATCCCTTCATGCTTTATTTGTTGCAATATTATTATTTCTAACAAGACATTCATGGATCACATCGTCCAGCAATCTTAATTCCCCAGCGAGCTCACAATCGCTTCCAATTCAGACCCCATTGAATTGAATTACACACACAACACACCACACACACACAACCACAACCGCGACCTTGGCGTTATAAACACCAAACCACCAACAGCCAAGCTGTTTTAACTCTGCCTGAAGTTTCTTTAGTTGTTAAAAAATATCGTCAAAATCCCAATAGAGCACGTTTCATTGCAATGAAATCTATTGGACTCGCACAAGTTTCATTTTTCACTCACTCAGCAACACATGTATCTCAATGCAAATCACCAGCCACGCACCCAGCCGGTCAATCGTCTCCTGCATTCTACAAATTTCACGGTCGACTTTCCCACATTTGAGGAAATCGCAAGGGTCAACTCCCTCCTGAAGTGCAATGGTAGGGCCTCGCCCTGAGAATACTGCCTCCAATGATCACAGTATCTCTACTATCAGGTAAGTATCAATGCAAACATATATCTCACGTGTCCTGCGCGGTCTTGTGGCATGTCGCTTCGTCATGCTCATTTAATTACTCCCCTCCATCTTCTTCTCCAGCACTTTTCTAAAACAACTACAGTACTTATCGTTTACTTTCAACGGACTCTCTCCGCTACCTCTTCTTTATATCAATAAAATTATCTGACAATGAACTTTTCTTTGTTCGAAATGCGTTACCTGCTGAGACAGCCCCCTTGAGGAAAGCTCTCCCTACCTTCGCTCAAGCACTTGTCGTTCTCCAGGCACTGCCTCCGGTCACGAGCACCGCACCAACGTCGGTTCGAATCCGAGTCTTAGGCGCCAACTGTTGTGGATTTTCACCTTGAACTCATGATCGTTGTAGAAATTCTTGCTGGTTGATTGTGGAATCTTATTTAACTTGCAGGGCTTAACGTCTAGCCGATTCGGTTTTAAATGTATCCTCGTACACTTCACACAATGAACAAACGAACCCCATTCGTTGCAATATTATTATTCTATTTTTATTTATCTTACTTTTTAGTTAACCATTAAAACCAACCCGATTAATTCACTTTCCACAGCTTAAGTACATTACATCAGAAGTTTTATTATTACTTGTACTTGGTCAGTCCAGAGAGTACAAGCCACTGAGATGCCATACATCCTCACGTGCTTGCACTAAAAGCATTTTTATACTTTCATGGGAGAGTGGTGGGGGCTGCCAATTCAAACTGCATACGTGTCTCTCGGTGAGAAGTACACGACGTACATTTCAGGGCAAGGTTTGCTGTTATCAAGCCCAGGTCACACCGCTCCAGAACAAGACATTTTATCAACATTTAGGGCAAAAGACTCTTGGCTAAAAAGGACAGCCAATTCGACTTGTAGCATAAAATTTAAATTCTAAAACCCCATTTGTTTACAATTTAGAATACATTAATTAATTTTTCCAAGGAGATTGCCGATCCTGCAGTGATTGAAACAGTTCACACTGCCAAGCATATGGACAGAACAGTTTCAGGCATACTCAAAGGATTGCCTCATCGACAGAACCAAGACTATTGATAGAACCTATAAAGAGGAACAAACTCCCCTCTTTCGGAACGGACAGAAGACCAAAAGCACCCAAGGAAGGAAGCATCTGTGAAGAATGATTGGCCTTATTTGCAAGGCTCTACATAGGCTGCCAGAACTGCGAGGGAACCTGGACGAGTTCTTCGTCATGAAAATCAAGCATGCCCTCCGCGTTATCTGATGCAGGTAAGCTACACTGGGTAGCAAAAGCGACTTGCTGGTGTGCCTTGAAGGCGTTGCTGAAGCTCAGTCTGATGCATTGCTGTCACTTCTGTTGTCCTTGACGGCGCCGTCATCGTGCAGATGTTGAAAGCCTGGCACTGCCAAGACATTTGAAGAATATGCCCACCAAGTCTTCATCCCATACATCGAGGGGCAGCTGCATCGTGCTTCACGTCTCGACCTCGTTTGGGATAGCTACAAAGATGGCTCCTTGAAGACGGCGACAAGGGAGAAACGAGGAAAAGGGGTGCGACGGCGCGTGGTGAGCACCGCAGCCATACCAGGAAACTGGCAGAGTTTCCTACGTGTCGACGCAAACAAGGTGGAGCTCTTCACCTTCCTGTCGATGTGCTGGTGCAGTCCTTCCATGACGAGGCAAAGGAGCTGGTAGTCACTGATGGTGAAGCAGTCATCTGCCTTCCCAGGCAGGAAGATGAAAGCTCTCTTGGCTCCATGCGGTCAAGAAGAGGCGGACACTCGCATCATGCTACATGTGGCCCATGCTGCAGAACATGACCACCGTCGGATTCAAGTTCGAACCGTAGACACCGACGTCGTCGTCTTGGCGGTGATGGTAGCCCGGCACTACCATGCGTGGATGAACTCTGGATTGCATTTGGGACGGGCAAGAACTACCGCTACATCCCTGCCCATGAAATAGCTGCCTCCCTCGGTTCACAGAAGGCACGTGCTTCCCTGTCTTCCATGCCATGACCGATGTGACACGGTATCAGCATTCGTGGGGCATGGAAGAAATCTGCCTGGGCCACATGGAACTCGTTTCCAGAACTGACAGATTCTCTTGTGACCCTGACCACCACGCCAGTCAACATCCAGGATGACACAATGCACTGCATTGAAAGGTTTGTGGTGCTCCTCTATGACCGCACCAGTCCATATACGGACGTCAACGAGGCCAGAAAGAAAATTTCGCCAAGAGGAACTCCGTCCAGCGCATCCCACCTACCTCGATGCTTTGGAACAGCAGTGAAGAGATCAGTCTTCCAGGGTGGCTATGTCTGGGGGCAGGTCTTGGTCCCTCAACCCGTGCTTCCATCACCAACAAACTGGGGCTGGCGGCAAACAGAGGATGGGTCCTACGAACCGCTCTGGACCACACTCCCTGAGGCTTCAAAAAGCTGCTTCGAGCTGGTGTCGTGCGGCTGCAAAAAAGGCTGTAGAAACCGCTGCAAATGCAAGAAGGCTAATCTGCAATGCACTGGACTGTGTGCTTGTGAAGGAGAATGCCAGTAGACAGACGCAGTAGACACAGACTGAGATATCGGCCTAGCTTAGAATGTGCAAATGCAAAGTCGCATTGCTCGTAAAGTTGTTGATCTTGATCCAGAGCCAGTACACTTGAGCTCAGAAACTCATATTGTACTAGACTTGATGTATGCGTGTACCATGTGTCCTGGTAGAATGGTAGTAGACAGTAAACCGTAACCGCTTCAAAGTGAAGTGTGCAATAATTTGACTACATTTTCTGAGTTTGTCATTATCACGATTATCAGTTCCCTTTTCAAAATAGAGTAAAGTATGTAATCTATAATGCAATTTTTCTTATTCCAAACCCATTGAATGTGATGAATATCATTTGACTCTTGTTCTCCAGGCAATAATGGGTACTTTTCAGTGAAAAGTTTCAGGAGAGCAGCAATTTACAAATCAAATAATGGCTTTTTTTACCGAAAATACTGGCTCATAAATTTGAAATACGCCTTTTCATGGTCAATTTACTGAATTTTACACTTCCTTATATCTACCACCAATACAATAAGAAAATAAGAGCATATAGCCAATTTCCTAAAGTAGAATGGCGGCCATTTGGAAAATGGTCGCCGAAGCTGACCAAGGCACAATCTGGGTGGCTCCATATCTTCGGATATTGTTCGGATACGAATTGTTCGGAATACATTTTCTACATGTGTACAATTTTGGTGCTTTTATGCAAATTTGAACAATTGATCTGAAATATCAGACTACGCTGCTGGACTACCAGGAGCGCTTGTGGTAGCGCGAATCCCCAGCGTGATTGTCCTGCTGTGTTGTGCTTACAAGTGTGGCGAAATGTGTGCTGAAACGTACGCATAGCATGAGTAAAATGGCGTGCGTGGTGGTAAAAGCCGTGTATGGAAGAAGCACCTGTGTGAGAGGAACCGTGTATGAGAGGGAAATGGCGGTTGGTATGCGGGAAAACGCAACCGCATGTCCGAGTGAGAGTGTCATGGTGAGGTGTGTAAGCGTCATGGCACGCGGGAGTGCGTGCGTTGAATGGCGACGAAGACGGCGCCAGACGAGGGACAAGGGCCGTGTAGCGGCCGTAGCCAATTCGAGCACCGTGCCGGATTCGCACAGCACGCGCGCCGCGAGGTCCGTGCCGTGCTTCGCACGAGGCCGCCATGGGCACGCCTACGCGAATGAAATCCGGTCCGGAAACGCCGCGGTGGATACAAGCCGACCCCGCAGACGGACAGAAGTTAGGCTGGGAATAGTGAATTTGGATCGGACGGGTTCTCCAGGCGAGCGTGTGTGGAGAGCTCCGTGTGGCCTGCGCCGCACGTTCTGTTCACAGAGCGTGCGAAGCAGCTTCCCCGATGCGTTACGCGTGCCCGGGTTGCGCAAGAAATCGCGTGGTTTCGGGTGCGAGTGACGTCATTGGGGATTCGTGGCGCGGGTTATGGCGAGCAGAGCACATGTGCTCGCGTGGGGAACCCCTCAAAATTGCAACGCTTCTTGTGATGCGCAGTGGCGTCATGGCTGCACGAATGGTTGGAATCCGGCAGAAGGGAAATCCCTGCCGGATGTTACCGTCCGAGAAGGGACGAGGTGCGCGAAGCGCGAACAGCTGCCATGACGTCACGGGAAAAGAGCGCTGTTTACGAATTGCCGCGCTGGTGCGCATAGAAAAAAAAAAAGAGAGAAAAGCAAGCCTCGCCACTTCGGGTAAACAGGATTCCTGGGCAGGGGTAGGAGACCCCCTTTCTTAGGGCACAGGAACCACTAGTAGCGGGATGGGTTAGAGTTAGTTAGACCGGCTTCATGGGGACGTGAGTTGTTCCTCATGGAGCCCGTGGAATGGATTAGTTAGAGGCATTTTAGGATAGATTTAGAAATGAAAAATGGATTTGAAGACACTGACAGACTTTGAATGTGTAGAGGAGACGTAGCTTAGCTACGTAGAGTTAAAAGGATGTGCTATAGAGTAAGGGATGACTGGAGCACGAGGTAGTTAGGGGATGCAGTCAGCAGAATGGCAGTGTTCAGTGATGTGAGCGATGGAATGAAACAAAGGAAACATGTTGAGTGAGTGACGTCCAGCGGGCCTGTGTGAATGGAGTGAATGTGGTAGCATGGTGCGATGAGTGATTCGTGGGAGGAGTGATTCCCACCCAAGGGACCCTGGGGTCAGAGTAATGTTAGTTAAATTGACAAAATGGAGGTCGTTTTGCTGTTGGTGCGTGTGTGGCTCGAAACCCGTTTGGAGGGGTTGCAGGAGTCCTTTGACGGGCTAGGAGCGTGGCTGCAGACGGTGAGTATCGCTTAGTGGGCACCCCGGGCACCGGGCAAGTCAGCCGCGGTAGGCCAAGGCCCAAGAGGGGCCGGGATAGCGTAGTGGTCATGGGGTGGGCCCGCTTCAGACGCACCCGGAGCGCCAATGGCCGCCAGAGAGGGCACTCCCAGATCTTAGGGAGCTGGTCGGGCTCGGAGACAGTCTCAGGGCCCGGGGTGCCATGGTTGGAGAATCGCAGAGGGTAGTTCCTGCCAAGTGAGCCACGCGGGCCCAGCCACGAGACGTGCGAGGCACGAAGGAAAATTGGAGGGCAAGGCCCAAATTTGTGAGGACACCAACACAGGCGACGGGAATCTTGGTTGGTAGAACCAATAGAGTAAGCGACAGGCGCTTTTGAAAGCCCCGGGTAGTTAAGGTGTAATAAATGTTAGGATAGATAGGAAATGTACCCCTCCGCACCAATCCATCCCTTCGCTCTCGGTAGGGCCGCTGGACCCAGCTTGGGTTAGATCGCTGAAATCTGAGGAGGCCATTCTGAGGCTTAATTGGGCCTCAAGACAGGACGCTAGCTCTCCCTTATTCACTCCAGGAAGGGAACGTAGGGGTTGGGAGTAGGCTAGGATGACGATAGGTTAGCCGGACAGAGACGATAAAGGGGGTTGGGGAGACGAAATTATAAATAGGGTAAATAAAATAAGATGGGGCTAAATTTGAGTTTTGCAAACTAACGGAGTGGTATGGACAGAGACAGGCAAAGGCGATAGGTTGGGAGGGGAGAAAAATAGGGTAGGTCCGAGCCGCCTTCAGACTGGCCGGCACCACCGCACTCCTCACGAAACCTCCAGAACGAGGCGAGAGGCTGGCTAGCTTCACCTCCCGCCTGTTTGTGCTACAGCGGCCTGTTCCGGCCTCGCCTCGCCATGCCTTGTCTGCCTGCCTCTGCCTTAACCCCATGCCTGCTAGCCCTTGTGTCTTGCATTTGCCCCTGTATTCCATCCTCACCATGTGTGCCAGGATCTTCCATCTTGCAAGGACTGCCCTGCACAGCTACATCACGGGGACTGCATTGAGCAGCCCGTGCACCGTGTTTTGCTTGCGTCCATGTCATCCAGTTCATCGCAGGGAGGAGCCTGGGACTGCATTGGGCAGCCGGCTGCCTCCCTGTACTTGTGTTTTCTGCATCAATCCATCCAGTTCACTTCAGGGAGGAGCCTCGGACTGCATTGGGCAGCCGGCTACCTCCCTGTGTTAGTGTTCACTGCTTCTTGTGTTCATTCCAAGGCGGAAGCCTGGGACTGCATTGGGCAGCCGGCTACCTTCTTGTCCCTGCATAGGGAGCCAGAGACTGCATTTGGGCAGCCTGGCTACCCTCTTCAAATGGCATATGGCATGCCGGGTTGGGGTGAGTTGCCTCCAGCAGCTGAAGACATGAAAAAGGTTCTGTGACAGACAACGGAGCCTTTTGAACAGGCCCCGAAGACATCCGACCTTCAGCTGCGGGGGCGCTCACCCTCACAAACTGTGAATAACATTTGCCATGCCCCTTTTTTCCCACAGAGTCCATCAGGCCGGGCTGTGGTTAGTTGTAAATTTAATAAGGTTAAGGATAGTAAATGTACATGAGTTTTGTCCCCCTGCATGTTTGTCGTAGTGCCAGCAATTTTAGATAAGTTGTCTGTACGAGTGAGTTTGTTTAGTTCGTTACACAGCCCATAGGTTATTTACTTTTGGGACACGGATACACAAATGTCGCACTCAGGGATCCGAAGGTAAATCGTACTAGGGAGAACTTGCACATGAAGGCACACGAAAATGTGACGACTCGGGACGAGTCTGTAAAAAGGGGAGGGGGTAGTGTTACGGTTGTGGAAATTCACAGAACACCAGTCAGGTTCCCCAGAGGTCATTATTTCGGTAGTGTGTGTTTCCAGGTTAGATTTCCCCACGATGTATAAAGGGAATTATTCGTGTGCGGGCTGTGCATCTTTGAGTTAGCCGTTATTCTTTCTCTATCTTTATTTTTAACGATAAAAACAATAACAACAACAAACACGACAACCCACGTCCGCGTTTGATGACGATTTCCAACACATCCGCGTTTGATGGCGATTTCAACCGCGTCCTCGTGAAGCCGGTGATTTCAGCCACGTCCGCGTGAAGCCGGTGATTTCAACCACGTCTGCGTGCAAGCATGACTTGCAAACGGATCAGAGAGGCCTTACCTCTGAAGAAGCTGGCCAATCGGAAGTGAGAGGGGCGATCCAGCCTGGGTGAAGGTTCAAAGGTGAAAAGGGGGAGGGCGCTGATTTCGGGTGGCGAAGCCCACAGCGGCCCTCCCCTTGGGGCTAAAAAGCCGCGTTCGCTCGCCGACAACCGGCAGTTGTTGGCTGGGTTGGAGAGCGGTTAGTTGAGAGCCGTTGGAGAGACGCCGAACCACCGGCAGGAGTTGAGCCGTTGGAGTTCGGAGTGGAAGGGTTGCCAGCAGGAAGCCGGGGTGGAGACCCGTTCGCTCCTCCAGCGCGTCGTCGGCTAGGCCAGGCCGCAGTGAAGGCCGGACGACCGAGAACCACCGTACAAGCTGCTCGTCAAGCCGCCCAAGCGACTGGCGCGTTCGCGACGCACCGGGCCGAACGGAGACCACCAGGGGTCGCCAATAAAAAGGACCCATCGAGTCACCACGAGGGTGGCCAGGTAGCCGGCCGGTCTCTCAGGGCCTGTTCCGGTCATCCCGGCCCTGAGTACATTAAAGGCTCACGAGCCGGTTCTTTCTTTCTTGGGTTTTGCATGAAAGTCTGTGGCGCCTTGTCCTTTAGTTAATTGTTGTTAAGTGCCTGTATGTACATTGCCTAATAGACATCGGCTGTAGGCATTTGCTCGTGTCTTATCCCCTATTTCCCCGTTGCACTGCTTATTGCTGGGTGAAAATAAACACCATATTGTTTGAATGTCAACCGCTCATTGCGTCACTTTCTCCATTGACTGCCATGATGCGTTCGGGTAATTAGCTGGCTGATTACAAAAGCCGATAAAATAATCTGGTCCGACGGGATCTGGCGAATTAAAACCGCTCGGCATCCACATACGGAACGAGCCGCTAAAGCGCTCTTTTTCGTGCAGGCCCTGTCGAGGTATAAACTCCCGGCATTTCTGTCTGCGCGAATAGTTAGGTATATCGATAATTCGCCGATTGACCCTGTAGCGCGTGGACAGAATAGTTGGCTGGTTTATGGTGTATTAAAAACACCTAGCTGGGTTTCGGCGTTTGTCCGGAAGCTACGACTAGATTGTCGCGTTCGGTGGACCTGCGGCCTGGATTGAGCTGAAAAGGTCGTGCGCACACCGAACCGGCGGAAATCTATAACAATATATATATATATGTGTATATATATATATATATATATATATATATATATATATTATATATTATTATTATATATATATGGTTTTAGCCCTATCCCTCAATGGTGAGGAATCGCTGAAAAAGTTATTGGATCCGAATTCGGATCTTCACCAAAATTGAATCAATGCTTCCTTGTCATTTTCACACACGCATCTTGTCCACAAAGTTTCATCTGATTCCGTCCATAACTTTTTGAGATGTCATGCACGCAGACAAACAAAGATGTTGTGAATAGCACATTTGTAAAATCCATAAAACAAATTTGGCCTTAAAAATAATTGGGCATTGTACTCGATCACCAAATATGCAAATCCTCTTAAAATTTCAAGTCGATCGGATGAAAATTGACAATTTTAGAAATTAGGCCTATATTAATCTATAATTTCGCCTTCGTTGACCTTTTGGCCTATGTTGACCTCAAAAATACTTGTTCGTTGAATTTCGTGACTTGATATGCAAATCCTCTTCAAATTTCATGTCAATGGGATGAAAATGGAGGGTTTTGGAAATCGTAGCCAAGTTGTTGACCTTTGGCCACATTGACCTCAAAAATAATTGGTGGTTGAATTCATTGACATGATATGCAAACCCTGTACAAATTTCAACTCGATGTGATGATTTTAGAAATTCGACAAAGTTGTTGACCTTTGGCCTATGTTGACCTTTTCACCTCAAAATCATTTGGCTTCTTATGATGAACGCTACCAGGTGGTGAACTTTCGTGAAGATCGGTTTAAAATTGTGACCTGCAGGCGATTGACATACAAACAAACAAGAAAGATGTCGTGCATAGCACGATACTTGCGAAATCCATAAAACAAATTTGACCTCAAAAATAATTGGTGGTTGTATTCAGTGAGCTGATTTGAAAATCCTCTTCAAATTTGAAGTCAATTGGATGAAAATTGAGGATTTTAGAAATCCCACTTAAGTTGATGACCTTTTGGCTTACTGTATGTTAACCACAAAAATCATCGGTGGTTGAATTCAGTGACAAAAATATAAATTATCTTCAAATTTCAAGTCAATTGGATGAAAATTGAGGATTTTAGAAGCTTGACAAATTTTTTTGACCTTTGGCATGTGTTGACTTTTGACCTTTTGACCTCAAACAATAGGCTACTTATGACGAACTTTACCATGTAGTGAAGTTTCGTGAAGATCTGTTTAAAATTGTGAACCTTTAGGCGATAAACATAAAAACAAGAAAAAGACACCGTGCAGAGCACGCTACTTGCAAAATCCACCCTCCTTTCAAAAGGTTGCCATGGATACATCAAATTGTCCATTTAATTAAGATTAAAATTGACAATCTTAAAGCTCAGGTCATTCGGGTGAAAATTGATTATTTTCAGATTGAAATTGATGATTTTAGAAGTTTGACCTTGAGTTGACCTTTTGATCTCAAAAATAGTTGGTTTCCCAATTCAGTGATGCACTGTGCAATTACTGTTTAATTTTCAAGTTAATTGGATGAAAATTTACGAATTTTTTTTCAGATAAAATTTGATGATTTTAGAAGTTTGACCTTTGACCTTTTGATCTTAAAAATAAGTCAATTGTATGAAAAATGACAATTTTAGAAATCTGACCTCAAGATGACCTTTGACCACAAAATCAATAGGCTTCTCAGTTGAGACAACCTCTACAACTCGGTGAAATTTCATTACGATCGGTTTAGAATTGTGACCTGTAGGCTATTGACAGACAAACAGAATAACAAAATTGATTGACCAATATACTTGGAAAAATCTTCGATTTTGCAAGTAACAGACAGACAGAGCTAGAAGGGCACTCAGTTAGAGTGCATACCTCCGTCACACAATGCCTGATCCACGAGAACATATCGGCCCAATACATTTTTAATATCATGCTATCCAGTACTATATCGTTTTGGCCCAATCTCTCAATGGTGAAGAATCACTTTAAAAATTAAATAATTATCGTATCCAGATCCGGATTTGGATCATCACCAAAAATTAATCAATTGTCCTTGTTACATACCTAACATGTCCACCAAGTTTCATGAATCCTCCACAACATTTTGAGATATCTACACACAACAAACAGAGACAGACAGATAGGGGGTTAAAACATAACCTCCTTCACCTTCGGTGGCGGAGTAATCATGCATGCAACCAACCAATATTTGGAAAAATCTTCAATTTTCACAAATAACCAAGAAAGATGTCGTGCAGAGCATGATGCTTCAATTTTAGAAATTGCACCTAAGTTGTTGACCTTTGGCCTATGTTAACCTCAAAAATAATTTGTGGTTTTTCCTGCGTATGGCCAACTTGGTTGCCAGGTAGCTATCATTTTGTGAGGTGCAGCTGTGTCCGCTGATGCTGCGCCCCTATACCAGTACCACTGGTATTCATTTGCTGACCTCGGAAGGTGACAGGCTGTCAACCCCACCTGGTGTTAATTCAGCAGCCAGCAGGGCTCAAACTCAGGACCTTAAGATCCCAAGCCAGCCACCTTAGCCGCTAAGCCAACACCAGGCTTATTGGTCGTTGAATTCAATGAACAAAGATGGAAAGCTTTTCAATTTTTGTCAATCGGATGAAAATTGATGATTTCAGAAATTTGTCAAAGTTGTTGAGCGTACCTCAAAATCGGTAGGCTTCTGCTTACGACCAACTCTACCATTTGGAGAAGATTACGTGAAGATCAGTTTAAAAACATGACCTGGAGGCGATTGACAGATAAACAGAACGACCACTAATATACAGTACTTTTAAAATCTCTTGATTTTTTGCAAGTAACCAATGGACAAGGGTGAAAACATAACTCCTTCCCTCTTTGGTGGTGGAGTAATGAGTAATTTGCAAGTACTCAATGTGGGTTTGGTTGGGTTGGGTTAAAATTAATTGTGGGTATGGCTGGGGGATGAAGTGAGGAGGTGGAGATTGGGACCATACTCTGTGCAGAGCGTTGGTGCTGCTTAAGCAGTCTCCTTGGCTGGTGAGCACAATCTGGACGGGTCACCACTCCGACACAGGACACCAGCATGCTGGCACTCATTTTGCCGACCTCGGAAGGATGGCAGGCCGAGTTAACCCCACCTGGTATTGATTCAACAGCTGAGCGGGGTTTGAACTCAGGACCCGAGGATCCAAAGCCCGCCACCCTAACCATTAAGCCAACACCAGGATGAAGGTGAGGTGGTTGTGCAATGCTTGCTTTTAGAGCACAGAACTGTGGGATTGAAGAGGGAGGAGAGGAGAGAGTTCCATTGACAGCAACGTGTTGATTGAGCAAGTGGAAGAAATCTAGGAATAAAGCCTGCTTGTATACTCGTATGACGAGCAGAGTGGAATGCCAGACTGTCAAACGTCTCAAGTATGTGCAGGAATATTATTTGTATCGCTAGAAACAAGAAAATGTTCATTATTACCTCTGCCACTCAAGGTGGACGGAGGTTGTGTTTTCACCTGTGTTTGTCTGTCCATCTGTTTGTTTGTGAGCAGGATGTCTCAAAAAGTTGTGGACGGATTCGGACGAAACTTGGCGGTCAGGTTGGGTGGGTGACAAGGATGAATTTATTAGACTAGCAGAGTACCCACCCTCTGGGCGATCTTGTTCCAAGCATGCAACACGTTCTTCTGACACATACCTTTATTTAGGTATGTGTGTGTAGGCAACTCTACCTGGTGTTGGCTTAATTGCTAGAGTGGTGGGCTTGGGATCTGAGGGTTCTGAGTTCAAATCCCACTCCTCTGTTGAATTAATACCAGGTGGGGTTGACTCTGCCTGTCATCCTTCCGAGGTCATCAAAATTTGTGCCAGCTTGCTGGTATCTTGTGTCGGAGTGGCGACCCGTTCAGGATTGTGTCAAATAGCCAAGGAGACTGTTTATGCAGCACCAACACTCTGCAGAGTATGGTCCCAATGGATGGATGATTAGGCAACTGACAGTTAACCCATGTTACATGCATGAAGCAAAAACATAACAACTGCTTATAACGCAAAACACCTCACTGCACTGGAAAACGTGGGGATAGGAATACTGTTCTGTAAATGGAGACATGTAATACCCTCCTCCACCTGGAGGCGGCGCTACACGATACATATTTACATGGAGAATTTGCGTCCCCTCTCCTTCACCCTCTTAAAACCACCGGCAAAGATAGAAACATTCCTATACACCAATTGGGGTCAAGTCTGGATGTAATTGGCCCAAAAATGTAGGAGTATCACAACAAACGCTGGTCCATGAATTACAGTGAGGATTTTGGTGAAGATCTGGATCCAGATATTACTTTTTTAAAGTGAATCTTCATCATTGAGATGGGGGTCAAAAACGATATATATCATGAAAGTTGTGGACGGGTTATGACAAAACCTCGTGGATAAATTGGGTGGGTGACGAGAACAAGCCGATTATATATCGGTTCAGGTCCGGATGCAGATTTGTCCTCTCGGGATGCAAAACGTAAATTGTTCAGCCTGGTGGAGGTATGCACTCTACTGAGTGAAGTTCCAGTTCCACTATTTAATTCGTTCTCCCTTCCTCAAAGTTTGAGTTCTGCCTTTCAATCACAAAGGCATGTGCTCAGCAAAACAAAGCATAAGGACATATATGGGACTTGGAGTCTTGTCTTATGAATTGCTACCCTTTCTTTACATTGTAATCATTTATTGAAAACTTAACCAATTTCTACCTGCTCAGTGATAAATGCCAATCTTACCTTCACTCTTGTATTCCAGTTGTTTTAATGTATGTTGGCAATGCATAATTTAATTTGAACAACAATGGCAAACAATTGCCTCCCCCCCCCCAAAAAATGCAGAATTTTTGTGCATTGTCGTCTTCTGGAATGCTAACGGGTGAAATTCAGTTACACGTCCTTGCTAGAATAACTGCTAACTGTCGTTCTTCCCCAGTGTAGAACTTTCCAACACCGTTGGCATCTTGGTCACGTGAATCAGATTTGCCAATCTGCAACCACAGATTATTATCCCCCAATGAGCGTACAAAGCAGGGCTGCCAAGCCACGTTGCTGGTTGGGTTGGAGACAGACAGACAGACAGACAGACATGTCTTGTGTTGTTAGAATTAAAATGAGTAATTATTGACACCCTCATATTAAACAAGACATTGGATGACTTCTATTCTGAAATTGTCATTATTTCAGTTCAATTTACGAGGATGCAGGTTAATTTAATTTTCTTGATGCTTGGTATGGAATTGGGACTTTATATGTTCGGTTTGGTACTTTGTACACACACGTTCTCCTTCCTTCCTTATTAATAACATACCTCATTATGAAACTGCAAGAGTTTTATGTTTTATATATATTGCATATTAAACTGAGAGTTGTGTCCTTTTTATGTATGTAAATAATATTGATCAATGTACTTACCTTGGATTTTTGTTTCCTTGTGTCCCCATGTTTATAGGATGCAGCGGCTTGGATTTGCTTCAGTTTACCGGCTTACCAGGTCTTGCATAGTTGCTTCCAACTGCAGCACAACTACAGCAACACATCCCACTCCCATCCTGCAGCCTGAGGTCCAGCATACGAAGATATTTATCAACAATGATTGGTACGACGCTGTTAGTGGTAAGGGGTTTCCAACCACCAACCCAACAACGGGGCAAGTCATTGCACAAGTAGCTGAGGGTGCACGTGCTGATGTAGATATTGCAGTCCGCGCTGCTCGTGAGGCCTTCTCTCAGGGCTCTCCATGGTGCCGGATGAATGCAAGTGAGCGAGGACTGCTACTGCGTCGTTTTGCAGATCTTTTGTATCGCGATCGAGTCTATCTCGCTTCATTAGAGACGCTAGACAATGGCAAGCCTTACATTAATGCACTGAATGATGTGGATTTTGCAATCCAGCTTTACCAGTACTTTGCTGGCTGGTCAGACAAGGTTTGTGGTCAAACCATCCCAGTTGATGGAGATTTCATGTCTTTCACTAAAATTGAGCCAGTTGGAGTTTGTGGCTTGATCATCCCTTGGAACTTCCCCTTGGTGATGCAAGCCTTGAAACTTGCACCAGCTTTAGCCATGGGAAACACAGTAGTCCTCAAACCGGCAGAGCAAACGCCATTGACGGCTCTCTATGTGGCAAGCCTGGTGCAGGAGGCCGAGTTTCCTCCTGGAGTCGTGAATGTTGTGCCTGGATTTGGTGTGACTGCAGGAGCTGCTGTTGCTGAACATATGGATGTGGATAAAGTGTCCTTCACAGGCTCTACGGAGGTGGGCCGGCTCATCCAACAGGCAGCTGGTCGGAGCAACCTAAAGCGGGTTACATTGGAGCTCGGTGGAAAGAGCCCGTGCATCGTTCTACCTGATGCAGATCTAGATTTTAGTGTACAGCTGGCTCATGATGCATTGTTTTTCAATATGGGGCAGGTCTGTTCGGCTGGCTCACGCACGTTTGTGCAGGAACCGGTGTACGACGAGTTTGTGGAGAAAAGTGTGGAGTTGGCAAACAAACGTAAAGTCGGAGACCCATTTAATTTGGCCACACAACAAGGTCCACAAGTGGATTTGGACCAATTCAACAAGGTGATGTCAAACATCAAGTTAGGGTGCAAGCAGGGAGCAAAGCTACTATGTGGAGGAAAACGATTTGGGGAGATTGGCTACTTCATCCAACCCACTGTATTTGCTGATGTGACTGATGATATGACCATTGCACGGGATGAGATATTTGGACCTGTGCAGAGCATCATACCTTTTAAAACTCTGGATGATGTCATCAAGCGAGCGAATGACAGCCGTTATGGCCTGGCAGGTGCCGTGTTGACCAACGACCTGAACAAGGCTCTGCAGGTTGCCCATGGGTTGAGGGTTGGTACAGTTTGGGTCAATTGTTTCAATCAGCACAAAGTTGCTTCCCCATTTGGGGGCTACAAAGAATCGGGCTTTGGCCGAGATTTAGGCGAATGTGCATTGCAAGCTTATACTGAAGTGAAATCGGTCACCATAAAAGTATCCCCTTAATCTCTGCCTATACCTCTTTGTTGCCTCTTGGTCAGTCGAGTCGAAACGATGAAGCCAAGTAGCTTCCTTGTATGGGTATTGTAGTGTTTCCTTTTCAACAATGATAATACTCATATATGACCTCCCACCATCACTGCTAAGGATTTATTACTGATTCTTATTTTATTTTTTTTTGTTGTTTTTTTACAACTGCTTTCTTGTATCATTAATGAAACCCGCACTGAGTGTGAAATAAAACTTACTTTCAAAATGTTTTGTGTGTATGTCATCACATAGGCATGGTGTCAGTGGGATTTAGCGTATACTAGTTGGCTCTGCTGAGGGTGGGTACCTGGTGCTGCCCAAATAGGTGAGCTTTTCGGGATGTGTTGGATATTCAAAAGCTATGGAGTTTTTATGCCTCCGGTGACGAAGTCGCCGCTGGCATTATTTTTTCGGGTTGTCTGTCCATACGTACGTCCATGCAAATTTTTTGTTTTCTCTGCAACCGCTTATCCGATTGACACAATTTTCACCATCGATGCGCCAACTCGTGCAGAATTTTTGAAATGATTTTGACATCATAGGTCACGTAGGGTGGTAACCATGTTGGAAAAACGGAAAAAAACTTTGGACCTCTATCTCCTAAACTGCAACATGGAAAAAATTGAAACTTGGGATCTGGCAACTACTCTGCATGGGGAATAAGGGTGATTTTATTATGATATCGGTGAAGTGGTATCCCGGTCAAAATTCAACATGTATCATGCTACATTTGATCAGTATGAAAATTTTGTGAGGCTCATCTTAGGGATAGATTGGTCGACAAAAATTTTTTTATGACTTCATCGGTCATGTGGTTTGATAGCCATATTTATATTAAAACAAGCCGGTAGGCGACATGGGTGGCCGCTAGACTAAGGCGAATTTGAAATATGTAGATAAGAGAACACATCAGATGGCATTTTTGCCGTTCGTTGTTCCTTTAGGAACATGACGAGCAAACTGTCCATTCATCATTTGTGTTCGATTCCCTAACCCAACGTTAGGGAATCCCAACGTGAACATTGTGAGAGTGAAAGCATATAGTAATATAATTGAATACTAGTCATACAGTTTTTGACGGATCGGGCTGAAAATTTTTGACAAAGAGGTTGATTATAGTGCACAAAAGCACGGAAGCCAATTTTGATTTTCGAAAAAAAAAAAAAATCGGATTTTTTTCAAAAATTCAAAAGTCCCGTTGCTAGGCAACGGTGGCGTCCATAGCAACGGTGCTCAAAAGCATAGAACTAGATCCTGGTATGAACCCTACCAGTCAAGTTTCATCAAAATCGATTGACTCCTCTGGCCTCCAGAGCTGTCCATTACATACAAATAAACAGACAGACAGACGGAAAACCTGAGACTAAGGGTAGTCTAGCGACCACCCAAAAACAGGAAGAAAAATCTTCTTAAGAACTGCTTTAAAGGTCGAAGTGAAACTGCATGTAAATGATCGACTGACCATGTTGAATTAAGTTTAATGATGACATCAAAGGTCACATAGTCTCGCAGCCATTCCCGTACCCTACCTCCC
>CM068963.1:42082477-42093463 GCA_035128595.1 Eptatretus atami | reverse complement strand
AGCCCACCGTTGATCTGGCGGTCTTGTGCCGTCGACCCTACATGGGGTGTGAGCGCGCGGAGGCCACGTGCGTTGCGAAAAAGGAGGGTGAGCGCCATCTTGCCATGCGGCGTGCTCGAGCTTGGGGGCTCAAATCCGTGGACATCCGCTTGTTACGAGCGACATTCGTGCTTCTGACACTTTCCTCTCGTCCATGAAACATCACCAAGTACTCTGTCTTGTCTGCATGCTGCAGTCATTCACCATGTGTTTAAGAAAGTCTCGGTAGGAACCCCCTCCAAAACCCGTAATCCGTACTCCCTAGTTAAGAACGGTTAAGATGATAAAAACATTGTCGTGAATATTTGCTTGTGTTGTGTTCCCGATGTTCCCCAAATAATCTGGCTGATTCGCATGAATGTGCCGCTATGGATTAATTTGTGTCGCGTCGAGAACGATCCGTTCGATTGGTATATAAAACCAAAATGGTTACAGACTGGCAGAAAACGCTCGGCATCTGACAAAACCAGTCTGTAACCGGGGTCTATTTCCCAACTGGTAAGGTCCAGGGGACGTTGGTTCGCGACTGAAAACGCGTGACCCGAGCCTGTGCCGAGCCAGCCGCGTTATAAAACCCCGGAGACGGCGGTGGTGAGGGTGGCGCCGAATCTGTAACGTTTGGGCCACAAGAGTCAGGTGAGAATCCCGCCACCCCGGATCCGCAACAATATATAATAAATATATGAATATTTATAATATATGATTTGTAGTTAGGGTTAGTAATACATATGCATATACATATACAATTATATCGAAGAGAGACAACATCAGATGCTTCTAACTCGCCTTATAGTCTGAAAAATGATTTTCAAAGGGCACATGACCTTTGACCTGTTCAATCTAAAATTTAATCAGTTCATCTTTGTATTCATAAGTGTGTCAATTGTGGTTGAAATCTCTTGAGTGGTTCATAGGTTATTGCAGTAACACAGATTTTCAAATAAAGGCCAATGGACCTTGGGCCTGTGACCATTTAAACCCAAAATCTTATCAGTTCATCTTTGCGTCACAGCACATACTTTTATCAAGTTTGATCGAAATCCCTTTAGCGGTTCTCAAGTTATTTTAGTAACTAAAATCTGCTACTTTTGGTGAAAGGTCACCATGGCCTTTGACCTTTTGAACCCAAAAATCGAAACACTAGAGGAAGGAAGAATTGAGCGATAGGTTTTGAGGAAAAGGGAAGAGTGAAAAGAGAAGACGTGAGGAAAGAAAGGTCGCCACAAATAATTATAAGGTCTATAACTTGCTTCTGCAAGTAATGCAAGGAACTTTAAAGGTCCACAGATTTAGAAAATATAAATAATTATTTTTGATGTGATGATGTTGATTTGTAAGTACTAAACAAAGACCTGAATGTGGTTTTTATTTCTAATAATTTTTTGAGGTGTGACAGTTTAAAAAGCAAACCCGATGGGTACTGCCCCTATAAAATTCCATATAAACTGCCATGGTGTAAATGAGGAAATCATCATGTCGAAGGTGCTGTCAGACCATTCATGTACAAACCTGAGGTTGAGATGATGTCATGGAAGGTTTTTTGGGGGGAGGGGTGGGGGGCCAATCGAGCATAAAAGGGCACCAAATAACATGTTAAAATCTTCCTTTCAAGATATTTATTCAAGAAAAGAACAATGATTAAGTGTTCAGTGAAGCCACATCTATTCATTAAACCAAACATGATTTTATGATTCTGTGGACCTTTAACACCCTAACTCCAACAAGGAGTACATCAATGCAGGAGGAGGCTATTGAGTCCAGTCAAACTGCAGTTTTGCAAACAAATTGCAACAGAACTATTTTCACTGGTATGTAGTTCAGGGAAGTCTCCTGTACATCATATTAAAAAATAACCCTAACAGCTAACCCTAACCCTAACCCTAACAGACCCTCGGTCAAGTGGAAAACCCTCAAAATGCATAAATATGCTAATTAGCTTCCACCATTACCGAAAAACAGATATTTTGAAGTCGGTGAATAATTAAGCATCCAAACATGGGCCAAAAGTGGCAATTTATAATATATTACCCATGTTTTCAGGGTCAAGGAAAAGAATCAACATTTTTTTGATGTCATCAGTGCATTTCATAATGTGAAATATGCAAATTAGCATCCATTACCGAAAAAGATATTTTCACATAACTCTGAAACTAAGTACCCAAACTTACTAAAATAGGTGGCTAGACCTATGTTTTCAGGGTCAGGAGAGCCAATTAACACATTTTTAGCGTCATTATATAATGTGAAACAAGCAAATCACCAATCATCTTTTTTGCGGTAACCGTTCATGGAACTGTCAAAATTCAAATGGTTTGAACTACACAACAATTATTGAACAAGCACACCCACATTTGACTAATATGGATTCAGTTTGATGCCAGTAGTCTCTCGTACATCACTCTTCAAATTCATCATCCTACTATGGTTGTGGGGAATTTGTACAAATGAGTCCTTTGCATTCGCTACACACATATGTGAAGTCCAAGCCATGTTTCTTACAGGTACAACGAACCGTGTCATACCCTGTCTTACAGTGACATCTGAGTAACCAGAGCAGTTCTTTTTGTGTTTATGGCAGGTCTGTTTCTTCTGGAATTAGATGACCTTCAATGTTTTATCATCCCCATGCCTCGGGCTGCAGATGTCCAACTTTCCCCATCAACTCCTGAACCTGATAGTATACTCTCAGATTATGGGACTGTGCTGCAGCAGACGTTGGAGGCAAGCTGTTTGCATAAACATACTTTTGAAACTTTTTCTCGAAAACACGTGTCGCGTTATGCATCAAGACCCTCATCCTTGGTACCATTGTAAAGACACACAAGAGCCATCGCCCCAGCTTTGACCATGTCATCTTTAGTGGCATTGACTTGTATGAACATCTCAGCAATTTTTGAGAAGTGGGCACTGTGCTGTATTTTGGGAAGGACAACAGATTTTCCAATCCCGTATACCCTGGAGGTATTATTGCAGCCATGTATGGCATGCACAACCAACATATTTGAACAAACATGCGATCCTACAGTGTCCTTTTTCTTTGTGATATTCCACCCTCGTATTTTTCTTCAACTCAGGTTTTAGATATACTCAATGGCTGGCCATGTCCACATGGTAGATGAGTAATATCATCTCTAACAACTATAATGTCCATTGACTTCACAGATTCAACTACTGTTTGGACAATCAAAACATCAGCATATCCCTTTGCCTGAAGCATTGAACATCTAGCTTTCTCCAGTGAAGCACTGAGGATTGAGATGGTGGTGGTGGTCGTATGGCAGCTTAGCTGCCAGGGTCGCTATCATTTCTTGAAGCGCGACTGTGTCGCTGATGCAGTGCCCCTCTACCAGTACACACACTGGAACTGGTACTCATTTCGCCGACCTCGGAAGGATGACAGGCTGAGTCAACCCCCTGGTGTATTAATTCAGCGGCCGACGGGGCTTGAACTCAGGACCCTAGGATCCCAAGCCACCACCCTAACCACTGAGCCAACACCAGGCGACAGGATTGAGATGAATCTGCTTATTTGCATTGTTCCCGAGAAAATCCTTTTTCTTTAGCATGACTGTTTGAGGAGGGAGCATGACAGTTGATCACGATCCATGTTCGCGTTTCTGATGTGTGGCATCTTTGACAGTTTGACCACTTTCATATCCTTCAAAGACAATTATGGATTTTCAATATTTACTGGTAACATACCGTAGTCTGCATACATGTTACAAACACTTTCAAACGTGTATCCACGTGGCCATGGTAAACGGTACAGGAGATCATCTCTATCAAGCACGTACTGGACATCACCAGTTGGATCTGATTGTTCCTTCTGGTTCTGGACAAGTTTCCAAAGTGCATCAGCAAGTGCTCGTTGTTTGGCTGCCATGGAAGAGCTGAGCGATCAAAGAGTGCTGGTCCTTTTGGGTTCTCAGGTTATTTTGGGTTTTTTGGTTCCTTTGGATCTTTTGGGTCTTCTAGGTCCTTGGGGACTTTTAGGTCTTTGGGGTCTTTTGGGTCCTATGGGACTTTTGAGTCATCTGGGTCTTTTGGGTGTTCGGGGTCTTCTGGATGTTTTGGTCTTTTGGGTCTTCTGGATGTTTTGGATCCTATGGGACTTTTGGGTCATCTGGGTCTTTTGGGTTTTCAGGGTATTCTGGATGTTTTGGGTCTTTTGGTCATCTGAGTCTTTGGGGTCTTTTGGGTCCTCAGTGTCTTTTGGATGTTTTGGGTCTTTTGGGTCCTCCGGGTCTTCGGGGTCTTCTGGATGTTTTGGGTCTTCATGGTCTTTTGGGTCATCTGGGTCTTTGGGGTCTTTTAGGTCCTCGGGGTCTTTTGGGTCCTCAGGGTGTAAAGGGTCTTTTGGGTCATGTGGGTCTTTGGCGTCATTTGGGTCCTCAGGGTTTTAAGGGTCTCAAAGGGTCTTCAAAGGTTGAAGGGGTCTCTGCAGTTTAAAGGGTCAAACGGTATACATTCCAATTGTGCGTAATTCATGTATAGACGTACGTAATTAATAGACAAAAAGTATGACACACACACACACACACACACACACACACACAAACATACACAGACAGGTGAAAACATAACCTCTGTCCATCTTCAGTGATGGAAGTAACTCGAGAGTTCATAGAACACCTTACCCCACACAGAGTTCAGGTATATAATTCAATTGAAATCAATTTTATTTTTCTGGCCATTATGTTATTTTATTTATAAATTATTTAATTATCTGAGTTGGACCCATTATTTTATTTAATAAAATAATGATTTTAAAGGTGGTATTAAATTTTTTTTCTTCTTCAAAATTATCGTGTTTATACGTCTTACACACCACCTCATTTAACATGTTACCTCAGTTATTTGATCTGTTGTCTGTGTCCTTTATGACGTCATTAAACACAGTAAGTTTTCTGTTTGGAATGATTTTCTATTTTGTTTGACTGTCAGGCACACGGACAGACAGAAGTGAACCGATTGGTTAACCCCGCTTTTTGCTTCGTGTGTGAGGGTCGACTACTCGGAGTGAAAGACCTTCGCCGTGCCACCATCCTGACTCTCCTCTTCTTTACCCGAAACCTATGACGATGACCCCCTGGTCCTGTCACTGTCAATTCCACCGATAAACCCTTCATCATCTTAAACATCTCCATCATATCCCCTCCTCACCGAACGCCTTCTTTTTTTAATGGATAAAAGTCCCGATTCCTTCAGCCGCCGCTCCTCGTAGCTTCGCTTTGTTCGTCCGGGAATCTCTCTCGGAGCCGAACGCTGATCCCTCTCTACGAAAGCTTTGTGTCCTTCATCGGATCTGTGGTGACCAAAACTGTCCGCAATGTCTCTCGGTGAGGCGTCAGGAAATTCTTCACTTTCGTAAAGACAAGGTTGGCAAATTGTATGACGTCATGCAGTAACACCACGCCACGATTTGGTGAAGAAACGATGGGGGGGAAGAGTCCGAGTTGGTTGTGGTCATGACAACGGTGCGGATGCGCAAAAGGTCCTCGCTTTAGCCCGACGTCATCGCCAGCCAATGGGATCGCCTCGCAGTGATGTCATTGCTATTCCGGGCGCGAGTCTCTTTAAAGGGCGCGCGACAAGGCCATGCGCGCGACTTCGGCGCCAATTCTCTCCACGAGCTTCAGACGCCGCGACCGGCTCTCGGCTTGGCGGCAACGGGCAACCGAAGCACGTGAGTGGACGAACCGACCGCTAAACCTCCTCCTTCCCTCCTCGCCATCGTAACGAGCTTAATTGGCGTCGAACTTGCCCGAGCCCTTTTGTTGTTCCATATTGACGACTCTTTCTTCTCCACATCGCCCCCGATCATGTTTGTGTGTGCATGTTGTGGCGATGTTTGTTCTCTTCTCTCACTCGCACTGTCTCTTCATTCGTCGTGTTCTTGTCACCATGTATTTATTTATTTACTTGTTGTCCCTCTTTTGCGCCGTTGGACGTCCGGTCGGTTTTATTTATTTTCTTGGTTTTATATTAAAAGGTCTTCAGACGTGAACGTCCATTTTCTCGGGTCGCTCGTCGTAGTGAACTCGGGTGCGTCCCTCAGGTGATCCCATGACCACCTATTCAGGTGATCCCATGACCCTCTCAGGTGATCCCATGACCCCCTCAGGTGATCCCATGACCCCCTCAGGTGATTCCCATGACCCCTCACGTGATCCATGACCACCTCATTCAGGTGATCCCATGACCCCCTCAGGTGATCCCATGACCCCCTCAGGTGATCCCATGACCCTCTCACGTGATCCCATGACCCTCTCAGGTGATCCCATGACCCCCTCAGGATCCACGACCCTCTCAGGTGATCCCTACGACCCCCTCAGGTGATCCCACGACCCCTCAGGAATCCACGACCCCCTCTAGGTGATACCATGAACCCTCTCAGGTGATCCCATGACCCCCTCAGGTGATCCCACGACCCCCTCAGGTAATCCCACGACCCCCTCAGGTGAGCCCATGACCACCTATTCAGGTTTTGGGAAGCCGGATCGCCGGGGTTGCGCGGCGACCACACCCGATCGATCTATTATCATTCAGAATGACTAATGAGGTGGGGGAGTTGAGAGAAGGAAACGTGCTCCCATTTTGAAGTAAGAATCTGCACCAAGAGCGCACCGAGTAATTTCCTGCGATGAATGAACGAACACGTTGATTCATGGACATTAATAATAATGACTGCGTGTTGTTTGCTCATCCTGTGTTGTTGTATCATTATATGTGTTCAACAGGTGGAGGTAATGCAGTAAACTTTGGAAAGTGAGGAAATTTGGCTCGACTGTCATGTTCAACGTTAAATGAGCCAATCGATGCTTCATGATTCTCAGTACCCAGATTCAAATCCCATATACCACTTGCATGTTCAAATCCCATATACCAACTGTATGACTCGGTACCCAGGTTCAAAAACCATATACCACTTGTATACTCGGTACCAGGTTCAAATCCCATACACCACATATGCTCAGAACCCAGTTTCAAATCCCATATACCACTGCATGCTCTTACCCAGGTTGAAATCCCATACACCACGTATGCTCAGAACCCAGTTTCAAATCCCATATTACCACTTGCATGCTCAGGACTCAGGTTGAAATCCCATACACCACATATGCCTAGAACCCAGTTTCAAATCCCATTACCACTTGCATGCTCAGAACCCAGGTTCAAATCCCATATACCACCTGTAATCCTGTATGCTCGATACCAGGTTCAATTCCATATCCACCTGCATGCTCGGACACAGTTCAAATCCATATACCACCTGTATGCTCGGTACCCAGGTTCAAATCCCATATGTCACCTGTATGTCATCCAGATACCCAGGTCAAATCCCATATGCCACCTGTATGCTCCTGGTAACCAGGTTCAATCCATATGCCACTTGTGCACGGTACCCAGGTTCAAAAACCATTATACCACTTGTATGCTCGGTACCAGGTTCAAATCCCAATACACCTGCATGCTCTTGACAGTTGAAATCCCATACACCACGTATGGTCAGATATAGCATTAATCCCATTATACCACTGCATCGCGTCAGAAACCCAGTTCAATCACGCCTATCTAACCCACCTGTAATCAACCATACCACCTTAAACTCTCGTGGGCTCAGGTTGCAAATGCCCATATAGCCACGTGGTATTGTCTAGGTACCAGGTTCAAATCCCATGTATGCCACTGCTGATGCTCGGGACCAGGTCTCAATCCCATATACTACCTGTATGTCGTCGGTTACCAGGTTCAAATCCACATGCACCACTGTATGCTCGGTACCCAGGGTTCAAATCCCATATACCACTTGTATGCTCGGTACCCAGGTTGAAATCCCATATACCACCTGCTGCTCATACCCAGGTTGAAATCCACTAACACCACGTATGCTCAGAACCCAGTTTCAAATCCCATATACCACTTGCATGCTCGCGGACCCAGGTTGAAAAAATTTTCCACATACCCCAGCGTCTGCTCAGAACCCAGTTTCAAATCCCATATACCACTTGCATGCTCAGAACCCAGTGTTCAAATCCCATATACCACCTGTAATCCTGTATGCTCAATAACAACGTTGAAATCTATATACCACCTGCATGCTCGGGACCCAGTTCAAATCCCATATACCACCTGTAATCCTGTATGCTCGATACCCAGGTTCAAATCCCATATACCACTTGCATGCTCGGAATCCAGGTTCAAATCCTATATACCACTTGAATGCTCGGGACCCAGGTTCAAATCCCATATACCACCTGTATGCTCGATACCAAGGCTCAAATCCCATACACCACTTGCATGCTCGGGACCCAGGTTCAAATCCCATATCTCACTTGCACTTATACCTTACCTCCCGATGTCCTTGTAACTCACTTTTTAAAACACATTGACATGTACTAATGTCTTCGTCCTGCGTACTATTTATGTTCAAAGTCCACTCCGGGCCCTTAAGATGAATTTTAAAACAAGTGATGGTTACATCTGTCTCGGCAATAAACGGTAACCTCAAAACGATGTACTACTTCATTTGTATTCTCCTCATATTGAGGAAGATCGTGGAATTCATGATTATTACTCGAGTTGGTTTTCGGATCGCTTCTGCTCGCCAACATGCACATCACCAGCTTGGGTTTCATTCTGATCTCTCTCAAACAGTTTCTCACTTCCGACTGAGCGTTGACAGGATCCTCGTGATCTTTGTTTTGCAACAACATTGCTCCTCTTCCCAAATTGATTCTCTGTGCTGGCCAATGACGATCTTCTTTTATGGTAAAGTTATATTTTCTTTCCCAAATACAACAACGTGTGGTTACTAAGATGTACTTTTCCTCACGTACATCTCGGGAGTACGGAAGGGACGAGTTCTCTTTGCTCGTCACATGAGGGAGGGTGGAGGGTACGAGATATACTGTGTATCTAAACTCTACCCCTAATTTTGATGAACTATCATTGGAATTAATGGTATTAAAATAACTTGTGTATGATAACATGAATAACCCGTTACCCCTTATCATTCTGCTCTTCCGTGAACCTCGATATCCGTACAAAGAAAAAAATTACAGGAGGGAGGCTCATGGAAGAGCACAAGGTGGAACTGACAATGGGACGAACATCAAGGGACTCTCTCTCTATCGAGTGCAGCCTGTGGCTGCTGGTTGCACAATTGGTTGGGACGCAGCTATGCCGCTGATGCAGTGTCCCCCTTACCAGTACACTGGTGCTCATTTTGCCGACCTCGGAAGGATGACAGGCTCAGTCAACCTCCTGGTGTATTTTTAATTCAGCGGCCAACGGGGCTTGAACTCAGGACCCTAGGATCCCAAGCTGCCACCCTAACTACTAAGCCAACACCAGGCTTATCAAGGGACTAAAGCAACAGGAGAGGAGAGGGGGGAGGAAATGCTGAAACTAGCAAGCAAGATGGGTGGGTTACTTGGAAAGCCAGGTTAATGGGGGCTGCTTGCTTGAAGTGCTGGAGGGAAGAGTGAGACACAACAACCTCTGGAAGGTGGTTCCATGGATGGGAGAAGTGAGGAATAAAATGGTTGGGGTGTAGTGCAGGCAGTCAGCCTGGATGTTCGAAGTTTAATCAGGATGGGATGTCTGGAACAACTCATGCATCCTGGAACTGTTGGGGAGGGTTGGAGGACAGAGAGCAGAGGGAGTAAGATTGGAAAATAGATGGAACAAAAAATGAATTAATAAATAATAAATAAAAAACACCCGTTTTGCAAAATGGACTTGTCCAATCTGTCAAACATTTTGAACACTGTTCCCTGAGAGACTTCAATACTGTCCGTAGCAGGCATTTAATAGTAACAGATGTTTGAATAGTTCTGTGGTTATGAAGCCAGCCAGCAGTGTCCATTATCTCGATCTGCCATGTATCCTGTGTTGTGCAGACTGTATACGTGCAGCGTAAACACAGTCGGCGTTCCCACATTGCAAGTTGCCGTTTGGAACACTAATAAATACCTTGCTGCACCTCGGTTATCCGTACGCACCTCACTATCGACGGCACAACAAAACGATCTCTGCTCGTAACTTTCTTTCAAGTTCATCCCCTCATCTCCAAAGAAAGTCAGGAAGGGCGAAATGACCACATCTTGTAATTTGGTTAATGCCTGTTTATTTATTAAATAAAGCCTCGTAAATTTCACTGTGCATTGAACTTCAAATCTCACTGGTCCGTTCGGGTCCCAGTGAGAATATGGTTTGAATTCCAGCTATCAACCACAGCCCATGTGACCATGAGGAATATATTTTTCTTTGAAACCTCAAAACTGCTTTGTCACTTTTACAATGCAGGTTAGAGTTAGGGATACGCAAACCCTAACTCGAAAGCCGAACCACACTTTGTAATACCTGGCTGTTTATGCATAATTAAAATCGATTGATTTGTGTGCAGCTGGTTTGATCTACATAAAACCACTTAAATCATTTCAATTCTAAAATGAATTTACATTGTGCAATGGCGAAGTCGATGTATGGACGGCACAGTGACTTCGAGTGTGGGGGTGGGTACACCACATCGGTGTGCTGCTACAAGAGGGGCACTGGAGAAACTCTGCTGACGTCCCTGGGTGATGGACAAAAAGGGGAGAAATCCCTGGATGGAAAAGGAAAGACCTGAGATCCCCAAGTGAATGTAAGAAACAGGATGCCAGTGTGAGCAGTGAGAGGCGACAGTAGGAGCAGCTATACAAATGCACAGCCAGAGTGAGTTGGGAGAGTAAGAGCCTGGGATGCTGGACTATGAAAGCGCAAAAGGACCATCTGTTCATTTATGTATGGTGTGAGGAATTCATTATGGCAGCACAATGGGTGGCTGGCCTTTTCCATTTCCAAAAAACCCAAATTCCATTTCAAAAAATTAATTGATTCTATAAGCAAACAGACACGCTGTATTTTACCATGACTATAACACCCACTCCCTGAGGTATC
>CM068963.1:42068804-42079231 GCA_035128595.1 Eptatretus atami | reverse complement strand
GGAAAAACGCGATGATAACGTGGAACTTGCTGTTATTTATACGCCTTAACAAGACGCTTTTTCCAAGGCAGCAAAGGCCAAGAAAACATGGGAGTTCCTCCTGATTTATTTTTTCGTCAAGTCGAAAGCAACATAGGCTAAGCAAGTACGGAAATAAGGAGAAGGCCTTTTAAGCGTCACTCTTGGTACCCGCTCCCATCATCAACCGGAAATGGTGCTACACCGTACACTTACTTAGAAATTTTGCATCTTCAACAACCTTCACACCTGAGGAGTGTGGGGGGGGGGGAGTGGGGGCTAACCAAGTAGCTACAACGTTTTAGGTCATCTCTACATCTCAGTAGAGATGACCGAATAAAGCAGTCTCGAAGTCTGTCCGTATCGTCCGTCCACCAAATCAAACCGAGTGGAGACAAATATACCAAAGTGGAATGGATAGAGGTCGATGAGACATGCACAACGATATAACTTTCAAGGTCTCCAAGGTCGAGTCAACGTCACGAGGCTGTCAAAGTTGCGAAAATCGTCGATTTCAAATCGTATCTCCTCCCTCATTATCAAGAGAGATCAAATGTTATTAGTGATTCAGATACTATGGACTATTATCTAGAACAACACGAGCCATTTTTTTGAAATTTGCTCTCGTTCCGATTTTATAGTTTTTATCCGCCTCGTGGTGCGCCGGAGACCTCAACACGTCTCCCGCGCTGATTTTAACTTCAAATTCAATTATGTTTCCACCTTTCGCACTGCATAAGGTTGATCGACACTGAAATAAAGCGAATTCGACCTGAAATTCACCTTTAATGAGGGAAATGCATCGAATGCGTTGGGTGGGTGGGTGTGGGTGCCAAGATGCCGCGGATTCTGGCAGGCACGGGATGAAGCCTAGAATTGTCTCCTCGAGGAATGCTTACTGTTGGGGTCTGGGAGATTAATGTTACATTTTTGAGGGTTTTAGAACACGCTTTACAAGTCTCTGTAAAAATTCCGTGCAAAAGAGACGTTTTATGATTGTATAAAAATATTTCGTCCGCCGCGTCACGGCTCGTCACGTGACACCACGCGCGAGAACAGACGCGTCGTTGAGTCACGTAAAGGTTTTGCGTGTGCGCGCTGACGTCATCGCCGTCCTCCACCTGTGGCCGAGATACGACTTGATCGACACTGAAATAAAGCGAATTCGACCTGAAATTCACCTTTCGATTATAGATGCCCCTAATTTGATTTTGATTCTGTCACCTCTGGCAGAGATACCGGCACTCCCGCTCGGGGGTATTTTTCTTATGACTTCACCCCCCTGGTAATTTGGTCGAGATTGGACAAGTAACGACTGAATGCATCGACCACAGACCAACATCAAATTGTGTATTTTAGTATGAGTATAATGTCCATATACTCACCTAAAAAGGAAGTATGCAGGTGGCAGTATGTCCATTGCATTAACACCAGGATTAAAAAATATTTTTAGGTCATCTCTATCATCTCAGTAGAGATGACCTAATAATAAGTCTCGAAGTCTGTCCGTCCGTCCGTCCGTCCGTCCGTCCACAATCAAACCGAGTGGAGACAAATAACAATAGTGGAATGATAGAGGTCGATGAGACATGCACAACGATATAACTTTCAAGGTCCTCCAAGGTCGAGGTCAAACGTCACGAGGCTGTCAAAGTTGCGAAAATCGTTGATTTCAAATCGTATCTCCTCCTCATTTATCAAGAGAGATCAAATGTTATTAGTGATTCAGATACTGCGACTATTATCTAGAACAACACGAGCCATTTTTTTGAAATTTGCTCTCGTTCCGATTTTATAGCCCTTCAAACTTCGCTCTGATTCCCCGTATGGGCCGTTCATAAAGTACATACAAATATAAAAGTATTAAATTAAGAACCGGAACTCTCCGAGACAAATATTACATTTGAAGCTTTTGTCAGATTTAACTAAAACAATGGAACACAAGTTTATATGCACACTTACTTTCATTTATGACATTAACATTGTCTTGAATGTCAATTTGTACTTTTATTTCATAAATGACGTGCTGTGATATTAAAAGAAAAGTAAATTACACCGCTAGGGACTGCATTGTCATGACTTACAAACATCGCGTTCATAAGGAACTGCTGGCTTTGCAAGCGATTAGCGATGTATGAGGGGGTGGGGTGAGTGGTCACTAGCCTGCATACAGAGGGGTTGGGGGGTTTTGAAACCCGGAAGTAGAGCGTACGTACTTATGAACTGCCCCTATTCCAGTCTGCACAGAGTTACTTTCGACCTCTGGCAGAGATGACCGGCACTCCCGCTCGGGGGTATTTTTTTAATGTTTTTGATTATTTTGGGCAATCTCATCTATAATTTGGTTTTGCACTCTAAAAAATAGCTTCTCTAAAGTTGTACATATGCTCATGTGGTGACATGTTTTATTTTTGCCGGCGATCGTATTTTCAGGGAACATTTTCACTAAATTTTCAACAAAGTGGGGTGACTTTCAAATCGAAGTTCACGTTGACTCAGCTGTCCAGAGAATCTTCGATGGAATTTCATCCAGTATTTAGTGCCAGCAATCAAGATCGAGATTCACAGCGCCACTTGCCTGAAGCAGCTGTGATTGACATGATCGGAGCATTGGCTTTGATCGTGTTCTGGGTATAAACGGTATCCCTCGTGTATTGAATTGCAGTGAATTTATTTCACCCCGTGCACAAAGCGGGGTTAAATAATTGGTTCACTCTCTACACTCTACAGACTTCGCTGTATGATCAATGAACTACTTAATGACCGCTACCACCCCAAAGGTGGATGGAGGTTATGTTTTCACCCCTGTCTGACTGTCTGCACAGGATATCTCAAAAAGTTGTCGACGGATTCGGATGAAATTTGGTGGAGAAGTTGTGTATGTGATGAGGAATCAGAACAACCCATTCCAGTTGGATGTAATGAGTACAGATAATGTCTCTGCAGCAGCACATATGGTGTCTTCTTGTTACCTCTGAGGACAGAAGATCGTATTCTTCTAAAACGTCAAGATTTGAATAAAGAATTTTATTTTTAGGCTCACTGTGCTTTTACTCTCCGTACAATCTCCCCTGAGCTGCTTATTTTTTAGTCATTTGCATATAAACTTTGAGCGCTATGTGCTTCACCAAGCTTGCCAATGGCAACGGTTCGTGCTACGCGGTGCTGCCGTCTTCCTGCACTTGTGCCGATGCAAGGACCTTTGCTCAAACAGCATTGACTACAAATCACCAGTCAATTCTGTTTTTGGAAAGGACATCACGGCCCACTTCAGCTGACAGATGCTTTGATGCCTTAAAGACTCTCGTAGTCGACAGGACCGATACAACACCGCAATCAACGCTGCAAAACACAAGTGTGTTGAACATCTGGACTCTGAAAAGTTCACCCAGGTGGCATTTGATATCCTAAGATCAGAGCGGCAGCACAAGTACAAGGTACACACCCGTTTGTACCACAAACTGGATAAACTCAAGCCGTCAAGAGACACCCAACCAGAGGTGGTTACAGAACCTTTCCAAAAGAACACTCACACCGACGGAGAGATGTTTACTTGAATGAGGACTTGATTTCAACACATCAGATGCTGAAGCTGCTGACTTTGTAGCAGCTGTGGAACCCACGATCTTCATGTTACCAATGGATTATGGAGCCAAGGATCGGATCCGTGCAAGTCTCACCCACACATTGGCAGATTAGTGGGGCAACTTAGCTAAATATAGCATAACAATTGTGCATTTTGTGAGGAAAGCACCAAAATTTGGCACACTAGTAGCCTAACATATTATGAACAGATTTGGATATTGGGCCATCTCAAATTCAGCCGCTGATGGCTGTGGCAGCCATTTTCCACTGCCATCAAAATTTTTAAGATGGCCCAATATCCAAATCTGTTCATAATATGTTAGGCTACTAGTGAAATTTGGTGCTTTCCTCACAAAATGCACAATTGTTATGCTAAGTTGCCCCACTAGATGTCAAGCAACATCATTACATCACCACTAAAGATAAACTTACCATACACAGCCTCCGCCTGGATGCAGATATTGTCATCATACTGGCAGACAAAGGCCAGGTGAAGGTAATTTTGAACCGGACAGACTATAATAACCAAGCCTCAATACTACTGAACGATGGGAACACATCGCATAGATGAGGAGAACCTTACCAAGACCATCGAACGACAGGTCAATAAGGTGTTGCGTGACCTCCGAGTGAGGGGCCTCTTGACGGAAGAGGAATGATGGACAATGCAGCCAGAGGACTCCGTAATACCAAAGTTATATGGCCTACCCAAGGTGCACAAAGACTGAATACCACTCCGACCCATTGTAGCCATAAGAGGTGCCCCCACTTACAAACTTGCTAAAGGGCTCTCCAGTCACCTTAAGCATTTGGCATTTGATTCACCTCACATGGCCCGCAACACTGAGGAGTTCCTCTCACGTATCAAAGATGTCCGCATTGAAGATGATGAGATCATGGTGTCTTTTGATGTCATGCCCTATTCACCTGTATACCCATTGACCTAGCAAGGAGAACCCTAGAGACCGCCATCACTGCGGACCAATACTTGACAGGTAACAGCCGACTCAGTTCAACACAGCTGCTTTCACTGTTAGATTTGTGCTTCCCATCAACGTACTTCTGCTTTGAGGGTCAAATTTACCACCAAACACCAAGGCAAACCCATGTCAGACTTAATCGTGGAGTTACTGATTCAACACTTCGAGCAACAGGCATAACAGGGTGAAAACATGCCCAAACATTGGCTCTGCTATGTGGATGACATGTTCACCATCTTCATAAAAAAAAGGCCAGGTTCCAAACCCACATCAACAGCATCATACCTGCAGTTCACACATTAACTCAAACAAGCCGGCTTCATTCCTTTACTGGATGTGGGCATCACACGTGCAACAGACCGGCGTTTGAGTACCCAGATGTACCACAAACCCACGCATACAGACTGGGTGCTTAACTACAACAGTGATCACCTGACGACACACAAACTATCTTGTGCACAAACTTTGTTTGACCAGACCAAATCGCACTGCAGTGATCAAGACACATGACGGACCGAAATTGAATGTCACCCGCTTACTGCAGAACAGTGATTACCCGACAGCATTCATTTCATCTTGCTGCTGCAGGAGGGTACCCACACTGTGATCTTAAGAACCAGTCAAAACAGTATTATTACTGTACATTGGCAATACTTCGGAGATGGCTAACCATTTGGTGCAACCATTTGGTGCAACCATTTGGAATCCGGGTCGCGCGCAAACTTCGGACACACTCCACACACAGCTGTACAGGCCCAAAGACAGGGTGAATTGTCTCGAAAAGATGAACATGGTCTATGAAATCTCCTGTTGAGACTGCGATGCCAATTATGTAAGCCAGACGTCCAAGCGAATCGCAACACTGTTGACACAGCACCAGCAAGCAGTAGCACTCAGAGACAAGCTTTCATTGATAGTGGCACATTGTCGTAACCTACAACACACCTTCGCTTGGGAAAACACGAGTTAAAGCCTTGGCACTCGGCCGGACCAGCCAGGAAATTATTGAAGCATGGCTTTCAGGAACACCGTCTATTAACCGTCACGTCGACCTGCATGCTACCGATCAAGGACTACGTAATCACCCACAGCCTCCTCTTGTGGGTGCAAAAGTCAAGCCTGATGCCCAAACCCAGGGCAGCCATGAAACACGTGACACCGAACTGGTGACCCAAACACCCAAGCGCAAAGAAATTCCATCCTCCTCCTCTTCCTCTTTTTGGGGTTTTATGGCACTTTCAGAGCCACAAGGCTCTTTTTACACCACAGATCCACACTTGGACATCATAATGAAGGAGCTATGAGGTATCTGCAAAATTTTATTGGGCTCTCCCACTCTCTTAACTATCTCAGCATGGCCCCACAGAATCGATGGTGCTTCTGGTTCAGCATGTTTAAGATTTCAGGCAGGTTTGATACTTTCATCCCCATCTCTCTCATATACCGCATAAGACGCTGTCTGCCTTCCTCATAAAGTGAAAAGTTAACAAATAGGTACACCAAATCCTCTGGCTTCCTACAATACCCACAATGCCCTGTAGAATGACATCCTATATGAAGGTAAGAATTTAGACAACAGTGTCCGATTATCACCCCGCCTAAAGCCACCTGATCTCTTCGGGCAAGCCGGGGAAGCTTTATTGGAGGCATCACATCTGGGTGCACCTTGTGACGAAATCTTGCCTTTGTGCCAATCTCCCACTGGACTTGCCATTTTTGCATGATCTGGTCCTTAACTAGACTAACGATTTCTGACGGGCCCAGAGGGGTTTCCAGAACTTTATCACTTTCAAGGGCTTGTTTCGCTGCCAGATCGCAAGCCTCATTCCCACATGAGCGGGGATCCAGCATAGATCGATCACTGACCCCCTCCACCTCGCAATGTTCACCAAATGCAACACTTCAAGGACCAGGTCATATCTGCCACCATCCTGCAGGGATTCCAATGCCTTCAACACAGAAAGTGAATCTGAGAGGATGATTGCGCTGAGAGGATTAAATTCAATTACCCATTCTCGGGCCAACACTATAGCAAAAAGTTCAGTCGAGAAAACCGAGAGATGGTTGGTTAGCCAAACTGATCTGACCACCTTGAAGTCCGGGATATATACTGCAGAGGCTGTTCTCCCGAGAGAGGGTTGTTTAGATCCATCCATATAGATATGCAGGGACTGACTCCAATTCAAATTAATCAATTCAATTGCCTAGTTGCAAGACACCATCGGATTAGCCCTGTCGGTGCTCCCCCAGAGATACAGGCAGAGGCGGGGGGGGGGGGGGGGGAGGGGGGTTCTAGAGTCCAGGGAGGCCAGATTGGAACTTTATGAAGGGGATTAATAGGAAGAGAATCCAGCCCCATGTCCTTTGTGGTCTTCTTACAGGCTAGCCCAGGGGAGGAGAAGTGGAGTTTGTACCAAGCCATTGATACTCCCAACAGCCTGTAAACAAGGCTTTACCGGGATAGTTATGTCTTGACGAAATGGTTCTAACCCAGTATTTCATTCTGGCAAATTCCCAACGAAGGGCCAACGGCAGTTCCTCAGCTTCCACCCGAAGCGCTGTCACAGGGGATCTTCTGAACACCCCCAAACAGACACGGAGAGCCTGACACTGGATGCACTCCAGTATGAGATGATTGCTCATCGACATATCTCCAAAGGCCTGACAGCCATAATCCAGGTGAGAGTGAATGAAAGCCTTATATAAAAGAAAGAGGCTTTCCCTGTGAGCTCCCCCCATTCAGTCCCAGATATGCACTGCAACAAATTTAGGCCTTTGTCACATCTTGCAGCCAATTTCTCAACATGAGGGTTCCATGTTCATCCCTTATCAAAGACAATTCCTACCAAGAAAAAGAGCAATCAGAGATTGCAGACCCTCGACAGGACTTGTTTTGTGTGGTGTTTGTGTACTGGTGTGTTACATAATTAATAAGATAAATAATTATAACTGCTGGCAGTGATGACCAGGTGCCAAGACGTCCCGCTTTGATGCAACCCCACTTTTATTGGACACCTGACCCTGACCCATGACGTTTTTCATGATTATTCAATTGAATTTAGAATGGGACAAGTCTGAAGACGACGATGGTTCAACGAGCGGTATTTGACGATGTAGATTGTTTCAGAAGTCAAGGATGAGACAATGTGATAGTGTTTGACCAAGTTATAAAAATGATCAACATGATGTGGTACGAGTGACAGGTTATTAGCTGCAAAATGTCAAAACCCGGTTTCGTTCAACAACTTTCCAAATTTGACTTTGCATAACATTTAAAGGTCACAAAACAATGTTGTGGACATTAAAATAAGGACAGGATACGTGCTATAGCTTAATGGAGTTAGTTCGTCGAAGGTCGAAAACCCGGTTCGATTCCCACAACTTTGAAAATTTGACCTTTGTGAACTGTAAAGGTCAAGGATTATGACTTTGGTGCAAAACTTCCTCTGGAACATTCCAGGAACAATATAACGTCATATAGGCTTTTAGGCATTTTGCACTCCTTGGATTATCCATACTTTGATGAAATCAGCGTTAAAAACAAACTTGAAGGGGGCGCCACGGGCAAGGTGTTCGAGATAGAGCAAAATGGTTTCAAGACTTTAGGTGGGGAATGACCTCAAGTTAGCATAAAAAATATTGTCATCCTAGCTCTCAAAGTTTGGCGGTCGTATGATTTTTATGTCAAAATTCGAAATTTTCTAAGTTCGTGACCTTTGACCTTGACCTTGGAACGAAAATGAAAAATCGAGCTCCGTGGGGCTATGCAGGTGCCATTGGGCTAACCAAATACCGAAACCCCTGCTAGATTCGACAAACCCCTAGGAGAAGATGCATATTGAAATCGCTACCCCCTAAAAACACAATTCGCAATTTTCTAAGTTCGTAACCTTGTGGCCTTGACCTTGGGACGAAAATGAAAAATCGAGCTCTGTGCGGTTGTGCAGGTGCCATTGGGCTAACCAAATACCGAAATCCCTGCCAGATTCGACAAACCCCTCTGAGAAGAAAATTTTTTATGTCAAAATTCGCAATTTTCTAAGTTCGTGACCTTGTGACCTTGACCTTGGGTGATGTGTGTCTTCTGCTCTGTTCTGCAGCGAATAGCTCCGTGGGTTTTGATCCGATCCTGATAAATTTTGGTGGGAGTTTACATCATGATCTAGTTGTGTTTTCTTGAAAATGGGCATGGTGCGCCCATTATGGGCGGAGCCACGCCCAAAAAACATGTGTTTTTAGGGGGTACGCGATTTCAATTTGCATCTCTCCTAGGGGGTTTGTCGAATCTGACAGGGTTTCAGTATTTGGTTAGCCTATGGCACCTGCATAGCCCCACGGAGCTCCGATTTTTCATTTTCGTCCAAGGTCAAGGTCACAAGGTCACGAACTTAGAAAATTGCGAATTTTGACTAAAAATTTTCTTCTTCAGAAGGGGTTTGTCGAATCTGGCAGGATTTCGGTATTTGGTTAGCCCAATGGCACCTCACAACCCCACAGAGCTCGATTTTTCATTTTTCGTCCCAAGGTCAAGGCCAAAGGTTACGAACTTAGAAAATTGCGAATTGTGTTTTTTAGGGGGTAGCCGATTTCAATATGCATCTTCTCCTAGGGGGTTTGTCGAATCTAGCAGGGGTTTCGGTATTTGGTTAGCCCAATGGCACCTGCATAGCCCCACGGAGCTCGATTTTTCATTTTCGTCCCAAGGTCAAGGTCACAAGGTCACGAACTTAGTAAAATTTCGAATTTTGACATAAAATCATCACGACCGCCCCAAACTTTGAGAGTCTAGGATGACAATATTTTTTATGCATAATCTTGAGGTCATTCCCACACTAAAGTCTTGAAACCATTTTGCTCTATCTCGAACACCTTGCCCGTGGCGCCCCCTTCAAGTTTGTTTTTTACGCTGATTTCATCAAAGTATGGATAATCCAAGGAGTGCAAATGCCATAAGCCTATATGACGTGTATTTGTTCCTGGAATGTTCCAGAGGAAGTTTTGCCCAAGGTCAACCTTGACCCTTTAGTTCACAAAGTACAATTTTCAATTTGGGAATCACGGGTTTTCGACTTCGAGAATAACTCTAAGTATAGCACGATTCCTGTTTCTTATTTTAATGTCACAACATTGTTTTGTGACCTTTAAATGTTTGCAAAGGTCAAATTTTGAAGTTGTTGAACGAACCGGGTTTTCGTTGCGAGACTATCTTAGTTGTTTGTTTCCGTTTTTTATTATTTTTTTTTTTGTTTTGTCGGTATTTTGGGGGGAGGGGGTTTTACGACATTTTGCAGCTAAATAACCTGTCACTCGTACCACATCATGTTGATCATTTTTATAACTTGGTCAAACACTATCACATTGTCTCATCCTTGACTTCTGAAACAATCTTACATCGTCAAATACCGCTCGTGAACCATCGTCGTCTTCAGACTTGTCCCATTCTAATTCAATTGAATAATCATGAAAAAACGTCATGGGTCAGGGTCAGGTGTCCAATAAAAGTGGAGTTGCCATCAAAGCGGGACGTCTTCGGCACCTGGTCATCACTGCCAGCAGTTATAATTATTTATCTTATTAATTATGTAACAACACCCAGTACACAAACACCACACAAAACAAGTCCTGTGAGGGTCTGCAATCTCTGATTGCTCTTTTTCTTGGTAGGAATTGTCTTTGATAAGGATGAACATGGAACCCTCATGTTGAGAAATTGGCTGCAAGATGTGACAAAGGCCTAAATTTGTTTGCAGTGCATATCTGGGACTGAATGGGGGAGCTCACAGGGAAAGCCTCTTTCTGTTTAATTAAGGCTTTCATCACTCTCACCTGGATTATCTCTCCTCT
>CM068963.1:42040794-42056888 GCA_035128595.1 Eptatretus atami | reverse complement strand
AACTACACCTACACTAATGGGATAACTATCTTGGGACACCTATCTGTTGTCTGCTTGTGGTTCCGTCTGCTATCCAGGATATATATACATAGGTATATATATATATACCTATGTCAAACACAATGTGTATTTGTTTGTCCCCCTTCATAAGGATGATTTAAATAGCGTTTCAAAGGCCAATCTTTTCATACAACTGTGTTCACTGCAGTCTATTTTTCAGGATAACAAAAAACCACATTTTTCATAAGAGTAATTATGTCTCTTTCATTGGCAATATGCCTGGTGTTTAATGGTTCGGGTGGTGGGCTTGGGATTCTAGGATCCTGAGTTCAAATCCCACTCGGCTGTTGAATTAATACCAGGTGGGGTCGACTCTGCCTGTCATCCTTCTGAGGTCGCAAAAATGAGTGCCAGCTTGCTGGTGTCCTGTGTCGGAGTGGCGACCCATCCAGGATTGTGCCCAATAGCCAAGGAGTCTGCTTAGGCAGCACCAACGCTCTGCACAGAGTATGGTCCCAATGGATGGATTAGTGTTGGCAATGTAGATGGTGACTTGCAACTGGGCATCAATATCAATATCCAATACACGTAGAGTATTGCACTAGGTACAAATACAAAACTTGGTCGATGAGTTGGGTAGGTGACAAGAACAAGCCGATTACATTTTGTTTCAGGTCCGAATCTAGATCCAGCCTATCAATGAGATACAAAATGTCGTTTTCATGCTTGGCGGAGGTGTACCAAGTGCCATTTTAGTTTACAAATGTGACCAGACTGATTTGATGTCGAATATGATATTGCGGTCTGGCATTTTCAGAAACTATGATACAGCTCAGATCCTGAACTTTCTCTTTCTCCCTACCTCCCACTCCCTCACCCTCCCTACCCCTCTCTCTAATTTACAACTGAATCTCCTATCAATCGCAGGTTTAATCACAGTTATGTTCATGTTATTTCTCTCGGCACTCATTCGGACATCAATTCCATGTTTGTTTATTATTTCTCTTTTTTTTTTTTAGCAATCTCAAAGCAAAAGGAGAGCATTCATATCAAAATTTGAAACTGACAATAATTTTTTCCAACCCACTCAACAACTATACTGGTCTACACAAGTAATATTACATCACATAATTACCTCCGTCACCGAAGGTGGAAGGAGGTTATGTTTTCACCCCTGTCAGTCTGTTTCTTTGTTTGTTTGTGTGCAGGATATCTCAAAAAGTGCTGACGGATTCGGACGAAACTTGATGGATAGTTGGGTGTGTGACGAGGATGAATTGATTGATTTTGGTGAAGATCCGAATCCAGATCTGGATCCGAGAACTTTTTGATTTTTGAAGTGATCTTTCAACATTGAGAGATAGGGATAAAAACGATGATTGAGAGATAGGGCATGATATTTCAAAAATGTATTGGGCCCGAGATGTTCTCATGGATCAGGCGATCTCGTGGATCCTGCATGGCGGAGGTATGCGCTCTACCGAGTGCCCTTCTAGTTTCAGTTGTTTTCATTAGTAATAAGTGCATTTTCTATCAATCTATTGCACATTTCCTTCAGCCTTGTTTTGTGATTGATATCTATGAATGAAAGAGTTAGAAATTCTCAACATCAAGTCAGGATTTCTCGACAAAAAACGTACAAAACTAACACGGAGGTCTATGCGTGGGATTACATGTATGAGTGGACTATTTCTCAATGAGAAATAGTCTTTATTTATTTATTCGTATGCAACCTGTGGCTGCTTGGTTGCATCATTTACTAGGGGCACAGCTGTGCCATTGATGCAGAAACCTGGTACTCATTTTGCCGACCTCAGAAGGATAACAGGCTGAGTCAAGCCTACCTGGTGTTAATACAACAGCCCAAAAGGACCCCAGGATCTTGAGCCAGCCACCTTAACTGTTAAGCCAACACCAGGCCTAGAAATAGTCTACCCATACATGTAGTAGGCTATTTCTCATATTTCTCAAAACAATTATACCACTTTCAAAATCTACATCCATCCTAGCAATAGTCTACCCCCATGGGCCTAACACCTGAAAGTAATGAAAATTTTCGAGCAGATGAAGTACCCAAGACCACCAGAAATCTGGTCTGGCCCCTGGCCTACAAGTGCCAGTGCGTGTGCTGAGAAAGCAGCAACCTGGTTGCTTGCCGGTGTGTGTGAAAAGTCTGTTCTTTAAAGTGCGATGCTGAACCAGCTTAAGTGGATGTCCCTGAGGCTCAAGCCAGTAATAACATTGAGTACCATGCGATTTGGGGAGTGCCTGTGCCTGTCAGTGCTTGCGGGACTTTAAAACCAAGTGGTGCATGTGTCTTGTGGTTGTGAGCATTTTTGAAGAAGAGTACACCCTGCACTTTCAGTGGAACAAACTGTGCTTTTCGGGATGACCCAGCTGCACATTCGACTTGAGCAGATTCCACAAGGCACAAGCCAGTAAGAGCACAAAGTCATCCAGCTGGGTGTGTGTCCACGTGTGCTTGATGGGAAAGCATGAGTGGTGTATGCCAGACACATGGTAACAGGCATTTTGAGAGTACAACCTACACAACAAACTGGACTTGTCAATGTGACAAACTGTGCCTTTCAGCTCATCGATCAGAGGAAAAGGTATTGCCCAGATGCTAAGATGCATAAGCCAGCAGTTGCCAAATTCGACAAAGGGGCTATGGTTATCAGGAAGATGGCAATGGGGCAATCTGACCCTATTGGGAGGTAACCTGAACTACAATCCAAGTGACTAGGCCTTGGGAGCACATCCCCCTGGGGTATAAGGTAGCCCTTCCTGGGTAACTGCTATAGGTGTGGTAGGAAAGGACATATGGAGAGATTTTGCTGGGTCACACCTTTGAAGCAGTATCATCAAGGGCCACAGCAGCCTCAGGAGGGAACCAACCAGGCTGCCAGCCTCTCCTTGTGGTTTGGGAATATAGTGATCAGATCAACTAGCATGAAACGCTCCACCTAGCTGAAGTTTGGTCGAGAGATGTGGGTCCCTATGGACTTGTAATTTGGTCTGTAACCAGAAGACAAAAACCGGACCATCTGTGGAAAGTTACGTCACTAGATTGAAGGGAGGTTTGGACAAGGCCCATGGGTTTGTAAGAGGAAAATTGGTTTTTCTTCGTCACAGATAAATGAGGTACAACATTCATGTGCATGACTGGAATTTTCTCCCCAAGGACCTGATTTGGCTTTCCTGGCTTCAGAGGAAGAAAGGTGTGTATGACTGAAGCTAACCTCTCTTTGAAAGGGCCATAGAATGGTGCTCTACCTTGGGTCAAAGGTAGCCCTTCCTGGGTAGCTGCCAAAACCCTGGTGAAATGCTAAATTCCTGCTGTAACCTGCAGGGGGCATGGCATCAGGGGCCTAGCTGCATCCCCCAGCAAATTTTGCTATCTGCAGTCATGTGCTACACATGAGACATATAGAAGTGTTGCAGAACTTTGCTTTTGCTCATTCAAAATTAATTTTTGTCGCGAACTTGGAGTTTTTCACGTGTTTGTGTGTGATAGAAGAGCTGGAAGTTAAATAAAATTATGAAGGAAATTATTAGATACTATTCATAAGTGTAGTTGTGTACTGTATTTTGGAAGAAGGAAAAAAAATGCTCAGCTGGCCTTGGAATTCAACATTGAGCATGTGATGCAAAAAACAACAAATACATGATTTTTTTTGGTTAGAATAGATGTGGGTGTGGGGGGGAGGGGGGAGAGGAAATGAAAGGTGGGGAGAAATATATTCGGTGTCTAATGTGCTGTTTGGTTTGATTCTTTATTTTTTGGGGGAGGGGAGAGGTGGTGGATGGGGAGCCGTTTAGATGCTGACTTTTATCTACCACCTCTGTACTTGTAGCTATAAGCGAAATGTTTTTGGGAACAAAATGTCTTTTCATACATGGTAACATGCAGTTCTTCCTTCCCTTTTCTTTGCCTAGGTTGACATGGAGATGCCATTTTACCATGATGACACCCTCACTCTCGCATTATTCTCTCCAGTACCTCTTGTCTCAGCTCCCATGTCACCAGTTCAGATTCCCCCCCCACTCCATACTTCAACTCCACTGCCTCAAAGCACAGTCGAATCACCATCACCATCTGACAACCAAATGAACCCCACAGAAGATCTCCGTAACAACCCAAACAGCCGCAACCAGAACAGTCAAATCAACAGACAACGTACAACCATAAGCCGAATTGGTCTCACCCTCAATCTTGACCAACCCGCTCTCGACTTAACAACACGATTTTGCCCAAACGAAATAACTTCAACCACTGTTCCTAATACTCATACTACAACGGCTGCATTACCATCAAAAAAACAAACAGCCAGAACATTGACAACAGGCAGTGCGGTGGATGATGTTGCCGTTTTAATATTGGGAACAACGGAAGATGAAAGGCAAGATATCATTGTTTAAGTTCTAATGAAATGTTATGAAAGGAATGTGGTGATTATCCTTGGCTATAATCAATACACATTTTAAAGCCGATTACATTTACCCAACTACTCCACATTTAATTGCTTTCCTTTTAATTTCATAAAAGGATGATCAAAAGATTCCCAACCAGGTTCACTAATATAACTAGAATGGCACTCGGTAGAGCGCATACCTCTCCCAGGCTGAGCAGTTTACGTGTTGGATCCCACTGATAGGCCGGATCTGGACCCGGACCTCCAAAATCTAATTGGCTTGTTCTTGTCAACTACTCACCTAATCCACCAAGCTTTGTCCAAATTGGTCCATATTTTTTGAGATATCGTGTTATATATAGTTTTTAGCCCCATCACTCAATGTTGAATAATCACTTGAATTCTAGTATCCAGATTCGGATCCTCATCAAAAGTGAATCAATTCTTCCTTGTCACACTCCCAACCTATCCACAAAGTTTTGTCCGAATGCCCACAACCTTTTGAGGTATCGTGCTATATATCGTTTTTGGCCCTCCCTCAATGGTGAAGAATCACTTTAAAATTCTCTGATCCAGGTCCATAATCCGGATCTTCACCAAAATCTAATAATTTCGTCCTTGTCACACACCCAACCTGTCCACCAAATTTAGTCTGAATCTGTCCACAACTTTTTGAGATATCCTGTTCACAGCCAAACACGAAAAAGACAGATGGGGTTATAACATAACCTCCACCCACCTTCGGTGGTGGATGTAAAAATTCCAAACATTTATAACTTTCCCACAAGTTCTGAAAGCATCTTATTTTTGGACTTGCTATGTACAAACTTTAATTGTCAAAATTTTTTACATTGGTAGTTGGCCATAGAAATGCGTTTTTTCATCAGGAACTGGTACATAAACATGAGTGTGCACCAGAACATTTTCATCTTGTAGAACCCTTTTTAGGTCATCTCTACCGAGATGACCTAATAAAGCCGGACCAAATGTCCGTCGGTAGTCCGTCAACAATTTTCTTTCCGATCTTGATGAAACTTAGTATGTGGGTAGAGGTCGATGAGTGTTGCACAACGATATAACTTTTGTCGGGGTCGAGGTCAGGGATGAGGTCACGAGGTCACGTAAGTTATAAAAATCGCCATTTTCAAAACCTATCTAGTCTGCCATTCTACACAAGATATTCGGCAACTGTTTATTGATTATGATAGTAAAAAATATTATCTTGTATCTAACCGGACAGATTTTGAATTTCCTCCCGTTTGGCCGCACGTAACCTGGAAGATGGTCAAAACACCTCCCGGTACAAAGAAAACTTTTTACTTCCGATCTGATGAAATTTGGTATGTGGGTAGAGGTCGATGAGTGATACCAACGACTATTTTTTTCCCGGATTCGAGGTCAGGGTCAAGGTCACGAGGTCACAAAAGTTGTGAAAGTCGCCATTTTCAAAACCTATCTCGTCTGTCATTTTAGGAGATATCTGGCAAACGGTTAATCGATTATGATAGTAAAAAACATTATAGAGATGACCGTCACCCCCACACGGGGGTAATTTTTTAATACTGTACTTAACTGCCTGGTCAGTGAATTATGTTGTTAGAGTTGGTCCTTTTTTCAATCATGAAGAAATTAATGTTGCACTCGTTGCTTACAGTAAAAACGAACACGTGATTTGCTAATACTTAATGTGTTAGCACATTATGTATGAGGGAGCCTCGTGAGTAGAGGAGGCCAATGGGCCGACCATGTGCCTCGTGGTTGCAGCAGGTTGATCAGCATCTCAAGGAGATGGGGGCCAGGCATCTGCCTGGGGGATGGCCAGACGGAGGCCCCTGGAGTACTGGCAGAAAGTGGACGCAGCAACGTGCTGCTCCGGCGCACGCTCCGGCGCATGCTCCCATTCCTGACCTCACATTATGTATAGTTTTAAAGCGTTGCTCGAAATTTGAAAAATATTTTTTGCAGTGAAATTCTGTCTGCATGGTTTCTTTGATTCAGATGAATATAAAAATTAATTTGATGAAAACTAAAATCCTCGTATAAACTTTCTCTGTAATGTAAAGGTCCGGATCCTGATCTGGCCTATCAGTGGGATACAAAACAAACTGTTCACCCTGGCAGAGGTACACGCTCTACCGAGTGCCCATTCTAGTTACCCTCACCAGAGGAGATGGTATTGAATTTGGGTCTGTTTGTTTCTTTGTTTGTCTGCACAAAACATGAGTGTTTTTCTCTGAAACCGCTTGTTGGATTAAGACCACATTTTCACCTTTGGAGCAATTACTCATGTATAATGTTTTAATTATAATTGTCATACGTGGTGTGGCAACCATGTTGGAAAAAGTGAAAAAAAATTGGACCTCTATCTCTGAAACTGCACCAAGGAAAAAATTGAAACTTGGCACATGACACATACTCCTCATGGGGAATGTGTGATTTTTTTTTCAAATGATGTCATAGGTGCCTTCGTTCTGACGTCATAATTGCATACATACTGTAGATCGCTATAATCTGATCAGTATGAAAAATTTTGAGGGTCATCTAGGGATAAATTAGTCCACAGAAAAAAATTTGATGATGTCATCGGTCACATGGTTTGGCAGCCACATTGTTTTTTTATTTGAAAAAAAAAAAACCTTCAAAAATCTTCTCTGAAACGGCTGAACAGATTGAGGTGAAACTTTACACGTATGACCGCCTATCCATGAGGAAGAAAACGTTCACACATGATGTCATAGGTCACATGCTTTGGCAGTCATATTGAAATTACCCTAAAACCCATAAAAATCTTCTCCAGAACAGCTGGACAGATTGAGGGGAAACTTCACACAAATGTTCCCCAAGTCATGGGGATACCAGGCTATTCACAAATAATTGAACGGTCACGTGGTCTGGCAGCCATATTGGATTGAGCAAAAATCTTTAAAAAAATTATTTCTCTTGAATATAGCTTCATCATCAAGTACTGCAGTCATGTTGCATTGTCATTTGAACCTTGCATATACCCCATATCAGATGATTGTCAAAAAAAAAAAAGTCCCAAACAAAATCCGTTTGATAAGTGTTTCATTTTACATAATTGGGTTACATTTACATGGCTGTTTTTTTTAACAATCATCTCTTTTTGATTTTAATGTTATTTGTTACATTGCAAATTCTGAATTGCTTGCAGGTTAAATTACTTATTGACCATTTGTTCCAACATTTTTTCCAGTAATTTGACCATTGTCCCTAATCCTTGGCTGGACATGAACTCTGAAGTTAAGGCCACAAGTGAAGTGGAAGCATTGCCATGCCTTGGGATCAGTGGGCCAACATCAGATGAGTGTACATTGACAAGCCCTGACCTTGGCCTCCTGAAATTAGCCTCACCAGAACTCGAGCGGCTCGTCCTGGCATCAGCTCATAGTGTTTTTTCTACGGTATCAACCCCAACCTCCACAGTTCATGTCGGCACCAATGAGCAGGAAGGATTTGCTGCAGGCTTTATGCTTGCTCTTGCAGAACTCCAAGAGAAAACAACCTCAGAAGATGGCCGAATGATGGGTGTCTCAACAGAAGAAGAACTGGATTCTATGCCAAGTGTTGGTCCTGCACTCGAATCTGTACGACCTGGAAATCCACAAAATTCAAGCTCTGGAGAGGCACAAAATTGTAGCCTGGCTACTCAGGCCTCATTACTGAACTTGAATCGAGACAGACAGAGTGTCAAAGAAGAACCCCAGAGGGTACCTGAGGCTGGGGATTATGTGCATAGGGAGGACGAGAGTTGCAGCAGAAAGGGTCCTTTACTTTCCCCAACAGCACGAGAGAGAGCAAGGGCTGAAAGAAAGAGGCTGAGAAATCGCGTTGCTGCATCAAAATGCCGGAAGAAAAAGCTTGAGCGCATCGCAAGGCTTGAAGAAAAGGTGAGATGGTTGATGTGTGTTTTCTTTTGTTAAATGTTATAAGGACTCATGTTAGGAAGTTAAAAATATTAATTAAGACAAGAAAGTAAACTAGTACCATGTGCAGTGATTAAACGAGCACAATCTTTTACCGTCATCGAAAAAAAGGATAAAACCTGTTGAAGGAATACCCCTGAAACAATGAAACAAGGTAGGAAGGAATGATACCACAATCATTTAAGGAATGCCATCACAACATCCTTTGACATTTTTGTTGTAAGTGACTGTGTGGTAATAGTAATAATTTCATGAAGATGTTTACGTGCATGTGAAGCGAAAAGCGGGGTTAAGCAATTGGTTCATGACCATCTTATCAGTTTATGATCGATGAACAGCTTATTTAAATTGAACGTTATATTTTGAACATGAATCGGATTAACAGGAAGATTAGTCTTTAGTTTTAATGTACTTTGGCTTTGAATCAATTTTGATTGCACATGTGCAGAGAGGAGTGAGATATTTTTACTCAGTCTGCCTGCCTGCCTGTCTGGCAGTCAAACATAACTCAAAATCATTCCAAACAGGAAACATTGTTTTAAAGGACGTCGTAAAGGACACAAACAACAAGCACGAATAACTAATGTTGCGTGTAAGATAGGGTGATGCAACAGATACTGTGGAAAATGGCCGTTGAAGATGGAATTTATTTATTTATACGACTTCTACAATCTTTATTTTATTTAAATTTAATTCTATACTTGAAGACTGCAGAACACATTCCATCATACTACTTCCAAGAACCTCCAGTTTTGCAGTATAGTACTTCAATTTAAATAAAGGTTCAATGGAGTGGTGTATAAGGGTGGTATTGGGGACTGCTTCTGGAATACTTCAATTGAACTAGACTTCCGAATTTTCTTTAACTAACATTAAAATCATTGTTTTATTGTAATTTAAGTTATAAATATATACTGTATATACTTCAAACTGCGTGGGGTATTGTGTTTTTTTGTATGTATTCCTTGTCGAGGCTCGTATGAGAGCTAACACACACAAGCAAGGGGGCATGAGACAAGAGGGGCGGGAGTGGGAAGGCAAAACGTGGGGAAAGAGACATGAGGAGATCTTGGAAGGGAGAGGGATGGGGCAGGAGAACATTGGGGAATACAAGATGGACATTACAGGGACTTTCAGGAAGGAAAGAGAGGGAATTTGAAGGAGGTGGGCTTGGGTGGATTAACGGGATAGAAAGATCGAGGATTGATGGGGGATGATAAGAGGTGGTGGTGAACAGCTGTTTTGAAGCCTGGTGGGAAGAATGGGATTGAATAGAGTGAGGGAGTTTATTCCAAAGGTGGGAAAAAGAGGAATAAAAAAGAGTGAAGGTGAGCATGATTCGTGATTTTGGTAGTTTTACCAGAAGGGGTTGTTGGTGGACCTTGAGCGCCCTGCGGAAATGTGGTGGGGACAAATCGCAGAGAGAGCAGGGGGGGGGGGCAGCGAGACTGAGAGGAGATAGTAGAAGACAGATAAGACCACCGATCTGCCTGCGGTGAGAGAGTGAGAGGCAAAGACTCAGCCTCATTGTGGGTGATGCAATCATCCGAAATGCCTGGGTTTCCACGCGTGAAGCCGAGAAAGGTGGGAGGCAGGAGCACCACCAAGAGAGGAGGCAGTACTCCATCAGGTGCGGACAAAAGCTTGTAAGTGGTCAGGAGCTCAGGTGGGCCGAGGAAGGACTTTGCTTGACGGAGGATTCCCAGTGGAGACTGGCTTTGGAGGCCAGGTTTGAAATGTGGTTTTCCCAGGAAAGATCATGGCAGATAGTGAGACCAAGAAGCTTGAAAGAAAGAGACTTCTTCCAGAGGATTGTTGAGAAAGTGGATGGGGGTTTTCTAAACGGTCCTTTCGGAGAGACATCGTGAGAGTGTGAGATTTGTCCGGATTGAAAGACATGTTCCACGCGTTGGAGACCAGCTTGTGATTTTACCAGATCTGCAGTGAGTGAAGAAGCTGCTGCTTGCGGTCTGAGGGATGACAGTGGTACGCAGAGGTGGAGTCATCAGCAAAGAGATAAAGAGGATTTTCCAGAGTCGGAGAGATCATTGATGAAAACCAGAAAAGAAACAGGGCCATAACACTCTCTTGAGGACTCCAGCCTGGACAGGAAGAGGGGATGAAAGAACTCCATTTAGGGCCACACATTGACTGCGACAGGAGAAGAAGTCTACGAGCCATGAGTGGAGATGGCCTTGGATACCATAGGAAGAGAGTTTGTGAGCAGGGCAGGGTGCCAGACCGTGTCAAAAACATGCGATATGTCTCGGGATACGCTCTGATTTCATGTCTGATTGAGGACCTCCATTCATTGTTGGGAGAGCAGAAGCAGCATACACAGGGTCGAGTGACCTGGTCTGAAACCAAATTGATGATCGGAAATCCGGCTATTGGAGAAGAGGAAGGATTTATGTCTGAAGCGATGATGGATTCCATAACTTGCTGAATTGGGAGAAGGCTGATTGGTCTGTAGTTGCAGGGATCTGTTTTTGCACCTTTTTTTAGGCAGGGCAGTAATGTTTGCTGATTTCCAAAGCAGATGGCAGATGACCTTGAGCAAATGAGAGGGTGAATAGAACAGAGAGAGGGTGGGAAGAGCAGCAGAGCAGTTTATAGGAACACGTGGGCTGATGCCGGTGGTCCGGTTGCAAGAATCTGAGCCGAGGTTTGACAGCAAGCTCTCCACCTTGTCAGGAGAAAAGGACACAGAGTCCAGGGACAGTGGGTGCGACTGTGTATGGTGGGTAGAAAAAGCGATGGGTTTTGGACACAAGATTTGATGCACACAGTTTAGGAATTCAGCCTTTTCACGTGCGGTGTCAGCAGTCACGGCCATTATAAGAAGGTAAAAGGGAGGGCATGGAGGGGGAACATACACCAGAAACAGATTTGATTAGATGTTCTAGAAACAGATTAGTGTTCTATGAACTCTGTAGTTATGTATTATATTTGTTGTGGGATTAAGTCAGAAAATGTACTGAAATGTTGTAATGTCAATCTGTAAAAGGATTGTGGTGTCATTCCTACCTTGTCTGGTTGATTTTGGGGGATTCCATCCAGAATTTATTTATTTATTATTTTTTCTGACTTGTTTCTGTCTTTTTTGTGTGAATAGTATCATGTGGTAAATTGTGGTTCAATTGTCTTGTGGAAATCATGTGTTTAAGTTACATACTTCAGTTTGTGCATGAGTTGTATTCCAATCAAAATGTGCATAAAATTATATCAGATGAAACAAAGTTTACGTGGCTGCATCTAATATGCTGATTGCATCTCCATTGCATTGTACTAAACAAATGCAGGAGCGAACCTGAGTGAGTGTATGTGCATTAATTAATTAATTATGACTCCCAATCTGCGCATGTGTAAGTGGCGTGCAATGGTTATGCGAATGACTGCCAGTTACCGAACAAGTTTGATTTCTTTAAAAACGCTATGGTACGAGTGCAATATTCCAGAGTCAATGTCGCTTCTTCATGTTAGAATCATTGTAAATGCTTCAGCCATTATTGTGCTAGCTTGGCCAAAGTAAAGAAAGAAAGAGTCCATTTTTGTGGTTTAGCGATCTCCCAATATTGACACTTCAGAGATGTATTCTGGCATCTTTATCAGTCTTGGAAGTTATGGAAACGCTTTAGAATAAAAGGTAAGGCTTTTAAAGGCTTATGACTTCATTCTAGCAGACTTTTCAGAGTATAGTTTTGTACAAATTTGCTTATTTGAGATATTGTATATTTTACATTAATTACAAGGACATGAACAGACAATGGACAAATTCAAACAGTATTTGGGATTTGAAGCTGGGATCCCAGCATTTGTGAGTGACGTGCTCAAATGGAAACACCAAACAGGCCAATCTCCGTTTGAATTATTTTTTCAAGTCTATCAAGGATCAATTCATCATGATTATGTGAAAATGTATCAGGAACACAAGCATTGCAATTTTTCTTTTCAGGCCTCAACTTTCCCAAAGTAGCATTTTCCTTTTAAAGTATTTAAGGTTAATCGTTTGTACATGTAAGTAAAGAATGTAAGATAAGAACATCAGAAGATAATGTATTTAAACATTTTAAAAAAGGACATTAGGTTAAGATGGACAAATTAAAAATGTGTGAGATTCAAACCTGGGATCACAGCATGAGGCAAGTGCTCAGGTACAAACACCAAATGCCATCGGACAAGTTGCAATCCCAATGTGCTGTAGAGTTGTGCGAAAATTCTGCCATTGTTGGTGTACATAATGTAAGTACCCTCAAAGCAAACAAGTAAGGTTATTTGACCCTTGAATAGTGAGGTTTTCATGAAAGCCATTGGGGTAACCTGTGCAATCTGATTCCACAGAAGAGGATTTTGTCCACACTTGATTACTGTTCAGTGATAAATATCATCCTTCCAGAGATGAAAACCAGGTGCGTAAAATGGACTCCATTGAAGCATGTTATCATTTTCAGGAACTCTTGCTTCAAGATTGTCAAATCATAATTAAAGAAAGTGACGGTCAGGATTATCGCAGTCATGTGAGGATCTGGGGAAAAGAAAGATTGTTGAACTGGTACATGTCTTCACAGAGGAGCATAATCTGAACCAACATCTTCAGCATTTTCTTCAGGAAGCTTGCACTTTCTTGGAACAAATCATTGCTGGAGATGAAACCTGGTGCCACAACTACGATCCAGCACTCGACTCGTTCAGTAAGATGGAAAGACTACTCCATATCTGAAAAAAGGCCAAACACCATCAAAGTGCTTTGATTATCTTTTACAACCACAATGGCATTTTCTTCCACTGGGAAGTTAGTTCCATTGGGTTTATCAGTACATGGAGATGACCATATCGTTTTGCATTATCATTATGAGATCTGCAGTGGAAAAAGAGTCCAGCACTTCCTCCACAATGATGCTGTACCACATGCAGAACACAGCACTAAAGTCTTGGACGTGACACTTTTTGCCTCATTCACCATATATTCACTGGATTTAAGTGCATGTGATTTCCATTCCTTCTTAAAATAAATAAATAAACAAACAAATAAACAAACAAACCGAGCATGTTGAAGTCAATGTGTATCCAATGGTACTGTCTACTGTGTTATGGGGTGACATTTTCAGATCAACGCTCGTATATGTCATGTTGCTTTATGGTGATTAGTCCCTACCAGTTTTTACTAGAGGACAGTTTGCTCTGTCTGTCCGTCCACCTGTGGTTTTTCAAAGTTTTTTTTTTTCTCATACCCTTTAACATATTCAACTGAAACTTGGTACATGACTTTATTTAAGTTATTATAAGAACAAGTTCGAAATTCAATTTTTCATTTTCAGTTATGCCCTTTTTAGGTATCTCTACCGAGATGACCTAATAAACCGGACCAAATGTCCGTCGTCCGTACGTCCGTCCGTACGTCGTCAACAATTTTCTTTCCGATCTTGATGAAACTTAGTATGTGGGTAGAGGTCGATGAGTGTTGCACAACGATATCACTTTTGTCCGGGTTAAAGGTCAGGGACGAGTCACGGTCACGTAAGTTATAAAAATCGCCATTTTCAAAACCTATCTAGTCTGCCATTTACAAGATATTCGGCAACTGTTTATTGATTATGAATAGTAAAAAATATTATCTTGTATCTAACCGGACAGATTTTTGAATTTCCTTCCCTTTGGCCGCCACGTAACCTGGAAGATGGTCAAAAACACTCCCGGTACAAGAAAACTTTTTACTTCCGATCTTGATGAAATTTGGTATGTGGGTAGAGGTCGATGAGTGTACCCAACGACATATTTTCCCGGATTCGAGTCAGGGTCAAGGTCACGAGGTCACAAAAGTTGTGAAAGTCGCCATTTTCAAAACCTATTCTCGTCTGTCATTATAGGAGATATCTGGCAACGGTTAATCGATTATGAGAGTAAAAAACATTATAGAGATGACCGTCCCCCACACGGGGGTAATTTTTGTACTTAGAAAATATACATCAACTGAAAATGCGAAAAATTATATATTTTCTACATGGAAAATGTCAACTTTCATTACTTGACCTTCATTTTAACCTTTTCCCTTCACCCATTTCTCCATTCACCGTTTTGTCCCGGTTTGTGGTAGGTGAAGGATCTGCGCAGCCAGAATGGGGAGCTCGTAGCTGTTGCAGGAGCACTGCGCCGTCAGGTCGCTGCACTCAAACAGCGGGTAATGTATCACGTGACCAGTGGTTGTCATCTGATTCTCTCCCAGCAGCTAGAGCCTCATTGAACTTTTAACTCCCAAAATCTGCATGGCTTATCAAATATGCAGCTTCACAACCTGCTCAACTTCCACACTTTGTAGATCATATCAGTGTAAATACCATGGTATTTATTGTTTTTTTTTTCATTAAATGCCAGCATTGTTGCTGAATATTTCCATGATACTTGATGTTGGAATATACTTCTCAAAAAAGTTGAGGCTTGTATTTTTTTTTCATGGTACGTTCAAACATGTTCATGTTGTGGTTGAGGAGGATGAGCACATGAGTCCGCCATCAGCAGTCAACTCGTTTTTGAGAATGACTCATTGCAAGGAAAGTTATTTGTCTGAAGGGAGCATTGAGCACAAGCTTTTTCACGGAAGGTTAACCCAATACGTGAGGAAACACCTCTTCCACAGTGATGGCATACAAATACTGGTGGTGAATGATCTACCGGTGGTAGTGCTCAAGCACGCTGAAGGCGACGGTTACTTTTGGTATCTGCCTCTCCTGCCCTGATCACTTCTGCCATAGAGTATTCACAAAGCACTGACACACACCATGCATGCCTGTCCTCTGCTCTCTCTTCCAATTTCTGAACATCAATGCTAGTGGCCCTGAGAAGTCTCTTCTACAGTCCAAGTAACGCAACCGTGGTCACCCAATGTTGCGTTGCCCCTGGAAAAGCACACAACATAATACAACTTTGGCCAGCCCCGCCCCCCCCACCCATTCTGACGCGGTCTGGTGAGCTGCTGCTTTAGTAGCATAATTTTCAATGCTCGGCATAAGAGCCCGCTTTAGAACCTCGTTTGTCACAACTTGACCCACATTGATCTGAACACCATAATGTCACTGGAAGCCAAAGTTAAGCTGTCGTGCAAAAACCTGGCTGTCTGCAATAATTATGCAAATTGGAAAAATTTCCAGTCTACAAATGATCACAGATGAGCTTCCAATAGGCCATATAAAAAAAACAAAATACCACTTGATAGTCCGGATTTATTTATTTTTGTAAAGGAAGGAGGAAGCCCATATTTGTTATTAATTTTTCTTGAAAATGGCCGTGGGCCTTCAGTACCCGACATGCCAATTTTTACCTCCTCATCCCCTCCCCCCCAAAAAAAATGAGTCATTTCCCAAACATGTCAATTTTCTACCCCAAACAAATATGACGTGGGTATACCTGTCACATCATGTACACACTCACCAAGTGTATTAAAATACAATCCACAGTTTTAAACAAATATATAATAAATGCATGGCGAATACAAAAAAAAAAGACGACACACTGTGCATATTAAAATTATTGACTATGCCATCTTTCTATATAGATCTACAGTAAAATTTAATACACAGACTTACATATGTGGGATGTGGACTCACCAGTGCTCCCTGGTCCAACTTGGTAGAAGTTCAGTAGAAGTTATAAAAACTCAGCATCAACAGGGCGAAAGTGATGGATTCAAAGAATGGTGCAAGAGTCGTACATGAAGATATGGATTTTAAAGTTTTTTTTT
>CM068963.1:42024414-42040769 GCA_035128595.1 Eptatretus atami | reverse complement strand
CCAGAGTCAATGTCGCTTCTTCAGTTAGAAAATCATTTGTAAATGCTTCAAGCATTATTGTGCTAGCTTGGCCAAAGTAAAGAAAGAAAGAGTTCCATATTTGGTGGTTTAGCTCGATCTCTCCAAATATTGAACACTTCGAGATATGTATTCTGGCATCTTTATCAGTCTTGAAGTTATGGAAACGCTTAGAATAAAAGGTAGAGGCTTTTAAAGGCTTATACTTCATTCTAGCAGACTTTTCAGAGATATAGTTTTGTACAAATTTGCTTATTGAAGATATTGTATATTTTACATTAATTACAAGGACATGAACAGACAATGGACAAATTCAAACAGTATTTGGGATTTGAAGCTGGGATCCCAGCATTTGTGAGTGACGTGCTCAAATGGAAACACCAAACAGGCCAATCTCCGTTTGATATATATTTTTTTTCAAGTCTATCAAGGATCAATTCATCATGATTATGTGAAAATGTATCAGGAACACAAGCATTGCAATTTTTCTTTTCAGGCCTCAACTTTCCCAAAGTAGCATTTTCTTTAAATTTATTAAGGTTAATCGTTTGTACATGTAAGTAAAGAATGTAAGATAAGAACATCAGAAGATAATGTATTTAACATTTTAAAAAGGACATTAGGTTAAGATGGGACAAATTAAAAATGTGTGAGATTCAAACCTGGGATCACAGCATGAGGCAAGTGCTCAGGTACAACACCAAATGCATCGGACAAGTTGGCAATCCAATGTGCTGTAGCGTTGTGCGAAAATTCTGCCATTGTTGGTTACATAATGTAAGTACCCTCAAAGCAAACAAAGTAAGGTTATTTGACCTTGAATAGTGAGGTTTCATGAAGCCATTGGGGTACCTGTGCAATCTGATTCCACAGAAGAGGATTTTTGTCACACTTGATTACTGTTAGTGATAAATATCATCCTTCCAGAGATGAAAACCAGGTGCCGTAAATGGACTCCATTAAGCATGTTATCATTTTCAGGAACTCTTGCTTCAAGATGTCAAATCATAATTAAGAAAGTGACGGTCAGGATATCGCAGTCATGTGAGGAGCTGGGGAAAAGAAAGATTGTTGAACTGGTACATGTCTTCACAGAGGAGGCATAATCTGAACCAACATCTTCAGCATTTTCTTCAGGAAGCTGCACTTTCTTGGAACAATCATTGCTGGAGTGAAACCTGGTGCCACAACTACGATCCAGCACTCGACTCGTTCAGTAAGATGGAAAGACTACTCCATAATCTGAAAAAAGGCCAAACACCATCAAATGCTTTGATTATCTTTTACAACCACAATGGCATTTTCTCCACTGGGAAGGTTAGTTCCATTGTTTATCATACATGAGATGACCATATCGTTTTGCATTATCATTATAAGATCTGCAGTGGAAAAGAGTCCAGCACTTCCTCCACAATGATGCTGTACCACATGCAGAACACAGCACTAAAGTCTTGGACGTGACACTTTTGCCTCATTCACCATATATTCACTGGATTTAAGTGCATGTGATTTCCATCCTTCTTAAAATAATAAATAAACAAACAAATAAACAAACAAACCGGCATGTTGAAGTCAATGTGTATCCAATGGTATGTCTACTGTGTTATGGGTGACATTTTAAGATCACGCTCGTATATGTCATGTTGCTTATGGTGATTAGTCCCTACCAGTTTACTAGAGAGACAGTTTGCTCTGTCTGTCGTCCACCACTGTGGTTTTTCAAAGTTTTTTTTTTCTCAATCCTTTAACATATTCAACTGAAACTTGGTACATGACTTTATTTAAGTTATTATAAGAACAAAGTTCGAAATCAATTTTTCACTTTTTCAGTTATGCCCTTTTTAGGTCCATCTCTACCGAGATGACCTTAAAAGCGCGGAGAAATTCCGTCCGTCCGTACGTCGCTCCGTAGTCGTCAACAATTTTCTTTCCGATCCGTTGATGAAACTAGCTATGTGGGTAGAGGTCGATGAGTGTTGCACAACGATATCATTTTTGTCCGGGTAAGGTCAAGGACGATCACGAGTACGGGTAAAGTTATAAAAATGCCATTTTCAAAACCTATCTAGTCTGCCATTTCTACAAGATATTCGGCAATGTTTATTGATTATGATAGTAAAAAAAATTATCTTGTATCTAACCGGCAGATTTTGAATGTCTCTTCCCCTTTGGCCGCCACGTTAACCTGGAAGATGGTTCAAAACCACCTCCGTACAAAGAAAACTTTTACCTTCGATCTTGATTGAAATTGGTATGTGGGTAGAGGTCGATGAGTGATCCCACGGACATATTTTTTTCGATTCAGAGTCAGGGTCAAGGTCAACGAGTCACCAAAAGTGTGAAAAGTCGCCATTTTCAAACCTATCTCTGTCTGGTCATATTAGGAGATATCGTGACGGTTATCGATTATGAGAGTAAAAAACAATTATAGAGATGACCGTCACCCCCACACGGGGGTAATTTTTGTACTTAGAAAAATATCACATCAACTTGGAAAATAGCGAAAAATTATATATTTTTCTACATGAAAATGTCAACTTTCATTACTTGACCTTCATTTTAACCTTTTCCCTCACCATTTCTCCATTCACCGTTTGTCCCGGTTGTGTGGTAGGTGAAGGATTCTGCGCAGCCAGAATGGGGAGCTCGTAGCTGTTGCAGGAGCACTGCGCCGGCAGTCGCGTGCACTCAAACAGCGGGTAATGTATCACGTGACCAGTGGTTGTCATCTGATTCTCTCCCAGCAGCTAGAGCCTCATTGAACTTTTAACTCCCAAAATCTGCATGGCTTATCAAATATGCAGCTTCACAACCTGCTCAACTTCCACACTTTGTAGATCATATCAGTGTAAATACCATGGTATTATTGTTTTTTTTTTCATTAAATGCCAGCATTGTTGCTGAATATTTCCATGATACTTGATGTTGGAATATACTCTTCAAAAAAGTTGAGGCTTTTATTTTTAATGGTACGTTCAAACATTTCATGTTCGTGTTTGAGGAGGATGAGCACATGAGCCGCCATCAGCAGTCAACTCGTTTTTGAGAATGACCATTGCAAGGAAAGTTATTTGTCTGAAGGGAGCATTGAGCACAAGCTTTTTCACGGAAGGTTAACCCAATACGTGAGGAAACACCTTTCCACAGTGATGGAACAAATACTGGTGAATGATCTACCGGTGGTAGTGCTCCAAGCACGCTGAAGGCGACGGTTACTTTGGTATCTGCCTCTCCTGCCCCTGATCACTTCTGCCAAGAGTATTCACAAAGCACTGACACACACCATGCATGCCTGTCCTCTGCTCTCTCTTCCAATTCTGAACAATCAATGGCTAGTGGCCCTGAGAAGTCTCTTCTACAGTCCAATAAACGCAACCGTGGTCACCAATGTTGCGTTGCCCCTGGAAAAGCACACAACATAATACAACCTTGGCAGCCCCCCCCCCCCCACCCATTTGACCTGCGACCGGTCCAGGTGAGCTGCTGCTTTAGTAGCTAATTTTCAATACTCGGCATAAGAGCCCGCTTTAGAACCTCGTTTGTCACAACTGACCCCACATTGATCTGAACACCATAATGTCACTGGAAGCCAAATTAAACTGTCGTGCAAAAAACATGGCTGTCTGCAATAATTATGCAAATTGGAAAATATTCCAGTCTACAAATGATCACAGATGAGCTTACAATAGGCAATAAAAAAACAAAAAAAACCACTTGATAGTCCGGATTTATTTATTTTTGTAAAGGAAGGAGGAAGCCCATATTTGTTATTAATTTTTCTTGAAAATGGCCGTGGGCCTTCAGTACCCGACATGCCAATTTTTACCTCCTCATCCCCTCCCCCCCCCCAAAATGACGTCATTTCCCAAACATGTCAATTTCTACCCCCAAACAAATATGACGTGGGTATACCTGTCACATCATGTACACACTCACCAAGTGTATTAAAATACAATCCACAGTTTTAAACAAATATATAATAAATGCATGGCGAAATACAAAAAAAAAAGACGACACACTGTGCATATTAAAATTATTGACTATGCCATCTTTCTATATAGATCTACAGTAAAAATGTAATACACAGACTTACATATGTGGGATGTGGACTCACCAGTGCTCCCTGGTCCAACTTGGTAGAAGTTCAGTAGAAGTTATAAAAACTCAGCATCAACAGGGAAAGTGATGGATTCAAAGAATGGTGCAAGAGTCGTACATGAAGATATGGATTTAAAGTTTTTTTTTTCTGGATGTTTGACAAAATACAGATAATAAAAAAAAGGAGGTGGGTTCAAAAAAAGGAAGTGGGCGGGGACGATAAACTGGTATTTTTTTGTTTATTTGGCTTTAATGGCCAAATGACCACTATTGGTGCCAATACAAGCTTTACATCTTGTCAACGAAATCGGACGATCCAGATTTTGCTGTGGGATGTTGTGCCAATCTTCAAGGAGGGCCCCTTCCAATTGATCATGAGATGAGAGACTTCCTGACCACAAATAAGATCAGATCATGAACCATGCTCTGCAGAGCGTCAGTGCTGCCGAAGCAGTTTATGGCTATGGTTACAAGCTGGATGGTTCACCATTCTGACACAAGGCAGGGCAGGAATCTGGAATTTGGCCAGGGTTCCGGTGATAGCTCGGCTACTCTTTGTGAAGGACATCATGGGATCTTTAACGCGCATTAGAGGGATGGCACACACATTGATGAATCACCCTGCCTGTGAAATACCAAGATGATAGTTTATAGCTTGGCTGAGAATCAAATCCCGGCGAGACAGCAGAGAGGTGAGTGTGCACACCTCTAGGCCATCCTTCCTGTCTGCGCAACAAACATGCCTTTGTAGAATATGCCGTGCATGTTCAATCGGACAAAAGTCTGGAGATTGTACAAGCCACTCCATGCGAGTCATGTGGTTGCGAATGGCAGCATTGACAACATGTATACTGGATGGGTGTTATCATCTATAAAGTGAAGATCTTGCTGTTGGGCCAGTTAAATGACTGTAGGTGTAATTATCTCATTCCTCTTTCTGACACTAGTGATAGGATCCTTTCAAATGAAAAAAAAATCAGTTATTTTGTCTACCTGAATGCCAGACCACACCATCAGACTACCCCCACCCCCCCCAACCCCTCAAAACCATCAAGGTACCCTCTCAAGTTGTGCTGTCACCCATTGCTTGCAGTGCTTTCAGTGAGACTGTTAGAAAGATATGGAGCAGTGGTCTTCTGGACCGAATACTACTGGCTTGCCCCAAAATGTCTGGGTCAAAATTAAATGATTGAATCCTCTATGCAGGTCATTCTGGAGAAATTGTGCTGTGGAAAAGTGGTTTCTTCTGGCAAGGGTGACCAGTTAAGGATACCCCCAAGGCGTTGTAATACTTGGCTGACCTTAATGTGGTGTCTCTGTGAACTGTCCTGACTGGTAATACCTTGTTAGTCCCCTATAAATGGCACAGTTAATGTACTGGGAAGCAACAGAAATCAGTCTCCCCCCCTTGAACCATCTCAATCATGTGAGGCAACTAATTTGATGTTAAATGCTTAGCCATGCTTAAACTGGCAGACGACAATTGGTGGCCATTATGTAGAAGGTATTGAAATGGTTTGTGTGCAGAGTCTATGGAAGACGTGGATTTCTCAGATCCCTCAGTTAAGTTGGCTCATACATGCTGCACTTCCAATTTCCTAATTGTTCCTGTACTCAACAGCCATCGTGTACACATGTGACTACAAAATTTCTGAACGATGAATCCAGTTGATGTTAATCAATTTTTTGAAAAAGTGCATAAAAATATAAACAATTTGCTTCAGTGTGAATTTGCTGCCATCACACGAGGCGGCCAAGGTAACAGGTGGATGGGAACTGGACCACAAGGGGAGGCCACTGCACAATGAGGGCATCGAGGAAGGGTCGTAGGAGCCAAGCCGATAGTGAGAGAGAGCGAACACGGCAGACGCTTTCCACAAACACAACGTTTGTAGAATCACTTGAACCTGCTCTCTGCGCAAGGCCAAGCTGAACTGCAATCTGGCGAAAAAACGCAGCAAATACGAATGCTAAGCAGGGGGCCACACAAACACCTGGCCCATTGCACAGCACCTGTTGAGAAAAAAAAGAAGTATTTAAGGTTAACATGGGAGATGAGGAGAATGAGATAAGTTAATATCAAAAATAATGTTTTACATAAATGCATTTTAGGCTTAAATCTGCTTTGACTGATAAATCACTGAATATTGAATTTAAATAAACATTTCAATGAAATAGACATTATCAAAGCTTTTCGACTTGCACTCCCTCAGGATAAAACCCGTAATCAGTATGAAGAAGAAGCACCACACTCTCGTTTATAAAGTCCCCCCCCCCCCTTGAAGAGCACTCGACAGTGCCTCAGAATATATAATTGCGGATTCCTTCACCTTCGCCGATGCCATCCGATCCGTCACACACCCTAAACAAGAATTCCACAATGTGCTCATATGATATAGCCAGTCTATTCACGAATGTCCCACTGACAGAAGTGATTGAAATCTGCGTGCAACTTCTGTATCATAGTGACTTGACACCTCCACCAATCCCTGAGCCTGTCGTTTCGTTGAATAATAAATAACAGCGACCCGGTCTGTTGAGTTCAGTTTCAATGATTCAATGTGGACTCAGATCGATGGTGTAGCGATGGGATCCTCTCTAGGCCCCGTCTTAGCAAACTCTTAGTAGGTTACTGTGCAAAAGGTGCCTTTGCAGATCCACATCCTGGAGTTCAACCCTCTTCCATCTATGATCGGTACGTGGATGACTTCTTTACTGTCTTTGAGTCAACCTCAGCATGTAAAGTCTTCTTGGCATACCTGAACTCTCTCCATCCATCCCTAGAGTTCACCTTCGAGATGGAACGCTCCGGCGTACTTCCCTTCTTGGACATCTTAGTTGAGAAATTGGCCGACGCTTATAAAACCACAGTCTACCATAAGTCTACTTTTACCAGACAGTATACTAGGTGGGACTCTTACAGTTCCTCTAGATACAAGATTGGATTGATTGGTATCTTGGTCAATAGAGAAAGAAAGATCTGCTCCACAGATAAACTCCATGCTGGAATTGAGACCATCAAGACTCTTCTTCATAAATATACACGTATATATATATTCCTGAATGGTTCAGGAATTTGTATATAGGCTGAACGCGTTTAGTACATAGGCTACATACAGTATATGGGTTGAAGCTGAACCCACCAAAGAATCCTATAATTAATCGGACCTGGTAAATGTCCTGTATACCTACGTTTACCTTGGAAAGGCAAAGTGTCTCACCGGTTTGAAAACCAGATCAAACAGGCTGTGTCCCATTCTTACTATGCTGTTCAACCACGAGTGATTTTCACCACCCGCCGGTTGCTTCCATCAGTCCAAAAAGATGTTCTGCCCGCCTTTCATACAAGTAAGATTATTCACGAATTTCAGTGCCAATGTGACGCTAGGTATGTGGGCCACACATCTTTGAGATTGAAGGATCGCATTGAACAATACGTCCCTTTGGTGACGGGGTCAGTCAACGCGAACAGAGACGACAACTGGGACTTGTAAGAATGTACACAGTACGGCAACTATTCCCTGTGCTCGCAATTGATCACCATTTACTGAATAATCATCAGTGTGCAGAGCAATATCGTCTTGGCTGGTTTAAAATCCTGAGTAGAGGACGCAGTTTAACCTTCGTGCAATGGAGGCCACATTCATCAGGTCAACAAATCCTATTCTTTGAAAACAGAAATAATTTGTCCCAACTTTATATCTATTTTGACTATGATGACTTGACTGTGTGATAACTGTTCCACAGTCAACGCTGAGTCATCATTGCAAACCACCACCCCCAACTAGCCCTCAGCTAATTATCATGATGTTTCCACCAGTTTTTGGTGATTCATTTCCACCTAATCATTATTCATGATGGTTCATCTCCACCTAATCATTATTCATGATGGTTCATCTCCACCTAATCATTATTCATGATGGTTCATTTCCACCTACTCATTATTCACGATGCTCTTTGGTTCCACCAATCAGGTAATCCCATTCTCTCTCTCAACCAATCAACGTTGAGGACATTACATTGTAAAAGAAAGAGAGTTTGGTGCTTCTTCTTCATCTGCCCTGCGGTTTTATCCTAAGGAGTGCAATCGAAAAGCTTTGATAATGTCAATTTTATTGAAATGCATATTTAAATATTGAATTGCAATAAGCAAATAACTGTGGGAGGGAGGAAGGGGCCAAACAGACACATACAAGGTGGGGGGGGGGGGGGGGGGTATAACAATAAATCCAGAGAAAGGAATAGGAAGGTAAGTGAAGAATTTGGAGGGGTATGTATAGGAGGTGAAGTATGGAAGTTGACAGTTGCTGTTTCTTTGCGAGTACATATGCTGTTCTCAGCTCCGTGAGATACTCTCCAACGCTAAGCGCTCCACACCGGATCTGTCTCCTATAACTGTTGCCATTTGTTCCCTGTCCTGTTAGTCATATCAATCTCTTCCTGTGTCTTATTTTCTGTAGTTATTTGTTCCTGTTGGATCAAATTTGTCTCAGACTCTAGGCTAACTGCATGCTCGTAAGTCCTACATCTTAGTTCTCTTTATTCTCTTCTTATGCTCATCTTAACCAATTCTCCTTTTGCCAACTCAAAAATCCTCAAAAAAAATTAAAAATTCAAATAAATGTTGCAATAAAACACTTCTAAAGATATTTCCTATCACTCCTTCCTACACCTCTACTTTTTAATTCAAAACTTCTTTCTTCAGACGAGAAACTTTAAAGGGCATTTGAAAATGTTTCATCTCCCCTTTACTACCCGTTTCAAATGCCTCTCTGTTTTGGCTTCTTTTCTACTCTTCTGTTTCCTTCCTGGTTTGTTTACAAACCCGTGCCTCATATCTCGCCATGATGACAGCGTTGCTTTCCTTCATGCTTTCAATCACCCTTCCATCCACACTCATTGTGTTTTGGCTCATTATATGCAAATTAATCAAGGATGGAGCAATAGTTACATGACCACCTACCACCCCACCCCTCCCACCATTTCCCACACCCCCTGTTTTGTCAGTATATTGATATTCATGTTACTAAGTGAAGACCCAAGTTTCAGATCTGAAAGCCTGTTCCTTGGCTGGAGGTACTGACATTTGACTGAAACCTTAACCCCAGGCACATGTCAATGTGCCATAAATTCACTCCTAGTTGACATAGAAAGCCTGGTGTTGGCTTAGCAGCTAGGGTGGCTGGCTTAGGATCCTAAGGTCCTGAGTTCGAGCCATGTTGGCTGCTGAATGAACACCAGGTGGGGTTGACCCAACCTGTCATCCTTCCAAGGTCGACAAAATGAGTACCAGTGTACTGGTAGAGGGGCACAGGATCAGTGGCACAGCCGCACTTCCAAGAAATGATAGCTACCTGGGAGTCAAGCTGCCATACGCAAGAACAGAACAGTTGACATGGAAGAATAGTTCAGGTGTCACATTGAGGCTGCAGAATGTTATTTTCAGCTGTTTTCCTTATCAACCTACTCACCAAGATTCATCACAATTGAAGGCGGTTTTGTAAATTTTGCCCCATTCTTGATTGACTTGATATGGAACGACCAACTCGAGGCAGCTACAGGAAAATGGTGCTAGCCTCACATTCTTCTGGATTGGAAAATCTGCAACCTTTCCAAGACCATCAGAATTTAGCTTTCCCATTACTAAGCTTATTGCGAAGGTTTGAAGGACGACCTTCTTAAAACAGTCATGAATAGGCTCATGATTATGCGTGTACAACTCAACCAAAATATGAATATGCCACTTGAATCAGCATGTTCCTACAATGACTCGTGATCATACCAAAGAAATGCTACTCCAAGCTTGACAAACCAATTATCTGGTTGTGCTGGTGGCATGATATTCACCGTTAGGCAGATTCAGGAGAAAAGCATCGAGCAAAATAAAAACTGCTTGCTCTTTAGACCTGATCAAAACTTTTGACAGACAGCAGACCAGAGTTGTGGACACTCTTGTCAAAATTTTCCTATCCTGACAAGTTAATCATCATTGGCAAGACAACTATGAAGGCATGCTAGTAAGTAAGAGCAGAAAGAGAAACCTTTGAAATCAACAATGGAAGGAGGTGTGGCCCTGTTCTTACCCCAACTCTGGTATTTGTTTGCTGTAATACTGGATGAAACAAAAGTGCCCAGATAAAATTCAGAACATCTGCCCAAATCTTGAATCAAAATTGTCTCATGGCATCAAAAAAGGTTGCTCAAGCAGGTAAGAACTGCTGTTAGCAGATGACTACTCTATTCACAAACTCAAGAAGATCTCCAAGGAATTGCAAACAGATTTGCTGTACAGCTAGTTAGACCTATTGTGTTCTAGTATTCCATTGTATCAAACACGAACCAACCTCATGTATGAATTTTATGCAAGTTATCTAGATTTGAGTGTTTTTTTGGGGTTAGTAAAGAGTGCGAATGGCAAGTTCCAGTTATATTCAACTCAAGACATACCAGCTGAGGATGAAGATGGAAAGCAAAAGAAACTGAGGAGGTCAGAGCACGAAGAGTTGAAAAAATGGAAGTAAACCACGACTGCCCGACTTCTCGCGCACGTGGCACACGATGGATTCTCACCTGTAATGCATATCGCACTTGTCCCATCACAATAAAAAGAGTGACAAAGCACTTACTTGACATAATCATGTTTGTTTTGTTGTGGCAATTGTTAAAGCCAAACTGTGGATGGGATGTGAAACAAGACATGGATAAATTAACATTTCTGACCATTATGTGGTTTAAAAAAAACAAAAAAAAACACATGCTTGTGGTGCTTTCAGTATCATGGAGTATGGTAGTACTCTATATGTGGGGATGGCAAGGGGGGAAAATGGCCGTCCATTCAAATGTGTACAGTATTATATTATCAATGGCATACATTATTTTGTTTGTATTTTCTCACTGGAATTACTTGAGATATCTATGGATCAGATTATGTTTATGGTAATGGAGGGTGTACACAAAGGTGTAGATATTAGTAAAGAAACAGTGCAAGATATGGATTTCCCTGATATAGTGTGGGTGACAGATAAGATTAAAATTGTAACCACGTTAGAATTAAAAATGGAATAAATAACCCAGTATTTAAATTTACGAATCAAAGAATAAAAAGTAAAACAGTGTGAATGAAGACAAGAAAAACTAGAACGGCACTCATAGAGTGCGTCGTGTCGCCTCGCGCGCTCATTCTGAACAAAAATACAATCGTTAACTGAACACGCTACTATTATAGCCCACATACCCGTATCATCCATGCACTCTATTATGTCACATACAATGCCATTATCCTTCACTTTATTTGTTAATTATTAGGATATTTAACAACCACTTTTGTGAATATTAAGGCAAAATTGCATCAATGAAAGTAGATATGAAAAAAAATTCAAACCAGATTCCCCATGGAAAGTTGATCATATGTATGAAGTTTCAAATCGATCTGTTAAGCGGTTCTGGAGAAGAAGATTTGTTACATTATTATTTTCAATCCAACATGGCCACCAGACCGCATGACTGATGACATAAATTTAATTCTTCACTCATATCGGGTCATAGATAAGATTTATGAAGTTTCATAATTTTGGGAAAGGATTTCAATTCAACCAATTATGGCTAGAATACGCCTTCACCGATGAAGTCATCATTATCACCCTATATACCGCATGGGAAGTTGATGACACATGCCAAGTTTTAATTTTTTTGTTGAGCAGTTTCAGAGAAAAACTTGTTCAAATTTTTTCCTTTAATACAAAATGGCTGCCATACCATGTGACTCATGATGTCAGAGTTGCCAATAAAATATTTTCCATCCCTCCTACGTTTAAAGTTTTGCATCAATCGAACAAGCAGTTGCAGAGAAAAGCATATTTAAAGTAAAAAAATAAGTTTTTCATGATGGTTCACATATCATGGTTCACATGATATATGAATTTAAAGATGTTTCCACACCTTTGTGCAGTTGTTAGTTCATTCCTGCACATATTCTCGACCCAATCAGACTCGTACATGTGCAGGAATACATTTGTAAAGAAAGGGGCCGAATCTGAACCCATGGGTATCCCCACTGTCTGCTGGAGTATCTTGTTGCCAAATGTAAAGAAACTGTTGTTTAGGAAAAATCGAATACTTTCTTTGTTTATTTTTTGAAAAACTACATGAATATCGATTTTCCTTTATAGACCAGTTTGCTCATTTTGATGAACTTTAATGTATATTTTATTACCTCCTGTAAATGCTTTATCTACCGCTCTGTCCAATACGATTACGAGCTTGTCATGTGGAATGTTTGTGTAAAATGTCGAAAAATCATAAGTTGATTGACATTTAGCCTTACCCTTGTTATTAATGTTGTAGATACTATCGATTACACGTTTGGCATTATCAATGATCCAGGATAAAAACTCGCCTTTTCATGGTAGTTTTTAAGCATTTATAAATTAGTTTCATCGCCCTTGCAATACTTACTACCTGACAATGGTTTCAAACTGCATTCTCTACTTGTGATGATGAACCTCATCTTACAAAGGTTTTTGTGCATTTTTGGGATCCAGTAAATAAATAGTAAATTATGGTGTTTTTCTGAAACGACCAGTCTTCTTGCTTTAGAATGATTTATATGGTGTTGTAATCAAGTCTATTTTATTTTCATTACTTATTTTGTAGGTCTTTGAGAGTTCAGTCTGTAAGCCCAATTCTTCCAAAAGTGTTTGAATGTAGAATGTTTTTCATACAAATGCAATATTATTATTCGTTTTGTCAAATTGGAACAATAACAAGTTGTGTTTGAAGACGTTTTAAATAATGACGCGTCTCTGGATTGTTTAAAATTATTTTCAGATTATTGATTCTAACTTTTCTTTTTCAAATCAACAATTCTCCATTTTACATGTTTCTTTACCTCTTCCAACCATGAAGCCATTTGTGTGTTTGGTACTTTGTGTTTCTCAATTTGTTCTCTCATCCATTCTATCAATTTGATTTTGGTTTAGGTCGAGTAAAATTTACTAAAAAGGTCGAGTTTAAAAAAAAAAAAAAAAAAGATTTTGGTTTATATTATGTTAAGTAAATAAATAATTTACATGACATTGTAAGTTCCATTGCTTCCAGTTAATCCTTATATTTTCTCTATAATTTGGTCCTTTTGTAAGTAATGAATGTAATTTTCTATCTTTCACTATTCTGAGATCACCTGTGATAATGTGTTTATGATGTGGATCTTTAAATACGGAATGTTCACAATTACAATGATGTGTGTTATTTAACCATTCCTCCACATCTATAGATTGCAGTTTCCTTATCTATCCATCCATTGGGACCATACTCTGTGCAGAGCGTTGGTGCTGCCTAAGCAGTCTCCCCGGCTATTGGGCACAATCCTGGATAGGTCACCACTCCTACACAGGACACCAACAAGCTGGTTCTCATTTTGCCGACCTCAGAAGGATGACAGGCTGAGTCAACCCCACATGGTATTAATTCAACAGGAAAATGGGATTTGAACTCAGGACCCTAGGATCCCAAGCCCACCACCCTATAACCATTAAGCCAACACCAGGCAGTTTCCCTATAGTTGAAGATTTCCCATAATTGCATTTTGTGAAGTGTACACAAACAATCCCTTGTGGCTCTCTCTGTTGTATTGGCTTACTGGCCTGACTCCTCACAATTGTAACCTGAAAATAAAAATCAAATCATACATCCACCATTTTGGTCAATACTTATAGGCCTCAGGCTTCAGGACACTGGTTTACATTTGAAGACTAAACAACGCATCGTCTATCAGGAAAGAAAGGTACGTTTAGATTACAACCCATGCAGAGTAAATGAATGAGGTCATGCATGTTATTTTCAAGAGCAATTAAGGCAGCAGTCTATTGCCTATACACTGCCCAAATAAAAACTTTGTACAGTCAAGAGGACTTTTGAGTTTATGTACAATTGAAAACTGAATAATGCGTCGTCTATAATGAAAGAAAGGTACGTTCTGATTCAAACCCGAGCAGAGGAAAGAAAATAGTCATGATTAATATTTGAAGTCAAATTTTTAAAAAAAAACTCTATCCTATCCTTTTGATGGTCTGTAATTCAATACACCTGAAATAAAAATGGAAGGTTGTTTGTAATTTCGGTTTTCACCTGAGTTTTCAAGGCTGAATCATGTGCAAATACAGGATTTATAAACAAACTATTTCACATGTGCATGGACATGTCTTCATATATTATGTTAAGTAAATAAATGATTTACATGACAATTTCTGGATCTGCTGAATTGTCAGTACCAATATTGGAAAACTCTACGTGCAGCATCTAACCCAATAGATCCAAATGTCATACATGTCCTATGCCCTTGAGTTTCTTACAGGTGCTGGCCTACTAGTACAATAATACTTCTCGAAGCAATAGAAAAAGATATAAAGGTGCACTAAAGGAGCACACAAAAAACAACAACCACAGCCAACGAAAGCAACAACAACATGTATGTGTTATAAAAGATCCTTTTTTCACAGGTTTTACTTTATTTTACATCCTCATCAAAACTCACAGATAGATACGCAATATGTTACTGAAGTACATCATGCTGTCTCTTCATTAAACTGAAGAGTGAAGTGACAGGACTTATATGTTAGTATAAATAAAAGGACGGTATCTATCCCTTTGTCACCACTTTGCACATAGTCACCAAACTTCATTGGCATAATTAACCTCCGCCATCGAAGATCGGAGGTTACTGTTTTCACCCCTTTCTGTTTGTTTGTTTGTTTGTTGTGTTGTGAACAGTATTACGGAAAAACTCCTCGACGGATTTCAACGAAACTTGGTGGGGGATTAGGTATGGTCCAAGGATCATGCCATTAGATTTTGGACTTGGTCCAAAATCCAATATGGCCGCTATGGCGGCCATTTTGAAAAATATTTGAATTTTTTTTTTTTGCATTTCTACATGTTTTAAGTGATTTCCAATCCCCCCCCCCCAAAAAAAATTGTTAGAGAAAAAAAATTTTTGCAACTTTTTTTCAACAAAATTTCGATTTTTTTTTGCATTTCTAACATGTTATAAGTGATTTCAACAAAAAACATGCCAAAATTATAATTGCGGCTGATTTTGGAACTTCAGGTGGATATACCCACGTAAAATCATTTCTGTCTCAAGGAATCTAGTTATGACGAATGAATTGAGTATGTAAAAGTTAAAAGTAAAAGGGAAAGTTGCAACTAAAAACTCTGTGAGCACTGTTGACGTCAATTTAATGAATAGGATATCAGGTTCACTTGAGTGACCTAGCAGTATTGGCGGCGGAGGTTTTGCACTCTACTCGATGCCCCCCTCAGTTAACAATGTTTTACAATTCTTATCTATAGCTCACTCAAAAGTTGATGCATTTGTAGACTAGAAGCACACTTGACAGAGCATATACCTCGCCAGACTAAACAGTTTACATTTTGTATCCCACCCACCCACCATTGGCCGGATCTGGATCTCGACATAACAAATCAAAATCAAATCGGCTTCTTCTTGTCAACTAACCAATTCATCCACATAGTTTTGTCATAACTTGCACACAACTTTTTGAAATTGACAAATTCTCATATCTGGATCTGGATTCGGATCTTCACCAAAAATCGAATCGATTCGTCCTTGTCACACACCCAACCTGTCCACCAAGTTTTGTCCGAATCTGTCCACAACTTTTTGAGATATCATGTCACAGATAGACAGAAAAACAGACAACAGACAGGGGTGAAAACATAACCTCTGTCCACTTTTAGTGGCGGAGGGAATTAAATCGCTGAATGAAGTTGGTGTAATGTTAAGCACAGTAGATATGGAAACTGGGTCGCTATTGACTCATAAAACTATCATTATTGTTTGGAACAGCATCTGTAATTGTAAATGTTTTGTTCACAAATATATTTTCTTCCATCAGTGGGGAAAATATTTTTCCTTCTAATAGTTGAAATAGAGCTCACCAATTCAGGTACTAGTGGAGAAACGTTTATTCTACTCCCCTCTATATAGTCTGTAATAACACCCAAAACAACAAAAGTTACCGTAGGCCCAATGAGTTTCTGTATAGGTGCTTCACTTGTTGTATCAGTCTCAGCCAACAGGAAATCGTGCACTTTATAGTATGCTGGCAAGTTCTGAATCAACCATAAAATCTCAGCAGTGTGACCACCTGCAAAACAAGGTCAACCAATCCTATTCTTTGTAGACAAATAATTTGTCCAAGCTCTCCTCACTCTCTCCA
>CM068963.1:42006173-42023776 GCA_035128595.1 Eptatretus atami | reverse complement strand
CTCACTCTCTCTCCACTCTACATCCCCTCCCCTCCCTCCTCCCCTCCCCTCCTCCACTCTCCGACCCCCTCCACGTGCCCCACCCCTCCCAAAATCGCTCCCCCACCCTCCCTCCTCGTGACCCCATCCCTCCCACACCCTCCCGTCCTTCCCTCCTCTCTCTCTCCCCCACCCCTCTCTCTCTCTCTCTCTCTCTCTCTCTCTCTCCCCACCCCTCTCATAACCTCTCTCTCTCTCCCCCCCACCCCTCTCACACCTCTCTCTCTCCCTCCCTCTCTCTCTCCCCCCTTCTCATACCTCACTCTCTCTCCCCCACCCCTCTCACACCTCCCTATCCCCCAAACTCACACCAACCTCCTATCCCCCAACCTCACACACCTCCCCTATTCCCCAACCTCACACACCTCTTCTCCTCTCCCCACCCCCTCTCACCTCTCACTCTCTCTCCCACCCCTCTTACACCTCACTCTCTCCCCACCCCTCACACCTCACTCTCTCCCCAACCCTCACACCTCACTCTCTCCCCCACCCCTCACTCCTCACTCCTCTCTCTCCCCACCCCTCTCACACCTCAACTTCCCCACCCCTCTCACACCTCCCTCTCTCTTCCCCACCCCTCTCACACCTCCTCTCTCCCCCACCCCTCACACACCTCTCTCTCTCCCCCACCCTCACACACCTCTCACTCTCCCCCACCCCTCACACACCTCTCTCTCTCCCCCACACCCCTCTCTCTCTCCCCACCCCTCACACACCTCTCTCTCTCCCCCACCCCTCTCTCTTCCCCCACCCCTCACACACCTCTCTCTCTCCCCACCCCTCACCACACTCTCTATCCCCTCCCTTATTATTCCTGTCAGTGAGGTGACGGGTGGCATTTGCTCGTGTCTGGTAAACGAGGTGTACGGATGACAAGTAAACGCAGCGTCTCTTGTCGCCTAGATTCCTATTTGAGACCAGTCATTCCTCCTCTTCTGTTTCAGGTTTATATGTTGAACAACTCACCTGAACCAGCGATGACGAGCACAGAAACGGCATGTTCGGTCCGTGACCGCCGTTCGCGCCGACGATGCCCTCGAACCGAAGCGAGCACGTACAAAAGGCACAGTACGGCGGGAATTCCGAGCAAGAGCGTCACACACAACGACAATGACATGTCCGCCCGGATGGAGGATAAACGATTTTTGAGATCACATAAACTGTTCAGTAACTCGACGCCATAAATCAAACGGACCCACACTCATTTATTCTGTAACACTGACACGGAATTTGCGGATGGCAAACATGATAATGTTATCATTCTTTAAAATTACTTTTTATCTCTTTTCTATCACAATTACTTTATTTTGTTTCTTTTCAGCCTTTGATAGCTTTAATATTTGATGAAGAAAACGGAAGTGTAGTCGGTTGTTGTGAATCCGATTAAACGGGCGGTGTAGCTGGTTGTTGTGAAGCCGATTAAATGGGCGGTGTAGCTGGTTGTTGTGAAGCCGATTAAACGGGCGGTGTAGCTGGTTGTTTTGAAGCGATTAAACGGCGGTGTGCTGGTTGTTGTGAAGCCGATTAAACGGGCGGTGTAGCTGGTTGTTGTGAAGCCGATTAAACGGGCGGTGTAGCTGGTTGTTGTGAAGCCGATTAAACGGGCGGTGTAGCTGGTTGTTGTGAAGCCGATTAAACGGGCGGTGTAGCTGGCTGTGTTCATCGCGATGAAAACCCCCCTCAACGGAACTGGTTTCTCAAACGTACTCAACAAAGTATGATTTATAATGATTGCAGACATTCAACATAAGAGCTTCTGAAGGATTATATAGATCTGATAAATGTATTTCAGTCCTTCAAGATGACCGAGAAGGAACATTTGATAAAACGTCGGTAAAAATGATACTTGACGAGAAAAAATAAAAAAAGAACGAACCAATCCTTTCGACCGCAAATTTTTAGCAGAAGCTATAGAGAGCTCGGCGTTCTTCTTCTTCTTCTTCTTCTTCTTCTTCTTGGGAAGACAAAACCTTAATCTCGAGGACTCGGCTCTTGTATATAGGAGATCCGGATCTCCTTAAATACTGAGCACATGTACACATCCTCACATAGACGGTGCCTTTTGAGAGCGTCTATCATGAACTTTTAAATATATTTGGACATTTGCTTTAAAGTTTCCAAAAGTTCACGTTACTATTTAGAGATTATTCCATTTATCGTATTGTAATTTTGTAAATACATTATTTATTTCGTAAATACACGATATATCGTAAATACGTAAAGACATTATGATGCGTTTCGCTATTGGCTTAATCAAGGCACGTGACGAAATATCGGAAGTTGTTGTTGTTTTATTTTTTTTAAATCCGACAAAATCTTTAGGACGCTGCTCGTGGACACATTTGTCCTTGTTAATTAACCGACGCATACATACATTTCGAAGCATTTAGAGCAAAAACCGTGAGTGTATTTATGAAAGTTCGAATTTGATTACCTCTCATCGGGCCTTGAATTAACACGCATTTAAAAGACAACGGCACGTGATGTATTTCAGCCAATAGGAATTCGCCGCGTCCTTCCCGCCGTTTGACTCGTGCTTGCTCGCCGGTGAGGCGCGAGGCGTGGACGTTGACTGGTGGTTGTCTCGAAGAGTCCGCTTCATCTTCCCAGAGATTTTATTTTTTTTAATTCTCCTCACGGAGCACATCGCCGACATGAGCAGTACGTATGGATTGTAAATTGTTATCGACGCCACCTGCATGTTATTATTTATTTATCTTCGGAAGGGAGTCGTGTGCTCGGTTTGCTGTGTGTGTGTGTTCAGCCGCACCGACTGAGTGCACTGTGGGGCCGAAGGGGTTCCGTATCTCGAATGAGGCGCCATCCGGTCTTCACGGCTGGATGCTGATCGGGCCTGTTTTGTCCTTGTTTGTATATATATATTTTTTTCATCGTGTGCTTTACAAAGACGAATAATTCTACTTGTACGTTTTGAGTCGCGAACAGCTTTCAGTATGGCTGATGAAATCCGCACAAATTTTATCTTCCGACTTTGAAAAAAATAATTTAATAAAGATCACACATTTTGTAACAAAGCAAAAAGAAAACAAACGAGCTCATATGAGCCAAGATCCTCGTCCTCTTGATGACGTCATAAAAACGAATATGACATCATTGTGATTTATCAGGTTTGCGATAAATTATCTGTGCTAATGCCCGGCTTGATTCCCGCAAACAAAATTCAAACAGCTTGCCTAGTTTCGGAGATAATGGTACAGGCGATTTCCATTAGCGGCGATATTATGACGTCAACTTTTTTTTTCTAGGAAGAATTTCCAAAATCGGAGATGGTTACTGCCTGCGCGTGGGCTTTCTGCATATACATGGCAAGTTTGACGAAGATCTGATGAAAACTCTGGGTTGTGAAACAAAAAATGTCATAAAATAGGAATGACGTCATAAAAATTGATATGACGTCATAGTGATGTATCATATGTGCGGTAATTCATCTCTGCTAATGCCCTGTTCGATTCCCGCAAACAGAATTCAAAAAGCTTGCCTAGTTTCGGAGATAATTTTTTAGGCGATTTCCATTAGTGGAGATATTTTGACGTCATAACTTTTTTTTCTAGGAGGAATTTTCAAAATCCGAGATTGTTACTGTCTGCGCAGGGTATTTTTACATATATATGCCAAGTTTCAGGAAGTTTCTATGAAAACTGTAGGCTGTGAAACAAAATTCCACAAGAAGAAGATGAAGAACAACAACGTGAGTAAGACTTGGAGATCCTCTACGAGGATCTAAAAATAAATACATATTTATTGAAAGCATTTCAGTCATAAAAGCGAATTAAAATCTCCGAATAATTCTAGTCAAAATATTAATACGGTAGTAAACAATATGTGCGGGTTAAATCACCGCTAATTAGATGATTGTACTAGATTATGATTGTAATCGGGATAGCTTGGACATGTGCGAACTCTGCTCGAAGCTGTCTGTCAAGTCTGGGTTTGAATGTCGGCTCGGCTATCAACTGTCGTCATCCCGGTGATTCATCAATGTGTGTCGTATCCCTCGGATGTACGTTAAACTGTGTGTTCCCTTTGCCGGCACTAGTTTGTGAACGTTAAAGATCCCACGGTGTTCTTCACGAAGAGTAGGTGAGCTATCGACGGCATCCTGAACAAATTACAAAATGCTGCTCCAAACTGCAAGGGGGGCACTGCATCCGTAACACAGTTGTTGCCTCGAGCAAATTGTGCTCCCCAGCAGCCACGTGCTGCGTACAAAATCGATGATTGAACTACTGTAAAAATTTTTTTAACAAAACTCGAATATATTTGCCTTTTTTTAAAGAGAGATTACAGTACCAGATCGTTTAGAGCAGTGTTTCTCAACCTTTTTTGTCCCACGCCCCACTTTGATTTTCAAAATAATCGTACGCCCCACCATGATTGGAGACACAACAGTATATACTACATATGTATTCAAAAGGCAAAGCTATGAAAGCGATCATATATTGATTCATTAATTCTGAATCCTCATGCCCCACCAAAATATTGCCACACCCCACCTTGAGAAACACTGGTTTAGAGAGAATGCATTTGTCGACACAGTTACCAGTAGTGCCGTAGTGAGTAGCAAGCAACGTGCTTGGCTAGCACTTGTGTAGGTGTAAGCGGCTCACAACTACAGCCCTGTACTTCAGCGTCCACAATTCGATGTAAAATGTGCTTCGTCATTTGAAGGCAATTTCAAAAGTGGTCAAACTTCAATGTTTCCCTGAAACTTGCAAGCTTGGTTAAAGCGGGGCTTGATGCACAGCATCTCCGTGCCACTAACTAGGAAATATCGAAAGCTGGAACGGGTGAAAGTCCCGTACCAATGATGCTGATGCATCCAGTGCTCAGCCTAGTGTGACTTCTCATTTTCATAAATGCCAAGGTGAGCCAATGAAAAAAAGCCAAGAATTCACAAGGTTTTGGAAAAGCGATGATAATAGAAAACCTATAGAAAACCAAGACGCCAAGGTGAACAACGAATAGCCAAGATCTTGTGAAAAAAGCCAAGGAGTGGTCACACTGGCTCAGCCTGGTGTTGGCTTGGTGGTTAGGGTGGTGGCTTAGGATACTAGGGTCCTGAGTTCGAGCCCCTTTTTCACTGAATTAACACCATGGGGTTGACTCAGCCTGTCATCCTTCTGAAGTCTGTGAAATGAGCACCAGTGTACTGGTAATAGGGGCACTGCATCAGCGTTTGGTATAGCTACACCCCTAACCAATGATGCAACCATCAGCCAAAAAGGTAGCACACGATGGGAATCCAGTGCTCGAGGAGACCATAAATTTCCTCATCTCTACGTTCTATTGATTTGACGAGCTTTACTGTGCTTTCCCATTGTATTTTTGTCATCCGTATGATTTACACCAGGTTCGTAAGCCTAAGTTTTTTTAATAATAAACTACGTTTGGATTCCTATTTCTCTTTCGGTCTGGTTACACCGCAAGTTATTTATTTATTTTTCTCCCCATGTAAACATTCGCTGTGGTTTCAACATGGTTAACGTCGTAGAGCTTGTCACGTGCATTGTGCCTGCTTCATGAAATTTAAAAATGCATGCTCATTCTCATGTCTTTCAGTGTGAAAGTTAAATTTCCATTTCTACAGTGAAGAAAAATATATTTCGTGGAACAGATGATCCAATACTTGGTAATCAACATGGTAATTCGATCTTGCGTATCTGCATTGTTGGAAGTTGTAGTTGACAGTTGTGCTCTCTGGCAGGTGGCCGACAAGGTGCGACGAGGACTATGACAGTATGTTTGCTGATTGTCATAGCAGCTGCTCTGCTTCCTCGTCTCTCTGGTAACCAATGACCTGCACCTATCCGTCCTTATGCTTGCACCTTCATTGGTCTTCCTTACTCGATCAAACTTCACATATTTATTCTCCTTGCCGCTACTTGCATCGATTCAGTTGTTTTCTTGGCATTTGCAGAAAGGGTTCATCTCACCTCTTTATGTACTTGGAAGCTCTCAAATGAGCACCGGCCTGCACGTATCCACTTGATACACGAGGCAGTTGAAACTCAAGTTTCCTTGTTTGCTTCTCAACTTGTGCTGATTTATTTAATTTTTTTGCCCTTTTCCTTTTTCATTGTTTGAAGTATCTTCAGGATTGGTAATGAATTTGCTTAATTTGTTTATCTTTTCAACCAATATACTTGAAATTTGTTGCTATTACTTGTGATATTTATTTTATTTATTTATTTATTTTTTATGTCGAAGGCTTTTGTTTCCTGGTTGGTTGATTTGTGACTTGTGGTCCAAAACTCATTTGGTGCTTGTGTATTGAAAAGGAAAAAATATATATACATTGTGAGGTCTATCAAGCGAGGTGTCGTCATTAAATGCAAATTGGTTGCTTAGTTGCAAGGCTGTGAGTTGGTCATTCCGTAAAATGGATGCTCCAAAACCTACAGCAAAGCATTGTAATGGGTCATAGCATTTATGATATATCTTACAGATACATTTGAGGAACTGATGTAGCTTCTGCAAACTTCTGAGCATGAACACAGATCAAATTGAGGAAGTCGTAATGACTGTTCTGCTGAATTTGATCTCCATTTAAAAACGATATCAAGATCTGTGCAGAGAATGTATTGCACGGTGAAAAGACGGTCGTTTTTATCACACGTGTGAAGGCTTGTGTTGCAAAATGCTCACCAATACGAGTCCTCCACTCTTAACAAGAATCACATTTCATGCTTTTCTATTTGCATTGGCACACATGATTGACATCCTGGGTTTACGTGAATGTCCTTGTGTTGGTATCCCATTGGCTTTCTGCTTTGTAATCATTTGCATATCACCGAGCTGCAAGGTATGCATCTTATCCATCACACAGACACTGACGGGGAGCTTAATTGTACCACCGCCGACTGAAGGCCCTTGGGAGTAAAATGACAAAACAGGTCGGACCACAAAAGCAATTCAATGTTTTTGAAAAAGAAAATGAAACTACATTTAGGTATCTTGTTCCGTCAAGTTGTGTCCGACTTCTGGTGACATTCATGATCAGATTTCTCTAAACATCCCGATCCCGCACTGCTTCCTGAAGCTCTGACAGAGCCAGCTTAGTTGCAGCCTTTACCCCCATCCATCCAGCTACATGCAAAGTCTGCCTCTCCTTCTTCTTTTTCCCTCCACAATACCCAGCATTGTGGACTCTTCCAGACTTTCATTTTCTTCATGCATGATGTGTCCAAAGTATGTTTCTGTATCCTTTGTTCTATTTATTCTTCGTAAAATCGCAGAGTGGCTGTTTAAGTGTGATTAAACCCATAGCATTGTGGCAGAGATTGCTCTATTCAATCTTTCCATACACTCACTTCACTCCAGGTATAATGGAATTTGAGTTGTTTTCTTGAGTTCAAAAAGGGCATAACTGAAAAATTGATGAAAAACCCTGAAACTCGAACTTGTTCTTTAACTTATCAGAAAGCCATGTACCAAGTTTCAGATGAATATGTTCAAGGGCATGGGGTGGGGGGGAAAAAATGTCTGAACACAGGTGGGACAAGTGGATAGACTGAGAGCAAACTTATCACCGGAGGGAACAAATAACAAGTAATTTATTTTATAAATAAGTTGTCTTTATTGCGAACGAGCGGGGGTGGGGGTGCCCGGCTTTGCTGGGCAATACTGGGTCCCTCCTCCCCACCCCTCCCCTGCCTTCTCCCACCCATCCCACTCCCTCCCTCCAGACTCTACCCCTCCCCCTCTTTCCTTCCCCTGCCTCCCCTGATTAGTGGAGGTTGGCTTTGGAGCTTCCCACTCTCAGGGGATGTGTACAGTGCAAAAAATGCAAATCTTCACAGCTCACTTGAAATACCCTCTGCCACCACCACTGGGTGGCACTACACTATGCACATTTATAGAGCGTTTTCGTCGACCTTCCCTCCTGAATCCCCACGCCTGCAGTTTAAATCTAGTAGCCCATGTTAACCAAGAGGTTGAACTTGGTCCATGTGCCAAGTTTGATAATTGGCCCAGTTGTTCTGGTGTGATTGGTGTTGGACACAGACAGACAGACAGACAATTACATGTATTTATTACTTTTCTGGATTCATTTTTAATTCATTAGCTATTGGCCATGTTATGTAAGACAAGTTTATATTTGGGGAAATGTGTTTGAGTTTTGTTTGTTTGTGGATTTTTTTTATTTTTTTTGTCTGTTTGTCTTCTGTGTGCTCCTGAACCGCTTGACGGAATGAGTTCTGTTCTTGCATATGGCAGCTTGGCTACCGGGTAGGTATCATTTCTTGGAAACGTGACTGTGCTGCTGATGCCGTGCCCCTCCACTAGTACACTGGTGCTCATTTCGCCGACCTCGGAAGGATGACAGGCTGAGTCAACCCCACCTGGTATTAATTGAGTGGCCAATGCGGATGGAATGAGTTGAGAGCTGCTGGCTGTACTTGGGGTGTGCCGGGGATGGTTTTAGGTGGTTAAAAAAAAATATATTCCCATTGGTCAGAGTGGTGGAGGACCCCTATTCTCTTTTTGTAAATGTGTATGGCAAAGCTCCGTTCGGTGGAAGGGGTTATTGGAAGTCTTAAAATGTGCCAATTCTGGGAGAATTATGGATAGGTTCTTCACTAGTTTTCTTAAATTTTATTTATCCCCCGCCAACCAACGAAGTTGGCGGGGGATATAGAAATGGGTTCCGTCCGTCCGAATAATCTTACGTCACATTTCGTTTCCGGAGCATAAATGCAAAACCACTTGATTGTATTTAAAATGAATGCTGATTACAGCAATCTGAGTGATGTCATGTACTCAAACTTGACTTTCTTGTCTGTTCCATGTTTGTTTTTTTTGGCCTCATATGCTTTTGAGGACCCTTGTATCTCCAAATGAAAGGGTGTGGGTGGGAATTGTGAGGAGGGGGGAGGGGGTTTGGATGACAAAATGATGCAAAATGATTAAGGCACAGGTAATTTGGGCCATTTGGCCTATCTTGGTTGTGCTACATCCATACCACATCTCTCCAGGTAGTGCTCGCCCTCGGCATGGAGTTTGGCCAGAGTACCAGCATACAATGACCTTCTCATTTTGAAATGTAACAAGGGATCTTTAATACAGTACTCCCTCCATACTCACGAGTTCCATGCATTTGCGGATTAGCGAATGTATTGCTGTGTGTGCAGATGTTATTGCACAGTGCTGTATTTTTGGTTCCATAACCACAAACAACTTACTGTGCCTTTTGACTCGCTATTGTGAACTTTTAATCACCGTTAACCATGGCTTCTAAACGTAAAATGAGTGGGGAAAGTGAGTCTGCTGGAAAGAGGTAGAAGAAAATTGTGATTTTTTTCAGCACCAAAGTGAGTGAGACAGGCTGGGTCTGGGTGTGAGTACGTCTGCAGTAGGCATGAATCGTCCTTCTGACTTTCTGTTCATCATCATCAACTGTAAATGAAAAGCACACTGTTCTGTACATACTGTACTGTCATTTAATTATTTTAAGCATTTATCTCATCCCCCTCCCCTTATTTTCAGTCTGACCCTGGAACCTAACCCCTTTTTTCCCAATTAAACCGAGGTTTTCCAGGAGCATAATCCTCGCTAATACAGAGGGCCTTGTATACGTTCAACCGAAGTGCAAATGGGACAACCAAATTTATGACCCTGTGTCTGAATGGTGGCATGCTCTGATTCAGCATCCCCTGCTCTCGTTGCATCAGAGCACAAATTTTGTTTGTCTGTTTGTTTTCGTCATGCATACAAATCTGCCAGGGATTGAACTGGATGGCATCTACTATAAATTGAAGAGTTGTGTTTGCTGTTATCTCCATGTGGGTTTCAGAAGATGGAGCAGAGGCCTCCCAGGTCTCGAGGTGTGTCTGTGTCTGTGTCTGTGTCTGTGTCTGTGTCTGTCAGTCAGTCATTTTTATTTTTTTTGTGGAATTCTACTGGAGCTTTCTAATGTGTGTGTGTTAATTGAAATGATGGTCATGACCTGAGTTGATTCAGCTAATCAACAACAAATAACCCGAAATAATTCCCATGTTTTAAATGCACGCCATGTGAAGGTTTATAGAGCAGCTTAATAGGTCCTTCCATGGTATGGCATTCTAACAACAAAAATAATGATAACATTGTAACGAAGCATATAATAACAAAAAAAAGAGCAATCAGAGATTGCAGTCCCTCGCCAGGATGTTTGTGTATTTTGTGTCCTGGTGTGTTACGTAATTAATGAGACAATTAGAACTGCCACTATAAATGCTGGTCCAGTGATGACTGATTCAGCCATTTCAGAGATTTTTTTGAAAGTTTTTATATTATTTTTCTTCTTCTTCTTACAATATGGCTACCGAATCACGTGACTGACTATGTCAAAAAAGAATTTTGTGGACAATTTTATAATTTAGATTCGACCCTTATAAATTTTCATACTGATCGGACGTAGCATTCTACATTTGCAATTTTTACGTCATAACGAAGGCACCTATGACGTCATAAAAATAAATCGCACTCATTCCCCATGAGGAGTACTTGCTATGTGCCAAGTTTCAATTTCTTTTTTCCTTGGTGTAGCTTCGGAGCTACAGGGGGTCCAAAGGTTTTTTTCCGTTTTTCCAACATAGCTGCCACACCACGTGACTATGATGTCATCATTAAAACATTCTACATGAGTTGCTGCACCAATGGCAACAATTGTCTCAATCCGACAAGCGATTGTGGAGAAGAGCACGAAAGTTCTGTGCAGATAAACAAACGGACCCAAATGCAATACCCTCTCCTTCGGTGAGGCTAATAACAATAATAGTACTATCATTTGGCAATAATAATAACGAACATGTCATCCCCGCCCTGGCCCAAGCTCATCTGGGCATCGTGAAAGGCAGGCTGGTATGCTCCAAGGTCGTGAAGACAAATGAATATTTGGTCCTATGGACCAACGGGCCCACTGTTGCTATTAAATGAAGTATTCTACTGTTGTTTGTCTTGAAAATGGTGTTTATGTTGCAGAGTTTAATGAATCTTGAAATGGTTAAACCAAAAATATACTTATTTGTTGTATTAAAGTTTTGAAGTATGTGTCCCCTGTGTGTGGGCATAACATGCACACACGCACACACGTGCGCACTTGTATATTTTTCCTGTTATGCTTTATCTGCCCCATTTTATCAAGCCTATTCCAAATTTGACTGATCAAAATGAGTGTTCGGGGGAAAAAAAACCCCCAAACTTGTGCTGACTTATTTGTATTTATCTTGTTTTTTATTTGCAGAGGGTGTGGCTGTGATGTCTGTGGACTTGGGTGGAGAGTGGGTAAAGGTTGGTGTGGTAACACCAGGCCACGCTTTGGAAATCGTGCTCAACCGGTAAATGCAGGCACTCATCTCATAAGGGACTAACAAAGTAATGACAAGTATAAAACTCATGTAAATAATGCTATTGTTACTCTGTTGAAAGTATAATAAATATGTTGTGATTTTATAATGTTAAAATAGTAATTGTTGAAGCCAGTTGTCCCATCATGTCGACATGTCGTACTCCTATTCCACCATTTCCACATAATGTGGCTTATTTTAATGGAAGGAAATTGATGAAGTAAAGATGTGGTCAAATACTGACAAAATGTCTAATTAGCCCCCAAATAATCATCCCACTAACTATTTATTTTAGAATGAACTTCCCATTTTGAAATGAAATTTCACCTCCTTTGCACTGATTTTGCAATTTTCATTCATCTTGCTGCTTTCATACCACACACAGGGTGGTAGCCTATGGGAAAGCATCAGTGTGTGTAGAATATGTTGTGGATGTGCATGAGGTAGTAATGGGCAGCACATTTAAAATACTGAAGTGAGGAGACGGAGACAAGATGGTCATATGGAGATAATACTGGGATGAATGACCACCTGAGGGGAAAGGGGTGAGGTAACCTGTTTGGACTTTGGGAGGGTTTGCAGATGAGGGTCTCTGGAGGAATGGGTGGCGTGTCAGGTAGAGGTTGAATATTGCAGGAGGAGCATGGCCAGATGTAAACTTGTATATAACAGAGCACACCAACATCCCGCCTATATGTGTGACATTCCTTGGGAATCTGACTCCTGTCTTGAAATATCATTGGTGTGGAAAGCCTTGTTTTAGACCACCTCAAGAGGGGCAAGGTGAGAATCGTGAGCACCAGCCAAGATTGGGGAGCCATATTCAATGGAGCTCCAAATTCAAGCCTTGTACAACTGTGATGAACTCGGTGCAGCTCAGGAATTCCTGAGCTCTACAACAAATCCTGAAATGCCAACTGGCCTTTGATTGGCTTGGTGATATGATCCTCCCATGAAAGGTTATGTGGTAGGCCAAATCGTTTCAGGGACAGCCGCTCTTCAGCAAAGCGGACTGGATAGTTTGATTACCAATCCTTGTTAAGAGACTGTATGAGAGAGTGTGACTTTCTTGCATCGGAAGTCCTGTTCCAAGTATATGACCAGCGGCTGTCTTGCCAACTTCTGACAAAAGCAATTTATCAGTGGCCAGCCTTTTACAAGTGTAATGCATTGTTCTGCACAGGATGGAGTCATGGGTAAAGAGTGTTAAGTTGGTTGCAAGAACATCAGACAGATAATTGATGTGGATCAAGACTATTGTAGGTCCTCGGACTGTGCCTTGTGGAACCACAGCTGAAAGGGAAAGATCATGGGATAGGACACCATCAAGGGACACTTTCATTTAATAGAGGAAATTGGACAACCACTTGAGCAGGTGGCCCTGAATATCAAACGTAGACAACTTGGAAATCAAGACTGGATGCCAGACAATACCAAAAGCTTGAGGGATGACCCTAACCTCTTGCTTTTGGTTCAGGGTAACGTATTGCTCTCAGGAGTAACATTGTGATGGCTGCATGGGTAAGACCCAGCGTGTCAAAAATAAGACCATGGATGCAGTTGTCAACACTCACCTCTTGTCAGATCTTCACACCTGGAGTCGGTTTACCATATCTCTAAGATGAATGAAGCAGATGGGGAACCGTGCCGGTGACTACATTGCTGCAACTAATTGGCTGAGCGAACTGACGCCATGTGTAGCATGCTATTGGCAGCCGTTAGTTATTCGTGGGACCAATTGTCCTGGGAGTACGAATCCAGATCAAACCCGAGCTGGATAAGTCGAGATGCGATAATATAACTTCCATGCACTTTATTACAATGAGAAATTAAGTGGGAAATGATTAGAGGAATGGCGGTAGTGGAATTCAAATGTGAAAATAGTGGGAGAATTCAGAGCGGCAAAGCAAATCCTATTTGATAATCTATAACACTAATACATACTCCTTGTACACTGCGGGATGATACTTGCCCTCGGATGCCTTGTTGCAATGACATCACCTGTACACAAAAATGGATCCAGACACCTGAAGAAGAGATGCAGAGTTTGGGAAGAGGGGTCAGAAATTAAGAGTGTAAAAGACTGCGGTTTTATTTCATACCTTTTGCACCCCCAGTTGTCTGCAATTACCCCGTGACACAGCGGTTCAGGCTTGTCTCCTTCTAGTCAATCCCCTCCCCTCCGACGGTGCCTGATAATATGGGGTCGGTCATTCCCGTGCCGACCGCGATTGTCTGTGTTAGTGGGTTCTCATGCCGAGGTGCGAGGGGAGGCCGTGACTTTGGCTTGCTGGTAACTGGGATGCAGGAACAGTGCACTGGGGGCGAGGTGTGCGTGCGTGTGTGTGTGTGTAAAAGAAGCAGAAGTCAGAAAGGTGGGAAGATCGTCACACACACACACACACACACACACACAAGCATTTAAAGGCCATTTTCTCGCTAAAGCAGGGCTTAGCCTTGCGGCCCCATGACAATCTTCTCCACTTTACCCTATTTCTGCATCTCCCCTTCTTAATCCATTTGCCCACATTTCCTCTTCCACCACCTTTAGCCAAGTTTTTCTCGTCTTCCCCGTCCTCTACTTCCGACTACACTCATTTCCAACACTCCTCTCACCCAGTCACTTTCATCCTTCCTCAACACATGACCCAACCATCTCAACCTGTTTCTCTTCACAACATCCATCACAGACTCTATTCCCATCATCTTCCGCAGGTCATCATTTGTTTCCTCTCTCTCAACGATACGCCACACATCCACCGAACCATTCGCATTTCCACCCTTTCCAGCCTTTGTTGCTGCTCCATGTTCAGTACCCATGTCTCACTCCCATAAATCATCGTACTCCTCACACATGTAGCATACACCTTTCCCTTCAGCTTCAACGACACTCCCTCTTCGTCAGCACGCCACTCAGTCTCCGAAACTTCTTCCATGCACATCTCACTCTAGCAACCGTCGAAGAGTCTGATCCACTTTCTCCATTCAGCATGTCTCCAGATAGCAAATGTTTTCACACCTTCCAGCTTCACGCCATCTCCAAGATCCAACTAAACAATTCCTTCATCTGCAGCTCCCTCTATACACACCTTACACTTGAATGTAGCTGCCACACATGATTAATGACCCTCACCCCACTACATTTTCGATGAACCCATTCAGCACACATTGTACACTGAATGGAGTTCACTCTGACACCCTTCCTGCACACAGCACACGGCCACTTCCCAGTCCTTTCCACCTCACCACATGCTTTACCACTTGCCATCACCTTCGTCTTTCCGATATTCACCTTCAAACCTTTTGCCTCCATACATTCCTTCCACTTGTTCATCTTCTCCTTCAGTCCATCCATACTCTCTGCAATCAACACCAGATCATCGCATACAGCAGCTCCCACGGTAAACCCTCCTTTACCCTCCGAGCCAGCACCTCCATCACAACTACAAAAATAGAAGTGGACTTGGTACCGCCCCTGGTGCACTCCTACCCTCACCTCAAACTCACCACTGTTCCCGTCCTTCGTCCTTACAGCTGGCGTGTCTCTTCGTACATGGCCATCACTACTCTGATCAACCATTCCTCCACTCCTAACTTCCTCAATGCCCATGTCATAATTTCATGTGGAACCCTATCAAATGCTTTCTCCAGATCAACAAACCCAAAAAACAACTTCTTCCTCTTCTCCATGTACTTCTCCTGCAACTGCCTTACAAAATAAATTGATCTGTCGTTCTCTTCTTCTGGCATAAATCCAAACTGCATTTCTCAATCTTTACCTTCTTCCTTATCCTCTTCTCCAACACCCTTTCCAATACCTTCATTCCATGCTCCAATAACTTATTGCTCTGTAGGAGCACAGTCCAGAGGGTCACCTTTCCCCTTGTACAGAGGACGAGGGTACTCAGTTCCCAATCCACTGGAATGCCGCCTTCTTTCACCACCAGATTACAGATCTCTGTCATTCTCTTCACACCCCAACTTCCCGCTGCCTTCAACATATCTCGCACAACTCCCGTCGGCCCTCCTGCTTTTCTACTCTTCATTGCTCTATAGCTTCCTCAACTTCCTTCTCAGTTATCTTCTTTGCTGGTCCTAAAACTGGGTTACTCTTGATGTTGCTATCCCATTCATTTTCTACATTCAACAGCCTTCCCATATATCTCTTCCATCTTCCTTTAATTTCATCTGAGTCCACAACGATTTGTCCCACTTCATCCTTCAAGCAACTCACCCCCGTCACATCAAATCTCTCTCTCTATCTGCTTTGCAATCTGAATACCGCTCTCTGACCCTCCTCCGAATCCAAGCGTTCTCCGAACATTTTCCTATGGGCCTCCTGTGCCTTTGCTACCTCTTTCTTTGCAGCTTTCTTGGCTACCTTATAACTTCATGCGCTGCTCCCACCACCGTCCTTCGCCTTTTGCCATTCCTTGAACTGCTTCCTCTTTCTTCTAATCGCCTTTCCAACTTCATCACCCCCCACCATGTTTCCGAGTGCCTCGGTGGTCCTTTGTCCATCCACAACCTCACCAACGGCTCCCAATAGACTATCTTTCATTGACATCAACCACTTTCAAGCTCAACCACATCATCTTCAACCATACTCAGCCTCTCTCTTAATGCTTCCTTCACTGTCGCCTCTTTCAACCTCCACACATTCATCCTCGGTTGGTACTTCACCCGCTGAATTCTCCACGCACCTTTCACCCTTATATCACAGACAACCAGGTGGTGCTGCGAAACAGTTTCCTCCCCTGGATCACCTTTGTGTCCCGGAGGTTTCCCCTATCTCGCCGACGCACCATCAGGTAGTCAATGGTTGTCGTCGACCCACCTGACGTGTATGTAATAAGCTTATTATCCGCTTTCTGGAATTGAGTATTGCAAATCAACAAATCAGCTCCATCAGCAAACTCCAAGATCCTTTCACCTTCTCCATTTCTCACACCATATCCATAACCCCCATGGACTCCTCAAACCCGTCTGGACTCCTTCCCACATGTCCATTCAAGTCTCCTCCAACCACAACAACTTCCTCATCTTTCACATTTCCATCAACTTCTCCATCGCACCCAGAACATGTTCTTCTCTTCATCGCTTCGACCGACCTGCGGGGCATATCCCGAGATGACGTTCACCAAGAGCTTTCCAATCACGATTCTCACCATCATCAACCTTTCACTCGCTCTAGTAACTCGCTACACTGTCTACAAACTCCTCAGAAAACATGACACCAAACCATGCATGCCTTCTGGGCACCCTTGCCACATAAACTTGTACTTCTGCCCCTGCCTACCCTTCACCATTCTCACACCACTTCCCTTCCACCGTGTCTCCTGCACACAACATATGTCCACTCTTCTTCTGACCAATGTTTCAACCACTTTCCAGATCTCCCTGTCATTGTCCCTACATTCCATGTACCAAACCTCAGAAACCGATCTCCACGTGGGGCATCAGACGATTGTCATCATAAATGGAAAAATTTCCTCCCTTGCTTCGATCAGGTTCCCCACCTTGAGTTTTAACGAGAGGGGGTGAGGACCCCCACGGGGTACTTCGGGCTGTACCCTGCCCATCAGTTGTATCATCATGGTTTCCTTTTGAGGCGATGTTTTTTATGGCCGGATGCCCTTCCTGACGCCAACCCTTTTAGTCGCCTCTTACGACACGCAGGGATACGGTGTACCTATTCTGACCGGGGTACACACCGGGGGAAGATCGTCAAAGAGTATGAAAAGAGAAGAACTGTCAATGACCGTGGGGAGAGAAAGCGAAGGGCAAAGCAGTTTGAACGAGAAGGGCACTTGGTAGAGCTCGTACCTCTGCCACGTAATGCCTGATCCACGAGAACAAATCGGGCCCAATACATTTTTCAAATATCATGCTACATATCATTTTTAGCCCTATCTCTTAATGGTGAAGAATCATTTAAAAATTATCGTAGTCTGATCTGGAGCCAGATCTTCACCAAAATCTAATCAGTTCGTCCTTGTCACACACCCAACCTGCCCACCAAATTTCATCCGGATCCATCTGCAACTTTTTGAGATATCGTGCACACAGACAGAGAGGGGTGAAAACATAACTTCCTTCACCTTTGGTGGCAGAGGTAAATGAAGGATGAGGTGCAAAAGGCTCTCAACTCATGAAAGGACCCACTAAAACTGCTTGCTCGCTCAAAGGATGAAGACGAGACTGGAAGGAACTGAA
>CM068963.1:41978577-42001944 GCA_035128595.1 Eptatretus atami | reverse complement strand
TGATCACTATAACTGCATCAAAAAAATTCTATAATTTCTATAGATTTTCTATCACAGGGATTCCTATACGCAATTTTTCATTTTGCATTTCAGGTGTTTCCTTTGACGTTTTTCATTATTTTTGCCCAATCTCATCTGTATTTGATGATTTTTCACGGTAAAAATAGTTTCTCCCAAAGTCGCACGCAATGCGAATATGATGACTATATTTTGTCTTGCCGCAATTGTAGATTTTCTCCGAATTTTTACCATGGGCGAATTCGAATTTTCAAATCGAATTTCATTTTTATTTCGCTCTCCAGAGATTGTTAGATGGAATTTTATTCAGTACTTACAATACAACCCGTCGCTTCACTGACAAGGGATTACCAAAAGGTTGAGGGACGGGGAGGGGAAGAAAAGAGGAGGCTGGGAGCGAGGGGAGGGTAGGGCGAAGTAAGGCAGCTGTGAGGGAAGTTGAAGTAAGCAAGCAAGTGTTATTTTTCCACATTCAATCCAAAACTTACGATGCACATTACATTACAGGAGAACTCGTAAAACGGAGAGAGGGGTGGGATGCAATTCCACAAAACCACGTATAGAGCCAATATTATTAACATTTTAAAAATTGGGTTATGTCCAAACAGCGAAACGATTTCAACCTTTAAGGTTAAGAACTGCATAAAACCTCAAAAATTTTTTTATAAAAGAGTAAACAATGCATCAAAATAAAACAATATAACAAATAAAAACTAGGAAAATGAAATTAGTTATTATTGTGATCACAAATTGGGGTGGGATGACAGCACATATTGCTGTGTGCAGCTTGATTTAGTGAGGCAGGCCTTTCAGTTGAGTTTGACAGTTCTCAAATTATGAAATGGAGGGCTGAATTCGCTTTGGGATTTTTTGAAGAATTTCATAATGGAGACTTGAGTGGCTGGCCTTCCATTTTCTGTTGTAGACCTCTTGTAACATTTCAGGACATTCTCCATTTCGCCTCCACACCTTGGAAACTTCTCACCGCAGTCGGGATCATGTTCATCAAAGATGGCCATGGCTTCATTCGACAACTGGAAACCTTTAGCCATACTTCTCATAGAGTATAATAGGCCCAACCTCACGAACCCTATTCCTCTCTGATGCGCTCCTCCTCTCAAAGCCAGAAGATTCTTCATTGCCCAGCTCCTCCCCTGTGCGAGAAGCAAAATCCGCATAATCTTTTGTCGACCTCCTTAATTCCCACTTGCAGGGCCCATTCCACAATCTGTTGCCTTGCTTCCGCTTGACTTTAACTCCATGAAACCTCTGAACCTCAATCACTGCCTCAGCCAGAGCTGATGGAGATGAAGATTATGGAGATGAAAGTCGGCTGCGGCATGCTTTCAAAATGTAGTCCAGTTTCATCAAGGTCGAACACTGGCTTGGTGTGTACCTCCATCAGCAATCACCGATTTTCAAGACAGCTGGAAACGTTCGACCAGGCAGTAGCTCCCCAGTCAATTTGAGATTGTGACGATTGTGGCGACTCTTGAACAATCAAACCACTACAACCCGGCAGCAAAAGGCACTGGATTCATGGGTAGATTTGCCATACAAACTCCTCACCTTCTCTTTGAATGAACCATTCCCAGAGAAAGACACATCATTTGTGGTCCTGATGCTCTTCCACGTGGTCAGAATCTTCTCCATAGCCATCAAGCCGAGGATCTTGCCGTTCTGGTAACACTGCAGATTCATAGTCTGCAGCACTTCGTACAGATTTATCACATGATTTAGTCACGAATGGTTCTCACTCAGAATCATGAAGTCCCATCTCTCCGTGAAAAGAAATGCTGCGTGCACCTCTATTCAAACAATCTAAAACTTTTAACTCACCTCCAGATGAATAAGACCGACTTTTCTCACGTGATCATCATCTCTAATGCCACTTTTTATACACTTTGCAGACAGTTTCGCAGCTGTAGACGAGACTACTCGCACAGGACAAAAGCGTTCAGCTGTGAGTAAACGGACTCGCTTAGAATGACGTGCGGCTACTGTTTGTTCTTGTTGTTTGAATTAAATCCGCACTGCCAGCAAAAAGTTTATCCAGAATATGTGTATACGAGGAACCCGACTTGTAAATACCGACATGAGGGATGATTCATCTTAATTTTAGCGTAAATTTTTGACATTTTGTTGTGCTTGGATGTGTTGTGTGTCAAGTGATTGTTTGTTGTTGTTGTAGCTTTGAATTTATTTTGAATCAGTTTTATCGTCTGATGTATTTTGTTTGACTTTGCTGAAGGTGTACGAATTTATTGTAATTGTATACAGTGACCAAACACCAAGACGTATTCCTTGCGTTTAAAATTACCACTTGGCGAAAATTAAGTTTCTTGCTTCTTCTTCTTCTGTGTACACGCCTTGTGTTTGCTTTATGATTTAGCATGGTGGCTTGGGATCCAAGGATCCTTGAGTTCAAATCCCACTTGGCTGGTGAAATTAATACCAAGTGGGTTGACTCTGCCAGCAGCACCTCCGAGGTCAGCAAAAATGATGTGCCAGGCATGCTTAGATTACTGTGTCGGCAGTTCGGTGACCTTCCAATGTGGCCCAATAGCCAAGGAAGACTGCTTAGGCAGCACCAACGACTCTGCACAGGAGTATCTGGATCCCAATGGATGGATGGATTCTTTCTGTACGGTAAGCCTTGATGTTTTCTGCACTTTGTACCATTCTGGTTCATTTCCCACATTAAGATTCAAGTTTTCTGTTTCAAGTCACGGATTCCTGTGAATTCAGTCGTTGTCCAGGATTGCCGAAAAAATCACTGACTACATTTCACAGCTACCGAGCCATTACAAAGCCACCATCCTTAGCCGAATGAAAGAAGAAAAACTTAGAGTCAAAGAGTAAGTGATACAAGTTAAAACATTTTTGTTGCTTACAACTCTCCAAGAATAAACAAACAAATTTTCCTCAAGTTGAACCCAAAGTACAATTTTGGAATATAATTCCAATGTCAAGTTTCCACAAATGTATGCACAATGCAAGAGTATATATTTTTTTTTATACAAATCAAGCCAAACAAACAAAATCAGTGATTCAATGACCAGGTTGGGATCAAAAAAAAAAAACAATTTAAAAAAAAGTCAAATACAACAAACTTATATCATAATATTGTTGCCAAACTGGAGCCATGAGCACACAAACATTCAGGGTCCTATAGCTCAGTTATTTAGAGAAGTGAATGTGGAAGATAGCTCCCTTTCCCTGTCTTAATGCCTGTGAATAAATGATAATTGCGCTGTGAGTTACTTTGATAGTTCAGGGGTTTTCGTTTTTATTTTACACACACAACTAGACAACAACACCAACACAACGAAAACCCTCTGCTCCCAGAATTCTCACGCGGCTAGCTGAATGCGGATGGTTCAGAATGCATTTGCTCGAACTGAATTTCCATTCCTAATTATTTGCGGAACATGAGGATCCGGCTGCTTGGGCACTCCAAGGAAAGGGATGGCAGTCCCCCACCACGATGAGCGAACTGATTCCATTCCCTATTATGGACATTGAATCGCCGCTTGGGCACTCCAAGAAATGGATGCGACAGCCCCCACCAATGCGAATGAGTCACGCCAGAAGCGAGCGCGCCCGAGAGGATAAGAACGGGAACGAGAGACAGAAGTGGGCTCTTCTAGGTCTTGTTCTTTGATTCTTTGTGCGTGGTTGTTCGGAGAGCACGGGGAAGGTGGTTGGTGGTTCTTCGGTTGAAGTGACTCAGCGGATTGTGAAGGATCGGCACCTCGTCTTCACCAGCGAGTGTTTCTGGAGCGAAGAGGATCGCCGGAGGCTCAGGGAGGCTGCATCGCGGCTCGCCGGATGGCTGTGGATTCGGCTCGCCCTCGCTGCTGCCCAATTCGACCGGCGCAGAAGACACCACGAGTGTGGGACAGGTCCGAGCAGTTCTCGTCTATCAGTTCGCCTCTCCATCCTAGTGGATGCCTTAATAAAGACCACTTTGCGATCCGATTATTTGGGTGCCGTGTGGTTGTGCCGCCACAGTCTGCTAAGTAATGAATTTGTAAGTTGGCCCTTGCTGTAACAATACGTGCTTATCAATATTCGGATAAACTCTGCCCTTGCGTGCTCCCTCATTCCCTATGTGTTAATAAATATCCCACATTCTGTGAAATGATATCAGCTCGTTCGTTGTTCCTTTCCTCCATTGGCTTCGCCGTGCTGTGTGTTGAAAAATTAGCAAGCCGTATGTTGCCGCCGTAAGGGGAACATTTGAACACGACGGATCTCGTGACCATCCGCTCGGGTCACACACGGTTCGAGTACGCTACGCGGCTCGTCCGTACGGGTGCCGTAGAGGGTGTGGAGACTCGGTAAATCGCCACGTGCGATATCTAGGTATTTTGAAAATTGCAAATAATCCTGTACCACGTGGTGAAATATTGACGCGCTAAGGTCCAATAAGGGACCCGTACTTCTTGGAGTTTTCCCGAAGAAGTACGATCTAAATTCCGCGGGTGATCGGCGGAGTCGACTCTTCGGCTCCATCTAGCGGTCGTGCTCGTCGCCGACGCCAGCCCGCTACAATACATCTCAAGAGGTAGAAACCCGAAAGCTAGAAAATATCGGCAGCAACCTTTGTCCAAGTATCTTTAAGCGCGGAGTGTTCCCATTTTTCTCTGCGACACGACGTACTGCACAAACAGTGACTGTGGTTCCAGTTGCTCCAACATCAGCAAAGAGAACAGTCTAGAGAAGTAGAAGAAAAAGAAGAGCCAAAGCCAGGCAGGATGAGAGGAGAAAAAAGATGGAAATTTGGTAGCAGGATTAAAGGCATGTGTGGTTTGTGAGATGAATGAGACAGTACAAAATGGTGAAAAGTTTAGCACCAGCAAGGGGGGGGGGAGAAAAAAAAATGAATTACTTTAAAAAATTTTTTTTACAAGTAGGAGGTATGTTTCAAATTGCACCGCCCCCATGCCAAATTAAATATACCAGAGAGTGTGTCAAAGCCACCCAATGCTCGCCTGTTTATACATTTATCGTTTTAAAAGACTAGTTTAATAATATTTTTTATAAAGCATTGCAGTGAAGTCTGATCCAAATAATTTTAAAGCAATATATGTATTTGTATATTGTAATCAGTAAACTAGTACACATATTAAATGAAAATGGCAAGCGTCTAGTATAAACAGCGAGCATTGGGTGGCTTTTGACACCATCTTAGGTTGAAATTAAAAAAAAAAAATTTTTAATCATTTGTTAATTTCAACTTCACAAACCAATAGTATACCCCCAAAGGAACCTCCATGCCAAATATCAGCATCCTAGTACACTATATAAATGAATGGCCAGCTTCTAAAAAATAACTTGCACCAAAAACTTAAACGTTGATTGTGCCTACAAAAAAGTAAGTTCAAACAGGTCAAAATTTAAAACATTTTGAAATTATTTTTTAATTTCAACTTCACTACACCAATAGTATACCCAAAGGAACCTCCATGCCACATATCAGCATCCTAGTCCACATATTAAATGAATGGCAAGCTTCTAAATAACTTGCACAAAAACTTTAACATTGATGTGCTACAAAAAAAGTTAAGTTCAAAACAGGTCAAAAATTTAAAACATTTGAAATTATTTTTTTATTTCCACTTCACTACACAATAATATACCCCAAATATCAGCATCCTAGTACCACATATTAAATGAATGGACAGCTTCTAAATAACTTGCACCAAAAACTTTAACATTTTCACGGCTAACGCTCACGCTCACGCCGGGGTATCGCTATAACTCTGTCTTCGAACAGGCGCGCTAATAACATATGCCCCAGTGCGCAACATTGGCTAGGGTGCCGAAAGCACCAGCACATGGAGGCAAATTGGGAGTGGTGTACAATGATTAATTGAGTAATTAAAATAAATAAATAATAATTGGTAAAATAAATCCTTGATCAATCGGCGGAATTGCATACCTAAACCACCATCGTCTCATCCCAATCTGTAGCTTTTGAAAATTATGAGAAAAAATAAATGATAATAATAAAATCGATAATAATCAAGTAATTAATCAATTAATTGATGAATCAAAAAAAAATAACATTTGCCAAAGCAAATCTTCACTTCGTCCCAAATTTCAGCTTCCTAGCAAAAAGGATGGCTGAGAATATCGCCATCAAACAAACAAGAAAACGGAGTGAAAACGGGTACTCCCTTTGGCGCCCAGGCGATGACGTACACCGCTCCTTCCCAATTCCATACAAGTAGAGGTACATTCAAAGTGCACTCCCCCATGCCAAATAAATAAAATTAATCCTCCAGCACACGACATTGCCGGGGTGCCTTCAGCAGATGGAGGGAATTGGAAGGAGCGGTGGACAATGGTTGATTGATTAATGCATTAAAAAAAAAAAGTCAAATAATTAATTTCTCAATCAATTGCCTTATCGCATACCTAAACCACCACTGTTTCATCCGAATCTATAACTTTTTGAAAAGTAATTCATCAAAAAAAATGAAAAATCGATAAATCAAAAGTACTCTTTATAACCAAATCACTTGTTCACCGTCGTTTCCAAATTATCAGCTTCCGCAGCTCAAAAAGTGCCGAGATATTGCCCAAATGAGAAAGCAAATAAATAAGGAGTTAGTAAATCGATAATTAAGTAATTAATACATTTAAAAACAACGTTTTTGCCAAAGCACATATTCACTTTGTCCCCATATTCAGCTTCCAAGCTCAAAGGATGGCTGAGATGTCGCTGACAAGAAAGAAAGAAAACAAATGGAGTAAAAACTGAATACTTCCTTCCTTCGACACCTGGCGATGACTCATGCATCTGGATGATGGAATTGGGAGGAGCAGTGGGATCCTAGGATCCTGAGTTCAAATCCCACTCGGCTGTTGAATTAACACCAGGTGGGGTTGACTCTGCCTGTCATCCCTTCCGAGGTCGGTAAAATGAGTGCCAGCTTGCTGGTATACTGTGTCGGAGTGGCGACCCATCCAGGTTTGTGCCAATAGCCAAGGTGACCGCTTAGACAGTACCAACGCTATGCACTGAGTATGGTCCCAATGGATGGATGGTATGGATGCGTGTACAAAAATAATAATGATCAAAATAATCGATAAAAGAAACTCTCTCATGCCCATTTATACTTCCTACATATTCCATCAACAACTTGGATTCCCTCTGTTGCACTTACTGATGGCTTTGTAGTGATTTCTTGTTACTGAAAGCACATAATGCAGAGCCACAAGCAGGACTGGAAAGCAACTGAAGAACGGGCAATTGCACAAGCTGAGCAGCTCGAGCAGAGCTCTTCGTGCCGACTGTGAGAACCAAGCAGGAACAGACAGCACCACACAGTCACAAGGCTGACCTGGGGTTTAAAAAGAGTGCAAACAAAAGGAAAAGAAAGATTACAAACAAACAGTACAAGGAAAACAGACAGGTCTATGACTTAGCAGTTATATCTAACGTTGTAAAATCCCTTCTCAATGCCGACTATTTTATGGTGAGAATGAGGGAGAGGAAAAATCTCTGCAAGATCATTTATATTGCCAAATGGCACGCAGTGTGTGGTGAAAGCACCGGAACAAAGTCCATGTAGCCTTTCTGCAACGGTTCCGGGAGCGATAAGTGCTGCTTGCATGCGAGCAGTTACGTCTCGCTTACCAAGCACAACCTGGATCATCATTGGATGCAGTTGGGTGCAATGATAAATCATTAATGTCGTCTCCAACATGAAACAAACGCCGTGATATCAACGCCACAACGTACGTTCTGTTATGCAGCTCCAGAAGGTGTATGAAAGCTTGCTGTCGATTGATGATGCCCCAAAGAAGGCAAAACCATTTGGTAAACTGCATTTTCCATGCACTTGTGACAGTATCTGAAATTACCTCTTTGTCATTAGTGCTGCGAGATAGCTCTTCCAGGGGCCACAGACAGAACAACATTAGTTGGCAGTTATGTCACGGCATTTGTTTCAGGTCGGAGAATGACATTAATCACCATCATTGCGCCCGACCACATACAATGAAGACTCCAGATTTGCTTGTTAAAGCAAGAGATAATGTTCCGCATGGCAGGCAGCACTATCGCTTCCGGTCCCGTGCAGCAAAGGGCTGTATGGACTGCGTTCCGGCGCTTTCACCACTGTTGGAGTCACACATTATCTGGAATATAACAGCAAGGTTTTCAGTCATGAGTATATGGAGCTTGTTATCTGCCTTGATGCCCTAATGAGGGTGAAACTGGTCAGTTACTGCATTTTCCATGCACTTGTGACAGTGCCTGAAATTAATCTTTGTAATAGCACTGCGAGATAGCTCTTCCAGGGCAGCAGACAGAACGTACCTTGTGGTGGTGACATCACAGCGTTCATTTCAGGTCGGAAAAATGAATATAATCATCATATACAATATACAGGGGGCTGCAAAAGTAGGCATACAGTAAGGATTATACCAGTAAGTATTACCAGTATTATAATAGTGCGTGCTTGGATTCATTAATACTAGAATTCATTTCATACTGTATACCTACTTGCAGTCCCCTGTATATTGTGACGGTTCTGCGAAAAGTCATTCCCCAAAGCAATGGCACACAACATATCGCAGTTTCGGAGATAGTTATTATTTATTATTTGTTTCAGATAGCCCTTCCCTATGTGTAATGGGTTTACGGGCCAATATGCGTTGTGGGATTGGGTAGTTTTTCCCCATTATTTTCCCCATCTTAATCCTGCACATGAATTCTCCTTCACAAAAGCATGCATTCACACAGTTAATTGCATTATGCACGGTAAATCCCCGTTTGAATCACGCACCACTATCCAACGGGCAAATCACTACAACCTTCACCATACTCTACTCACAAATGTTCACAACAATCACACAACCTCAAAACACTTTATTATAACCACCACCCATTGTAACATTAGCCCAAGCTCGCTGTACATTTGCCACGACGCCTCAATCACAACCAAGACGAACCACCACGCCACAACTCATCAATACCTGCCGCTACAATCGCCTCAATCACAACCACTACGGATGCCCACCACGCCATTTGGAGGAACAGGGAAGGGCGCAACGAACCCATTACAGACACTTGGATCTGGCGTTCAGGCATCGAACTCGGGTGCAAGTGTGCGCTAAAGCACCATTCAAGTCAGCATAGCCCTGCATGACAGGTGAAAAGGACAGAAAGAGGATGTGCAAGACCAGCAGAGCAGGTTTTTAGGACATGCAAGCTGATGCCATCTGGTCCAAGTAGCAGTCAGAGTATTTGGGATCTTTTTGCACGCTTGCTGAAACATGCCTTTGGATCATCAAACTGAAGGAATTTACCTGCATAGAGTCTGATGGAAGCTGTTCAACATCTATTGGCTGAAAGCAAAAACCAAGTGTGTGTGCACTCAATAGAGACATGCTGTTTGCCAATGATGCTGCAGTGACTGCCCATTCAGAGGGCAAAAATACAAAGTCTCATGGGCCACATCTCACAGGCATGCCAGGATTTCAGTCTGACAATTAGCCTGAAAAAGACTAAAGTGACAAGTGAAGATGTTGAAGAACCTCCTGCCATTACATCAACAACTATTGAGCTGGAAGTTGTCCACCAGTTTGTTTACCTGGGTTCCAACATCACCGAGCAACCAATTGCTGGAAGGTGACATCAGACGAATCGGATGAGCCTCCACACTCTGGCCAGGCTTGCAAAGAGGTATGGGTAACATCAAACTGACCATACACACCAAAGTTGGCAGTCTACAGAGCCTGCATTCTCAGCACACTTTTGTACAGCAGAGCGTCTTAGACACACTACTCAAATCAAGAAAGAAAGAAAAAGAAAAAGAAAAAGAAAAATTAAAAATTACCCCCTGTGGGGTGATGGTCATCTCTATAATGTTTTTTACTATCATAATCGATTAACCGTTGCCAGATATCTCCTAAAATGACAGACAAGATAGGTTTGAAAATGGGCGACTTTCACAACTTTTGTGAACTCTGACCTTGACCCTGACCTCGAATCTGGGAAAAAAATAGTCGTTGGGTATCACTCCATCGACCTCTACCCACATAACAATTTCATCAAGATCGAAGTAAAAAGTTTCTTTGTACCGGGAGTGTTTTTTGAACATCTTCCAGGTTACGTGGCGCAACGGACGGAAATTCAAAAATCTGTCCGTTAGATACAAGATAATATTTTTTACTATCATAATCAATAAACAGTTGCCGAATATCTTGTAGAATGGCAGACTAGATAGGTTTGAAAATGGCGATTTTATAACTTACGTGACTCGTGACCTCGTCCGACCTTGAACCGACAAAGTTATATCGTTGTGCAACACTCATCGACCTCTACCCACATACTAGGTTCATCAAGATCGGAAAGAAAAAATGACGGACGTACGGACGACGGACATTTGGTCCGGCTTTATTAGGTCATCTCGGTAAGATGACCTAAAAGGAAGACCAACTCCTTCCACATGCGTATCCTGAGACACATACTTGGGATTTCATGCATAGATCAATCCCCAACATCGAAGTCCTCATACATGCCCAGACTCGAAAAAGTTCACACTGCTCAGAAACACAACTTCGCTGGCTTGGGCATGTCACCAAATGAAAGAGGAAGGATCCCCAAAGATATCCATTACGGAGAGAAGGCCTCTGTCAAGAGCTGCTGGACATCCTTATCTCCGCTTCAAGGAGTATGCAAACAGGACATGAAAACTCTGGACATTGATGTTGAAGGGTGGGAAAATGCTTGGTCGGAAGCAGAGGAAGCAGGAACTGGACAAATGGGCTCAAAAGAAGCTGAGGCAAAGCTATAGCAAGTCATAGGGGAAAAAACAGCACGAAGAACTGCAGCAATTGGGCGACCCGAGCTGAGACATCGACAAGTGCAGCTGATGTAACAGACTGCCATTCCAAGTGGGCCTGTCTGGTCAAAGCAGACGATGCTCTACAGATACGAGAGCAAACCAATAGTCTCTCCACTGAGACGGCCTACCTAGTGGTGAAAGTCAAAGCAGTGGACATGACAATTTAACATACCTTTCATCCAAAAACAATTCGGGCAATTCCTTTACGATGTCAAAATGTACATCGATATGGTCACAGTTAACGGCAGAAAAAATTCTGAAAACTGATTTTTAAGCAAAAGAGCACAGGTAAAAACAGCATGGTTATTATCTTGCCAAAACGAAGTTTTTGCAAGATATGTTAGTCAGTCTGTATGTTTTTTTTATTTTTTTATTTTTTGTTTGTTTGTCTGTCTGTAATCACAAAAAAAAATTCTGCAGACACACAGTTTCATTGGAAATTTTTGTAACTTTGCATATTCAGAGGCCTATGGGAGGTCCCTTCAGGCCATAAAATTTTGAAGGTCAAGGTCAAAGGTCAAGGTCACTTTGTCGCAAATCAGGGGGAGTCGACGAAACCCTTCTTTTTGAGTAATTTGATCGGATAGTCTTTCAAACTTCATGGGAATATAGTCATGGTCTGGCATTCAGCTGATTTAATTTTGTGGCGATTGGCCTTGACCTTCATGGTTAACGCCTAAGGTTCAAACATATTTGACCCCAAGGTCAAATTTTCAAGTTTAGGAACCATATCGTGTAGTACCTCAAAATTAACACCTCGATGAGGTGCTTTCTAGATATATCAAGCTTGAAGACATTATGACGTGATTTGGTGACGTTTTGAGGCAAACGCATATTTTTCATGGTTACTCTGGTAGAACGATTCTCATCGGAATCTCTCGTAGGCAGATAATTCTCAAGGAGTCGCTCCTGGAGGATAGCAGCTCTGTTACCTCAGTGTGACCTTAAGAAGTCACGTGGTCACTTTTGGCAAGATACGGATCACCCTACGGGTGACATTGGTTTATTCTATTGTTATGCGTTTCTGCCACGTCGGCGTGCGGACGACCGTTTTAGCCAAATCGCGGTCGCGCGCCCACCGAAGCCGCAATCCGTCGTGGCTTTCCGGACCAACACCCGGAATCCAGCCACGGATGCCTTAAACGCATCATAAACTAGTCAATATTCTGTCCACGCGTACAGGGCAATCGCCGAATTATCGATATACTAACTATTCACGCGGACAGAAATACGAGAGTTTATACCTCGACGGACCTGTACGAAAACGAGCCGCTTAAGCGTGCTCGTTCCGTGTGCGAAGCCGAGCGGTTTTAATTCGCCAAAGCCCGTCGGACCCATTATCACTTTTCGGCTTAAAAAGCCAGTTAATTCCCGATACGTGCCGTGGCAGTCAATGGTAGAAAATGACGCAACGAGCAGCGCTGACATTCAAACAATGGGATTATTTTAAACAAGCACGTAAGCAGTCAATGGGGGATGGGGACAAGACAACGAGCAAAAAGCCTACAGCTGATTCTATGCGGGATGAACACAAATGAGCATGCACGTAACAATTCTACTTATCCAGACTGGCGCCACAAACAGACACGACGCAGACAGGAGATGTGGCAATGCCTTTTATTAATACCCCAGCTCGAGGGAAGGTGAGCTGGAGGTAAGGGTCTATCTTGGACCTGGTCCTGGGGGCCGAACGGGACCCCTGCACGATCCGGAGGATCCAAGCTGGCGTAGCCAGCAGGGCGCAGGCTAGGTGGAAGAAAGACCCGCACCGACCGACCGACCGGATCTCCTCCGAGCTCCCGTCGACTCCTCAGAGCTCAGTCTCCTTCACCGAGCTCCCATCAATCTCCCCAGAGCTCTTCCCCTTCACAGAGCGCCCGTCAATCTCCTCAGAGCTCCCGTCGATCTCCAAAGCTTCTGTCTCATTCACAGACCGACCCGTCGGATCTCCTCAGAGCTCCGTCTCCTTCACAGGACCGACACCTTCCGCGCTCCCCCCCACACCCGCCAAATAGAGCGGCAAACCCGCCGACGGCCAGGCAGAGAGCGAATCCAGGCGAGGCGATGTGGTGCGGTCGCCGGCGGTGGTGCAACCCCGAACAAAAGGGAAACCCAACCATTTATAACAAACCGCAGCACAGGAACATTTAAATACCCATTAGACTAGGGAAGGCTATCTATAAAACACGTACTTACCGAGATAACTACTCTATAGGACCTGAATGTGTTCTGTGAATTCCATAACCGCAACACTATCTTATGCCAATAAAATGCATGTGTGTTGTGTGTGTCCTCATAACTCCAAAACCATGAAACCTAGCAGCCTGAAAACTTTGCATGCATACCAACGGAACTCCAAGGGAGTGCCATGAATGAAAATTGGGTGTTTGGGTTAATTAAAACACCCTTTTGAGATAATTAACAGCCTTATTTTAATTATTCCTTTATCAGGTCATCCTTGGCCACCTCCCTCTCCCTCGAGGTGCATCCTGGCTCTTAATTCACCTTTCTTTTGCGTGCTTAATCATGCCTCGACTTGGAACAGCCGCAATGATTTGTGTAACGATAGTTTTTTTTTCCCCGAATTTCCTCATTCATATTATCAAATGCCTACAAATCGCTGGATACATTGCAATGCTTATAAATGCCCAGAGATGCCGGCTTCATGGCTTTGTTTCATTTCCCGCACTTGCCAAAATCTCGACACTCTCGAACTAAGCCAAATTACAAAATTTAAGCTCCAGAATTGAACTTAGCAGCAGTTCAACTGCTAAAAAAAAAATAAATAAATAAATAAATAAAGGGTCCATTTGTCTAATTCGGACATCTCCGGGAGGTGTGTGTTTAATATGACTGTTCGGCAATCGCATTTGCTTGCCAAGCCAGCCATTCCTTATCAACCGTTTCGTTGGAATGCTAAGCCACTTGCGAGTGCTCTACAATATTTGCAGTGTCACTGAATACTGTATAATCAATCGACTTGAACAATGTTCAGGGGGGACACTGCCTGTGTTGGCCCCGCATTGACCACACTGTTGCTAGCTCGCTGAAAAACATGCAATTTTGTTACGCCATGTTTCCCATTTTGTTCAATCAACCTTCATGATACACCCGTTACTTCGGAATCGATAAATCCAAAAACGTTAAAAAAATTAAACATTCCGGTTAACATCACAACAGGATCGCTGAGAGGTATGCATGCTCGCTCTAAGCTGTCTAGCTGGGTTCAAATCCCTACCCAGCTATAAACTGTCATCACACTGTTTCACAGGCAGAGCGATTCATCAATGTGTGCCATTTAAACAAGAACGTCACATCTGCCGGACGCCCCCATCTCCGCCCCCCCCCCCCCCCACTTGCCCTCTCTATCCCCCTCTTAAAACTCCCGTCAGCAAGGCGACGGGGGTATCTTGCTCGCTTATAAATATAAGGTAATTAAAAAGCCAGCAGAGCAATAATATTTAACGTTGTGCGTCTTCAATACCAAGCACCACAGAGCAGGTAAGGGATGGAAGGTCTTCGCGTCTGCCTGGATAACTTGGCATGAATTGAAGTCTGACATACGACCGTGGCAAAATTTGCGATAGGAATACCCAAACGGAGCTTTGTCAGCAATTCACCAATGGATGCTTTCAATGCCGTGCACTCCAAACTGCCTGATTAACGGTTATATTTCCAATTCTCTATTGAGTTTGTTTTCCAATGGCCACACACAATGTTCATCAAAACCAAGGATCTATTAACAAAAAAAGGCAAAAGAAAAAAAAAGAAAAAAAAAAAGAAAAAGAAGAAGGCCATACAAGCGCAAATCAAACTATTCAAATGAATAATAAACAACCCTTCGCACCCTCGACTTAATGCCTTAGCGGCATTCACTCGAGGTGACGAGACGGGCAGAGAGAAAGACAGAAAACCTGTTCTGCGTGCAATGTCAACACATGGTATGGGCTGCCTTGGCCTCATGGCACCCTGTGGTAACTCTCCAGCACGCTCGCTGCACACACCCAATCTGTGAAGGACCAGTCAGGAACACGGTGTGGCAGCAGGAACCAACAGGTAATGTAAGGCGATGACAAAGCCAACAAGAGGGCCAAGACCAGCGACAGTGCACACACCAGGATGCAATTTCAACCAGCAAAGTGCTCTCTTTACTAGTGCTGTGTCCCCTCCTTTTATCATTGCCAGTGGGCTGGGTGGACCCCCATAATGCAGGCATTATTTGGCGACACGGGCACCAAATGAGGCTCACTGCCCTGCATATTTGGCAGGACCACTGGGGATTTTTGGATCATGCAGCACTCCGGTTCCTGCCTGCATGATAGGGTCCCTCGTCTGTCTTTTCGCACATTTGATACATTTTAGGTGGGCAGTTTGTGCAAAACATGCATGAGGACAGCTAAAGAGATTGGAACACATTGTAGAATTACGGAGGGGGAAAGATGGCCGAACACTCAGGAATGGAAGACGAGACTTCATAACACTTTAATCGACACCATCCTTTAATACAGCAATTACAACACTCTTATTCTAACATGCACTAGGAAATGCCTATTCTAAACTATGCCCCATATAATATTTTAACCGATCAATCACAAGATCTGAAATGGATTTCAGAAGAAAACGAAAAGAAAAAGAAAAAGAAAGAAAGAGAGAATGATCAGGCAAACAAAATGGCAAGGAAGGAATATATCTGACCAGCTGTTGTCGTCTGCAAGTTGCCGAGAGTAGTTGAGCATCATTGCAGTGAGCTCCTCAGGTGAATAGCTGGAACCACTGAAAAATATATTCCAAGGAAGATGAGCAAACCCAGCTCCCCCCTCAAACAACAACAAAACAGTTTATAGTCATTGTTATTCTCCCTTTTCAAACTTGCCTATCCTGACAAAGGGAAATGCAATTTGCATACTTACGCTTAAGATATACAAGGGTGATCAACAAGTGCTGAAGCTTGATATTAAAATAAAAAATATATATAAGGGGCAGATACCCCTGGGCGCTCACGTGGTAGAATGAACTTTGAAGGATTTTCAACGTGGGAGGAATCGGCAAAATTACAATGAACCAATGTTATAGCAAATATCTATTTTTGGGGACAACCCCCTCCTTCGTACACCCCCTTAGACTTCGATTTTTTAAATGTCATGAAACAACTTTGGTACACCACGGGTTGATGAAGGTTGTGGTCAAGTTTCATTGGAATTGTATGCGTAGTTTCAGAAAAGAAGTTGCAAGTATTTGTGGATGGACGGACGTGCCATCCCATAAACCCACCGGAACTACATTCAGGTTAGCTAAAAAATAAAAAATATTAATGAAAAAAATTCGCAATTCCATAAAAATAAAAAATTAACAAAACAATAAAAATAATTGGTTTCATACTTGTCTGATCTTGTGAAAAGCAAGTTTATACAAAAATACAGTGACAGGAGTACCCGGGTTTACAAAGGGATTTCCGTTCCGAACAATCATTCATACAGTACATAAATCGATCAGTCCGACTCAGTTATAAATGGCGATACCAGCACACAAGTGGGGGCTACTCACCCGGTGCTTAACAAGCTCATAAAGGGAGACCACCATTACCTTGTTACCCATTCTCTCATAGTTCAAAAATAATAAAAATGGCAAGCTTGAGATTTTTAATATTTAAAGTCCAAAAAGCTCAGATTCGTTTTGAGAAAGACGAGGTTCTCTGCCTTTGAAAGATGAAAGACAGTTTATTTTCTATCATATGCTGCAGAAGCAGCACTGAACAATCTTTCCTCTTCAGTTAACTGTTATATAATGGGCTGTTAAAAAAAAAAGGCGGCAGCACACCTTTGAAATGTGAAAAAATAAATTTATCTGACGTTTTGATGCACTCGGTAACCTGGAACATGCGACATGCCGACATCAAGAGTGCTGGCCAGGAATGAGGTACAGTGTTTCAATTTTAACCTCAGCGGCGGATGAACGATCGCATTTTCCTTTGGCCTCGCAGCCATTTCTAAAGCAACTGGTTATTTATACGAATTAGGTGTGCTTCAGAAAGCCTGTGCTGATTACCGATACTGTACACGTCATCATCGCGTGCGCAAATATTAGTGTGTATACAGGGTGGCCATAAAGTCTGAAAACATAGATAATATTACATCATTCTTTACAGTTTGAAGGTGGCCCTGTGGAGTGGCTACACGCTCACCAGATCTGAACCCCTTGGTTACTTATTCTGGGGGATGCTGAAGGCGCAGGTTTATTCAGTGAAAAATCAGAGGCACGAATCATCTGAGACAACGCATCATGGATGCAATGTGCAGGGATTGAGGAAATGCTGCATTAATGCACCTTGTTCATTGTAAGTTTGCACAGCGCAATGAACTGTGCATTTCTCATGAGGACAACACATTGCACATGTCATGTAATGTAATGTCAATAAACCATTTTATCATGTATATTCACCTATGTTTCCAGACTTTTATGGTCACCCGTACAATATGTTGTTCATCGCATTGCCAATCAGAGCTGAGCAAGCACACGTCGCGTCAACAAGAGGGTACATTTTAGTGAGGAAGCACGTGCACACTTGTGTGTGTATTTTACACAGAGCGTGCCAACGTAAAATGCTCAGTGGCCCTTACCAGCTGCTCCATGATCTCACCATAAAAAAAGTAAATAAATAAATAAAACAACCATGTTGATATCGATATAACCGGTATGATCACACAGACATATTGTTTATTGAGGGGGGGGAGGATGGTTTAGATATAATCATGGATAAATCTGATTAAATGTGTTACATTAGTTTTGTAAGAATAAATTTAAGTCCCGGAACTTTTGATCAGACGTTGTACACAACCATGCAGATAAACTATAATATAGCACACATAGGATGCCTACTTAATATTGCCAAAGCCAACAGTTTGATCATTTGACAAAGTGTCTCATTTAACAACATTTTTACTTCATTATAACCACAACTTGAATTTGTACCTCAAAAGTGAATTACATCAAAGTTATCCAAGCCATTCCCGAGTACATAGGGGTTCACAATCACCCAGGTTTGATGTGCTGCACCGCCTACAGGTTTGACTTGCGCACCTAACAACACGCCCTGGCCGGTCTTAAGCAGAGTTTGACAAGGTTTCTCATTTAAACCCTAACACTTATTTCTAATTCAGCACAAGTTGATTTTATGCCTTCCAATGTGCATGGCCAAGTTAGCTGCACCCATTAGAGGGCATTTTTGTCTGCAGCAAAATATAGTGTAATCAATATTGTTGCAGTTGTGGAAAGAAGGAAGAGATGTTAATAAGCTTAGGAGTGTATAATGGTGATACGTGTTGTTTAGCTTCCCATGTATTAAATGAAGTTTCAGTTGTGTGGAAAGGCCAACACCTTTATCATGTTTTGTTTCATCTCCAAGTTACACGACATTTTAAAGTCTTCCTAAAAGCGCCAAGGTGTCGTGGTCAGATGGTCCGGATGCTCCAGATATTTGAGGCTCTGCCTTCATAGCCAAGAACGGAAGGCGATGCCTTTTTTTTTTTTTTAAATAGGAAAGTCAATATATTCACCATTTTGAAATGCAAACGGTTGCTTTGGTGAACTCCGGATGGATAATATATTTTCTTATGAACCACATTAGGCACCCCATCTTCCTTGCCAATCTAATCGAATGACGAACAGGAGAGGAGTCCGAGAGTTTTTTTTTTTGCTCAAAGATGACATGGTCACCACTCTGGCTCTGTCTCTGCCCCCCCCACCCCCACCCACTTTCAATGATTGCAATCGACTTATTGCAGGGGAGTTGTTGATTTGCAATTTAATTATAAATTTAAAATAAATTGCAATTGAGAGATCAGTGGTATTTTGATATCCTCAGATGTGCCTAGGGTGGGAGTGTGCTTAAGGATGGAATCACCCACTGTTTTTGTCCCTTCTTCCCCACAAATTGTGCAAGCCTCCAATACCGTTGGATAGCTTGCGGGGCTTCAGCCCAGCAGGCTGGGCAGGAGACAGGCGTCCTTCCTTACACCCCTCTCAAGTGGGGCTGGGACTGTATAGGACTAGGGTCGCCAACGCCACCACCCGTAACAATATATCATCTATCTATAATTCCAGCAAATGTCTCTGTGTGTGTGTGTGGGTGTGTGTCTGTGACCGCTGTTTCTCGACAACCACTGTCCAATCTCATTGAAAATTGCCAGGTATATTGCTGGGGACCTGAGGATGTGCCTTTTCAAGGTTTGATATTAATCGACAAGTGCCTCCCAAGTTATGGCCATTTATTTAGCAAACCAATGACAGGACACGGCTGCCACGACGTCACAATTTTTTTTTTTGCACATACGGCACGCGAGAGCGAAGAACGGCCTGTGTGTTGTTGTTTCTGGCACGCAGTTTAAAGTTTTTATTTTTTTTTTATTTTTTTTTGCCACGTACGGCCCACGCACTAGTTCATTCAATGACACACGCACGCACACACAAAATAGAAAAAAATTGATATATAATAATACGAAGGATAGGTGGAGTCATACTCAGTGGTTCTTGTGTGAAAGGGATGGCCTCCCAAATTCACTGGTGAGACTACATTTTTTAAAGGCTGTCTGTTAACTTTTGGTAACACATCTGTGAAATTCTAAGATCTTTCACTTGTCAATCCCAAAACCAGATGACATTCACTTGCTTCATTGGTTAGTTACTCACTCTGGAAGGATGAAGGGAAGTTCAAGAGAACTAGAAACAATAGGTGGCAAAGGAATCCCAACCAGCCAGCTCCTGCAGCCTGCTTGCTGCAGATTCTGTTTCACCCTCCTCCCAGTGCACTCCCACAAGTCACGGAAGTATCGAAATACCAGCTCTGGCTTCTTTTCCACCTACAAACACAATCGATTTGGCAATGTTATTACAATCATGCCCGAGACTGGGTCTGCCCTTGCCTTTTTATTACTTACTTGTACATCATTTATTCTTCGAAATACGGTTATTTGTGTGCGTCTGGAAACCCCCCCCCCCCCCCCCATATACGCTTGTATCAGTATTTGCAGTTTCACCATTCACGGTGATCTCAGGAAAGTCATCCCACGAACAACGGGGTTTACCGTAATCAATTTCTTGGAAAATTTTTGTCCGATAAATCACAAAGCTGCCGTTTAAATGAAAAAAAAAAAAAACCTCCTTCAAAAGGTTGAGGAAGAACAGCGCTCATGGTTTCTTCCACAGCAGTTTGACAAAACATTTATTATTCTACCAAAGCAGAACTTTTTAAGGAAGGAAGCACACAAAATTATATATAGTAACATTTGTCAAGCAAGAGAAAAACTAGAGTTCATGGACATCTTACCCTGCCACAGTATTGAGAAAAATAATATGGGAAAGGTGTTTTAAACTCTTGCTTTGTGTTTTGCACAAACAAAAACAGCACTAGGCACTGCCATATTTGTCTGAATTCTGATCTCCCAGTTTAGTCATTGCCAGGTTGAGTACCTTGTTGTTGCGAGAAGTGTATTGTTTTTTGATGGTTTCGTACTCGCATGAATCTATAGAAAAAAATTAGCTTGGTTGCCGGCATGGCAACCTTGGGAACTCCGATAATTTGTATAAATCCAAGATGGCCACCAGCGGACGGAGGGGGAAAATAACTTTTCAACCAATCAACCTACAATCACTGTATATAGATTTTTTTCCGTATAATTTCGAGGTGAGGAATCGATTTTCTGAGGTCAGTTGTGTGGTTCGGGGTCAATTCAGGGTCAAAGTCAAGTTCAATGTCATTTGTTGACTATTGAGGGGTTTAAAACGTTTTGACCCCTGCATCAACTGCAGATCACTCCTACTCGATAGTTGATGAAACTTCCATTGATTCTAATCTCACCTCTTCTTCTTTCAGAGAAACATATGATGGCTGGACTCAAGGCGTCTTCTCCCAGTGTGTCACGGAGAAGAAACGAAATTCACTGAATCGGGATCAGAAGCTCATCTCGTGCGCCAAATCCCGTGGAGATGGGACCTGCAGGCTAAGCTTACAGAACATTATTGATGTAGTGAGATGCGGCAAGCATCGCCTGCCACAAAGGTTGCTACTGACTATACATCAAAAGAGAAATGAGAGAGTGAGAAAGTCCAGAAAGAGAAGCTGAAGATAGAGTGTAAGGAAACTACAAGCCTCATACAAGGTGTGTTTTGAATACAAACGTGATTGTATGTCTGTAGTGAGGAATGTTTACCCATGATGATAGACACTAGAAAGATGGGACCCGTCGTGAGTATATGACCAAAGAACATAACCCACTCCCAACTATGAAAGATATGCTCCTTGATGTTGCTGAGCAGCGTAATGATGATGTCACGAGAAGTGTCAAGTTGCACCTTGCTTTTGTTCCTGATCTACCTTCTGCTGAGTGCAAGTACCACGTCCGCTGCTTGTACAGTTTCGAAAGTCCCCAATGCCCAATTTGCCAAACTGTAGTGCAGATGAAAATGCTCTGAAGGAAGCATTGAGTACATGAACGAAGACAGGTCCAGAATATGGAATAGTGTTGAACTGCATTCCCTGTACTCGGATCGAGGTGGCAAGCTCGCTCGACGTGACATGTTAAGCAAGTTGACTGACTGCATGAGTAAGATGTTATCGTTGTCGGGTAGATGGCGCTGTGCTGCCATTGTTGGTTTCCGTTACTAAAAGTCTCAAGATAGTTAAGTAGATGATACGGATGAGAGGAGCATTGCTTCCGTGGTGAGGCAGATCAAGCATGAGGCACGGTCGGTCAAGTACAGCAGTGCCAATTATGACCTATCAGAGTTTACACAGGCCAACACAATCAAGCGACCACCCCAAGTTTGTTGAAGTTGGTTTCGGACCTGGTCTACGGGTGGTTAAAATGACCAAGAAATCTCTGACCGAGCCAGTGCAATTCAGAGTCACGTTACAGGAACCAGAAATCAGACAACATTAGGACTGGCCGTCAAACTGTTTGCCACCGGCACACAGTTCCGAACTTCTCAAACCCCTTCATGAACATGGCTTCACGACCTCGTACGATGAGGCCCTGAGATTCCGAAAATTGGCCGTCGTCTACTAGGTGACAATGCACAGTCTCCACAGTTCATGGGGTTGTGTAGAACCGCGGCACCATCTTCGCGTGGTTTGACAACTTCGATCTCCAGGTATTCACACCCAATGGTTGACGCACTACCCATGTATTCCAGCACCTCATCCCGCAGGTATGCTGGAGTATGGGCCGCGCTAAGCCAGGATGCAGACCATACTTGCAAAATCTGCTGACCACAGGCTCCACCTGAACTAGACTCACAAAGTATGGGTGGAAATAAAAGATGGCACCCAGTACCGCAACCTCCGATCAGCCCCCAGGACCCCAAGATTCTCATGGATGTAGTGCGGTGCGGCTGTAAGGCGCGGTGAAGGCGTGCGCGCACTGAACTGCCAGCTGCACCATGGAAAGATATCATGCACTGTGTATTGCGCTTGTGTTTGTCGTGGACGCCTGCTTCAACCCATTCAAGACAGGAGACGAAGACCAAGATGAAATGGAAGAGGATGGAGAAGCAGATGTGGAAGATGACGAGGAAACTGAACATCTTGATCTTGCATTCGGCTCTGATGATGAATGGAGTGGATCGACGTACTGGAATAAACGCTTGACCACCATCGCTTCTGAAAATGTCATTTATTATTATTTATTTCATTTTTGGCCGAAAAGACCTTGAACTTCACCTTTGACCCTGAATTGACCCCCAAATCACAAATTTGTCCTCAGAATCGATTTCCTCAGGTCAAAATTATACAGGAAAGAGGTATCACACATGATGTAAATTAATTGGTTGAAAAAGTTATATTCACCCCCGTGCGTGTGGCCATCTTGGATTTATACAAATTATCGGAGTTCCCCAAGGTTGCCACTCCGGCAACCAAGCTAAATTTTTTCTATAGATTCATGCGAGTACGAAACCATCAAAAAACAATACACTTCTCGCAACAACAAGGTACTCAACCTGGCAACTGGACTAAACTGGGAGATTCAGAATTCAGACAAATATGGCAGTGCCTAGTGCTGTTTGTTTTGTGCAAAACACAAAGCAAGAGTTTAAAACACCTTTCCCATATTATTTTTCTCAATACTGTGCAGGGTAAGATGTTCCATGAACTCTAGTTTTTCTCTTGCTTTGACAAATGTTACTATATATAATTTTGTGTGCTTCCCTGTCCTTAAAAAGTTCCTGCTTTGGTAGAATAATAAATGTTTTGTTCAAACTGCTGTGGGAAGAAACCATGCGTGCTGGAACCTACCCCCCACCCTCCCTTATCGCTTGTATCAGTATTTGCAGTTTCACCATTCACGTGTGATCTCAGGAAAGTCATCCCACGAACAACGAGGGTTTACCGTAATCAATTCATTGGACAAATTTTTGTCCGATAATCACAAAGCTGCCCGTTTAAATGAAGAAAAAAAAAAAAACCTCCTTCAAAAGGTTTGAGGAGAGA
>CM068963.1:41953724-41978552 GCA_035128595.1 Eptatretus atami | reverse complement strand
CCTGCACTGTGACAGTTATCTGAAATTACCTCTTTGTCTATAGTGCTGCGAGATAGCTCTTCCAGGGGCCACAGACAGAACAAACATTGTGGCAGTTATGTCACGGCATTTTTTCAGGTCGGAGAATGACATTAATCACCATCATTGCGCCGACCACATAAATGAGCTCCAGATTGTGCTTGTTAAAGCAAGAGATAATGTCCGCTGGCAGCAGCACTATTCGCTTCCGGTCCCGTGCAGCAAAGGCTGTAGGGACTCGGTTCCGGCGCTTTCACCACTGTTTGGAGTCCACACATTATCTGGAATAAACAGCAAGGTTTTCAGTCATGAGTATATGGAAGCTGTTATCTGCCTTGATGCCTAATGAGGGTGAAACTGTCAGTTACTGCATTTTCCATGCACTTGTGACAGTGCCTGAAATTCATCTTTGTAATAGCCATGCGAATAGCTCTTCCAGGGCAGCAGACAGAACGTACCTTGTGGGATGGTGACATCACAGCGTTCATTTTCAGGTCGGAAAATGATATTAATCATCATATACAATATACAGGGGGCTGCAAAAGTAGGCATACAGTAAGGATTATACCAGTAAGTATTACCAGTATTATAATAGTGGTGCTTGGATTCATTTAATACTTAGAATTCATTTCATTACTGTATACCTACTTTGCAGTCCCCTGTATATTGTGACGGTCTGCGAAAAGTCATTCCCCAAAGCAATGGCACACAACATATCGCAGTTTCGGAGATAGTTTATTTAGTATTATTTGTTTCAGATAGCCCTTCCTTATGTGTAATGGGTTTACGGGCCAATATGCGTTGTGGGATTGGTAGTTTTTCCCCATTATTTTCCCCATCTTAATCCTGCACAATGAATCTCTCCTTCACAAAAGCATGCATTCACACAGTTAATTGCATTATGCACGGTAAATCCCCGTTTGAATCAGCACCACTATCCACGGGCAAATCACTACAACCTTCACCATACTCTACTCACAAATGTCACAACAATCACACAACCTCAAACACTTTATTATAACCACCACCCATTGTAACATTAGCCCAAGCTCGATGTACATTTGCCATCGACGCCTCAATCACAACCAAGACGAACCACCACGCCACAACTCATCAATACGCTGCCGCTACAATCGCCTCAATCACAACCACTACGGATGCCACCACTGCCATTTGGAGAACGGAATGCGCAACGAACCCATTACAGCACTTGATTGACGTTCAGGCATCGAACTCGGGTGCAAGTGTGCGCTAAGCACCATTCAAATGCAGCATAGCCCTAGCATGACAGGTGAAAAGGACAGAAAGAGGATGTGCAAGACCAGCAGAGCAGGTTTTTAGGACATGCAAGCTGATGCCATCTGTCCAGTAGCAGTCAGAGTATTTGGGATTTTTTTCACGCTTGCTGAAACATGCCTTTGGATCATCAAACTGAAGGAATTTACCTGATACGAGTCTGATGGGAAGCTGTTCAACATCTATTGGCTGAAAGCAAAACCAAAGTGTGTGTGGCACTCAATAGAGACATGCTGTTTGCCAATGATGCTGCAGTGACTGCCCATTCAGAGGGCAAAAATACAAAGTCTCATGGGCAATCTCACAGGCATGCCAGGATTCAGTTGACAATTAGCGAAAAGAACTAAGTGACAAGTGAAGATGTTGAGAGACCTCCTGCATTACATCAACAACTATTGAGCTGGAAGTTGTCACCAGTTTGTTTACCTGGGTTCCAACATCACCGACAACCAATTGCTGGAAGGTGACATCAGAACGAATCGGATGAGCCTCCACACTCTGTGGCCAGGCTTGCAAAGAGGATGGGTACATCAAACTGACCATACACACCAAAGTTGGCAGTCTACAGAGCCTGCATTCTCAGCACACTTTTGTACAGCAGAGCGTCTTAGACACACTACTCAAATCAAGAAAGAAAGAAAAAGAAAAAGAAAGAAAAATTAAAAATTACCCCCGTGTGGGGTGATGGTCATCTCTATAATGTTTTTTACTATCATTAATCGATAACCGTTGCCAGATATCTCTAAAATGACAGACAAGATAGGTTTTGAAAATGCGGACTTTCACAACTTTGTGAACTCGTGACCTTGACCCGACCTCGAATCTGGGAAAAAAATATGTCGTTGGTATCACTCATCGACCTCTACCACATACAATTTCATCAAGATCGAAGTAAAAAGTTTTCTTTGTACCGGGAGTGTTTTTTGACTCTTCCAGGTTACTGTGCCAACGGGACGGAAATTCAAAAATCTGTCCGGTAGATACAAGATAATATTTTTTACTATCATATCATATAAACAGTTGCCGAATATCTTGTAGAATGGCAGACAGATAGGTTTGAAAATGGCGATTTTATAACTTACGTGACTCGTGACCTCGTCCGACCTTGAACCCGGACAAAGTTATATCGTTGTGCAACACTCATCGACCTCTACCACATACTAGGTTTCATCAAGATCGGAAAGAAAAATTACGGACTACGGAGAGCGGACATTTGGTCCGGCTTTATTAGGTCATCTCTAGAGATGACCTAAAAAGGAAGACAACTCCTTCCACATGCGTATCCTGAGACACATACTTGGGATTTCATCATAGATCAAATCCCCACACATCGAAGTCCTCATACATGCCCAGACTACCGAAAAAGTTCACACTGCTCAGAAACACAACTTCGCTGGCTTGGGCATTCGACACAAATGAAAGTGAAGGATCCCCAAAGAATCTCATACGGAGAGAAGGCCTCTTAGAGCTGCTGGACATCCTTATCTCTCGCTTCAAGGAGTATGCAAACAGGACATGAAAACTCTGGACATTGATGTTGAAGGTGGGAATGCTTGGTCGGAAGCAGAGGAAGCAGGAACTGGACAAAGGGCTCAAAAGAGCTGAGGCAAAGCTATAGCAAGTCAATGGGGAAAAAACAGCACGAAGAAATGCAGCAATTGGGCGACCCGAGCTGAGACCATCGACAAGTGCAGCTGATGTAACAGACTGCCATTCCAAGTGGGCCTGTCTGGTCAAAGCAGACGATGCTCTACAAACGAGAGCAAACCAATAGTCTCTCCACTGAGAGACGCCCACCTAGTGGTGAAAGTCAAAGCAGTGGACATGACAATTTAACATACCTTCATCCAAAGCAATTCGGCAATTCCTTTACGATGTCAAAATGTATCATCGATATGGTCACAGTTAACGGCAGAAAAATTCCTGAAAACTGATTTTTAAGCAAAGAGACACAAGTAAAAACAGCATGGTTTATTATCTTGCCAAAACGAAGTTTTTGCAAGATATGTTAGTCAGTCTGTATGTTTTTTTTTATTTTTTTATTTTTTGTTTGTTTGTCTGTCTGTAACACGAAAAAAAAATTCTGCAGACACACAGTTTCATTGGAAATTTTGTAACTTTGCATATCAGAGGCCTATGGAGGTCCCTTCAGGCCATAAATTTTGAAGGTAAGGTCAAAGGTCAAGTCACTTTGTCGCAAATCAGGGGAGTCAGACGAAACCCTTCTTTTTGAGTAATTTTGATCGGATAGTCTTCAAACTTCATGGAATATAGTTCATGGTCTGGCATTCAGCTGATTTAATTTTGGTGGCGATTGGCCTTGACCTTCATGGTTAACCCTAAGGTCAAACATATTGACCCCAAGGTCAAATTTTCAAGTTTTAGGAACCATATCGTGTAGTACCTCAAAATTAGAACCTCGATGGTGCTTCTTAGATATATCAAGCTTGAGACATTATGACGTGATTTGGGTACGTTTTGAGGCAAACGCATATTTTTCATGGTTACTCTGTAGAACGATTCTCATCGGAATTCTCGTAGGCAGATAATTCTCAAGGAGTCGCTCCTGGGAGATAGCAGCTCTGTTACCTCAGTGTGACCTTAAGAAGTCACAACGTGGTCACTTTTGCGCAGATACGGATCACCCTACGCGGACATTGGTTTATTCTATTGTTATGCGTTTCTGCCACGTTCGGCCTGCGGACGACCGTTTAGCCAATCCTGGTCGCGCGCCCACCGAAGCCGCAATCCAGTCGTGGCTTTCCGGACCAACCCCGAAATCCAGCCACGGATGCCTTAACGCATCATAAACTAGTCAAATATCTGTCCACGCGCTACAGGGTCAATCGCCGAATTATCGATATACCTAACTATTCACGCGGACAGAAATACCGAGAGTTTTACCTCGACGGAACCTGTACGAAAACGAGCCGCTAAGCGTGCTCGTTCCGTGTGCGAAGCGAGCGGTTTTAATTCGCCAAAGCCCGTCGGACCCATTATCACTTTATCGGCTTAAAAAGCCAGTTAATTCCCGATACGTGCCGTGGCAGTCAATGGTAGAAATGACGCAACGAGCAGGCTGACATTCAAACAATGGGGATTATTTTAAACAAGCACGTAAGCAGTCAATGGGGGATGGGACAAGACACGAGCAAAAAGCCTAAAGCTGATTCTATGCGGATGAACAAATGGCATGCACGTAACAATTCTACTTATCCAGACTTGCGCCACAAACAGACACGACGCAGACGAGATGGTGGCAATCGCTTTATTAATACCCCCAGCTCGGAGGAAGGTGAGCTGGAGGTAAGGTGTTATCTTGGACCTGGTCCTTGGGGCCGAACGGGACCCTTGCACGATCCGGAGGATCCAAGCTGGCGTAGCCAGCAGGGCGCAGGCTGGTGGAAGAAGACCCGCACCGACCGACGACCGGATCTCCTCCGAGCTCCCGTCGACCTCTCAGAGCTCAGTCTCCTTCACCGAGCTCCCATCAATCTCCTCAGAGCTCTTCCCCTTCACAGAGCGCCCGTCACTCCTCAGAGCTCCCGTCGATCTCCAAGCTCTGTCTCATTCACAGACCGACCCTCGATTTCCTCAGAGCTCCGGCTCCTTCACGGACCGACACCTTCCGCGCATGCCCCCCCACACCCGCCAAATAGAGCGGCAAACCCCGCGACCGGCCAGGCAGAGGAGCGAATCCAGGCGAGGCGATGTGTGCGGTCGCCGGCGTGGTGCAACCCGAAACAAAGGGAAACCCAACCATTATAACAAACCGCAGCACAGGAACATTTAAATACCCATTAGACAGGGAAGGCTATCTTAAAAACACGTACTTACCGACGATAACTACTCTATAGGAACCTGAATGTGTTCTGTGAATTCCAAACGCCACACTATCTATGCCAATAAATGGCTGTGTGTTGTGTGTGTCCTCCATAACTCCAAAACCATGAAACCTAGCAGCCTGAAACTTTGCATGCATACCAACGGAACTCCAAGGGAGTGCATGAATGAAAATTGGGTGTTGGTTAATTAAAAACACCCTTTTGAAGATAATTAACAGCCTTTATTTAATTATTTCCTTTATCAGGTGCATCCTTGGCCACCTCCCTCTCCCTCGAGGTGCATCCTGGCTCTTAATTCACCTTTCTTTGCGTGCTTAATCATGCCTCGACTTGAACAGGCCGCAATGATTTGTTAACGATAGTTTTTTTTTCCCCGAATTTCCTCATTCATATTATCAAATGCCTACAAATCGCTGTACATTGCAATGCTTATAAATGCCCAGAGATGCCGGCGTTCATGGCTTTGTTTCATTTCCGCACTTGCCAAAATCTCGACACTCTCGAACTAAGCCAAATTACAAATTTAAGCTCCAGAATTGAACTTAGCAGCAGTTCAACTGCTAAAAAAAAAATAAATAAATAAATAAATAAAGGGTCCATTTGTCTATTCGGACATCCCGGAGGTGTGTGTTTAATATGACTGTTCGGCAATCGCTATTTGCTTGCCAAGCCAGCCATTCCTTATCAACCGTTTCGTTGGAATGCTTAAGCCACTTGGCGAGTGCCTACAATATTTGCAGTGTCACTGAATACTGTATAATCAATCGACTTGAACAATGTTCAGGCACCTGCCTGTGTTGGCCCGCATGTACCACACTGTTGCTAGCTCGCTGAAAAACATGCAATTTTTTTACGCCATGTTTCCCATTTTTGTTCAATCAACCTTCATGATACAACCCGTCACTTCGGAATCGATAAATCCAAAACGTTAAAAAAATTAAACATTCCTTAACATCACAACAGGATCGCTGAAGGTATGCATGCTCGCTCTTGCTGTCTAGCCTGGTTCAAATCTACCCAGCTATAAACTGTCATCACACTGTTTCACAGCAGAGCGATTCATCAATGTGTGCCATTAAACAAGACGTCACATCTGCGCGACCTCCCCCATCTCGCCCCCCCCCCCACTTGCCTCTCTTATCCCCTCTTAAAACTCCCGTCAGCAAGGCGACGGGTGTATCTTGCTCGTATAAATATAAGGTAATAAAGCCAGCAGAGCAATAATATTTAACGTTGTGCGTCTTCAATACCAAGGCACCACAGAGCAGGTAAGGGATGGAAGGTCTTCGCGTCTGCCTGGATAACTTGGCCATGAATTGAAGTCTGACTACGACCGTGGCAAATTTGCGATAGGAATACCCAAACGAGGCTTTGTCAGCAATTCACCAATGGATGCCTTTCAATGCGTGCCTCCAAACTGCCTGATTAACGTTATATTTCAATTCTCTATTGAGTTTGTTTCCAATGGCCACACAATGTTCATCAAAACCAAGGATCTATTAACAAAAAAAGGCAAGGAAAAAAAAAGAAAGAAAAAAGAAAAAGAAGAAGGCCATACAAGCGCAAATCAAACTATCAAATGAATAATAAACAACCCTTCGCACCCTCGAACTTAATGCCTTAGCGCATTCACTCGAGGTGACGAGACGGGCAGAGAGAAGACAGAAAAACCTGTTCTGCCTGCAATGTCAACACATGTTATGGGCTGCGCTTGGCCTCATGGCACCCTTGTGTACTCTCAGCACGCACTCGCTGCACACACACCAATCTGTGAAGGACAGTCAGGACCACGTGTGGCAGGCAGGAACCAACAGGTAATGTAAGGCGATGACAAAGCCAACAAGAGGGCCAAGACCAGCGACAGTGCACACACCCAGGATGCAATTTCAACCAGCAAAGTGCTCCTTTACTAGTGCTGTGCCCTCCCTTTATCATTGCCAGTGGGCTGGGTGGACCCCCATAATGCAGGCAATATTTGGCGACACGGGCACCAAATGAGGCTCACTGGCCTGCATGATTGGCAGGACCACTGGGGATTTTTGGATCATGCAGCACTCCGGTTCCTGCCTGCATGATAGGGTCCCTCGTCTGTCTTTTCGCACATTTGATCAATTTTAGGTGGGCAGTTTGCAAAACATGCATGAGGACAGCTAAAGAGATTTGAACACATGTAGATTACGGAGGGGAAAGATGGCCGAACACTCAGGAATGGAAGACGAGAGCTTCATAAACACTTTAATCGACACCATCCTTTTAATTACACAATATCAACACTCTTATTCTAACATGCACTAGGAAATGCCTATTCTAAACTATGCCCCATAATAATTTTAACCGATCAATCACAAGATCTGAAATGGATTCAGAAGAAAACGAAAAAAGAAAAAGAAAGAAAGAAAGAGAGAATGATCAGGCAAACAAAATGGCAAGGAAGGAAATATCTGACCAGCTGTGTCGGCTGCAAGTTGCCGAGAGTAGTTGGCATCATTGCAGTGAGCTCCTCAGGTGAATAGCTGGAACCACTGAAAAATATATCCAAGGAAATGAGCAAACCCAGTCCCCCTTCAAACAACAACAAAACAGTTTATAGTCATTGTATTCTCCCTTTCAAACTTGCTATCCTGACAAAGGAAATGCAATTTGCATACTTACGCTTAAGATACAAGGGTTGATCAACAAGTTTGAAGCTTATATTAAAATAAAAAAATATATAAAGGCAGTATACCCCTGGGCGCTCACGTGTAGTAATGATACTTTGAAGGATTCAACGTGGGAGGAATCGGCAAAATGTTACAATGAACCAATGTTATATAGATATCTATTTTGGGGGACAACCCCCTCCTTCGTCACACCCCTTAGACTTCGATTTTTTAAATGTCAATGAACAACTTTGGTACACCACGGGTGATGAAGGTGTGGTCAAGTTTCATTGGAATTGTATGCTTAGTTTCAGAAAAGAAGTTGCAATATTTGTGATGGACGGACGTGCCATCCCATAAACCCACCGGAACTACTACTTCCAGGTTAGCTTAAAAAATAAAAAATATTAATGAAAAAAATTCGCAATTCCATAAAAATAAAATAATTAACAAAACAAATAATAAATTGGTTCATACTTGTCTGATCTTGTAAAAGCAGATTTATACAAAATACAGTACAGGAGTCCCGGGGTTTACAAAGGGATCCGTTCCGAACAATCATTCATACAGTACATAAATCGATCAGTCCGACTCAGTTATAAATGGCGAGCAGCATCACACCACACACGAATGGGGGCTACTCACCCGGTGCTTAACAGCTCAGTAAAGGGGAGACCAACCATATCCTTGTTACCCATTCTCTCATAGTGTCAATATATATAAAATGGCAAGCTTGAGATTTATATTTAAAGCCAAAAAGCTCAGATTCGTTTTGAGAAAGACGAGTTTCTCTGCCTTGAAAGATGAAAGACAGTTTTTTCTTTATCAATGCTGCAGAAGCAGCACTGAACAATTCTTCCTTTCAGTTAACTGTATTATAATGGGCTGTTAAAAAAAAAAGTGCACAGCAACCTACCTTGAAATGTGAAAAATAAATTTATACTGACGTTTTGATGCACTCGGTACACCTGGAACAGCGACATGCGACATAAGAGGTGCTTGGCCAGGAATGAGGTACAGTCGGTTTCAACTTTTAACCTCAGCGCGGATGAACGATCGCATTTTCCTTTGGCCTCGCAGCCATTTCTAAAGCAACTGGTTATTTTATACGAATTAGGTGTGCTTCAGAAAGCCTGTGCTGATTACCGATATACTGTACACGTCATCATCGCGTGCGCAAATATTAGTGTGTTACAGGGTGGCCATAAAGTCTGAAAAACATAGATAATATTACAATCATTCTGTTACAGTTTGAAGGTGGCCCTGTGGAGTGGGCTACACGCTCACCAGATCTGAACCCCTTGGTTACTTATTCTGGGGATGCTGAAGGCGCAGGTTTATTCAGTGAAAAATCAGAGGCACGAATCATCTGAGACAACGCATCATGGATGCAATGTGCAGGGATTATGGAAATGCTGCATTAATGCACCTTGTTCATTGTAAGTTTGCACAGCGCAATGAACTGTGCATTTCTCATGAGGGACAACACATTGCACATGTCATGTAATTAATGTCAATAAACCATTTATCATGTATATTCACCTATGTTTCCAGACTTTATGGTCACCCGTACAATATGTTGTCATCGATGTGCCAATCAGAGCTGAGCAGCACACGCGTGTCAACAAGAGGGTACATTTTAGTGAGAAGCACGTGCACACTTGTGTGTGTATTTTACACAGAGCGTGCAAAGTTAAATGCTCAGTGGCCCTTACCAGCTGCCTACTGATCTCAACCATAAAAAAAGTAAATAAATAAATAAAAACCATGTTGATATCGAATATACCGGTATGATCCACAGACATATTGTTTATTGAGGGGGAGGATGGAGTTTAGATATAATCATGGATAAATCTGATTAAATGTGTTCATTTAGTTTTGTAAATAAATTTAAGTCCCGGAACTTTTTGATCAGACGTTGTACACAACCATGCAGATAAAATATAATATGCACACCATAGATGCCTACTTAATATTGTGCCCAAAGCAACAGTTTGCATCATTTGACAAAGTGGTCTCATTTAACAACATTTTATATCCATTATAACCACAACTTGAATTGTACCTCAAAAGTGAATTACATCAAAGTTATCCAAGCCATTCCCGAGTACTAGGTGTTACAATCACCCAGGGTTTGATGTTTGTGCACCGCCTACAGGTTTGACTTCGCGACCTAACAACAGCCTGGCCGGTCTTAAGCAGAGTTTGACAAGGTTTCTCATTTAAACCCTAACACTTATTTCTAATTCAGCACAATAATTGATTTTATGCCTTCAATGTGCATGGCCAGTTAGCTGACCCATTATAGGGCATTTTGTCTGCAGCAAAATATGTGTAATCAATATTGTTGCAGTTGTGGAAAGAAGAGAGATGTTAAAGCTTAGGAGGTGTATAATGGTGATACGTGTTGTTTAGCTGTTCCCATGTATTAAATGAAGTTTCGTTGTGGGAAAGGCCAACACCTTTATCATGTTTTGTTTCTTCCAAGTTACACGACCATTTTTAAGTCTTCCTAAAAGCTGCAAGGTGTCGTGGTCAGATGGTCCGGATGCTCCAGATATTTGAGGCTCTGCCTTATAGCCAAGAACGGAACACGATCCCTTTTTTTTTTTTTTAAAATAGGAAAGTCAAATATTCCCATTTGAAATGCAAACGGTTGCTTTGGTGAATCCTGATGGAAAGGATAATATATTTTCTTATGAACCACATTAGGCACCCATCTTCCTTCCAATCTAATCAGATGACGAACAGGAGAGGAGTCCGAGAGTTTTTTTTTTTTGCTCAAAGATGCAATGTCACCACTCTGGCTCTGTCTCTGCCCCCCCCACCCCCACCACTTTCAATTGATTGCAATCGACTTATGCAGGGGAGTTGTTGATTGCAATTTAATTATAAATTTAAAATAAAATTGCATTAGAGAGATATGGATATGTTGATATCCTCAGAATGCCTAGCTGGGATGTGCTTAAGGATGGAATCACCCATGTTTTTGTCCCCTTCTTCCCCACAAATTGTGCAAGCTTCCAATACCGTTGGATAGCTTGCGGCTTCAGCCCAGCAGGCTGGGCAGGAGACAGGGTCCTGTCCTTACACACCCTCTCAAGTGGGGCTGGACTGTATAGAACTAGGTCGCCAACGCCACCACCCGTAACAATATACATCTATCTATAATTCCAGCAATGTCTGTGTGTGTGTGTGTGGTGTGTGTCTGTGACCGCTGTTTCTCGACAACCACTGTCCAATCTATTGAAACTTGCCAGGTATATTGCTGGGGACCTGAGGATGTGCCTTTTCAAGGTTGATATTAATCGGACAAGTGCCTCCCAAGTTATGGCCATTTATTTAGCAAACCAATGACAGGACACGGCTGGCCACGACGTCACAATTTTTTTTGCACATACGGCCACGCGAGGAGCGAAGGAACGGCCTGTTGGTGTTGTTTTTGGCACGCAGTTTAAAGTTTTTATTTTTTTATTTTTTTTTGCACACGTACGGCCACGCACTAGTTCATTCAATGACACACGCACGACAGAACAAAATAGAAAAAATTGATATATAATACGAAAGATAGGTGGGTCATACTCAGTGGTTCTTGTGTGAAAGGGATTTGCCTCGCCAAATTCACTGGTGAGACTACATTTTTAAAGAGCTGTCTGTTACACTTTGGAACACATCTGTGGAATCTTAAGATCTTCACTGTGTCAATCCTCAAAACCAGATGCACATTCACTTGCTTCATTGGTTAGTACTCACTCTGGAAGATGAAGGGTAAGTCAAGAGAACTAGAAACAATAGGTGGCAAAGGAATCCCAACCAGCCAGCTCTCTGCAGCCTGCTTGCTGCAGATTCTGTTTCACCCTCCTCCCAGTGCACTACCCAACAAGTCACGGAAGTATCGAAATACCAGCTCTGGCTTCTTTTCCACTCACAAACACAATCGATTTGGCAATTTATTACAATCATGCCCGAGACTGGGTCTGCCCTTGCTTTTTTATACTTACTTGTACATCATTATTCTTGTCGAAATACGGTTATTTGTGTGCGTCTGGAACCTACCCCCCCCCCCCCCCCATAATCGCTGGTATCAGTATTTGCAGTTTCACCATTCACGGTGATTCTCAGGAAAGTCACCCCACGAACAAGGGTTTAGAATCAATTTACTTGACAAATTTTTGTCCGATAATCACAAAGCTCCGTTTAAATGAAGAAAAAAAAAAAAACCTCCTTTTTCAAGAAGTTGAGAAGAAGCAGCGCTCATGTTCACACAAATAACCGTATTTCGACAAGAATAAATGATGTACAAGTAAGTAATAAAAAAGCAAGGGCAGACCCAGTCTCGGGCATGATTGTAATAACATTGCCAAATCGATTTGTGTTTGTAGGTGGAAAAGAAGCCAGAGCTGGTATTTCGATACTTCCGTGACTTGTTGGGAGTGCACTGGGAGGAGGGTGAAACAGAATCTGCAGCAAAGCAGGCTGCAGAGAGCTGGCTGGTTGGGATTCCTTTGCCACCTATTGTTTCTAGTTCTCTTGAACTTACCCTTCATCTTCCAGAGTGAGTACTAACCAATGAAGCAAGTGAATGTGCATCTGGTTTTGAGGATTGACAAGTGAAGATCTTAGAATTCTCACAGATGTGTTACCAAAAGTTAACAGACAGCCTTTAAAAATGTAGTCTCACCAGTGAATTTGGCGAGGCAATCCCTTTCACACAAGAAACCACTGAGTATGACTCCACCTATCCTTCGTATTATTATATATCAATTTTTCTATTTTGTGTGTGCGTGCGTGTGTCATTGAATGAACTAGTGCGTGGCCGTACGTGCAAAAAAAAATAAAAAAAAATAAAAACTTTAAAACTGCGTGCCAGAAACAACAACCACACAGGCCGTTCCTTCGCTCTCGCGTGGCCGTATGTGCAAAAAAAAAAATTGTGACGTCGTGGCACCGTGTCCTGTCATTGGTTTGCTAAATAAATGGCCATAACTTGGGAGGCACTTGTCCGATTAATATCAAACCTTGAAAAGGCACATCCTCAGGTCCCCAGCAATATACCTGGCAAGTTTCAATGAGATTGGACCAGTGGTTGTCGAGAAACAGCGGTCACAGACACACACACACACACACACACACACAGAGACATTGCTGGAATTATAGATAGATGATATTGTTACGGGTGGTGGCGTTGGCGACCCTAGTTCCTATACAGTCCCAGCCCCACTTGAGAGGGGTGTAAGGACAGGGACCCTGTCTCCTGCCCAGCCTGCTGGGCTGAAGCCCGCAAGCTATCCAACGGTATTGGAGGCTTGCACAATTTTGTGGGGGAAGAAGGGGACAAAAACAGTGGGTGATTCCATCCTTAAGCACACTCCCAGCCCTAGGCACATCTGAGGATATCAACAATACCCATCTGATCTCTCAATTGCAATTTTATTTTAAATTTTATAAATTAAATTGCAATCAACAACTCCCCTGCAATAAGTCGATTGCAATCATTGAAAGTGGGTGGGGGTGGGGGGGCAGAGACAGAGCCAGAGTGGTGACATGTCATCTTTGAGCAAAAAAAAAAAACTCTCGACTCCTCTCCTGTTCGTCACTTCCGATTAGATTGGCAAGGAAGATGGGGTGCCTAATGTGGTTCATAAGAACAATATATTATCCATCAGGAGTTCACCAAAGCAACCGTTTGCATTTCAAATGGTGAATATATTGACTTTCCTATTTTAAAAAAAAAAAAAAGGGCATCGCCTTCCGTTCTTGGCTATGAAGGCAGAGCCTCAAATATCTGGAGCATCCGGACCATCTGACCACGACACCTTGGCAGCTTTTAGGACAGAACTTTTAAAACTGTCGTGTAACTTGGAGATGAAACAAAACATGATAAAGGTGTTGGCCTTTCCCACAACTGAACTGTCATTTAATACATGGGACAGCTAAACAACACGTATCACCATTATACACCTCCTAAGCTATTAACATCTCTCCCTTCTTTCCACAACTGCAACAATATTGATTACACTATATTTTGCTGCAGACAAAAATGCCCTCATAAATGGGTGCAGCTAACTTGGCCATGCACATTGAAGGCATAAAATCAACTTGTGCTTGAATTAGAAATAAGTGTTAGGGTTAAATGAGAAAACCTTGTCAAACTCTGCTTAAGACCGGCCAGGCGTGTTGTTAGGTGCGCAAGTCAAACCTGTAGGCGGTGCAGCAAACATCAAACCCTGGGTGATGTGAACACCTATGTACTCGGGAATGGGCTTGGATAACTTTGATGTAATTCACTTTTGAGGTACAAATCAAGTTGTGGTTATAATGGAAGTAAAAATGTTGTTAAATGAGACCACTTTGTCAAATGATGCAAACTGTTGCTTTTGGGCACAATATTAAGTAGGCATCCTATGTGTGCTATATTATAGTTTATCTGCATGGTTGTGTACAACGTCTGATCAAAAAGTTAACCATGTTGATATCGATATACCGGTATGATCCACAGACATATTGTTTATTGAGGGGGGGGAGGATGGTTTAGATATAATCATGGATAAATCTGATTAAATGTGTTACATTTAGTTTTGTAAGAATAAATTTAGTCCCGGAACTTTTTGATCAGACGTTGTACACAACCATGCAGATAAACTATAATATAGCACACATAGGATCCTACTTAATATTGGCCCAAAGCAACAGTTTGCATCATTTGACAAAGTGGTCTCATTTAACAACATTTTTACTTCATTATAACCACAACTTGATTTGTACCTCAAAAGTGAATTAATCAAAGTTATCCAAGCCATTCCCGAGTACATAGGTGTTCACATCACCCAGGGTTTGATGTTTGCTGCACCGCCTACAGGTTTGACTTGCGCACCTAACAACACGCCTGGCCGGTCTTAAGCAGAGTTTGACAAGGTTTCTCATTTAACCCTAACACTTATTTCTAATTCAAGCACAAGTTGATTTTATGCCTTCAATGTGCATGGCCAAGTTAGCTGCACCATTATGAGGGCATTTTTGTCTGCAGCAAAATATAGTGTAATCAATATTGTTTGCAGTTGTGGAAAGAAGGGAGAGATGTTAATAAGCTTAGGAGGTGTATAATGGTGATACGTGTTGTTTAGCTGTCCCATGTATTAAATGACAGTTCAGTTGTTGGAAAGGCCAACACCTTTATCATGTTTTTGTTTCATCTCCAAGTTACACGACCATTTTAAAGTCTTCCTAAAAGCTGCAAGGTGTCGTGGTCAGATGGTCCGGATGCTCCAGATATTTGAGGCTCTGCCTTCATAGCCAAGAACGGAAGGCGATGCCCTTTTTTTTTTTTTTAAAATAGGAAAGTCAATATATTCACCATTTGAAATGCAAACGGTTGCTTTGGTGAACTCCTGATGGATAATATATTGTTCTTATGAACCACATTAGGCACCCCATCTTCCTTGCCAATCTAATCGGAAGTGACGAACAGGAGAGGAGTCGAGAGTTTTTTTTTTTTGCTCAAAGATGACATGTCACCACTCTGGCTCTGTCTCTGCCCCCCCACCCCCACCCACTTTCAATGATTGCAATCGACTTATTGCAGGGGAGTTGTTGATTGCAATTTAATTATAAAATTTAAAATAAAATTGCAATTGAGAGATCAGATGGTATTGTTGATATCCTCAGATGTGCTAGGGCTGGGAGTGTGCTTAAGGATGGAATCACCCACTGTTTTTGTCCCTTCTTCCCCACAAAATTGTGCAAGCCTCCAATACCGTTGGATAGCTTGCGGGCTTCAGCCCAGCAGGCTGGGCAGGAGACAGGCGTCCGTTCCTTACACCCCTCTCAAGTGGGGCTGGGACTGTATAGGAACTAGGGTCGCCAACGCCACCACCCGTAACAATATTCATCTATCTATAATTCCAGCAATGTCTCTGTGTGTGTGTGTGTGTTGTGTGTTCTGTGACCGCTGTTTCTCGACAACCACTGGTCCAATCTCATTGAAATTGCCAGGTATATTGCTGGGGACCTGAGGATGTGCCTTTTCAAGGTTTGATATTAATCGGACAAGTGCCTCCCAAGTTATGGCCATTTATTTAGCAAACCAATGACAGGACACGGTGCCACGACGTCACAATTTTTTTTTTGCACATACGGCCACGCGAGAGCGAAGAACGGCCTGTGTGTTGTTGTTTCTGGCACGCAGTTTAAAGTTTTTATTTTTTTTTATTTTTTTTTGCACGTACGGCCCACGCACTAGTTCATTCAATGACACACGCACGCACACACAAAATAGAAAAAATTGATATATAATAATACGAAGGATAGGTGGAGTCATACTCAGTGGTTCTTGTGTGAAAGGGATGCCTCGCCAAATTCACTGGTGAGACTACATTTTTAAAGGCTGTCTGTTAACTTTTGGTAACACATCTGTAGAAATTCTAAGATCTTCACTTGTCAATCCTCAAAACCAGATGCACATTCACTTGCTTCATTGGTTAGTACTCACTCTGGAAGATGAAGGGTAAGTTCAAGAGAACTAGAAACAATAGGTGGCAAAGGAATCCCACCAGCCAGCTCTCTGCAGCCTGCTTGCTGCAGATTCTGTTTCACCCTCCTCCAGTGCACTCCCACAAGTCACGGAAGTATCGAAATACCAGCTCTGGCTTCTTTTCCACCTACAAACACAAATCGATTTGGCAATGTTATTACAATCATGCCCGAGACTGGGTCTGCCCTTGCCTTTTTATTACTTACTTGTACATCATTTATTCTTGTCGAAATACGGTTATTTGTGTGCGTCTGGAACCACCCCCCCCCCCCCATAATCGCTTGTATCAGTATTTGCAGTTTCACCATTCACGGTGATCTCAGGAAAGTCATCCCACGAACAACGAGGGTTTACCGTAATCAATTTCTTGGTAAAATTTTTGTCCGATAATCACAAAGCTGCCCGTTTAAATGAAAGAAAAAAAAAAACCTCCTTCAAAAGGTTGAGGAAGAACAGCGCTCATGGTTTCTTTCCACAGCAGTTTGAACAAAACATTTATTATTCTACCAAAGCAGAACTTTTTAAGGACAGGAAGCACACAAAATTATATATAGTAACATTTGTCAAGCAAGAGAAAAACTAGAGTTCATGGAACATCTTACCCTGCCACAGTATGAGAAAAATAATATGGGAAAGGTGTTTTAAACTCTTGCTTTGTGTTTTGCACAAAACAAAACAGCACTAGGCACTGCCATATTTGTCTGAATTCTGAATCTCCCAGTTTAGTCATTGCCAGGTTGAGTACCTTGTTGTTGCGAGAAGTGTATTGTTTTTTGATGGTTTCGTACTCGCATGAATCTATAGAAAAAAATTAGCTTGGTTGCCGGTCATGGCAACCTTGGGAACTCCGATAATTTGTTATAAATCCAAGATGGCCACCGCGGACGGAGGGTGAAAATAACTTTTCAACCAATCAACCTACAATCACTGTATGATAGATTTTTTCCGTATAATTTCGAGGTGAGGAATCGATTTCTGAGGTCAGTTGTGTGGTTCGGGGTCAATTCAGGTCAAAAGTCAAGTTCAATGTCATTTTGACTATTGAGGGGTTTAAAACGTTTTGACCCCTGCATCCAACTGCAGATCACTCCTACTCGATAGTTGATGAAACTCCATTGATTCTAATCTCACCTCTTCTTCTTTCAGAGAAACATATGATGGCTGACTCAAGGCGTCTTCTCCCAGTGTGTCACGGAGAAGAAACGAAATTCACTGGAGATCGGGATCCAGAAGCTCATCTCGTGCGCCAAATCCCGTGGAGATGGGACCTGCAGGCTAAGCTTACAGAACATTATTGATGTAGTAGAGATGCGGCAAGCATCGCCTGCCACAAAGGTTGCTACTGACTTATACATCAAAAGAGAAATTGAGAGAGTGAGAAAGTCACAGAAAGAGAAGCTGAAGATGAGAGTGTAAGGACAACTACAAGCCTCATACAAAGGTGTGTTTTGAATACAAACGTGATTGTATGTCTGTAGTGAGGAATGTTTACCCATGATGATAGACACTAGAAAGATGGGACCACGTCGTGAGTATATGACCAAAGAACATAACCCACTCCCAACATGAAAGATATGCTCCTTGATGTTGCTGAGCAGCGTAATGATGATGTCACGAGAAGGTCAAGTTGCACCTTGCTTTTGTTCCTGATCTACCTTCTGCTGAGTGCAAGTACCACGTCCGCTGCTGTGTAACAGTTTCCGAAAGTCCCCCAATGCCCAATTTGCCAAACTGGTAGTGCAGATGAAAATGCTCTGAAGGAAGCATTGAGTACATGAACCGAGACAGGTCCAGAATATGGAATAGTGTTGAACTGCATTCCCTGTACTCGGATCGAGGTGGCAAGCTCGCTCGACGTGACATGTTAAGCAAGTTGACTGACTGCATGAGTAAGGATGTTATCGTTGTTCGGGTAGATGCCTGTGCTGCCATTGTTGGTTTCCGTTACTAAAAGTCTCAAGATAGTTAAGGTAGATGATACGGATGAGAGGAGCATTGCTTCCGTGGTGAGGCAGATCAAGCATGAGCACGGTCGGTCAAGTACAGCAGTGCCAATTATGACCTATCAGAGTTTACACAGGCCAACACAATCAAGGCGACCACCCCAAGTTTGTTGAAGTTGGTTTCGGACCTGGTCTACGGTGGTAAATGACCAAGAAATCTCTGAGCCTGAGCCAGTCAATTCAGAGTCACGTTACAGGAACCAGAAATCAGACAACATTAGGACTGGCCGTCAAACTGTTTGCACCGGCACAGCAGTTCCGAACTTCTCAAACCCCTTCATGAACATGGCTTCACGACCTCGTACGATGAGGCCCTGAGATTCCGAAAATTGGCCGTCGTCTACTAGGTGACAATGCACAGTCTCCACCAGTTCATGGGGTTGTGGTAGAACCGCGGCACCATCTTCGCGTGGTTTGACAACTTCGATCTCCAGGTATTCACACCCAATGGTTGACGCACTACCCATGTATTCCAGCAACCTCATCCCGCAGGTATGCTGGAGTATGGCCGCGCTAAGCCAGGATGCAGACCATACTTGCAAAATCTGCTGACCAGCAGGCTCCACCTGAACTAGACATCACAAAGTATGGGTGGAAATAAAAGATGGCACCCAGTACCCGCAACCTCCGATCAGCCCCCAGGACCCCAAGATCTCATGGATGTAGTGCGGTGCGGCTGTAAGGCGGCGGTGAAGGCGTGCAGCGCACTGAACTGCCAGCTGCACCATGGAAAGATATCATGCACTGTGTATTGCGCTTGTGTTGTGTCGTGGACGCCTGCTTCAACCCATTCAAGACAGGAGACGAAGACCAAGATGAAATGGAAGAGGATGGAGAAGCAGATGTGGAAGATGACGAGGAAACTGAACATCTTGATCTTGCATTCGGCTCTGATGATGAATGGAGTGATCGACGTTACTGGATAAACGCTTGACCACCATCGCTCTGAAAATGTCATATTATTATTTATTTCATTTTTGGCGAAAAGACCTGAACTTCACCTTTGACCCTGAATTGACCCCCAATCACAAATTTGTCCTCAGAATCGATTTCCTCAGGTCAAAATTATACAGAAAGAGGGTGATCACACATGATTGTAATGTCTAATGGTGAAAAAGTTATATTCCACCCCCGTCGTGTTTGGCCATCTTGGATTTATGCAAATTAGCCAGAGTTCCCCAAGTTTGCCGCTTCGGCAACCAAGCCAAATTTTTCTCTAATAGACCCATGTGGAGCTCACGAACCATCAAAAAAACAATACACTTCTCATTTACAACAAAGGTTGTACAAACATATACGGGTTGGAACGGACTAGTTACTCTGTCCATCAGGGCATTAAAAAAAAAAAATGTTCAATGCAGCTAAAACAGGTTTTTGAAAGTGCAAAGTAGGCCATTTGTTTCTCTGTTAAGTGATTATTCATTCATAACCACAGAATAGAGAATTTTAAGTTGGTAAGAAAAAAAAATTCTTCAGAAATTACCACCTTAGTGCAGTCTTTGCCACACCACCTTATTCTAAACACATTAAATTAGTTATTTGGCCTGTTGTATTGTCCTTTATGACGTCACTAAAAACAGTAGTTTCCTGTTTATGGAACGATTCTTCAATTTTGTTTGACTGCCAAGCAGCCAAATAATTAAAACGAAACTCATCCTCGGATCGTCGTTAAGCACGCGTGATCGGGACGGAATTTGAGAGCCAAAATTCTGCTAAAACCACAGGCTTTTTCAGTTTCATATTTTATCAGTTAGTGTACGAATATAACATTCAATTTGAAACACACTTCGATCACAGACCGACGTGACAGATAGAGGTGAAGCAGTTGCTTTCGCTTTGTGCACCGTTAAGGGTAATAATAGTATCATATAAAAGTACGCGGAAGAGATTCATACAAAACACCAGTCCTATCAGGGAGTTGACAGAGCTTCCGCGTTCTGCGTAAGACCCTTGTACGCACACGGTGGCAGCATACCAGGGGATAACAGGTTTTATGGTCACTGTATTGCTTTGAAACATGACCCATTCTCATAGCAGTGCATTCACATATATAACGCACAGTTTCACCACACACACTTGCAAAAGATGCAGATTACTTCTTTCGTGGAGAAGGGAAAAATACTTCCGAGTTGTTTATCCTAAGTTAGACAGCCAAACCCGGCTCGATCAGACTCAGCTCCAACACAAATCGCCAAGTTTCGAGATACAGCACTAGAGGCAAGTGTGCTACCTCTGCAACATCTGTCGGACCGAGCTGGGAAGTGGGTTCCAATTTACACATGCAGCATGTTCTGCCACATCAAGGCATAACCCTTTTATTCAAACACAAACAATAAATAGTCCCAGACTACACATATATATTGTAAAGATTCTGACTGAAGACTAGATTGCAAAGTGAACAAAAATTTCGCAAGGGCTGTAATTATTTGTAAAGCAAGGAGTGTACTGTACCCGTCCAAGTTTCATCGGGACAGAGTGGTAGTGCAGCCTCTCCTGAAAAAGACGTTTCGCTCCTAGCCAAACCTCATATTGCCAGGGAGTCTTCCGGCGGCTCTCCCTGAAAACATTTGGACAGTGTGCCAGAGATTAAGCAGTTTAGAGATATTTGTATACAGCAAAATTACATTATATTCATAGTCAAATGGCCAGTAGTTGCAACTTAAATAAAAAGACTTGCACACACGATTAGCCTTCTGATCTCGTGCAACGACTAACATACACGGCCTGTATTTGTAACCATGCAGCAACCATATCCAAGTATAGGATACCCTATGTGCTATTTGGTTATATTTTCTGTTTTGACATTTGCTAGTCTTATCTTCGACTATTTGCATGTATCCTACTATATTAATCAAGCGACACACAGTCCATGATGATACTTTCAAATCCTGTATTCGACCTTACTCTTTTACCTGCACTCTGTTTTAATTGTCCTTTACAAACTCATTTCGTACGGATTGATCTTTGGAACTTCAGTCAACTGCGTAGTCCTTCTTTCTCAATCACCCAAGGTCGGAGTTCATGCTCCAACATACTTGAACCATGTCAGGTCCTGTGCTTCTCCCTCTCTAAGCCTCTGTTCCAACCTCTTATCAGAGGGTCTGTACCCTAATTGATCACATTGCTTCCGTTCCCAAGCTGCTGAGCAAAGCCCAGATATGTTTAGTATCACGGGAAACTTTGGGCCACGAAATTAGATCTGTCTGCTGCAGACTTTAGCTCTGTGCCTCGCCTTCCCTAGTATAGTCAGTCTTCCTCTGTCTCTGACGATGCTCCGATTCTGCTACATTGGAGATCGGTGTCTGTCTGCTGTATGTTTGTCTCCGTTCCCCAGCAACCCTGATGCCCCTCACTTGGTCACCCCAAACCAATTCGGAATGCATTTGCTTCACTGTCTTGGACTTTGATGCTTAACAGTGTACGGTGCCTATACGTGCTGGACCCACCAACACCTTCGGAACTTATGACTGTTCTATATACGAGGCTCTCTCCGCAGATCAACGGACTCTTGCTTACTCTTTCTAAATGGGTGCGCACCAATTGACACCATGTCAGCTTGCGCTCTTGTAGTGCTTGGTTCACACTACGAGATGGTACAGAGTTGAGCAGCTAAACTCTTCTGGTGATAACGATCGGACTTGAACTCAGCTCGCTGTTTCATTTAAAACACAAATGGAAAGTATTCATTACGGGAGCTTTCAGTCAACTTTTTTTCTCTCCAAACTTGTCCACTCCTCAGCTCAAGACTCTTCTACCTGTTTCAATGGAATAAAGTTGAGAGTTATCTGCCAGTTAATCAGAGTCCAACTTCCAATGCGCAATTGTAACGCAATTCCAACTACGAGATTGCTTACTACTACAATCAAGCCTGCCCATCAACCATCAGCTCCTATATTGATTTGCTCATGCGGAATTTCTTCGACCAAGGGCAGAGTGACATGTCTTTCTGTCACAAGTTTCATTGCATCGCCTGCAGTCAACTTTTCTAGCAATCAGCTCGACCATCGTACACTTGCATACATTATTACAAGCAGATTCAAGAAAACTTATGCATTCTCTTCCTGTGAAGATGACCCACAATCAATTGCACCTGGAGTGCTCTGCACCAGCACATAAGCAGTAGTGAGGAATCATCTTAAGATATTAGCAGGCTCTCATTTGTGATCAAAACCAGGGCCCACTGCAGGCTCTTTCATGATCCCAAATTTATCACAGCCTTTCACCAATTAGCCATAAGCCTTCTAGGAGCTCGTTATGTTAGCACTGGTGCACATCCTGTTCCATTCCTTTCCTCGTAAAGATGAAGTCATGCTAGACACACTCAAGAAAAAGCACGAATTCTTTGAGCTACTCTTCACTCAAGAATGCCAAGGTTGCGCAATCGCGGTTCCATTCCTCTGTTATACTCTTTCCGACGATTAAGATGTTATTTGCTACGCTGCACTCTGTCTCAACTAACGTAGAATGCTTCCTTCACCTACCAAGTGTTAGAGGTTTCCAGCTGAACTGCTTACCCAAACAACTGGTCTAGGCACATAGTGCTTGTCCTCAAGACTGTGTAGTGTCATTTAATACCCAACCCCCCCCCTCCTCCTCTCTGTGGAGCAGTCAGTCACTTCCGTCTCGTACTTCATCCTTTGAACCAGAGAACAAGCGTTTTACTGTGGTCCTTTATCATGAGTTGAGGACGCCTTTTGCACCTCATTCCTTCACTTTACCTCTGCCATCCCAAAGGTGAAGGAAAGTCTATCGTTTTATTCACGCCCCATCGTCTGTCTGTCGTGCCACGATATCTCAAAAAATTGCAGATGGATCCGGATGAATGGTCATTGCTGTGGGCTCAGGTGCGGGTGTGTCTGGACTGTACAAGTAACAGAAACTGCATTGATTTTGGCGAGATCTGTCCCAGATCAGACACGAGTTATTTTAAATGATTCTTCACATCTCAAGAGAATGGGCTAGAAAATGATATGCTCAGCAATAATATTTGAAACAAATGTACTTGGGCACGAGTATTGTTCTCGTGGATCATGGCATTTCGTAGGAGCAGCGTATGAGCTCTACCCATACGTGCCTCTTCTCGTTCAACGTACTGCTTTGCTGTCCTGTCGCTTTCTCTCCCACGGCTCTATTTAGACAGTTCTTCTCTTTCATTACTTTTGCCGATCTTCCCACTACGTGTGTACCCTGTCAGAGATAGGTACACCGTTCCCTGCGTGTGTAAGAGGCCACTAAAAGGGGTTGGCTGTGCAGGAAGGGCATCGCGCGGCCCTACACAAACATCGCTACAAAAGGAAACACTCCTGAGTACAACTGAATGGCAGGTAACAGCCCCGAATACTCCGTTGGGGTTCTCACCCCCTTCGTAAAAACTCAAAGGGTGCAGGTCGACCTTGATCGAAGCAAAGGAGGAAATTTTTTCCATGTATTGAGACCAATCTTTGTTGCATCCCCACGTGAGGAGATCGGTTTTGAGTTTGTACATATGATGTAGGCGAACATACTTGACAGGAGATTGCTGGGAAGATGGTTAACATTCGGTACTAGAGAAGCCCAGTGGACTTTTGTGTGCAGACAAGTGGAGTAGCCTGGTGTGAGAATTGAAAGGGTAGGCAGTGGCTCACAGAAAGTACAAGTTTATGTCAGGCATCGCGGTAGCACAGAAGGATGCATGGGTGTTGGTGTCATGTCTTTCTGCAGGAGTTTCGTTAGACGACGATTATTGTACCGAGTACGTGACTAGAGCGAGTGGAAAGGTGATGATGTGAGAATCGTGATTGGAAAGCTTGGTGAATACGTCATCTCGCGGATTATGCCCGCAGGCCGTGCTCGAAGCGAGAAAGAGAAGAACATGTTCTGGCTGTGTGCGATGGAGAAGTTGATGGAAATGTGAAAGATGAAGGAAGTTTGTTGTGTTGGAGGAGATTGAATGGACAGTGGGAAGGGTCCAGACGGGTTTGAGGAGTCCAGTGGCGGTTTAGATATGGTGTGAGAAATGAAAGAGGTGAAAGGATCTTGGAGTTTGCTGATGGAAGGCTATGTTTGCATTTTGCAATCTTCAATTCCGGAGAAAGCGGATAATATCAGCTATTAACATACCGTCAGGTGGGTCGACGACAACCGATTGACTACTAGCAATGGTGCGTCGGCTTAGATAGGGGAACCGGAACACAAGTTCCCGAGGGACACAAAGGTGCATCCAGTGAGCCGTAGCAAGGGACGTTCGAGCACACCTGGTTGTTCTGGATATAGAAAGGTGCGGGAGATTCAGCGGGTGAAGTACCCAAACGAGGATGAATGGTGGAGGTGAAAGAGGCGACCCAGTGAAGGAAGCCCATAAGAGAGAGGCTGAAGTATGGTTGAAGATGATTGGTTGAGCTTGAAAGTGTGGATGTCCATGAAAGATAGTCATGGGAGCCGTTGGTGAGATGTGGATGACAAAAGGACCACCGAGCACTCGGAAACATCGGTGGTAGGGTGATGAAGTTATCCTCTCT
>CM068963.1:41936237-41948613 GCA_035128595.1 Eptatretus atami | reverse complement strand
CCTCCAGCTCACCTTCCTCCGAGCTGGGGTATTAATAAAGGCGATTGCCACCATCTCTGTCTGCGTGTGTCTGTTTGTGGCGCCAGTCTGGATAAGTAGAATTGTTACGTGCATGCTCATTTGTTCATCCCGCATAGAATCAGCTGTAGGCTTTTTGCTCGTGTCTTGTCCCCATCCCCCATTGACTGCTTACGTGCTTGTTTAAAATAAATCCCCATTGTTTGAATGTCAGCTGCTCGTTGCGTCATTTTCTACCATTGACTGCCACGGCACGTATCGGGAATTAACTGGCTTTTAAGCCGATAAAAGTGATAATCGGGTCCGACGGGCTTTGGCGAATTAAAACCGCTCGGCTTCGCACACGGAACGAGCACGCTTAAGCGGCTCGTTTTCGTACAGGTTCCGTCGAGGTATAAATCTCGGTATTTCTGTCCGCTGAATAGTTAGGTATATCGATAATTCGGCGATTGACCCTGTAGCGCGTGGACAGAATAATTGACTAGTTTATGATGCGTTAAGGCATCCGTGGCTGGATTCCGGGGTTGGTCCGGAAAGCCACGACTGGATTGCGGCCTTCGGTGGGCGCGCGACCGCGATTTGGCTAAAACGGTCGTCCGCACGCCGAACGTGGCAGAAACGCATAACAATAGAATAAACCAATGTCACCCGTAGGGTGATCCGTATCTTGCCAAAAGGTGACACGTGTGACTTCTTTAAGGTCACACTGAGGTGAACAGAGCTGCTATCCTCCAGGAGCGACTCCTTGAGGAATATCTGCCTACGAGAGATTCCGATGAGAATCGTTCTACAGAGTAACCATGAAAAATATGCGTTTGCCTCAAAACGTCACCAAATCACGTCATAATGTCTCAAGCTTGATATATCTAGAAAGCACTCATCGAGGTGTTCAATTTGAGGTACTACACGATATGGTTCCTAAAACTTGAAATTTGACCTTGGGGTCAAATATGTTTGACCTTAGGCGTTAACCATGAAGGTCAAGGCCAATCGCCACCAAAAATTAATCAGCTGAATGCCAGACCATGAACTATATTCCCATGAAGTTTGAAGACTATCCGATCAAAATTACTCAAAAAAGAAGGGTTTCGTCGACTCCCCTGATTTGCGACAAAGTGACTTGACTTTTACCTTGACCTTCAAAATTTTATGGCCTGAAAGGGACCTCCATAGGCCTCTGATATGCAAAGTTACAAAAATTTCCAATGAAAACTGTGGTCTGCAGAATTTTTTTTTCGTGATTACAGACAGACAAACAAACAAAAAATAAAAAATAAAAAAAAAACATACAGACTGACTAACATATCTTGCAAAAACTTCGTTTTGGCAAGATAATAAACCATGCTGTTTTTACCTTGGTGCTCTTTTGCTTAAAAATCAGTTTCAGGAATTTTCTTGCCGTTAACTGTGACCATATCGATGTACATTTTGACATCGTAAAAGGAATTGCCGAATTGCTTTGGATGAAAGGTATGTTAAATTGTCATGTCCACTGCTTTGACTTTCACCACTAGGTAGGCTCCATCAGTGGAGAGACTATTGGTTTGCTCTCGTATCTGTAGAGCATCGTCTGCTTTGACCAGACAGGCCCACTTGGAATGGCAGTCTGTTACATCAGCTGCACTTGTCGATGGTCTCAGCTCGGGTCGCCCAATTGCTGCAGTTCCTTCGTGCTGTTTTTTCCCCCTATGACTTGCTATAGCTTTGCCTCAGCTCTTTTGAGGCCCTTTGTCCAGTTCCTGCTTCTCTGGCTCCGACCAAGCATTTCCCACCCTTCAACATCAATGTCCAGAGTTTTCATGTCCTGTTTGCATACGTCCTTGAAGCGGAGATAAGGATGTCCAGCAGCTCTTGACAGAGGCCTTCTCTCCGTATGGATATCTTTGGGGATCCTTCCATCTTCATTTGTGGACATGCCCAAGCCAGCGAAGTTGGTGTTTTCTGAGCAGTGTGAACTTTTTCGGAGTCTGGGCATGTATGAGGACTTCGATGTTGGGGATTTGATCTATGCATGAAATCCCAAGTATGTGTCTCAGGATACGCATGTGGAAGGAGTTGTCTTCCTTTTTAGGTCATCTCTACCGAGATGACCTAATAAAGCCGACCAAATGTCCGTCCGTCCGTACGTCCGTCAATTTTTCTTTCCGATCTTGATGAAACTTAGTATGTGGGTAGAGGTCGATGAGTGTTGCACAACGATATAACTTTTGTCCGGGTTCAAGGTCGGACGAGGTCACGAGTCACGTAAGTTATAAAAATCGCCATTTTCAAAACCTATCTAGTCTGCCATTCTACAAGATATTCGGCAACTGTTTATTGATTATGATAGTTAAAATTATCTTGTATCTAACCGGACAGATTTTTGAATTTCCGTCCCGTTTGGCGCCACGTAACCTGGAAGATGGTCAAAAACACCTCCCGGTACAAAGAAAACTTTTTACTTCCGATCTTGATGAAATTTGGTATGTGGGTAGAGGTCGATGAGTGATACCCAACGACATATTTTTTTCCCAGATTCGAGGTCAGGGTCAAGGTCACGGTTCACAAAAGTTTGTAAAGTCGCCATTTTCAAAACCTATCTTGTCTGTCATTTTAGGAGATATCTGGCAACGGTTAATCGATTATGATAGTAAAAAACATTATAGAGATGACCATCACCCCCACACGGGGGTAATTTTTAATTTTTCTTTTTTTTTTCTTTTTCTTTCTTTCTTGATTTGAGAGTAGTGTGTCTAAGACGCTCTGCTGTACAAAAGTGTGCTGAGAATGCAGGCTCTGTAGACTGCCACTTTGGTGTGTATGGTCAGTTTGATGTTACCCCATACCCTCTTTGCAAGCCTGGCCAGAGTGTTGGAGGCTCATCCGATTCGTCTGATGTCACCTTCCAGCAATTGGTTGTCGGTGATGTTGGAACCCAGGTAAACAAACTGGTGGACAACTTCCAGCTCATAGTTGTTGATGGTAATGGCAGGAGGTTCTTCAACATCTTCACTTGTCACTTTAGTCTTTTTCAGGCTAATTGTCAGACTGAAATCCTGGCATGCCTGTGAGATGTGGCCCATGAGACTTTGTATTTTGCCCTCTGAATGGGCAGTCACTGCAGCATCATTGGCAAACAGCATGTCTCTATTGAGTGCCACACACACTTTGGTTTTTGCTTTCAGCCAATAGATGTTGAACAGCTTCCATCAGACTCGTATGCAGGTAAATTCCTTCAGTTGATGATCCAAAGGCATGTTTCAGCAAGCGTGCAAAAAAGATCAAATACTCTGACTGCTACTGGACCAGATGGCATCAGCTTGCATGTCCTAAAAACCTGCTCTGCTGGTCTTGCACATCCTCTTTCTGTCCTTTTCACCCTGTCATGCTAGGGCTATGCTGACTTGAATGGTGCTTAGCGCACACTTGCACCCGAGTTCGATGCCTGAACGTCCAGATCCAAGTGTCTGTAATGGGTTCGTTGCGCCCATTCCCTGTTTACTCCAAATGGCAGTGGTGGGCATCCGTAGTGGTTGTGATTGAGGCGATTGTAGCGGCAGCGTATTGATAATTGTGGCGTGGTGGTTCGTCTTGGTTGTGATTAGGCGTCGATGGCAAATGTACAGCGAGCTTGGGCTATGTTACAATGTGGTGGTGGTTATAATAAAGGTGTTTTGAGGTTGTGTGATTGTTGTGACATTTGTGAGTAGAGTATGGTGAAGGTTGTAGTGATTTGCCCGTTGGATAGTGGTGCGTGATTCAAACGGGGATTTACCGTGCATATGCAAATTAACTGTGTGAATGCATGCTTTTGTGAAGGAGAGATTCATGTGCAGGATTAAGATGGGGAAAATAATGGGGAAAAACTACCAATCCCACAACGCATATTGGCCCGTAAACCCATTACACATAAGGGAAGGGCTACTGAAACAAATAATAACTAAATAACTATCTCCGAAACTGCGATATGTTGTGTGCCATTGCTTTGGGGAATGACTTTCGCAGAACCGTCACAATATACAGGGGACTGCAAAAGTAGGTATACAGTAATGAAATGAATTCTAGTATTAAATGAATCCAAGCACCACTATTATAATACTGGTAATACTTACTGGTATAATCCTTACTGTATGCCTACTTTTGCAGCCCCCTGTATATTGTATATGATGATTAATATCATTTTCCGACCTGAAATGAACGCTGTGATGTCACCACCACAAGGTACGTTCTGTCTGCTGCCCTGGAAGAGCTATCTCGCAGATCTCTCTCTCCAGCTCACCTTCCCTCCGAGCTGGGGGTATTAATAAAGGCGATTGCCACCATCTCTGTCTGCGTGTGTCTGTTTGTGGCGCCAGTCTGGATAAGTAGAATTGTTACGTGCATGCTCATTTGTTCATCCCGCATAGAATCAGCTGTAGGCTTTTTGCTCGTGTCTTGTCCCCATCCCCCCATTGACTGCTTACGTGCTTGTTTAAAATAAATCCCCATTGTTTGAATGTCAGCCTGCTCGTTGCGTCATTTTCTACCATTGACTGCCACGGCACGTATCGGGAATTAACTGGCTTTTTAAGCCGATAAAAGTGATAATCGGGTCCGACGGGTTTGGCGAATTAAAACCGCTCGGCTTCGCACACGGAACGAGCACGCTTAAGCGGCTCGTTTTCGTACAGGTTCCGTCGAGGTATAAACTCTCGGTATTTCTGTCCGCGTGAATAGTTAGGTATATCGATAATTCGGCGATTGACCCTGTAGCGCGTGGACAGAATAATTGACTATTTAAGTGATGGCGTTAGCCCCAGATCCGGGCTGGATTCCGGGGTTGAGTAGTAACCGGAAAGCCACGACTTGGATTTGCGGCCTTCGGTGGGCGCGCGACCGCGATTTGGCTAAAACGGTCGTCCGCACGCCGAACGTGGCAGAAACGCATAACAATAGAATAAACCAATGTCACCCGTAGGGTGATCCGTATCTTGCCAAAAGGTGACCACGTGTGACTTCTTTTAAGGTCACACTGAGGTGAACAGAGCTGCTATCCTCCAGGAGCGACTCCTTGAGGAATATCTGCCTACGAGAGATTCCGATGAGAATCGTTCTACAGAGTAACCATGAAAAATATGCGTTTGCCTCAAAACGTCACCAAATCACGTCATAATGTCTCAAGCTTGATATATCTAGAAAGCACTCATCGAGGTGTTCAATTTGAGGTACTACACGATATGGTTCCTAAAACTTGAAAATTTGACCTTGGGGTCAAATATGTTTGACCTTAGGCGTTAACCATGAAGGTCAAGGCCAATCGCCACCAAAATTAATCAGCTGAATGCCAGACCATGACTATATTCCCATGAAGTTTGAAGACTATCCGATCAAAATTACTCAAAAAAGAAGGGTTTCGTCGACTCCCCTGATTTGCGACAAAGTGACTTGACCTTTGACCTTGACCTTCAAAATTTTATGGCCTGAAAGGGACCTCCTAGGCCTCTGATATGCAAAGTTACAAAAATTTCCAATGAAAACTGTGGTCTGCAGAATTTTTTTTTCGTGATTACAGACAGACAAACAAACAAAAAATAAAAAAAAAAAAAATAAAAAAAAACATACAGACTGACTAACATATCTTGCAAAAACTTCGTTTTGGCAAGATAATAAACCATGCTGTTTTTACCTTGGTGCTCTTTTGCTTAAAAATCAGTTTTCAGGAATTTTTCTGCCGTTAACTGTGACCATATCGATGTACATTTTGACATCGTAAAAGGAATTGCCGAATTGCTTTGGATGAAAGGTATGTTAAATTGTCATGTCCACTGCTTTGACTTTCACCACTAGGTAGGCGTCCATCAGTGGAGAGACTATTGGTTTGCTCTCGTATCTGTAGAGCATCGTCTGCTTTGACCAGACAGGCCCACTTGGGAATGGCAGTCTGTTACATCAGCTGCACTTGTCGATGGTCTCAGCTCGGGTCGCCCAATTGCTGCAGTTCCTTCGTGCTGTTTTTTCCCCCTATGACTTGCTATAGCTTTGCCTCAGCTCTTTTGAGGCCCTTTGTCCAGTTCCTGCTTCCTCTGGCTCCGACCAAGCATTTCCCACCCTTCAACATCAATGTCCAGAGTTTTCATGTCCTGTTTGCATACGTCCTTGAAGCGGAGATAAGGATGTCCAGCAGCTCTTGACAGAGGCCTTCTCTCCGTATGGATATCTTTGGGGATCCTTCCATCTTTCATTTGGTGGACATGCCCAAGCCAGCGAAGTTGGTGTTTTCTGAGCAGTGTGAACTTTTTCGGAGTCTGGGCATGTATGAGGACTTCGATGTTGGGGATTTGATCTATGCATGAAATCCCAAGTATGTGTCTCAGGATACGCATGTGGAAGGAGTTGTCTTCCTTTTTAGGTCATCTCTACCGAGATGACCTAATAAAGCCGGACCAAATGTCCGTCCGTCCGTACGTCCGTCAATTTTTCTTTCCGATCTTGATGAAACTTAGTATGTGGGTAGAGGTCGATGAGTGTTGCACAACGATATAACTTTTGTCCGGGTTCAAGGTCGGACGAGGTCACGAGGTCACGTAAGTTATAAAAATCGCCATTTTCAAAACCTATCTAGTCTGCCATTCTACAAGATATTCGGCAACTGTTTATTGATTATGATAGTAAAAAATATTATCTTGTATCTAACCGGACAGATTTTTGAATTTCCGTCCCGTTTGGCCGCCACGTAACCTGGAAGATGGTCAAAAACACCTCCCGGTACAAAGAAAACTTTTTACTTCCGATCTTGATGAAATTTGGTATGTGGGTAGAGGTCGATGAGTGATACCCAACGACATATTTTTTTCCCAGATTCGAGGTCAGGGTCAAGGTCACGAGTTCACAAAAGTTGTGAAAGTCGCCATTTTCAAAACCTATCTTGTCTGTCATTTTAGGAGATATCTGGCAACGGTTAATCGATTATGATAGTAAAAAACATTATAGAGATGACCATCACCCCCACACGGGGGTAATTTTTAATTTTTCTTTTTCTTTTTCTTTTTCTTTCTTTCTTGATTTGAGTAGTGTGTCTAAGACGCTCTGCTGTACAAAAGTGTGCTGAGAATGCAGGCTCTGTAGACTGCCACTTTGGTGTGTATGGTCAGTTTGATGTTACCCCATACCCTCTTTGCAAGCCTGGCCAGAGTGTTGGAGGCTCATCCGATTCGTCTGATGTCACCTTCCAGCAATTGGTTGTCGGTGATGTTGGAACCCAGGTAAACAAACTGGTGGACAACTTCCAGCTCATAGTTGTTGATGGTAATGGCAGGAGGTTCTTCAACATCTTCACTTGTCACTTTAGTCTTTTTCAGGCTAATTGTCAGACTGAAATCCTGGCATGCCTGTGAGATGTGGCCCATGAGACTTTGTATTTTGCCCTCTGAATGGGCAGTCACTGCAGCATCATTGGCAAACAGCATGTCTCTATTGAGTGCCACACACACTTTGGTTTTTGCTTTCAGCCAATAGATGTTGAACAGCTTCCCATCAGACCTCGTATGCAGGTAAATTCCTTCAGTTGATGATCCAAAGGCATGTTTCAGCAAGCGTGCAAAAAAGATCCCAAATACTCTGACTGCTACTGGACCAGATGGCATCAGCTTGCATGTCCTAAAAACCTGCTCTGCTGGTCTTGCACATCCTCTTTCTGTCCTTTTCACCCTGTCATGCTAGGGCTATGCTGACTTGAATGGTGCTTAGCGCACACTTGCACCCCGAGTTCGATGCCTGAACGTCCAGATCCAAGTGTCTGTAATGGGTTCGTTGCGCCCATTCCCTGTTACTCCAAATGGCAGTGGTGGGCATCCGTAGTGGTTGTGATTGAGGCGATTGTAGCGGCAGCGTATTGATGAGTTGTGGCGTGGTGGTTCGTCTTGGTTGTGATTGAGGCGTCGATGGCAAATGTACAGCGAGCTTGGGCTATGTTACAATGGTGTGGTGGTTATAATAAAGGTGTTTTGAGGTTGTGTGATTGTTGTGACATTTGTGAGTAGAGTATGGTGAAGGTTGTAGTGATTTGCCCGTTGGATAGTGGTGCGTGATTCAAACGGGGATTTACCGTGCATATGCAAATTAACTGTGTGAATGCATGCTTTTGTGAAGGAGAGATTCATGTGCAGGATTAAGATGGGGAAAATAATGGGGAAAAACTACCCAATCCCACAACGCATATTGGCCCGTAAACCCATTACACATAAGGGAAGGGCTATCTGAAACAAATAATAACTAAATAACTATCTCCGAAACTGCGATATGTTGTGTGCCATTGCTTTGGGGAATGACTTTCGCAGAACCGTCACAATATACAGGGGACTGCAAAAGTAGGTATACAGTAATGAAATGAATTCTAGTATTAAATGAATCCAAGCACCACTATTATAATACTGGTAATACTTACTGGTATAATCCTTACTGTATGCCTACTTTTGCAGCCCCCTGTATATTGTATATGATGATTAATATCATTTTCCGACCTGAAATGAACGCTGTGATGTCACCACCACAAGGTACGTTCTGTCTGCTGCCCCTGGAAGAGCTATCTCGCAGTGCTAATTACAAAGATGTAATTTCAGGCACTGTCACAAGTGCATGGAAAATGCAGTAACTGACCAGTTTCACCCTCATTAGGGCATCAAGGCAAGATAACAAGCTTCCATATACTCATGACTGAAAACCTTGCTGTTATATTCCAGATAATGTGTGACTCCAAACAGTGGTGAAAGCGCCGGAACCGAGTCCCATACAGCCCTTGCTGCACGGGACCGGAAGCGATAAGTGCTGCCTGCCATGCGGAACATTATCTCTTGCTTTAACAAGCACAATCTGGAGTCTTCATTGTATGTGGTCGGGCGCAATGATGGTGATTAATGTCATTCTCCGACCTGAAACAAATGCCGTGACATAACTGCCACAATGTTTGTTCTGTCTGTGGCCCCTGGAAGAGCTATCTCGCAGCACTAATGACAAAGAGGTAATTTCAGATACTGTCACAAGTGCATGGAAAATGCAGTTACCAAATGGTTTTGCCCTTCTTTGGGGCATCATCAACTCGACAGCAAGCTTTCATACACCTTCTGGGAGCTGCAAACAGAACGTACGTTGTGGCGTTGATATCACGGCGTTTGTTTCATGTTGGAGGACGACATTAATGATTATCATTGCACCCAACTGCATCCAATGATGACTCCAGGTTGTGCTTGGTAAAGCGAGACGTAATGCTCCGCATGGCAGGCAGCACTTATCGCTCCCGGAACCGTGCAGAAGGGCTACATGGGACTTTGTTCCGGTGCTTTCACCACACACTGCGTGCCATTTTGGCAATATAAATGATCTTGCAGAGATTTTTCCATCTCCCTCATTCTCACCATCAAAATAGTCGCATTGAGAAGGGATTTTACAACGTTAGAATATAACTGCTAAGTCATAGACCATGTCTGTTTTCCTTGTACTGTTTTGTTGTAATCTTTCTTTCCTTTTGTTTGCACTCTTTTAAACCCCAGGTCAGCCTGTGACTGGCTGTGTGCTGTCTGTTCCTGCTTGGTTCTCACAGTCGGCACGAAGAGCTCTGCTCCGAGCTGCTCAGCTTGTGCAATTGCCCGTTCTTCAGTTGCTTTCCAGTCCTGCTGCTGTGGCTCTGCATTATGGTGCTTTCAGTACACAAGAAATCACTACAAAGCCATCAGTAAGTGCAACAGAGGGAATCCAAGTTGTTGATGGAATGTAGAGGAAGTATAAATGGGCATGAGAGAGTTTCTTTTATCGATTATTTTGATCATTATTATTTTTGTACACCATCCATCCATCCATCCATTGGGACCATACTCAGTGCATAGCGTTGGTACTGTCTAAGCGGTCACCTTGGCTATTGGACACAAACCTGGATGGGTCGCCACTCCGACACAGTATACCAGCAAGCTGGCACTCATTTTTACCGACCTCGGAAGGATGACAGGCAGAGTCAACCCCACCTGGTGTTAATTCAACAGCCGAGTGGGATTTGAACTCAGGATCCTAGGATCCCACTGCTCCTTCCCAATTCCATATCCAGATGCATGACGTCATCGCCAGGTGTCGAAGGAAGGGAGTATTCAGTTTTTACTCCATTTGTTTTCTTTCTTTCTTGTCCAGCCGACATCTCAGCCATCCTTTGAGCTTGGAAGCTGAAATTTGGGGACAAAAGTGAATATGTGCTTTGGCAAAAACGTTGTTTTTAAATGTATTAATTACTTAATTATCGATTTACTAACTCCTTATTTATTTGCTTTCTCATTTGGGCAATATCTCGGGCACTTTTTGAGCTCGGAAGCTGATATTTGGACACGACGGTGAACAAGTGATTTGGTTATAAAGAGTACTTTTGATTTATCGATTTTTCATTTTTTTTGATGAATTACTTTTCAAAAAGTTATAGATTCGGATGAAACAGTGGTGGTTTAGGTATGCGATAAGGCAATTGATTGAGAAATTAATTATTTGACTTTTTTTTTTAATGCAATTAATCAATCAACCATTGTCCACCGCTCCCTTCCAATTCCCTCCATCTGCTGAAGGCACCCCGGCAATGTCGTGTGCTGGAGGATTAATTTATTTATTTGGCATGGGGGAGGTGCACTTTGAATGTACCTCTACTTGTATGGAATTGGGAAGGAGCGGTGTACGTCATCGCCGGGCGCCAAAGGGAGTACCCAGTTTTCACTCCGTTTTCTTGTTTGTTTGATTGGGCGATATCTCAGCCATCCTTTTTGCTAGGAAGCTGAAATTTGGGACGAAAGTGAAGATTTGCTTTGGCAAAAATGTTATTTTTTTGATTCATCAATTAATTGATTAATTACTTGATTATTATCGATTTATTAATTACTCATTTATTTTTTCTCATAATTTTCAAAAAGCTACAGATTGGGATGAGACGATGGTGGTTTAGGTATGCAATTCGCCGATTGATCAAGGAATTATTTTACAATTATTATTTATTTATTTTAATTACTCAATTAATCACTTGTACACCACTCCCAATTTGCCTCCATGTGCTGGTGCTTTCGGCACCCTAGCAATGTTGCGCACTGGGGGATATGTTATTAGCGCGCCTGTTCGAAGAACAGAGCTATAGCGATACCCCCGGCGTGAGCGTGAGCGTTAGCGTGAAAATGTTAAAGTTTTTGGTGCAAGTTATTTAGAAGCTTGCCATTCATTTAATATGTGTACTAGGATGCTGATATTTGGGGTATATTATTGATGTAGTGAAGTGGAAATAAAAAAATAATTTCAAATGTTTTAAATTTTTGACCTGTTTTGAACTTAACTTTTTTGTAGACCATCATGTTAAAGTTTTTGGTGCAAGTTATTTAGAAGCTTGCCATTCATTTAATATGTGACTAGGATGCTGATATGGCATGGAGGTTCCTTTGGGTATACTATTGGTGTAGTGAAGTTAAAATAAAAAATAATTTCAAATGTTTAAATTTTGACCTGTTTTGAACTTAACTTTTTGTTAGCACATCAACGTTTAAGTTTTTGGTGCAAGTTATTTTTTAGAAGCTTGCCATTCATTTAATATGTGTACTAGATGCTGATATTTTGCATGAGGTTCCTTTGGGGTATACTATTGGTTTAGTGAAGTTGAAATTAACAAATGATTAAAAAATTTTTTTTAATTTCAACCTAAGATGGTGTCAAAGCCACCCAATGCTCGCCTGTTATTACTAGACGCTTGCCATTCATTTAATATGTGTACTAGTTTACTGATTACAATATACAAATACATATATTGCTTTAAAATTATTTGGATCAGACTTCACTGCAATGCTTTATAAAAAAATATTATTAAACTAGTCTTTTAAAAACGATAAATGTATAAACAGGCGAGCATTGGGTGGCTTTGACACCAACTCTCTGGTATTTATTTGGCATGGGGGCGGTGCAATTTGAACATACCTCCTACTTGTTAAAAAATTTTTTTTAAAGTAAATTCATTTTTTTCTCCCCCCCCCCCCCCCTTGCTGGTGCTAACTTTTCACCATTTTGTAACTGTCTCATTCATCCTCCATAAACCACATGCCTTTAATCCTGCTACCAAATTTCCATCTTTTTCTCCTCTCATCCTGCCTGGCTTTGGCTCTTCTTTTTCTTCTACTTCTCTAGACTGTTCTCTTTGCTGATGTTGGAGCAACTGGAACCACAGTCACTGTTGTGCAGTACGTCGTGTCTGCAGAGAAAAATGGGAAAACTCCGAGCTTAAAGATACTTGGACAAAGGTTTGCTGCCGATATTTTCTAGCTTTCGGGTTTCTACCTCTTGAGATGTATTGTAGCGGGCCTGGCGTCGGCGACGAGCACGACCGCTAGATGGAGCCGAAGAG
>CM068963.1:41902695-41919714 GCA_035128595.1 Eptatretus atami | reverse complement strand
GATCAGGCGATCAGATAAGAGGAAGCTTAGAACAGAAGAGAAATATCTAAAAAAAACTAAGGGAATATGGTAAGACAGTGGATGAAATGAGGAAGGAAGAATGTGAAAGAGGTGTGGAGATGAGAAAGGAATTAGTACTCTTTCTTGCATCTCATTCTTTTAATCTTGCTTCTTGCTTCTAACTGCTCGATCTGCACAGTTGGTTTCTTAAACATTTCATTCTCCGTTCTCTTTCTTCCTCACTTAACATCCTCAGCTCGTTTTGTAACTCAGAAGCTTTTTTTCGAATTCCTCTCTCACTCCTCACACTCCCAACCTTGCTTTGGCTTCTAACTGTTTCGATCTGCACAGTGGGGTTCCTTAACGTTTCATTCTCCATCCTCGTTCTTTTCCTTCTTAACATCCTCATTTCGTTTTGTAATTATCTCTCTCCTCTTTGGTTGTTTCTGTAACTCAGAAGCTTTTTTTTTTCAAATTCCTTTCTCATCTCCACACCTCTTTCACATTCTTCCTTCCTCATTTATCCACTGTCTTACCATATTCCCTTAGTTTTTTTTAATATTTCTCTTCTGTTCTAAGCTTCCTCTTATCTGATCGCCTGATTCTATCTTTTTCTTCAGTTGTTGCAATTTCAAATCGTGTTTCCGTTTTCTTTTCTTTTTAGCTTTGTTTTCCATTCTTCTGCAAGGTTCTTCTATCCCCGGGAGTTACTAATTTGCTCTTCCTCTATTCTTCGTTCAGTTCGCCCTTCTCATGTTCCAATCATGGTTACTCCACTTCTACTTTACTCATTTCTCCCTGTAGTTCTTTTGAACTGTCTTGACTTTTCCAACAATTCTTCTTCCTTTGCTCCAGGTGTTTCTCACCTCTTTCTATCTCTGTTCCAGGCTCCCCCTTATCTGATTCCTGATCTTACCTCTTCTTCATAAGTTCCAATTCCCGATCGTGTTCACATTTTTTTTCCAGCTTTTTTTCCATTCTTCTCCAAGTTCTCTCTATTCCGGAGTTACTAATTTCGCTCTCCTCTATTCTTTCGTTCAGTTCGCTCCTCTCATGTTCAACCTCGGGTAAACCCTTCCTTTCAGTTGTTTCAATTCCAAATCGTGTTCACATTTTCCCTTTTCTACCTTTTTTTCCCATTCTTCCTCCAAGTTCTTCCTATCCCGAGAATTACTAATTTGCTCCTCCTCTTTTCTTTTATTCAGTTCGCTCGTCTTTCGTAACAAAAACCCACGCAACCAATCACTTGCGTCGTTTCCTTATGTAGTTCCTCGACTGTGCTGGCTAAATCCTCATTCAGCTCCCAAATTCGTTCCTCTGCATCGGCCAACGTTGTGCTTCCGTGTGCACATAATCCTCATGAACCGCAGTCTGCGTTGCCAAGTCTTTTCAACCCCCGAATTCGTTCCGTGCCTCGTCCAATTCAATTTGTAATGTACTGCCGTCGCCCTGCCTCGCCTGCCATGCCCCCGTGGTTTGAACCGGTGGGCGGGAGTGTTCCCCCGCCGTTCCGTGCGGCTCGTTGCGCTATTAATAGCGGCCCGCTCACGCTCGGCCGCGCTAGGTGCGCGCGCGCCATCTTGCGACTCCGAGTTTGTTTGCTGGAAAAATTCCTGCACAGGCCACTCCCACTGACTACAATCAGTGGTGAGGTTATAAATAATAAAATGGAGAACCAGATACAATGTTGCCGTGTTTCCCAACCTTCTGGTATGGGTCCAATGGCGATGGCGTCCTCGATCATGTTTCTAACATTTCTACATCTATATAGTAATCCACCCTGCTCCCTGTTCGCCCTTGAAGCACCATCTTTGCTTCTCGACAATTTAAAAAGCTCGTAATTTGGGAACACAGAGGGTTGCTTCGACAACCCTTGGTCCAGTTCCGTTAATTTGGTTTGGAGGGGAATGAATCTGTTCCCACTCCTTGACAACAGTGTTACGAATCTGCCACCCGCCCAGGTGCGAACAGCCGCTTTAGCCAATGGCGGCCGTCTCGCCCACCGGAGGACATTCAGTCGCAGACTTTCCGGAACAACGCCGAAAACCAGTCATGGTGTGCTCCAAGCGCACACCACGGCCTAGTCAGCAGTCTCCCCGCGAATACTTTGGTATATCGATAATTCGGCCGATTTGACCCTGTCACACGCGGGTAGAAATGACTACACCGTGGAGCGGATTAAGAACCTACCCGTTCTTCACGGATTTAAGAAAACCCGTGACTGGTTTCGGCTTGTTCCGGAAGTCGCGACTGAATTGTCCGTCCGGGTGCCGAGACGGTCGCCATGCTAAAGCGGCTGTTCGCACTGCTGGCGGTGGCTCAGATTCGTAACAATATATAGTATTATATGTATATATATATATATATACACAGGGGCTGCAAATAGTAGGTATACAATGAGAATAAAATAAAACGTGCGCACAAAACTTATTTTATTGATTATACAACTGCATGGATCAATAATAACGATAGCAATGAAGTGAGATAACATGATTTAATCCTCTCAAAGATGTTCAAGACTGTTTTTCCCACGCCAATCAATTCAACTATTATATACTGGTTTAATACTGGTATACATCCTTAAATGTATTACCTACTTTTGTCCAGCCTTCCCTGCTAGATATACACATCAACAATATATTATACTAGTAGGTGTTTTGTTGTAGATGTTTCGGCCCGTAGGCGTGCGGCGCTACGCCTTAGCCCAATGGCGGCCTGCGCGCGCCGCTCCGAGATACGGGTTAATCGTTAGCGTCGCAAGTCTTCCGGAATCAAGCGCGTGAACCTCGTAAGGGACGTGGACAGCTACGGTGTTCTTTAAACACCCAGATGGAAGCCAGCCAATCTCCTTCTGTCCCAGCTGGGTTTCCTACATGTGGTCGACGCGAATTGTTGATGTCCAACAATTATCTCTGCGCGGGGGCGGCGTACAATTGAAATTGGCCGGGATGTTATTAACCTGGTCACCGGGACTGCAGTTTACGAAAAGCGAGCGCTTAAGCAGCCAGGTGGTCCGTTATTGCGATTTGCCGAGCGTTTATAATCGCCCAAATCTCGCGTCGGAACCAGATTGTGCGTTTTAATCGTTGAATTAATCAGGGTCCAGCTAAATTTGGGGCGAGAGACGCAATCATTGGCAGTCTTTAAATGCTAGAAAGTGACACAACAGCAGTAATCAACATGTCACGCGGTAACTGTAGTCAAATGACGCAAGGTGTACCACGAGTGACTGTATCTTCCAAGATGAACCGGTTGCTAGTCACACTGAGGTGGAACAGAGCCGCTTATCCAGACCGAGGCGACTTCCTGTGAGGATATCTTGCCTACGAGAGATTTCCGATGAAGAATCGTTTCTAACAGAGTAAGCGCATGAAAAAATATGTTTGCCTCAAATTAAACGTCACCAAAATTACGTCATATATGTCTTCAAGTTGAACATATTAGAAAGCACTCATGGCGAGGTGTCAAGTTTGAGGTATGACACGTAGATGGTTCCTAAAAACGGTTGAAAATTTACCTTGGGTCAAGATGAGTGTGTTTGATCCTCCAGCGCACCAACACATGGAAGTGTCGAAGGGCTGGAGATCGCTGACCAAAAAACTAATCAGGGGGCTATCTCGTCGGCCATGACTCAGCATATACCTATCCCATAAGGTTGTGAGAGCGATTCGTGATTTTTTTAAAATTACTCCAGAAAAATAAGGGTTTGCGTCGGCTCCTCCTGATTTGCGACAAGAGTTGACCGTTTGGGGGACTTCTATACAATTTAATGCGATGAAAGGGACCGTGCTATGGCCTGCTGATATGCGAAGTTAACAAAAATTTCCAATGTAGACGTGTGCTCTGCCAGAATTTTTATACGGGAATTCAGACGAACAAAAAAAAATCAAACCAAACAAAAAACATGACAGGAGCTGAACGCACATATTTGCAAAACTTCGTGTGTTGGCAAGATAAAAATGGGTGGATATTATTTCAATATGCGTTAATATGCAAATGGAGGAGTGGGGGAATGGAGACAGGTACACGAGAAAAGAACCTACGAGCTTTCGAGTTTCTCTGCATTTGTGTAAGTACAGGCCACGGTTATACAGTTTGTTTAACTTTTGGTACGGCACAAGGCCGCCACAGAGGACCTTTTCATTCTGCAAAGGACCCACGAAAGTAAAGATGACATGTCGCTCGTAACCTTTATTATTTTGCTCAGCGGAGCCGGGATGGACATGAAGGGCCTCGAGAAACCGAGCGGGCTTAACTGGCCACCTCGTGGTGCCTCGCTGGTCTGGTTCGTTCGGCGACTGCCCGGTGTCTTTCCTGGACCCCAACTGGCTCCCTTGGTCCGTCCGCCCCATCTGGCCTGGTCTGCAGCCCGAGACACGCTGGGGAAGTGGATGGGTCTCGCCTCAGGCCTCCTGGTCGCGCGCGGCAAAACCACCAGCGAACACCTAACTGCCCCGAACTCGCGAACTCGTCCCAAGCTCTCGGTTGGGGCGACTCTCCACATTCTCCCAACCCTCACCGACTCCGAGTCTCCCGTACATGCAACTTCAAACTCTGGCCTGGCTCTGGCGAACTGGATGTTTCAACTCTTTTCTGAGACTTCTGGGATCGTTCAGATTGGCGGTCTGATGGTCCAGACTCGTCGACTCATCGGTGCGTTTCAACGCCGCAGCCACACTTCAACTCTGGCGTCTCCACACCGATATCACAACTCCGCTGACTCTGGAACTCCAGGTCTCTTTGCAACGGCTCCAGCCATCTCAGACTCAAGCTGCATTTGTCGGCTCAGTCGGACGCGCTTTTTTATCGGGCGCTCTCCGTGGGCGTTTCGCGCTCCTGCCTGGCGCTGGGCGGGGGAAAATTCTCAGAGTGGATCGGGCTTGGCTTCTTTAAGTTGTTGTTAATAACGGTCATCCGTGGTGGTTAGCCGTGTCTGAGGGGACCCCGCCCAACCGTCATTTTATGTTTGCTTCTTTCCTTCCAGGTGGCTTTCTGGGAGTGGTGTTTTCTTGTTTGTGAGGAGGGTCCCATGTGTGTTTGTGAGATTGGACGAGGTTTGGTTTGAGTTGTGTTCTTTAATTTTGAAATAAAAGAATAGAACAGAAAGAACGGCTAACTCTGAAGAACACGCACAGCGCCGCCCACACGAATAAATTTCGCTATATTCGACTTGGTGGGGAAATCTAACGCTGGGAGCAACAACTAACAGAAATCAAACTGACCCTTGGGGAACCTGAATGGTGGTTCTGTGTAATTTCCATCAACCGTAACAATATATATACAATATAATAGATTAAATCTCTAACATTAAACGGACTTGGAATCCTCCCCCCCTGCTGGCCCTGTTGGTTGGGGCGTGCCACAAATAATCCGAACGCCTCATCGGTTTTGTTTGAAGCACATGTAACGGGGGCGTCGAATAGACTCCACAAAGGCGCTGGGCGAGCTACTCGGCTCTTTAAAACAAACGGCGTTACCTTTCTGTGGAAATTGGCGAGGTCAATTGGGGTTCACAAACGAGGCCCCATACGGTATTTAATATTTTTAGCTGTTTACCTGTATGCGAGTTGAAACCAAAAGTACAAAATGGGCTTGCTTAAAATCCGGAATAAATTAATGGGGTACAACGTCCCGTCTAACTGTGCTTATACACTGTCGGACCAGTGAAGGAAAAGACAACTGAGACACTTTGAAATAACAACCAACAACTATTTATTTTCACACATACAAGAATCACTGTACATGTATTTACAGTTAAAGGAAAAAAGGCACAGGAAAGCAGACTTGACCAACCACATATTTCCCTTTCACAGACTTACTTCAACAAAAAAACAAAAACATGGCCATCATTCAATCCAGGAAGAGGAGAAATAAGCAAATCAGAGTATGGAGTCAATGACTTCTCATCTCACAACCAACCAACGGGCTGTGCCGGTCCAAAATATAGGAGGGGTGGGGAGAGGATGGGAAAGATTGGCAGTGGACCTGGCAATGCAGTACGATTGGACATGCAGCTGCGTTACTGGAGGCGTCCGAACAAGTTGCAAGTCTCGGCGTCCCCAGTAATGCCAACGGCAAACAGCTCACAAAAATGAACTCTTTCTGTTCCAGTGTCCGACAGCAGTGAACAACAGGCAATTCCCTCTCTGAGCATCCCCGGTACACACTGCAAGCAACTCAGTTTCCTTCACAAGCAAAGTTCATAGGAAAAGACAGTCGCTCACGGTGCACAGGGACAAGCAGCAAAACCTCAAAGGCTGTCCCCTGGGCGTTCCATCCCCTCAAGCTGCTTAAGCTCCGCATCATATCTCCTCACACGAATAAAGCAATATTTTGAGCTTTTTGTACTGGTACCACAGGCAAAAGCTTTGAAGCGAATCCTCTCCATCTGCACTTTGACCACAGGCCAAGCTTTGGGACTTGCGTCTCATCGCGCACTTCAGGCTCTTAACTGTCTCGTCGACATGGCTTTGCGATCCAAATTTCCGATGATGTGATCCAATGAGGGAGAGTCCACGATGCAGCTTGGGGAAAATACAGCTGTCCTGAGGGAGCTTTAAAGCAGCTCTAGATCCCACCCCTCAGCACCAAAAGCAAACGTTCCAGTTCTGCAGTATGCACTGCATCGTGCATGCGAATGTTAATGTGGCCCACATGCCACAAATATGCATGTGAACGTGCTGTGCATCTATACAAATCAAGAAGTGTCGTGGCTTTGTGCCCTGAATGTGTTGAAATGCAAGAAAGACACAAGACGCAATGTGGTGAAGGTCATCTGAATGGCCAAGGATAAAGACCACACAGATGGACCGAATGAGTTAATAACATAAAATGCCCTTGGGATGGAGTGGCAACGGAAGGGATGCAGACGGATCGGGGGATGACAAACTGACTGCAGGGATGAAAAAGAGGGTTAATTTAATAGAGGTTTGGTGAGAGAAGCAAGAAGGGGCTTTTTGGAATGGACCGATGGTGGATTGAGAGATAGATTGAAAGGGCAGTAAACAGGGGGGTGAAAGAGGGAGAAGACATCAACAACGGGGAATACACAAACAACCTGCAACACATGTCCTCCAAACCTTTGCCAAGGGCAAGCAATCTACCGACTACAAACTAATGCATAACTCATTCTCCGGGACATCCTAAACGTGTACATACCAAATTGTACTATAACACACGCACCCAACAACACACACACACACGTCTCAAGAAGAAGAACGAAAAAAAACACCTGGTTGCACTTACCTTTGGTGTAGCATAGAAATAAAAGCAAAAGGCAAGTCCTCTCTTTCATGCTCTTCACTGCCATTCAATAATGCAAACTCCTTTCCCACTTGTCACCCGGCTGTCTTTCCATGAGCCACAAAATACCAACATGTGAGGAACTCAAAAGTATCAACTAGATTTGGCTACATTCTGTCGCCATCTCTAGGAGGCAGTCAAATACCAATAATACTAATTGCCCGTTCAAACAGATGGATCATTGATCGTTTCTCTCAAAACTACGAGGGTATGGCAATAAGTGAATGTTACTTTAGGAATCAGTGGCATGTCATAAGACAGTCAATCATGTGCGATATTACAGGGGTAGTGAGTAATTTGTGACCACTTGGTACGTGACTTCCCCACATGTGTCCTGGTAATATAGCTGCCCCATTTCAGAGCATCATCATGGGCGTTTTGCTGAGTGAAGTTGTGAAATCATGTGACATTCTTATGAGAATGACGACACAACATGGTATGAAGTGCACGTCATAGAAAAAAGTGTACAAATGTTGTGAACGGTTTCAAAAAGAACGGACAAGTCCTCTGTGCACATGTCCACCCAGGCCGTGATTCATTTCACACACTCATCTGTCTTTTATCAAAATAATTTCAACACATTTTCTGTCTGTTTCTGAGGCAATAAAAACACAACTCACTGGTGAGAGAGAAGCAGAAGAAAGTGAGAAGAAATAACTCGGAAAGCAGGGGAAAAACGGAGCAACATCGACTCAAATTCAGTTCTCTCACTTTATTCGCAGGTCTTTCTCCCCAATATAGCTCGCCACCTAGGGATGCATGGAAAGGAATGCACACAATAAATCAGCACTATACGTTACTGTGCAGGTTACACGAGGCACTTACCACAAAAGGCAGGCAGACATGAAAATATTAGTCCGAGAAATTGTTTAAAAAAAGAAAAAAAAAAAAGAAGGTTCTTATGCAGTTGTTTCTTCATCGTGAAAGCTCCAAGTTATTCCTACATCACCAACGGAGGTTATGTTTTCATCTATCTGTGAGCAGGATAATCTCAAAAAGTTATGCAAGGTTTCAGAACGAAACGTACGTGGATAGGTTGGTGTGCGACGAGGACAACCGATTCAATTTTGGTGAAGAGCAGATCTGGATACGAGAATTTAAATAATTTGAGTTGAGAGGTACAGACAAACAGATTTGATTTGGGTTCATGTCCAGATGCAGACACCACTCATCAGTGGAGACAAATGTAGTGTTCAGCTTTGGCGGCAGGTATGCACTCCTACGCAAGCGCCGTTCTTAGTCTAAGTTTCTACCGTTTCAATGTTTCATACGCAATGAATGAAACTACGAAGAAAAATAATATACCTTGTAAAAACTTTGGAATTTTCACCACCCCAAAAGTAATAGTTTAATGTTAATAATGCGTATTTGAAGATTTGCTTGAAGAGAATGTAAGCTCTTGGCTGCATTTTCAAAAGGTTGGTTACGTTCATCAATACTCTGATCATCAAAAATTAATTAATCTCGTAGCGATTGCCAATGAAAAGAGGGATAATGTTGGCAACTTGAAATCCAGCAATAAACAGTCCTGCATATTAAAGCTGAAAAAAAATTTCATACCTATTGGGAGACCTATTATGCAACCCTGCAAATTCAAAATAAACAAACAAACACCTAAAGAATGATGAATTAATCCAGCAAGAACTTCCAAAAAAGGGAAGAGGGAAACAAAAGGCAGTTTTAATAAATGTAAATTTAAGATTGTTACATGAAAGAGGGTATAAAATACAATGAAGAGAACATACCTGGGCAACATGGTGAATTTGCACTTAGAATAGTTTCACTCGAATACACTCAACGAGCAACTGGCTTCGTGATCTTCGAGCTCGGGCAGCATCAAGTCCTTCCATTGCTTTAGGATGTCCTTGGGCTTCAAAACGACGACTTATCTCGTTTGCCAGAGAATATCCATAGCTAGCCTGAAACTCCCGATTCCACTGATGGTAACAACAAAAAGGTTTATAGGCACATGTCCATTAGTGCGCAACATACACATATGCCCGATTATTGACAATACAATATTATGCTGTAAAAACATCATGCGTGGCATTGCTTGCCAAGCAACCGTTTGAAGACTAATATTAATTTTAACTTTGTATGGACTTTCATCATGATTATCAAACATTCGCTAATTTGCAGAAATATCATCGAGTTTCTTTCATGCAGGAAGAACGTTAATACATTTTTGAATGGTAGTTTTCCAGTGTGTCCAATCCAAAAATTATGCAATGCTGGTTTCCTTTAATAATACAAAAATCTTCAACTGGCTGGATAATGTACACCTAATACTAACCACACACAAATGCTTGTCGAAAGAAACTCAAGTAACCGGAACAATTGCAAGATGGTGAATGGTACATTTAAATTGTAGTCTTCATTTGCAAACGTTCTAAATAAAAGACATGTAGATACCTGGATATTTTGTAGAACCAGTGATTTTCTGTTTAAAAAAGTGTCTTTTCCCGTTTCCAAAAACTTGAATTCCATTTCGTAAAACAAATTCATTTGATGTGGTCAATGGGGGGGGGGGGAGGGGGGAACAAAACACCAAAACATTTAATTGCGCACTTGGATTTGAAAAAAGTAAAAAAATAAAAAAATTCCTCAGTCTCCAACCTCAAATATCAGTGGCAACACTAATATTTTGTTACCAAAGTGAATGTGGAAACGGGAATAATAGAATGAAAACGGAATCATCGATAGCAGGTGGGAAAAAAATAATAAATGTGGAAACGCAGATCTTGTGGACCTGCCATCTAAAAAAATTAATCTGGCAATTAAGGACAAAAATAACGATGTAAAGATATGCTCCTACAAAGGATGTCCCAAGACGTGGGCCTGTATGTACACGCCAATAACATGCGCTTGGGTTGCCATGTTTCATGCACATTTCAATACCTTTCTATTATTAGTGCTGAATATGGTCACCGTATAATATTGATTATATAACTTTGCCATCAAAAAAATTTCATAATTTCTATAGATTTTTCTATCACAGGGATTCTCTAACACGGCAATTTTTTCATTTTGCATTTCAGGTGTTCTTTTGACGTTTTTTTCATTTTATTTTGCCAATCTCATCTGTATTTAGAGATTTTTCAACGGTAAAAATAGTTTCTCCAAAGTCGCCACGCATGCGAATATGATCGAACTGATATTTTGTCTTTGCCGACAATTGTATTTTTCTCCGAATTTTAACCAGTGGGGCGAATTCGAATTTCAAATCGAATTTCATTTTTATTTGGCTCTCCAGAGAATTGTTAGATGGAATTTATTCAGTACTTACCAAATACAACCCGTCCTTCCTGACAGGAAACCAAGGTGAGGGGACGGGGGAGGGAAGAAAAGAGGAGGGGAGCGAGGAGGGGAGGGCGAAGTAAGGCAGCGTGCGGGAGGGTGAAGGTAGGCAAGCAAGTGTTTATTTTTCCCACACTTCAATCCCAAAACTTACGAGTGCACATTACATACAGGAGAACTCGAAAACCGGAGAAGAGGGGTGGGGGATGCATTCCACAAAACACGTTTCTAGAAGGCAATATTTAACATTTAAAAAGTGGGGTTATGTTTCCAAACAGAAGATTTCAACTTTTAGGTTAAGGACCTGCATAAAACCCTCAAAAAATTTTTTATAAAGGAGTAACAATGCATCAATAAACATATAACAAATAAAAACATGAAAATGAAATAGTTATTATTGTGATTCACAATTGGGGTTGGATACGCACATATTGCTTGTGGCAGGCTTATCAGGAGGCAGGCTGTTCAGTTGAGGTTGAAGTTCTCAAATTAGAATGGAGGCTGAATTCGCTTGGGAGTTTTTTGAAGAATTTCATAAATGGAGACTTTGAGTGGCTGCCTCATTTTCTGTTTGTAGAAACCTTCCTTGTAACATTTCAGGACATTCTCCATTTCGCTCCACAACGTGGAACTTCTCACGCAGTCGGATCATGTTCATCAAAGATGGCCATGGCTTCATCGACAACTTAAACCTTTAGCCATGGACCTTCGTCATGATATAATAGGCCAACCTCACGACCCTAATTCCCTCTCTGATGCGCTCCTCCTCTCAAGCCAGAAGATCTTCATTTGCTCAGCTCCTCCCGTGCGAGAAGCAATCCCCATAATCTTTGTCGACCGTCCTTAAATCCCACTTGCAGGGCACTGTCCACCTTTTGCCTTGCTTCGCTGACTTTACCTCCATGAACCTCTGACTCAATCACCTGCCTCAGGCCAGACGCTGATGGAGATGAAGGAATTAATGAGATTGAAAAGTGCGGCTGGCAATGCATTTCAAATGTAGTCCAGTTTCATCAAGGGAACACCTTGGGCTTGGTGGTGAAACCTCCATCAGCTAATCACCGTTTCAGAAGCTGGAAATCTTCGAAGCAGTAGCTTCCCAGTCATTTGAGATTGTGAACGTGTTGGCCGACTCTTGAAACAATCAAACAACCTACAAACCGGCAGCAAAAGGCACCTGGATCATTGTTAGATTGCCCATACAAACTCCTCACCTCTTCTTGAATGACCATTCCAGACAAGGACACTCATTTTGGTCCTGATCTCTGTCCACCGTGGTCAGAATCTCTCCATAGCATCAAGCCGAGATCTTGCCGTTACTGGTAACACTGAGATTCATAGTCTGAGCACTCTTACAGATTTTATCACGATAGTCCACGAATGGTTCTCACTGCAAATCATGAAGTCCATCTCTCATTGAAAGAAATGGCTGCGTCACCTCTATCAAACCAATCTAAAACTTTTAACTCACCTCCAAGAAATGAGACGACTTTCTTCACTTGATCATCATCTCTAATGCCACTTTTTTATACACATTTGCAGACAGTTTCGGCAGCTGTGAACGGACTAACTCGCACAGGACAAAAGCGTCAGCTGTGAGTAAACGACTCGCTTAGAATGACCGTTGGCGCTACTGTTGTCTTGTTGTTGAATTAATCCGCACTGCAGCAAAAACGTGTTTATCAGATATGTGTTATACGGAGGGACACTTGCCGTATTGTTAAATACCGACATGAGGGATTGTATCATGTCTAATTTGGTAAATTTTTGACATTTTGTTGTGCTTGTGATTTGTGTGTCAGGATTGTTTTGTTGTTGGTGTAGCTTTGAATTATTTTGAATTCAGTTTTTTTATCGTCGATGTATTTGTTTGACTTTGCTGAGGTGTACGATTTATTGGATTGATACATGTACAAAACACCAAGACGTGATTCCTTGCGTTTAAATTACACTTGGCGAAATTTAAGTTTTTCTTCTTCTTCTTCTTGTACAGACGGCCTGGTGTTTGCTTTTATATTAGGCAATGGTGGGTTGGGATCCAGGTCCTGAGTTCAAATCCACTCGGTGTTGAATTAATACCAGTGGGGTGAACTCTGCCTGTCATCCTTCCGAGGTCGCAAAAATGATGTACCAGCATGCTGGTATACTGTCGGAGTGGGACCCGTCCAGGATTGTGCCCAATAGCCAAGGACTTGCTTAGGCAGCACCAACGCCTGTCCAGAGTATGGTCCAATGGATGGATGGGATCTTTTGTACGGTAACCTTGATGTTTTCTGCACTTTTGCTACATTCTGGTTCATTCCACATAAGATTCAGTTTTCTGTTTCAAGTCACGGATTCCGTGAATTCCTATCCGTTTTCCAGGATTGCGGAAAATCACTGACTATTTCACAGCTACGAAGCCATTACAAGCACCATCCTATTGCGAAAATGAAAGAAGAAAAACTAGAGTCAAACGAGTACGTGATACAAGTAAACAATTTTGTGCTTTTACAACTCTCCAAAATAAACAACAAATTTTCTACAGTTGAACCAAAGTAAACTTTTGAATATAATTCAATTTCAGTTTCCAAAATGTATGCACAAATGCAAGAGTATATATTTTTTTTTTTATACAAATCAAGCCAAACAAAAAAATCAGGTTGGATCAATGGACCAGGTTGGGATCAAAAAAAAAAACAATTTAAAAAAAGGTCCAAATACACAACTATATCATAATTTGTTTGCAATCTGGAAGCCATGAAGCACACAACATTCAGGTCCTATAGCTCAGTTATTTTAGAGAAGTGAATGTTGGATAAGATAGCTCCCTTCCTAGTCTAATGGGTGAATAAATGTAAATGCCGCTTGTGAGTTTACTTTGAATAGTCAGGGTTTTCTTTTTATTTTAGCACCACCAACGATGACAACAACACCAAACCAACGAAAACCCTCTGCTCCCAGAATCTCCAACGCGCTAGCTGAAAAATGCGGATGTGTTCAGAATGCATTTGCGAACTGAATTCCATTTCCTAAATATGACATGAATCGCTTCGCTTGGGCACATCCAAGAAATGGGATGCGACACCCCACCCAAACGATGAGCGAACTGAATTCCATTCCTAATATGGACATGAATCGGCTCGCTTTGGGCACCTCCAAGAAATGGGAATCAGACAGCCCCCACCCAATGGCGAATGAGTCACGCCAAAGCGAGCGCGCCCCGAGAGGGATAAAAGGAACGGAGAGACGAAGTGGGCTCTTCTAGTTCTTGTTCTGATTCTTTGTTGGTGGTTGTTCGGAGAGCACGGAAGGTGGTTGGTGGTTCTTCGGTTGAAATTGACTCGAGCGATTGTGAAGGATTCGGCACCTCGTCTTCACCAGCGAGTGTTCTGGAGCGCGAGAGGAATCCGCCGGGAGCTCGGGAGGGCCTGATCGCGGCTCGCCGGTGGCTGGATTCCGGCTCGCCTCTGCTGGTGCCCAATTCGACTCGGCGCGAAGACCACACGAAGGTTGGACAGGTCCGAGGCAGGTTCTGGTCTCAGTTCGCCTCTCCATCCCGAGCTGGATGCCTTAATAAAGACACTTTGGATCCGATTATTTTGGGTGCCGTGTGTGTGTGGCGCCAGTCTGCTAAGTAATGAATTGTTAAGTGCCTTGCTGTACATACGTGCTATCAATATTCGGATAACTCTGCCCTGCGTGCTCCCTCTTTTCTATTGTTTAATAAATATCCCATTTTTGAAATGTATCAGCTCGTTCCGTGTCCTTTCCTCATTGGCTTCGCGTGCTGTGGTGTGAAAAATTAGCAAGGCCGTTGTGCCGCCGTAAGGGGAACATTTGAATCGACGGATCTCGGTGACACATTCCGCTCGGGTCACACACGTTCGAGTACGCTAGGCGGCTCGTTCCGTACGGGTGCCGTAGAGGGTGTGGAGACTCGGTAAATCGCCACGTGGGTTCTATGGTATTTTGAAAATTGGCAAATAATCCTGTAACCACGTGTGGAATATTGACCGTCAAGGTCGCATAAGGGACCCGTACTTTCTTGAGTTTTCCGAATGAAGTACGATCTAATTCCGGGTGATCGGCGGAGTCGACTCTTCGGCTCATCTAAGCGGTCGTGCTCGTCGCGACGAACAGGCCCGCTACAATACATCTCAAGGGTGAAACCCGAAAGCAGAAAATATCGGCAGCCAAACCTTTGTCCAAGTATCTTTAGCTCGGATTTTCCCCATTTTTCTCTGCAGACACACTACTGCACAACAGTGACTGTGGTTCCAGTTGCTCCAACATCAGCAAAGAGACAGTCTAGAGAAGTAGAAGAAAAGAGAGCCAAAGCCAGGCAGGATGAGAGGAGAAAAGATGGAAATTTGGTAGCAGGATTAAGGCATGTGGTTTATGGAGGATGATGAGACCAGTTAACAAATGGTGAAAAGTTAGCACCAGCAAGGGGGGGGGGGGGGAGAAAAAAATGAAATTACTTTAAAAAAATTTTTTTAACAGTAGGGGTATGTTCAATTGCACGCCCCCATGCCAAATAAATATACCAGAGAGTTGGTGGTCAAAGCCACCAATGCTCGCCTGTTTATACAATTTATGTTTTTAAAAAGACTAGTTTAATAATATTTTTATAAACATTGCCGTGAGTCCTGAATCCAAATAATTTAAAGCAATATATGTATTTGTATATTGTACATCAGTAAACTAAGTACCATATTTAAATGAATGGCAAGCGTCTAAAGTATAAACAGGCGAGCATTGGGGTGGCTTGAACACCATCTTAGGTTTGATTAAAAAAAAAAATTTTTTTAATCATTTGTTATTTCAACTTCACTAAACCAATAGTATAACCCCAAAGGAACCTCATGCCAAATATTCAGCATCCTAGTACACATATTAAATGAATGCAAGCTTCTAAAATAACTTGCCAAAAACAACGTTGATGTGCTACAAAAAAGTTAGTTCAAAACAGGTCAAAAATTTAAAACATTTGAAATTATTTTTTAATTTCAACTTCACTACACCAATAGTATACCAAAGGACTCCATGCCACATATCAGCATCCTAGTCCACATATAAATAATGGCAAGCTTCTAAATAACTTGCACCAAAAACTTTAACATTGAGTGCTACAAAAAGTTAAGTTCAAAACAGGTCAAAAATTTAAAACATTGAAAAATTTTTATTTCCACTTCACTACATCAATATATACCCAAATATCAAGCATCCTAAGTACACATATTAAATGAACTGCAAGCCTTTCAAATAACTGCACCAAAAACTTTAACATTTTTCAAACGCTAGCGCTCACGCTCAGCCGGGGGTAATCGCTATAGCTCTGTTTCGAACAGGCCGCTAATAACATATCCCCCAGTGCCGCAACATTGCTAGGGTGCCGAAAGCACCAGCCATGGAGGCAAATTGGGAGGGTGTACAAGTGATTAATGAGTAATTAAATAAATAAATAATAATTGTAAATAATTTTCTTGATCAATCGGCGAATTGAATACCTAAACCCACCATCGTCTCACCAATCTGTTAGCTTTTTGAAAATTATGAGAAAAAATAAATGAGTAATTAATAAATCGATAATAATCAAGTTAATTAATCATTAATTATGAATCAAAAATAACATTTTTTGCCAAGCAATCTCACTTTCGCCCAAATTTCAGCTTCCTAGCAAAAAGATGGCTGAGATATCGCCCAATCAAAACAAACAAGAAAACGGAGAGTGAAAACTGGGTACTCCTTTTGGCGCCCGGCGATGACGTAGCACCGCTCCTTCCATTCCAATACAAGTAGAGTACATTCAAAGTGCACCTCCCCATGCCAAATAAAATAAATTAATCTACAGACACGACAATTGGCCGGGTGCCTTCAGCAGATGGAGGGAATTGGAAGGGAGCGTGGACAATGGTTGATTGATTAATTGCAATTAAAAAAAAAAAAAGTCAAATAATTAAATTTCTCAATCAATTGGCCTATCGCATACTAAACCACAACTGTTTCATCGAATCTATATACTTTTTGAAAAGTAATTCAATCAAAAAAAATGAAAATCGATAAATCAAAAGTACTCTTTAATAACCAAATCACTGTTCCACCGTCGTGTCCAAATACAGCTTCCGAGATCAAAAGTGCCCGAATATTGCCCAAATGAGAAAGCAATAAATAAGGAGTTAGTAAATCGATAATTAAGTAATTAATACATTAAAAACAACGTTTTTCAAAGCACTATTCACTTTTGTCCCAAATTTCAGCTTCCAGCTCAAGATGGCTGAGATGTCGGCCTGGACAAGAAAGAAAGAAAACAAATGGAGTCAAAAACTGAATACTCACCTTCCTTCGACACCTGGCGATGACGTCATGCAATCTGGATATGGAATTGGGAAGGAGCAGTGGGACTAGGATCCTGAGTTTCACAATCTACACAACAAA
>CM068963.1:41870891-41880891 GCA_035128595.1 Eptatretus atami | reverse complement strand
GGACATGTTGGGTGTGTGGCCACGCCGAATTGATTGGATTTTGGTGTAGATCTGAATCCGGATCTGACTACTAGAATTTTTTCAGTGATTCTTCACCATTGAGAGATAGGGCTCAAAAACTATATATAGCATGATATTTAAAAAATGTATTGGGCCCGATATGTTCTCATGGATCAGGCATTACAGGGTGGAGATATGTGCTCTACCGAGTGCCCTTCTAGTTAATTGTGTAGAAGTGTGCAGGGAGAGAGAGGTGGGAACCCCCTTTCATGTCACTTAGAAGTGGATAAATGTAACATGTAGGTAAGATGAACAGAGAAACCAGCCAAGGACAAGGACACTTGTTTTTAGGGATCATTGTCTTGGAACTGTTTCAAACATGTTATTAAGGAGGAAAACAAGGAGAAGGAGGAGGAGGAGAAGGAATGAGTATTGGAAACCTTTTTGACCATCACAGCCTACCTATCAGCGATATATATATATATACATATATACATATATATATATATTAATTTTTTTGTTGTTTTCCCCTTTTTCTTTTTCTTTTTCTTATTATTTTTTTTGGAATGTGCTTTTCAGTAGCAAACATGTAAGCAGTGCACCTTCATTTTGTCGGTTTTCTTTCTTGAATGTTGGCCAAAACTTTTCTAATGTTAGAGCTTCACCACTTTTCCCATGTTATTTCCTTGTTCCTTAGGCAGAAGTTGTTTTTGAAGTTGAAGAAGAAGTGATAAAGGAGGAAGAAGAACCTTCAACTCTAACAAGTATGGATCTTTTTCTTGTTGAATAAATCATTAAGGCAGAATCGGCACTTTCTAAAACCGTTGTTTATACTGAATATACTTGCTAAATAAATACATAAAAGATCCATGTGATGATTCAATACTGCACCATTTGGTTGGTTGTCCAAGAGATTTCCACGTGGAGGTTTTCGTTTGTTTGGTCATTACTGCACATTCATTGTTCTCTTTTCTCAACTGTGATCTGGTTAATGTTTCGAACTATAATTATCTTATTTTTATCTTTCATGTTTACAGAGTTGGGTAACACTATATCCAGCCTCTTCACAGGTGGAGAGAAAAATGAGACGGTGAGAAGCAGGAACCTGCACCAAAAAATTTGCCCTACACCATTGGTGAATTGTCCAATGTACCGTACACGGCAAGCATGGCTTCTTCTGGCTTTCAGCAGGAGGATGAAGGGAAGGAATTGAGAGAGGGGGATACAGATGCTGAAGGAGGAGCAGGTGCACAGGAGCCAAATCCGACCCCTGGTCCGGCGGATGCACCAAGCCCAACTACAGCTGCACCTGAGGTTCTGAATAGTACATCAACATTTTGTTCCTTTGAATTGAGGTTGAGAACTATACTGTAATATTCATTACCTCTGCCACCGAAGGTGGAAGGAGGTTATGTTTTCACCCTTCTCTGTCTGTGTGCAGGATATCTCAGGCTATCTTTAGCCTGAGATATCCTGCAGAGATCGGGCTAAACTGATAGGGTTAAAGCAGTTTAGCCTGAGAGATAGGGCCAAAAACTATTTATAGCATGATAACTCAAAAAGTTGTGGACGGATTTGCATGAAACTTGGTGGAAAAGTTGGGTGTGTGAAGAGGGTGAATTGATTCGATTTTGGTGAAGATCTGAATCCAGATCTGGATACACATGAATTATTTAATTGTCAAAGTGATTCTTCACCATTGAGAGATCGGGCCAAAAACGATATAGTACTGTATAGCACGACATTTCAAAACTATACTGTTATAATGTATCCAGCCCAATATGTTCTCGTGGATCAGGAATTGCGTGGCCGAGGTATGCACTCTACCGAGTGCCCTTCTAGTTTGAACAGTTTTTATTTATTTGTTCTTGCATAAACCGTTCCATTTCACATTTGCACATCTTTCCATTGTCTGTGATATCTCCCTGGATTGATTGTTTAATTTTATTGGAGGGTTTGATATGAATTTGTTCTTTGTGTTGCTAATCCACACATGGATGCTCGTCGTCGTCTTCCTTCCTTTCTCCATATTTCTTCCTCTGTCTTCACTTGCATTATAATTTAATTCCTGTCAGTTCTGTAATTAAACTACGGTAGTCTCCCCAAAAACATAAAATGGAACCATTGAAATTGGTAAATCTTGCTTTCCACATTAAACTAGTCTCGGTAAAACACATTAAACTAGTCAGGCTACCCGGCATTGCCCGGTATATAATTTTTTTTGTGGGGGCCTAAAACACTTCTGTACACCTCATAAGGAATGGGGTTGGGGGGGCATTTAATATTTCCTTTCACATAGCTACAAAGGCTGAAGCCACTCTCGAGAGATTTTAAAATGGCCCTTCACGGTCCCCTGTCTAACTCCCAATTCCGTGAGATTTTCAGATACCACGTGGAATTGCAACTGTCAATTGTGGTCATGACCATGAGACCCAAAAACCAGGAGATCGCAAAATCAACTTCGCACATAGTAAAATGGACTGTACCTGACAGGGTGGTCACATCTGATATCGGACAAATAGTTCAATTTTTTTTGTTTTTTTTAAATGTAAAGTCAAGGTTCATAAAAGAGTAACGTAACATGATAGAAGATGAGGGGAATGTCTGATTGACAGAAGATAACAAGCAGACATTTTACAAATGTACAAATATGATCTGTAAGAAAAGTCAGGGTTGCAGGAGGTTAGCAGATATTAAAAAAATAAGAAAATAAAATTATTGGAAATGAGAGATCACATGAGATGGCAAGATCACAGCAACTTTGTAGCAGTGATCACAGCAACATGAGAGATCACAGCAACTTTGTAGCAGTGAAGGAAGGAATACGATTGGACAGACACACAGAGAACATGCCACATGCAGGAATAGAGATGGACAAAAGTGAATAAGAAACCTGTCCTTTGAAAAGCCTAAAAATTTGCTTCAACTAATTATCCTGGTTTACAAAAAATTTAGGCACGCATGAAAATAGGTGTTCTAACCTAATTTTGGGTGCTGATTTCAGATACGAAATCCATTTTACTCATCACTCTAGTTTTTGAGATATACATGTATACATGTACGTACATGTATACATATAGCCCTCGACCCAAAAATATCTAAATATTCAGTAATACACTGCATAAATGGGTGTTTAGACTAATTTAGGATGCTGAACTCAAATAACACTTTGGCAAGCCGATGACGCTATTTGCGTCCAAAAAACTCCGTAGGTCAAACATGTGCATTGTGCGGCTGGGAAGCCAGTAGCTTACTGGTGTGAGAGAGGGTGGTTAGTGCTGCTCTACAATTATCCGGTAGGATGATACTTTTATATATAAAAATATTGTTTTTCAGATATTGTGAGCTGTTAAATATCTCACAATGGTTCAGGCACTTCAAAACACAGCGGATGCGTCAACAAAGCTGATTCATTTTGTTTACTGCGGGGATTAAACGACGGTTGCACAGCGCCGAAGAATTACTCCCCTCCTGAGAACTGCTTACTTTCATTATTTCGACTGTAAAATTGGAGATCAAGACAAACCCTGGGCCCCACACATATGTTGTAAGCCCTGTTACAATGGGCTAACTGCATGGTTTAATGGCAAGAAAGCAGCCTTCAACTTTACTGTTCCAATGATCTGGAGAGAACCACGAAGCCATGCAGACGATTGTTATTTTTGTCTAACAAATATTACTGGTTTCAATATTTCTTCCAGAAAAAAAATCAATTATCGCAACCTTCCCTCAGCTATCCTCATCTCAATTATCCCAACCTCTTCTCCATCAGATGATCTCCCTGTCCCTAGACTCCCAGCAGATAAGGATCTTCTTCCTTCATCAGATGAGGAAATGTCCTCAGAAGCGATATCTGCAAGTCGTCTCTTCTTAAGACAGTGTCTCTGTTATTCAGGACCAAGTGGCAGTAAGCACCACTGGATCACCCAGGAAGACCTGAATGACCTTGCCTGGGATTTGTACCTCTCTAAGCAGCAGTCGGAGCTCCTGGCATCCTGGCTGAAGCAGTGAAACCTGGTCAAGGCAAATGTAAGGATCTGCAGTTTCAGGACACGGAACAAGGAGCTCGCCTCACTCTTCGACATGGAAAACAGGTTGTGCTACTGCACGGATGTCTCTGGCCTGTTCACCTCCCTGGCTTCCCACACAATCCCTCAGATTGGCATCTTTTCATAGACTCTTCCAAGCGAAGTCTGAAGGCTGTGCTCCTGCACAATGGGAATAAATACCCAGCATTCCCATTGGCCACTCAGTCATTTGAAGGAGTCATATGACAATATGGAGCTCCTTCTGGAAGCTGTCAAGTACCAGCAGCACCAGTGGAGCCTCTGTGGGGACCTAAAGGTCATTGGGCTCCTTATGGGTATGCAGCGGGCTTCACGAAGTACTGCTGCTTTCTCTGTCTCTGGGACAGTCGGGCTGTGTCCAAGCACTACACGCAGAAGGACTGGGGTCTAGGAGCACTTTCGTGCCTGGGGAACACAGTGTCCAAGAAAATCCTCTGGTGGACATGAACAAGGTGCTTCTTCCCCCTCTTCATATCAAGCTTGGCCTCATGAAGAATTTTGTGAAGGCCATGGACAAGATGGCGCTGCCTTCCAACACCTGTGCACTCTGTTCCCAGGTCTCAGTTCTGCTAATCTCAAGGAGGGCATCTTCGTCGGACCTCAGATCAGGGAGGTGCTGAAGGATGAGGTATTCGAGGAGAAGCTCACCTTGAAGGAACTGAGAGTATGGGAAACATTTAAGTCAGTCTGCCATGGCTTCCTTGGTAACACACGGGCACTAGATTACGAAATGCGTGTCGAGAAGTTGTTGCAGGCTTATCAGGATATGGGGTGCCGAATGTCTCAAGATTCACTTTCTCCACTGCCACCTCAACTTCTTCCCCCATAACCTCGGGGCAGTAAGTGACGAACATGGGGAAAGGTTCCACCAGAATATTTCTAAGATGGAGAGCAACTACCAAGGCAAGTGGAACACCAGCATGATGGGGACTTCTGCTGGATGCTCCTGCGCGACATCCCAAAGGCAAAGTACACCAGCTCCTCCAAAAAACTCACTTCTGACTGTCTGTAGTACTATGATGTGTATATATGCTTATATCCAAGTAATAGTAATATTTAGTTCTGTCAGTGTTCTGTGTGTCTATGTTTTGTTTCGTTCTGTAATATGCCATTTGAATATATGAAAAAAACACATTATATATAATAAATATATGCATTAATAATAAAAACCAGAGAGTTTGTGTCAAAGCCACCCAATGCTCACCTGTTTATCATTTATTGTTTTTAAAAGACTAGTCTAATATATTTTTTATATAAGCCTTGCAGTGAAGTCTGATCCAAATAATTTTAAAGCAATATATGTATTTGTATATTGTAATCAGTAAAAAATAGTGTGGTAGATAAAAACATTAGAAAGGAAATAACTTGCGCCAAAAACTTTAACATTTTCACACTGATGCTCACGCCGGGGTATCGCGATAGCTCTCTGTCTTCGAACAGGCGAGCTAAAAATGGATATGTGAAAGCAAAAAAACTAGAGGTGATAGAGCAAAACTGTTTAGAAATTTGAATTCAGCATATCAAAAATAGTCAGAAACACCTATTCACATGCTTTCCTCAGAAAATAAAAAAAATTTGTAAACCAGTTATTTCACTTTTAAGTAATCTCTTGTTTATCTCAAATTTAAGTTTTTAATTAAATTTTCAGTGATGCAGGCTTTGCCATGTGTCTGTGGGTGAGAAATGGCAGCCAAAGGATTAACATTCTTTAATTATTTTAGTATTATCATCATTATTATTATTATTATTTTCTTCAAACCTTCCCCCATTGAAACCTGTTACAAGTGACAATAATTTAGAGTTGCCCAAGTAATTTGTAATTGAATGGTTTTAAACTTTGGTCTTGCGGACAAGCGCTATCTTAGTGTGCCACAAGTTCTTTCACTTCCCCTCTTCTTGTTCCTTATACAAGTACCCTTCACTCGGCTCAATTTCAACCCACGTTTACTAACAACGAAAAATAAATGTTTGGGATACACACCGAAAATTATTGTGTCCAAAATGTTATGCAAGGTTGTTTGGTGTATGTTACATATTTAAATGTAGTGCATTGTAATTGTTTGCAATTCATTTGAAGCATTAAATAAATGAAAGGTTTGTTTATTTTAATGTTGTATAACAGAAAAGATTATAGAGAGTTCATAGAACACCTTACAAGGATGTGGGAAAAGTCTCAAACTCTTGCTTTGCGTTTCTGTGCATGATCTATATTTCCTACGAGCCCCTATATTCCCCAATACAGAGAGCGAGCAGCAAATTCGATTGGTCGATTATGGCGTAATATTTTGCCCAATTAAGTACAGCTAAACTCGAGGTTTTTCAAAGTGCCATCAAGGCGTTTGTAATAGATTTTAAAGGCTGGAGGAAAAATATATATGTAATCTATCTATCCCATGTATATGCTGAGTTCAAACACCAGTTTTTAACCCATTTCATAGCAGTCAAAGAAGCAAACAAACCCACAAACAGATGCTGCTCAGTTATCGTGGATGTCCATTCATTTCTGCAACTTGAATGTGCGTTGCGTTCCGCTTGGAGCTTCCATAAACTCTTGAACACAAGATTTAACATGCTTCAATGAAAGATTAGTGGATACCCGTGAAATCACGAGTGCGATATCTTGACACAACTGAAGGATATATATGAGATTTGAAATGATGCCAGCGAGATTCAATGTCAGGACCTACAGTTCCACAGGCATGCGTGTTAACCGCTTAGTCGTGTAGTCAAACACTACTGAGCGTGAAGACAAAGTCCAGTAAAACTTCCTCCAACGTGGGGGATACGTTCTGGGATAACCTCATGTTGGAGGATTTATTAAATGTATGGGTATGTTGTGATTGGAAAATGTAGGGTGGTGGAGGGGGAGTGTTAATTGCAGAAAGCTAATATTATTAATGGATTTTCAAAAGGTTGGGTTTACCTGCATTGCCCTTTCAGTTGTTATCTCTGCCACTGAAGGTGGACAGAGGTTATGTATTCACCCCTGTTTGTGTCTACGTTTGTGAGCAGGATGGCTTCATGGTTAGGGTGTTAGGCTTGGGATCCAAGGATCCCGAGTTCAAATTCCGCTTGGCTGTTGAATTAATACCAGGTGGGGTTGACTGCCTGTTATCCATCCGAGGTCGGCAAAATGAGTACCAACTTGCTGGTATCCTGTGTCGGAGTGGCGACCCATCCAGGATTGTGCCCAATAGCCAAGGAGACTGCTTAGGCAGCACCAACGCTCTGCACAGAGTATGGTCCCAATGGATAGTGCCACCACAGGCAGACTTGACATGCTGCCATCATCTCTTTGAGGAAGGATAGTTTTTGCTGTTATGGAGGATGATAATGGATAAATCTGTTCAAAACTACACTTTCCTTGTGTGAGATCGATATACAAGTTTACGTACTGTTTACACAAACAAAAGTCTTCATATTTTCACGTTACCAGAAGTGTTTTTGAGAATGTGGCTGCACACAAAATTGCTTGGATGTTTGCATTTTTCTTTTCAATGGCAGTTAACGCCCAATTTTCAAGCAGTCCTGTTATATGGGCCAAGATGGCGAAAGTGTGTCTTGTGCTTGCGTTGTAAAATTTATAGGCCAACTGAATAGTTTCTATGAAAGACTGCAATTATACAACATCTTTGTATCCAGCTATGTTGTCATTACACAATTTATTTGATTTTTTCTTCCAGTTTTTGTTAGGTAACTAGCTTTATCTGCTGCCATTAGCCAGCCTAATGCTCAAGGTATGCTATACAGCTCAGACTAGGCACTGGAGCCCTAAATCCATCAGGTAAATCGTGATACGAGTTTATTGCAATTGTCAAGAAAAGACTACTTGCGTTAAAGTTCTTGTTTCATTGCTGATGTTGTAAACAGAGGTGGTTTTGGAATTAAAAATAAATAAATTTAAAAAACAATTTTTAACCTGGAAATTATTTTTATTTTGCTCCCTTGCTATTATGACTTTCCTCAGCTGTTAAAGCTGGCTGGCTTGCCCCCCCCCCCCCAATTTTTTTGTTTGTTTTCTTTTGATGTGCTTAAGTCTGGGCAAGTGATGTCATATTGGTGTTGTTTAAAATTCTTACATTATTTGCATGACCATTTTGTACATTGTCTTTTATACAGAAGCAGCGTGTAATTTAATACATTTGGATTTTTGTCAATTTATTAGGTGAATGAACCAAAGTCAAAGGTTTCCCGGAAAGTGAAAATAACACGTCCTGTCATGGCCACGGTGACTGTGATGGATTACCCAACACCTTCCACTACTCAGATTGAGGAGTCCAAAAACAGGTGATTTTTTGTACGAATGGTGATATTCAGTAATGGATTTAATTTTGTGCAACTGACATTTTATTGTGAATATTTTTTTGTCTTATGACATGATGGTCAAGTAATTGTCAAGAATTTGTTTTGCTTCATTTTTAATCAAAATTGTGGTCCAGGAAGATGAGAGGAAAATGTGGAGACAGAAAACATGAGCCATTAACATTAAATAACAATAAAAATATACAATTTGTTATTCAATAACTTATTAACCCGTCCACCGGGCAGCGGCAGACGGGGTTTTGCAATCTTTTGTGTGTCAGTGTATCTGTCCAGGCCATAACCTTTTTACCATTCTAACTTTTGTCGCCAAATTTTCAACAAACCTTTATTATGAGAATGTTGAGAAAACATTAATAATTGGGTCAAAATTTCAAAGGGCCAAATCACGAAGTACAAATATGCCTTACTAGCCTGTCCGCCATGCAGTGTGAGACGGCTGGGTTTTGTAACCGCTTGTGTTTATTTACTATTTGAGCTTTTATAATCAAATTTTCAACAAACCTTTTATTATGAGAATCAGGAGAACAGTAATTCATAAATTTTACATGTGTGTATGTATTTTTTGTTTGTTTGTTTGTTTTCATCTATTGTTTTCATCAAGTTTAGTTTGAGTACAAAGTGGATGTGGATGAGCTTTACATTTTGAAATGCTTTCTTGTTTTTGCGTGCGCACTGCCGCCACTCGCTTGTGTTAACAGAAAATGGTAGGAACTCGCCACCTCATCCACGGATATGTCTTGTATTTTCTATATTTTTGTGAGTCCGATTTGCATTCAGGAAAACAACAATTTTCAGCATTTAAGCGAAAGTGGCAATTCCAAAATGGTTAGACTATTTCACTTCTATTTCGCTTGAGCAATGGCAGGTTAAAAGTGCCCAGTTCCTAGAAGTGAGTAACTGGAAACGCACACACAGCATATTCACGAAAGGCCTCATGAGTATTCATACGCCATTTTGAAAGTCCCATATTGTTATCAGTCTGTCACTCACTGAGTGGGTGTGTGAATCCGCATGTTGATGGATCATAATACCGATGCTTTATTCTCAGATCTATATTCTGCTGGAAATTCCCAACCAAGTCTGCATTGTTAAATGCACATGCAATCTTGTTTTCAAATGTTATTTGAAACGACGCAAAAGGTTATCAATGGATTTTTGGAGGTTTTATTGCGTTGTGCCTTTACTCCAATAACCTTTCCATCTTATTTTACAAGTTTAATGTCTGCAAGTCCTTGCTTTGGTCATTAGTCAGGGATGTTAGGGCATTATAGGGACTGTTTGGTTCAGATTCTTCCAAAAGCACCAAATTTGGCTCTTATGTCGCCCATGCCATACTTTTTCGATTTTACTGGGCGGTGCCAAGAACTGGGCAGGTGCCCCCCGGGGCCGCCATATTGGCGAAATCCAATTATGGCCGCCATCCGGGTTGGAGGTCAATCGTAGTTAAAAAAAACCAAAAGGGCTAGAATCATGAATATACCACTTTTTAGGGGTTTTCGGGGTCGGGGAATCTGATTCTGATTTTATTTCAACGATTTGAGGTCAAGGTCACCATAAAGGTAATTTTGGGGTCAAACCCGGCGTTTTGGGGGTGTCATTTCAAAAATGGC
>CM068963.1:41851868-41864660 GCA_035128595.1 Eptatretus atami | reverse complement strand
TATGACGAAGTAATTGGGTGAGAATGTCATGTGGTGAACAGGCATTGGGCATGGAAATTCCATTTCACACCAGCACATAAAAATAAAAAATAAAAAATCAACCCTAAATTAAATGTGAAAATTGGGCTGGCGCGAAGCAAAACACTATCTAGTTTCAGCCCAGAAACAACTCTCAATATGTGGTGTCAAAGTCAATTTTCCAGATATCTACCAATAAGACTATTCATGAGATCGTTAATTGAACGAATGAACAAATGTGCAGCGGAAACACTGTAATCCGTTTCTAGATTCTTTACATGTAACATCCATAAATAAATACCATGGAAGAGAAAAAACAAACTACTAACTACAATGGGCAATCGGCAGAGCACAGTAACTCACTAGGCTGACAGTTTCCGTTTTGATATCCACTGATTTCGGCAGATCTGAATCCGACCTTGATCAAAATCGAATCGGCTGTTCTCGTCACTACCAAACTCATCCACCAGTTTTTAATAAACAAACCTTTCACCTTAAAAGTTGCTCCTCCAGCAGCTATCATTGCAAGAATGACCAATCAGTATGCATTAGCTCCTCTGAGCTCAGACCATCAAGTAGCATTCTCAGTTTGGTAATTGCTGATCAGGCGGTAATGAGCATTTAAGTAGTGGCAGGGCATTCTTCGATTTCCGAGACAAATCCTTACCCATTAGCGCCAGAGCACAAAATGTATTGGCTCTGGAACTTTAGTGAGACAAAGTTTGAATGTTAGTCCCTTCTCACAACGCTTGGACTGCAACATGCCTCGACCAGTGTCCCGAGAACACGAGCAGGTCCCCGATCCCTTACTCCTTCTCTAAGCCCCAAATACTTTGGGTTTAAGTTTTTTGCAGGTTAGTTACATATTTACATGCACTATATAGAGTTCAATGGACCACCTTACTCCATGGAGTCTTAGGAAAAATAAAAAAGGACTAATTGTCTGTGTGGGTCTGGACGTATAGTAGTGGCGTGCGCCTCTAATGCACATATTTGGGGAATGCTTAGAGGACGGGAAAACTGTGCTGTGCATAGCTAATAGACATACAAAGCAGCCGTCCAATACGACGCACCCAATCTTGATTGGTAGGTTCAGGCAAAGACTTGCTAATGGTATCATGTAAAACCCATACTAACAGTTCATGGTCGGTATCAGGCGACTAAACTAAACGGCTCCCCCCACAGGTCGTCTGGTGTGGAAGGTGTAAGGATATGGACACCCAGCAGGATTAAACACAAAAACCTGCAAAAGGGTGGTGAAGAGCTCTTTTGCGAGCCAACGGCCAATCCATGATCTGGTGCCAACTGGTTTGCGGAGTCTCCTGCAGTTGGTTACCTTCCCTAGGGAGGTTGGGTTGGCAGGATTTGCATCTGCGGCCACCATAAAACACCTCACGCGCAAACACACTGCAGTGTGTTTTGGGTGGTGCTGAGTGGTGTCCACCAGATGACGATCTCCTTGGGTTAACCTGAGCGGTGCCTTCGGTGGGTGCTGGGAATGTCCTATCCCTCAGAGATGGGGATGGCCAGGCATCTGCCTGGGGGATGTCAGCTGGAAGCCCAGGAGTACTGGACAAAGTGGACTGCAGCAACGTGCTGTGGTGCATGCATTGTATGTATATGTATGTAGTGTGTATGTATGTATGGTCTGCGGGCAGCAAATTTGATCGAGATGATCAAAAATTGCCATAATATGGTCAGTGTTGCTAACAAAGTTGTTAAAGTGCCAATTTAGACGATTTGTGTTCTCCAGTGTTCAAGTGTTATAATTTAATTGTACTAAATTTTTTTTTTTTTAAGATTTCAAAGGTTGCTGAAAATAAATAATAAAACAATCAATAAATATGGGAAGGTCACTCTCTCTGATTAGAAGTGCAGTTTCTTTTTACACCACCTTATTTAACACATTACATTAATTCTTCATGGCCGTTTGGTCTTCATTTACATCCGAAAACAATTGGTTTCCCGTTTCGTATTGTTTACAATTTTGTGTTGACTGCAGATAGGCAGAAGTAAAAAAAATTTCTTTACTCGGTCTCTGCAACATGTGCAATCAGGGACGATTTCAGAGCCAAAGTGACTGCTAAACTACAGGTTCCCTTTCCGCTTCATGTTCAAATATATCATTCATTGAATCAACTTTGGATCCTCAATCATAAACTATGTTTGTGGAGACAGACAGACAAAACAGACAAGGGAACCAATGGCTTAACCCTGCTTTTCACGTCGCATGCACACGGGGGTAAATAGCACAATTTCATTCTAGAGTGGTTGACAGGCAAGAAAACAAGAAAGGAAAATTGAACACAAATAGAATGATAAAAATACTGTCTGGCATATATAATACCAAATCCAAGCTTGGCATAAAGAGTTCTTTCTGTGGTGTTTATACCTTGAAAATTACAAAAATTAATAAGCAATCAAAATCAGCTGATATACACTCGGGTAATTAAAAAGAAAATAAAAAAACAAAGGCAATGAAGCAAAAAAGAATATAAGCAGAATTTTGTCAAATTTACTGAGTGTTATGAATCGATGGACTCGAACCAGCATCTCAGTGAATGTCAGTACGTGCTGTTCAGCCTGGGAAGAGCTTGGCGAGGCTGTTACATTGTCGAAAGAGGTCAGGAAGGATATTTGGGAGTGGAGGAGTGGGTGGAAGTTAAAGAATGTTCAAGACAAAATGTAAAAACGGCAAGAAGCAACAATTCAAATCGTTTAAAAAATGATTCGAGGCCACAGATTACCAGAATGCAGTTTTAAAACACAACAAAGTGAGGTATTATAAAAGTGTAAATGATGGGTTAAGAGAAAGGAAAAAAAATAACTTAAAGGAATAGTTAGAAGAATGGTTGAGTGTTACATTTAGTGCTTGGATGGAGCGCATGTCGAGGCCATGGTGCCTTACCAAGTCGAGTGGGAAGGTCCACGCATGCTGATCGAAGACTTCTGTGTTGATTCTCAGCAATCTTCAGGGGAAAAGCTTTTTTCAAATATGGAATAAAAAAGGTCATCGGATCAGATGGAAGCTGTGCACACACAAACAGCATGGTCCTGCATTCGATCCCAAAAACTAATTTATAACAAAAAAAGGCTGTTCTGGTCCCGCCAGTTGACCTTGGTGGAAGCTGACAAGTACAGACTTTGGAATGTATAAGCTAGCTGTCTTTTTGCAACATTTTTTACACTAATTAGTGAGATCATCGATTTCAGGTAGAGCACAGTATATGCTGGGAGAATTAGTGAGAGTTAAAGTTTATAATGATTTTTCAAGGGGCTTGAAGGATGGCATACTCAGTATAATACAATTGATTAATAAGCTTATGGTTATTTGCTACAGTGAAAAAAAACACCAAACAAACAAACAAAAAACCTTTGAAAAGTTGCCAGATTCGGCTTTTGTGTTCAAGTTCATAAAACAGCTGAGAACATCGCAGGGTCAACAAAGATTTAAAAACAATTTGATAGAAAGAAACAGCACTTATTTTTATTATCTTATTTGTTGTGGTTAAGAACACAGAGTATTTTCTTAAATCTGCTGGGTGAAGGCAGGTGCAGATCTGGGTTGGCGGACAGGTAGAACAAGTGGATGAAACAAGGATTCAATTGAGGGTATCGAACATCAGGTGGAAGCAAGGAGAAGTCGTGCTGGGCGTTAACCCCTTCCATCCCCATTTTTTGCTCCAACAAAGGTGTGCACAAAACTTAAGCCTCTCTTGCTCTCATCCCGAGTTTGCAAACTCTTCAACATCCTTGTGAATTTAATCCGCATTGTATATTGCATCTTGTCAATATTGCGAATGTTAAATGTCGGAGAAAGAATGAAAATAACAGGAGTGTAGTAAAGTGATTGGAAATAATAATCTATTCATATGTGCAATTCTTCTTAAATACAAAGGCCTTGTGCTTATTTTACACATTCGCAAAAAATGATATGGGGAAGGGTGGGGGGGGGGGGAGGGAGAATTGGAAGAAGGAGATAAGCACATCATCAAAGGGGGTGGGAGGTGGTGGGGAAACGAGAAGCACACATAAGAAAATATGATAAAGAAATTGATGGACCATGTTATTCAACTTAACATCAAATTAACAAGATGGTAATTTAATCAGTCTGATTGTCACAAACATCAATTTCTGAATTAAAAAGTGAACCCCCCCCCGCCACCAGGTCTGAGATTTCAATCAGAGATGTCATTTTCAGGTCAAAATGGGATGCAACAGCAGGAGCGAGGAATGAATAACTATAGGCCATTCCTGATTTAGAGAGATTTTTCTTCCAAAGGCCAAGCTCATGTATAATGCAAATACAGTAAATTCCTGATTTACGTATTGCTTTTTACGTTGTTTTCTCTCATGATCTTCTAAGATTACCTGATTTGCATGGCCTCAACTCACACTTGCATCCATTAAACGCATAACCTTTTATTATTGAGGCATTTTCAGACTTGCAAGACTGATAAAGACGCCGAGAATACATTGCTAAAATACCAAATTGGGATCGCAAATGCTTGAAGAATGTACTTTATGCGTTGCACATATTGAATGTATGCCTGGTATTAGGTTAATGGTTAGGTGTTGGGACTTGGCGATCCAAAGATCAGAGTTCAAATCCTCTCGGCAGTTGATTACAACCAGGTGGGTTGAACTGCCTGTATCCTTCTAGAGGTCAGCAAATGGGTGCCAGCTTGCTGGATATCCTGTGTGAGTATGGCGACCCAGTCCACGTTGTCCCAATAGCTAAGGAGACTGCTTAAGCAGCACCATGCTCTGCACGAGATTTGGTTCCAATGGATGGTGAGATATTGAATGTACTCTACTGTAAGATTGGTAAAGAGCATTTAAAAGTGTTTACCTTAGAAGTTGAAATTAGATGTTAGTTTGTGCAGATGGTATGATTGGTGATGGTGCCGTTGATGTCGGCCAGGTTATTTAAATTTGCTCTTCGAACTACGATGCATACCATCGATAAAATGCTGAGGGTCAATTGAAGGAGGAGGAGGGAATAGAGAAGATATTGGCCATGCCAGCTCCGAAGATTTTATTTATATTTATAAATGTCTGTATTGTATTTAAAAATTTTATATGTTTGTGTCTTGAATATTAACTGTCATTACGTAATAACAAGAGAGGGTACGATATCAGGTTATAACAAGAGCTCAAGTGAGCACAATATACGCCCGTAACAAGAAGGTTATAAACAGAAGTTGTGCTTAACTACATGAAAACAGCATCACTGTTGCCATGGACAAACCACTTTAAGATATGCGACGTATTCGCGACACACGTTCCACAAGTCGGTACCTACTGTACCAATTGAAGAAGTAGAAGTTGAAAATTTGGGAGTAGAGTGCGGACAGGAAAGACGGACAGAACGCAGACGGACCGGTATCACTAAATACGCCCGATATATATATATATATTATATGTATATATATATATATATATATATATATATATATATGTTGGGCGTATAATAAAAAGATAATACAATACGTGAAGTGGTGACGTGAGGAACGCATCCCCCTACATATTCCATTAATTATTATGGAAAAAAAACTGCTTCGATTTACTAGTTTCAACATTCATTGCACTTTTCAGAACGCATCCCCAGCGTAAACCGGGGACTGACAGTATTGCTGTTCTAGTTAAGCGGACAGAGGTTGGTGATCGTTTTGAGCATTCTCATCGTGGGGCAAGAGGTGTAGAGTATATTACAATTCATACAATAATTAAGAGAAAGAACGATACCTTGGTATCAGCTGCGTATCCCTCCTCATCAAGCCAACCGGAAACGGTACGCAGGGTTGTCTCGAGCTCTGCTCGCGTCCTCTGGCCTCGTCACTGCATGAAGCTCCTCATCCTCCAACTTCATCTTGGAATATAAATTATTAGACCAAGTTGATAAATGGAAATAACTACTATAAAAAAGTTGCAGAAGCGGAATCAATGTGGGACAGGACAAATGTCATGATGTTAATGAATTGCTAATAGCCATTTCTCATATTCCATCCACTCCCATGACATGCAATATTTATTGCTGGTTTTGTGTAATGCCCAGTTGAAAGAGTTTAAAACACAGCGATAAAAAAAACAAATACTAAAATCTTGTCCTTTGTATACGCTGCCCAACAGCAATGACATCATAGAGAATGCATTCGTTGAAAACATGCACGTAATCATGGCTCTCACCCAAGCTACTTCATCCATAAATTACAGTGGCTTCAATTGCCACCATGGCTGTTTATTACAGTGCTTCAAGACGACTGTATTGGCCAACTACAAAATCAAGGTTATGTTGGGAGACTTTCTGCCTGTTATCAAGGCTTCCTTGAATGGACAGATTCCAACTTCAATCTCTCTTCCAGTCAGAGAGATTATTATCCAATTATCCAAGAGAGATTATCCATTTATTTTGGATCAAGGAGAGTCCAGGTCCTGACAGGTTGTACAGAACAGACCACTCACATTTGAGAGTTTGAGTTCGATTAATGACCCAACTACAACATATTGGATTTGGTTTAGCACAGGCAGGGCATTGCACCACAAAGTTCACGGCCCTCGGATGGACATTAGGTTGGGGACCAGTCTTCTAGCACCAACTGGTGCATGTTGAAGCTCCCACAATATTTTTTTGACAAAGTAGATGAGTTGTTTGCTGGCATCCTGGCCAAATTCCACAAATTCCTATTCCAACGTACCGGGGCAATGCATTAACTGCACAGCTGCAATCACTCGCAATGATGAAAACCAGCAGCCGATGCTGTATATGCTGTCAAATGTCCGTATTAAAAAATTAAACCACAAAGCTGCCGGACAGCTGCCCAGTAGGTGAGGCCAATGTTGTCATATTTTGGTTATTTTGCAAACCTGTCCAACTTTCCTGTCAATATCCTTTGAAAAAGGACAAGACAGGAGTGCAGACTAAACAAGAACAGTGCTCGGACGAAAGCATACCTCCACCAGGCTGAACAGTTTACGTTTTGTATCACAATGACAGGCTGGATCTGCATCCGGACCTTAACCAAAATCTAATCGGGTTGTTCCAGTCACCGACACAACTCATCCAGCAACATTAGTCATAATCTGTCCACAACTTTTTGAGATATCGTGCTATATATTGTTGCGGGCCGGGTATCGGCTACGAGCACGACCGCTAGGTGGAGCAGTAGGGTCGACTCTGCCGAACACCCGGAATTTAGATCATACCTTTCGGAAAACTCCAAGGGTACGGGTCCCTTACCGGACCATGAATCGTCAATAATTTGACCACGTGGGGTAGGGTTAATTGCCAAACTTCAATATACCTAATTACCCACGCGGACAAAGCTACCGAGTATTCACACCCTCAACGGCACTCGTACGGGACGACGTATGCGCGCTCGACCCGTGCGTGACCCGAGCGATAGTCACCGAGCTTCCGTCAGTTCAAATGCACACCACTACGGCAACAACGGCCTTTCTAATTCCCCACACGCACCGTGTTAAACCAATAAAAGAACCACAAAAACGAGCTGATACATTAACACATGGGTTTATTTATAAGGGGGGAAGGAGGGAAGCACGTAAGGGCAGAGCTATCATGACTAATAAGAGATGAAATGTACAACGAGCAAGCACTTAACGATTTCTACTAACAGACGGGCCCACCGACAGACACACACACAGATAACCAGAACGGACATGGACCTGTCCACCTCGTGTGGTTTGGCTGACACGAGCAGACGAACCAGGCGCCAGCGAGCCGCGAGCAGAATCCAGAGCTCCCTTCAGCACTCGTCCCAGCAACCAAAACTCTCCTCTATATCCCAAACTGTCGAGAAGGCAGGAGGTTTCTCTGCCACTTCTCCAAGTCTTTGAGTGGAACGTCAAAGCGGAGGGCTGATAACTCCACACTTGTTCAACCTGCCCGTCAGATTTACCACAACCTTGCCTGCTTGATGGTCATCAACTATCTCAAAAAAACTCTCCCGTTCACCGACAGAGAGACGGCGCGCAACCGACTTGCGGTTCTTTTGGAGAACGATCTCTCCTCGTCCGATCATGCTGCAAACCTTATTCACCCCGTCCAGGGGGAGGGGGCCTCCGCCCTCCCGCTATCACTCACTGGACGGTTTTGGCGCGCAGAATCGCTCGTCGCCCTGTCATTGGCCAAAACGAGCAGCAAGTCCGTCGATTGGCCCGGGGCGTGGTGACGTCATGCGGACCGCCTTTCTCACCGTCGCGGGGGTCTGATTGGCTGAGTGGCGGCCACTCACTCATAGCACGCTGATTGATCGAGGGCCGCGCGCGAGGCTCCTCCTTGAACTCCGCCCACCATGGCGTCGGCCAGAGCGAGGTGAAGGTGAGGGTGATGCTGGTGTTGTTGGTGGTGTAAAAATAAAAGAAAACCCTGACTATCAAAGTAACTTCGCAGCGCATGTACATTTAATTACCCATTAGACACGGGACTGGGACCCTAACTAAAAACACATACCAATATACTGTTCTATAGGACCTGTATGTTGAGTGCTCATGGCTTCCAGATTTGCAACAATATCATCCCTATCTCTAATTGGTGAAGAATCACTTTAAAAAAAATTATAGTAGCCAGATCCAGATCTTCACCAAATACAACAAATTCTCCTTGTGACACACCCAACGTGTCCACAAAAGTTTATCCGAATCCGTCCACAACTTTTTGAGATATCGTGCTATATATCGTTTTTGCCCCATCTCTCAATGGTGAAAAAATCACTAAAAATTCTAGTCGTCAGATCTGGATCTGGATCTTCACCAAAATCTAATCAGTTCGTTCTTGTCACACACCGCAACTTGTCCACAAAATTCATCCGAATCCGTCACAACTTTTTGAGATATTCCTGTACACAGGCAGAGACAAACAAAGACAGACAGAAAGAAAGGGGTGAAAACATAACCTCCTTCACCTTCAGTGGCAGAGGTAATATAGTTCAGGTGCAACCAATCACCTTCAAAATCACACACAAGTTAATTTGCCTTCATCCGTGTTAAATTGTAGTGATTCTGATTTTTTCAGAATATAATTAGCTGTTCCCGCAAGTGTCCTCTGCTGGGTAGTGGATTTCACAGCAAAGACTCAATCGTGAGCAACAAGGAGCTTTCAAAAGACCTCTGGGATAGAGTTGTGGAAGGCCCAGATCAGGGATGGGTATAAATATTTCAAAGGCTTTGAATATTCCTTTGAGCACAGTCAAGACAATCATTAAGAAGTGGAAAGCGTATGGCACCAAGACCCAGCCCAGATCAGGCCATCCTTTTAAACTGGATGACCAGCAAGGAGGAGACTGATCAGAGAGACAACTAACAGGCCAATGGCAACTTTGAAAGAGCGACATGCTCTTATGGGAAAGACTGGTCACTGTGTGCATGTGACAACAATATCCCAAGCACTCCACAAGTCTGGCCTGATGGAAGGGTGGAAAAAGGAAGCCATTACTCAAAAAAGCCCACCTTGAGTCCCATTTGAGGTATGCAAAAAAACACTCCAGAGATTCTGAAGCCATGTGGCAAAACGTTTTGGTCTGACGAAATCAAGATGGAACTTTATGGCCAAAAATGAAAAACGTTACGTTTGGCACAAAACAAATAGCACATCACCCAAAGAACACCATCTCCACTGTGAAGCATGGTGGTGGCAGCATCATATTAGGGGGATGTTTCTCATCAGCAGAGACTGGAGTGCTGGTCAGGAAAGAAGGGAAAATGGATGGAGCAAAATACAGAAAATCCTAGAGAAAAACCTGCTGCCCTCTGCAAGAAAGCTTAAATTGGGATGGAAGTTCACCTTTCAGCATAACAACGACCTGAAGGTACACTGGAGCCAAAGCCAAAGGTACCTCCAGCCAAAGTACACTGGAGTGGCTAAGGAACAAAAAAAATGTCCCAGTTAGAGCCCCGACCTAAATCCAATCGAAAATCTGTGGATGACTTGAAGATTGCTGTCCATCAACGCTCCCCACGTAACTTCACTAAAAGTGAAGTTTTATTACAGAAGAACAGGCAAATATTTCCCAATCAAGGGATGCAAAGTTTGTAGAGATCTATCCCAACAGACTCACAGCTGTAATTGCTGTCAAAAGGTGCTTCCACCAAGTATCAAATTGGGGGGGGGACACTTAACCAGCCAAGATGTTCTAGTTTTGTATTTTTAATTAATTTCCTGAAACTTGTAGAATTTGTTTTTCACTTGGAAGTTGTGGTTACGATGTGCAAATAAAGGTGAAAAAGTCTGTTTAAATGCAATTTGATTCAGGCAATAAGGCAACTAAAGGTGAAAGTTTTGAAAGGGGGCACTGTATATCGTTTTGGGCCCCATCTCTCATTGGTGAAGAATCACTTAAAAAAATTATTGTATCCAGATTCAGATCTTCACAAAACTGGAATAAATTTGTGCTTGACACACACCCAACTTGTCCACCAAATGTGGTCAGAATGCGTCCATAACTTTTTGAGATATCCTGTTCGCAGACAAATAAAGACAAACAGTGCAAAAACAACCTTCGTCCACCTTCCGTGGTGAAGGCAACAACAACCTATGTTGAGCTCCATATCTACAAGTGTGTGTGGTGTGTGTGTGTGTGTGTGTGTGTGTGTGTGTGTGTGTGTGTGTGTGTGATCGTACTAAAGCTTTCTGATGTGGAGTGAGACACACTGAAATGATAATAAAGATCTCCCAAGTTGATTAGGCATTTAACGATAAAGAATCGGAGAATTCCCATGTTTTTAACGCACACAGTGTTACAGACTTAAATGTGTATTGAGCAGCTTAAGCGGTCCTTCCATGGCGTGGCATTCCAATTACAAAAGAAATAACAAAAAGAACAATACCATTGTAACAAAGCATATATTAATTAATACGAAAAATATTCAAATAATAATAATAATCGTATCATTGCAATAATAATGAACGTATAATCCCCACACTGGCCAATTCAGAGAAGATCCTTTCATCTGGCGATCATGAAAAGGCAAGCTAATGCTCAAGCAGTACGGCAGGCAGGTCTGCTTCAAGGTCGTGAAGACCAATGAAACTTTGGTCCAATGGACCAACGGGCCCTCGAGTTGAATTAAAAAAAATAAAAAAATCTCGTGTTGTACCAGAGTATCAAGATGAAAGCTTCCAAGTTACTGAGCGCACGTTCTCTTTCTGCTCTCTCCTCATCGATCCTTGCCAGCACCTCCAACCTGCAATAAGAAATCAGTGCACTGTGATGCACCACATCGTTCTAAACGATTTACTCAATTCATTATAGTCCTCAATTGCCCACATTGTGATGTTATTCACGACAAAATATTTCCACTGTCCCATGACTACCCTTCTTACCCTACCCCCTTTATCTGACTTGTGGAAGTTGGGCCAAAGTAGTCGGCTCATGATAACCGATAAGGTTTCCATAATTTAACCTCCAATAAGTCGTTTCGTTACCAAGAGTTGTTATTCTGCATTATCCTGCATGTAGTCAAGGATGTTAGGGATTTTTTGTTCAGATTCTTCCAAAGCACCAAATTTGGCCCATAGTTTGCCCATACTATACTTTTTTGATTTTCGACGGGCGCCCCCTGGGCCGCCATATTGGCGAAATCCAATTATGGCCGCCATCTGGGTTGGAGGTCAATCATAGTTAAACAAGGACAAATGTGTCCAAGAGCCGCGTCATAAAAGGTTTTGTCTTCACCAGAAGAAGAAGAAGAACAACAACGCGGAGCTCTCTTAGAGCCAGTGTTCGCAACGCGACGCGGCTAAAAATCAAAAGGGCTACAATCATGAATAATGCCACTTTTTAGGGTTTCGGGGTCAGGGAATCTGATTCTGATCTCATTTTGATGATTTCAGGTCATGGTCACCCCATTTTGGGTTCAAAGGTCAAAGATCAAAAGTGGTACTACTAAAAATTCAACAAAAATTATTCAGGAACAATTTTTATTAAAATACTTCGGGAATAAAACATCTGCTGACAAAACGCCGCTATGTACGCTCAGGACATATCCTTGGAACTCGTCCAGTGAGAAGTTGCCCTGAGCTTTACTATCTATATTGTTACGCTGTGGAAATTCGCAATACACCATAAAGGGTCCTTAGATCAGTTATGACGCTAAGTTTATGTGTAGATAGTTCCCCACTGTTGTTTAAAGGGAATTATTCATGTTCACCGGCTGCGACTCTTTGAGATAGCCGTTTTTCTTTTTCTATTGTTATTTTGAACAAACCCCACGCAAGCAACAAGCCGCGTTGAAAACCGTCGAACGAAAAAGGGAACCAAAGAGTTCCCTTTTGGGCACGCGGATTTTTCCCGCCTTTTTTCCCCGCGCTTGGTGTGAAGGAAAGGGGGAGGGCAGCTCGCCGCCGATTGGTGGATGAACAGCGTGAGGCGGTCGGGGTGAGGGAACGCCCCTTTTCGGGAACCTTCTCGAAGGGAGGTGGAGCCAAAACGGGGAGGAGCGAAGGGCGGAGTCCCCGCTATACAAGGCAGACCGCGCGCGAGGTCCAGGAGCTCTCTGTCTGGGTCGTCGACGTCATTCTCTCTCTGGTCCATGAGCTCTCTGTCTGGGTCGTCGACGTCATTCTCTCTCTTCCAATGAAGCGTCATAACTGATCTAAGGACCCTTTATGGTGTATTGCGAATTTCCACAGCCGTAACAATATAGATAGTAAAGCTCAGGGCAACTTCTCACTGGACGAGTTCCAAGGATATGTCCTGAGCGTACATAGCGGCGTTTTGTCAGCAGATGTTATTCCCGAAGTATTTTAATAAAAAT
>CM068963.1:41826964-41840794 GCA_035128595.1 Eptatretus atami | reverse complement strand
GCTGACCTCAGAAGGATGACAGGCAGTGTCAACCCCACCTGGTTGTAATTCAACAGCCGAGGAGGATTTGAACTCTGGATCTTTGGATCCCAAGCCCAACACCCTAACCATTAAGCCAATACCAGGCATACATTTCAATATGTGCAACGCAAAGTACAGTTCTTTCAGCAATTTTGCGATCTCCCAATTTGGTATTTTAGCAATGTATTCTGGCGTCTTTATCAGTCTTGCAAGTTCTGAAAATGCTCAATAATAAATAATGCTTTAAAGTGATGCAAGTGTGAGTTGAGGCATGCAAATCCGTAATGTATGAAGAGCATGACGCAACAACAACGTAAAAGCTACGTAAATCAGGAGTACTGTATTTGCATTTATCATGAAGCTTGGCTTGGGAAGAAATCTCTCTAATCGAAATGGCCTATAGTTATTCATTCCTGCTCCTGCATGTTGCATCCCATTCTGTACTAAAAATGATCTATCTCAGACCTTGGGGGGGGGGGTTCACTTTTAATTCAGAATGGATGTTTGTGATCAATCATTGACTGATAACACTAATATTAATGTATGTTAAGTTGAATAAATGGTCCATTCAATTTCTTATCATATTGTTCGTATGTGTGCTTCCTTTCCCCACCCCACCCCCTTTGATGATGTGCTTACGCTTTTTCAATCTCCCTTCCCCATATCATTTTTGCGAAATGTGTAAAAAATGCAAAGGCCTTTTGTATTTAAAGAAGATTGCAATTATGAATATTAATTATTCCAATCACTTTACTACACTCTGTTATTTTCATTCTTCTCTCCCACGATTAACATTCGTAATTACGAAGATGCAATATACATGCGGATTAAATCAGCAGGATGTTGAATGAGGTTTGCTAACTGTCGGGATGGAGAGCAAGGAGAGGCTTAAGTTTTGTGCATCAACCCTTTGTTGGAGCAAAAAATGGGGATGGGAAGGGTTAACGCCCAAAGCATCGACTTCTCCTTGCTTCCACCTGATGGTTCGCATACCTCAATTGACATCCTGTTGATTTCATCCATTGTTCTACCTGTCCGCCAACCCAGATCTGCACCTGCCTTCCCCAGCAAGATAAGAAAATACTTCTTGTTTCTTGTAAAAACAAATAAATAAATAAAAATAAGTGCTGGTTTCTTCTATTCAATTGTTTTTAATCTTTTGTTGACCCTGGCTTGTTCTCAGCTGTTTTATGAACTTGAACACAAAGCCAATCTGCAACTTTTCAAAGGTTTTTTGTTTGTTTGTTTGTTTTTGGGTTTTTTTCACTTGTAGCAAATAACATAAGCTTATTAATCATTTGTATTATCTGAGTATGCCATCCTTCAAGCCCTTGAAATCATTATAAACTTTAACTCTCACTAATCTCCCAGGCATATAGCTGTGCTCTACCTGAAATGGCATGGATTCACTATTAGTGTAAAAAATTCTGCAAAAAAAGACAGCTAGCTTTATAACCCTTCCAAAGGTCTGTATTGTGTGCTCCACCAAGTGCACTGGCGTGGACCAGAACAGCCTTTTTTGTTGTTTAATAAATTAGTTGTTTGGGATCGAATGCAGGACCATGCTGTTTGTGGGTGCACAGGCTTCCATCTGATCGAGTGACCTTTTTTTATTCCCATATGTTTGATAAAAAGCTTTTCCCCTGACAGATGCTGAAGAACAAACACAGAGGTCTTCGATCAGCATGGCGTGGACTTTCCACTCGACTGGTAGAGGCACAGGCTCGACCTGCGCTCATCCAAGCACTAAATGTAACACTCAACCATTCTTCTACATTCCTAAGGTTATTTTTCTTTGTTCCTCTTAACACCTATCTATTTACACTTTTATAAATTAACCACTTTTGTTTTGTGTTTTACAAACTGCATTCTGGTTAATCTGTTGGCCTCGAATCATTTTTTAAACGATTTGATTGTTGCTTCTTGCCGTTTTTGACATTTTGTCTTTGAACATTCTTTAACTTCGACCCACTCCTCCACTCCCAATATCCTTCCTGACCTCCCTCGACAATGTACAGCCTCGCCAAGCTCTTCCCAGCTGAACAGCACGTACTGACATCCACTGAGATTGCTGGGTTCGAGTCCATGATTCATAACACCTCAGTAATTTGACAAATTCCTCTTATATTCTTTTCTTGCTTCATTGCCTTTGTTTTTTATTTTCTTTTTAATTTACCAGTGTAATCAGCTTGAGTTTTGATTGCTGTATTTAATTTTTTTAATTTCAAGGGTATAAACACCACAGAATAGATACCTTTAGCCAAGCTTGGATTTGGTATTATATATGCAGGACAGTAGTTTTATCATTCTATTTGTGTTCAATTTGTGCCTTTCTGTATTTGTCTTGCCTGTTCAACCACTCTAGAATGAAATTGTGCTATTTTACCCCCGTGTGCATGCGACGTGAAAAGCAGGGTTAAGCAATTGGTTCCCTTTGTCTGTTTGTCTGTCTGTCTCCACAAACATCAGTTTATGATTGAGGAACAAGTTGATTTCAATTGAATGATATATTTGAACATGAATCGGAAAGGGAACCTGTAGTTTAGCAGTACTTTGGCTCTGAATTCGTCCCGATTGCACATGTGCAGAGACGAGTAAGATAATTTTTTTTACTCTGCCTATCTGGCAGTCAAACAAAATTGTAAACAATACGAAACGGGAAACTCATTGTTTCGGATGTAATGAAGGACCCAAACGGCCATGAAGAATTAATGTAATGTGTTAAATAAGGTGGTGTAAAAGAAACTGCACTTCTAATTCAGAGAGAGTGACCTTCCAATTTATTTATGTATTTATTTATTTTCAGCAACCTTTGAAATCTTTAAAAAAAAAAAATTTTAGTACAATTAAATTATACACTTGAACACTGGAGAACACAAATCGTCTAATTGGCACTTTAACAACTTTTGTTTAGCAACACTTGGACATATTATGGCATTTTGCATCATCTCGATCAAATTTGCTGCCCGCAGACCATACATACATACATACATACATACATGCATACATACATGCATGCACCACAGCACGTTGCTGCATCCACTTTGTGCCAGTACTCCTGGGGCTTCCAGCTGACCATCCCCCAGGCAGATGCCTGGCCCATCCCCATCTCTGAGGGATAGGACATTCCAGGCACCCACCCGAAGGCACCGCCTCAGGTTAACCCAAGGAGATCGTCATCTGGTGGACGACACTTCAGCACCACCCCCAACACACACTGCAGTGTGTTTTGCGGCGTGAGGTGTTTTATGGTGGCCGGAGTGCAAATCCTGCCACCAACCTCCTAGGGAAGGTAACCAACTGCAGGAGGACGTCCGCAAACGCAGTTGGCACCAGATATGGATGGCCGTTGGCTCGCAAAGAGCTCCTTCACCACCCTTTGGCAGGTTTTGTGTTTAATCCTGCTGGGTGTCCATATCCTTACACCTTCCACACCAGACGGACCTGGTGGGGGGAGCCAGTTTAGTTTAGTCGCCGATACTCGACCATGAACTGGTTAGTATGGGTTTTACATGATACCCATAGCAAGTCTGTGGCCTGACCTACCAATCAGGATTGGGTGCCGTCGTATTGGACGGGCTGCTTTGTACTGTCTATTAGCATGGCACAGCACAGGTCTCCCGTCCTCAAGCGATCCCCCAAATAGTCGCATTAGAGGCGCACGCCACTACTACTACGTCCAGACCCCACACATGTCCTTTTTTTATTTTTCCTCAAGACTCCATGGAGTAAGGTGGTCCATGAACTCTATAGTAGTGCATGTAATATGTAAACTAACCTGCAAAAACTTTAAACCCAAAGTATTTGGGGCTTGAGAGAAGTGAAGGGAATCGGGGACCTGCTCGTGTTCTTCGGGACACTGGTTCGAGGCATGTTGCAGTCCAAGGTGTGAGGAAGGGGACTAACTTCAAAACTTTTGTTCTCACTAAAGTTCCAGAGCAAACATTTTGTTGCTCTGGGGCTAATGGGGTAGGATTTGTCTCGGACATATGAAGACATGCCCTGCCACTACTTAATGCTCATTACCCTGATCAGCAATTACCAAACTGAGAATGCTACTGATTGGTCTGAGCTCAGAGGAGCTAATGATACGGATGTGTCATTCTTGGCAAGTGATTAGCTGCTGGAGAGCAACTTTTAAGGTGAAAGGTTTGTTTATTACAAAACTTGGTGGATGAGTTTGGTAGGTGACGAGAACGAGCCGATTCGATTTTGATCAAGGTCCGGATTCAGATCTGGCCGATCAGTGGGATACAAAACGGAAACTGTTCAGCCTAGTGGAGGTATGTGCTCTGCCGATTGCCATTGTAGTTAGTATGTCTTGTGTTTTCTCTTCCATGTATTTATTTATGGATGGTTACATGTAAAAATCTAGAAACGGATTACAGTGTTTGCTGCACATTTGTTCATTCGTTCAATCTACGATCTCTGAAAAGTCTTATTGGGTAGATATCTGAAAATTGACTTTGACACCACACATTGAGAGTTGGTTTCTGGGCTAAGAACTAGATAGGTTTTGCCTTCGCTGGAGCCCAATTCACATTTAATTACGGGTTGATTTTTTTTATTTTTTTATTTTTATGTGTGTGTGTGGAATTGGAATTTCAATGCCCAATTGCTGTTCACCACATGACATTCTCGACCCATACCTTCGTCATAAATGTTTAATGAGATTGCATGGAGTGAAAAAAGGGGCAAAATCCAACATCTTTGTCTTGTTGCGACCACTCCCATAAGGTCCAGATCGACAATGTCCAGAGTGTATTTCTTGGTTGAGTTTTTATCCCCCGCCGCGTGGCGGAAGGGGGATATTGTTAACAGTTACTTTTACTGTCCCATATTGGATCATTCTTCCTGTTCTCTTCTTTTTTTATTGTTCTCTTTGCCCCTTTTTATTGGTTTTTCTCAGGCATGGTTAGAAGAAGCAATAAAAGTGCAAGCTACTTTACCAGCTTGGGAAAATCCACACTTAAAAGCAGCAGACCTTCGTGAAAGGAAAGCTGAGTTGGATCGGGAGGTGAACATCCTTGGAAATAAACTTCGCTTTTCCAAACCAGTTGGTAAGTTGGGCATTAAATGAATATGGCATTGTAAAATGGAAAATCAAATTCTGTATCACTTTTACCAAGTTGATCTTTATCAATTTTACAGCTACTGGACACTTCATTGTATAAGATCAATATGCCACAGAGTGTGTGGCTGCGTGTGTCGTGTGAGGCGTGATTGTGGCGTGTCTTGTGTAGAGGGGTGGAGGTTGGGCTGTGGTTGCGACGTATTTTTGCTGGGGAAGGGGGGTTGATTGTGAAATTTCTCAGTCGGGAGGTGCGTTGTGGCATGTCTCGTGGTAGGAGGGTTGCAGCGTGTCTCGTTGGAGGTGGTCGGCGGGGGGGGGGGGTGTCGTGGCGTGTCTCGGGGGGGGGGGTCGCGGCGTCTCGTGGGAGGGTGGGGGGGGTCACAGCGTGTCTCGTGGAGGGTCGTTGGGGGGGGGGGGTAGTCGTGATTTCAATCATTTCTTTCTAATAAAGTTCTATTTGAAACATTCCATCGATTTTATTAGCTCGCCTGTTCGAAGAACAGAGAGCTATAGCGATACCCTGGCGTGAGCATGAGCGTGAGCGTGAAAATGTTTTTGGTGCAAGTTATTTCCTTTCTAATGTTTTTTTTTTGATATATATCTTTATCAATTTTTTTGATATCTGTATGAGACACTTTCTGATGTTTTTCCACACTATTTTTACTTATTACAATATACAAATACATATATTGCTTTAAAATTATTTGGATCAGACTTCCTGCAATGCTTTATATAAAATATTATTAGACTAGTCTTTTAAAAGCTAAATGTATAAACAGGCGAGCATTGGGTGGCTTTGACACCAACTCTCTGGTTATATGATCCCCATGCAGCTATACTGAGAGAGATTTCTCAAGATAAAACTTCTCCCTCCTACATAAGCACAACATTTTCAGCATTTTATCCCTTCATAAGCACAACATTGTAAGCATCAGTCATGGATACACTTCTGCCTTTCGGCTTCGTCATCGAGCTAAAATGAGGTAAATATTGAGTGGTTTCATGATAGCCTATATATTCTGGACATCAAATAACGTAACACTTGAGATGGAAGGCAGAAAAATACATCAGAAACACAACAGTGTACGTATGCTTCTAGGAGGTGGAAGAGGGGTGGGCTTCAAGAATAACATTACATTTTCGTCTGTAAATTGATGCCTTCTGGTATATTGGTGTTATGCACATCACACATTTCAATTTTATGATCATAGTTTCCAGGCTCGTAATTTCCCTGCACAGCGAAAAGCGAGTTTCGACAATTGGTTTACTTCTGTCTGTCTGTGTGTCTACAAACGTCAGTTTGTGCGATGAACAACTTTATTTCAATTGAATGTTATATTTTGAATGTTGTTTATATTTTGAACACGAATCCGAACCTGAATCGGAAAAGGAACCTGCAGTTTCGCAGTACTTTGTCTGAATTCATCCCCATCACACATGCGCAGAAAATTAATATAATAATTTTTTATCTTTCTGCCTGTCTGGCAGTCAAACAAAATTGAAAACCATTCCAAATTGGAAAGTGATTCTAAGGACACAAGTCACAGGCATAATGAACTAATGTAACGTGTTAAATAATATGCTGTATAAGACACTGCATCAATGGTGGTTAACCTCCAAAAATTTTGTTTTTCTCCAACTTTTTAGGTCATCTCTATCATCTCAATAGAGATGACCTAATAATAACAGTCTCGAAGTCTGTCCATCCGTCCGTCCACAATCAAACCGAGTGGAGACAAATAACCAATAGTGGAATGGATGAGGTCGATGAGACATGCACAACGATATAACTTTCAAGGTCGTCCAAGGTCGAGGTCAACGTCACGAGGCTGTCAAAGTTGCGAAAATCGTCGATTTCAAATCGTATCTCCTCCCTCATTTATCAAGAGAGATCAAATGTTATTAGTGATTCAGATACTACGGACTATTATCTAGAACAGCACGACCATTTTTTTTGAAATTTGCTCTCGTTCCGATTTTATAGCCCTTCAAACTTCGCTCTGATCCCGTATGGGCCGTTCATAAAGTACATACAAAAATAAAAGTATTAAATTAAGAACCGGAACTCTCCGAGACAAATATTACATTTAAAGCTTTTGTCAGATTTAACTAAAACAATGGAACACAAGTTATATGACACTTACTTTCATTTATGGCATTAACATTGTCTTGAATGTCAATTTGTACTTTATTTTCATAATGACGTGCTGTGATATTAAAAGAAAAAGGTAAATTACACCGCTAGGGACTGCATTGTCATGACTTGCAAACATCGGTTCATAAGGAACTGCTGGCTGCTTAGCAATTAGCGATGTTTGAGGGGGGTGGGTGGGTGGTTTTGAAACCCGGAAGTAGAGCGTACGTACTTTATGAACTGCCCGTATTCCAGTCTGGCACAGAGTTACTTTCGACCTCTGGCAGAGAGTGACCGGCACTCCCTCTTGGGGGTATTTTAAAATCTTAATTTTATTAGCCTCCATTGGACTTGGTCCAAACCGGTGGCTTATGGATTTGGTCTCGATTTTCGTGTCCATGCATCTGCAACCATATCTCGGACGTGTACGAACGAATTTTATTCGTACTTGGCACAAAGACAACACATGATGGTATACATATGCGTGCATCTTTTTTTTTTTTTTTATTTTTTTTCTCCATCAGATCCAAGATGGCCGACTGGTGCCCATTTTAGTTGTAAAAAAAAATAAAAAAAAATCTGATGTTGGACGTCCTCAACCATTTCTCGAAATGTATTTACCGATGTTCAAACTTGGCACCCAGATAATGAATGATGGCATATATATATTATATATGTGAGGCCTGGTGTTGGCGTAGTGGTTAGGGTAGCGGCTTGGGATCCAAAAGGTACTGAGTTCAAACCCGTTGGCCGCTTGAATTAATACACACCAGGAGGTTGACTCAGCCTGTCATCCTTCCGAGGTCGGCGAAGTGAGTACCAGTGTACTGGACCCGGTGTATGCCCCGGTTAGAATAGGTGTACCATATCCCTGTGTCGTAAGAGGCGACCAGGGTTGCGTCAGGAAGGGCATCCGGCGTAAAACCTGTGCCAAATCACTATGCGGATCATACGGATGATCCGCTGTGGCGACCCCTAACGGGAGCAGCCGAAGAAGAAGAAAGAAGAAGAAGATATATATATATATATATATGTGTGTGTGTTTTTTTTTTTGATTGTTTGTTTTTTTTAATTTATTTTTTATTTTAAAAAATTTTTTGGAGATCAGATCCAACCTGGCCAAGTGGTGGTCATTTTTGTTACTTAAATGTGTCCCTAACCATTTCTCAGACATGCATGGTCCGATTTTGTTCAAACTTGGCACAAGAGCAGTACATGATGGCAGACTTGTGCTCCTCACTTTATTTTGTGATCTGATCAAAGATGGCCGACTGATAGAGTGGCAGACATTTTAGTTGTACATCAATATGGGCTAGCCCTTTAACTCCATACAACAAAATTACTAAAACAACAGGGGCTATGACATTTTGTCTTTCTTATTTTATTTTTTTAAAGCTTTTTTAACTTGTTTCGATTGAATTATATACTTGAACACTGTAAAACACAAGTCGCCTTTTTGGCACTTTCAAAACCGTTCCGTTTTGTCGTAACTGTACTTTGTCAAAATATTATGGCATTTTATGTCATGACAAATTAAATTTGCCACTCGTAGACTACACCCACATCCTTGTTTCTCAAGACAGCATGGGTGGGGTAAGGTATTCCATGAACTCTCCACTCCTCAAGTTTTGAGCAATGAGTATGCTGCATTATGAAACTTGGAATCTTTTTCAGTTTGTTGACTTTTAATCTCGTCATTCTTTTGTGATTTATTTTCAGCATCCAAGAAGCCTGCAGAAGAAAATGACACAAATATGAACAAGAGTGGTCAGGAGGGGGCGGGTGGAGAGAGAAGCTCGAAGGGGGCAGTCAGAGAGAGGGGCTCGGAAGGGGCCGGCGGAGAGAGGGGTTCGGAGGAGGCGGGCGGAGAGAAGGCTCGGAGGGGGCGGGCGGAGAGAGGGGCTCGGAGGGGGCAGGCGGAGAGAGGAGCTCGGAGGGGGCGGGCGGAGAGAGGGCTCAGAGGGGCGGGCGGAGAGAGAGGCTCAGAGGGGGGAGGTGACAAGAGAGGCAAAGAGGGGGCAGGTAGCAAGCATGAAGAAGCCAATGTCAAGCATCAAGAGAATGATAGCGAACAGAGGATACCATCGACAACTCATAGTTCTGATGAACTTTGATTGCACTGTTGTACTCAACCACTTGGGCAAGAAGAAAAAATTGAACTCTTTGAAAACCTTGCATTTAGTTTCATCCACTGAGTCTCCAATATTTCTCGTACGGATTTTGTTGTAATTAGTTATTTCTTATTTTTTGCCATTGTAATTATTTTTTGAGATCATTGACTGTTTATCGTCATTGCAGTTATTGACATCTTTTTGGTTTGCACTGCATGTTTTGTGTTGTAATTTTCATTGAAATGATCATTAGAGTTGCAGCGTACGTACTAAGTAATAGTGAGTCTGTCGTCTTGGTTAATTTTAATTATTTTTTTTCAAACTACCGTCATGGTTGTTTTATTTTGTACTACGTATGACTATCAATCATTACATTCTCACAGCCCATTTCTACGAAAGATTTTGTTGTCCTTATCATTTTGACGAATATTTACCACCCGTCTGTGTTGTAATATTTACCATTGCAAGTAATGGTCTCCAGTGATGTCATATAATCTCTGTATTGCCATTTCAAAGCAAGTGGAAATTTGGAACCAAACACATTTGTGCAAATTTGACTGCAGTCTGTTTTTGTTCTCACCTTGGTTGTCTTAACTTATCATTACCATGTTGTAAAATGAAAATGAGAGAATGGGATTTAAAAAAAAAGGTGTGTGTGTGTGTGTGTGTGTGTTTTTTTTGATCGATGAGGTTATGACTGCAGTTTGTTGATGGGTAATGTTGAAAGATTGGTGCTGTATGAAACTAAGAGAAATGCATTTGAGAGATGTAAATGTTTTGCTTCATTGTCACCTGCGGGTCTATTTTGATTGTTTTTGAGAAAATAATTCCAATAATATTCCCAATAAAAAAACTTAAATTTGTTTTGCTTTTTGGAAATACAACTTGTGCTTAAATGGTAACTTGTGAATCGCTGAAGAGATTTTCACCAAACTTGGTGGAGGTATGTACTATGATGCAAAGATTAACTGATTGGATTTTGAGGCCAAAGGTCATGTGACCTTTGGCAGAGGCATGTTCATTGACACATTCATATCAAATTGTATTTTCTGGCTTTAACACTGATCAGAAAATTGTCTGCATGATATGGGGAAGCTTTTCCCCTTTGTAATTGCTTTGAAGCACTTTGAATGTCTTTATGCTTGACCCAGACGTTACAGGTTTTGCTATTGTAGCCAACGATATCGGTGTGCTTCCTCGTGGTTTTAGCCAAATGAAAGAATCGTGGGATCATGAAATAATGAATGAGTGCATTGAGCAGATGACTGACTGCATAATGGGTGTTTATGTGTTTGTTTGTTTTTTTCTTTTCTTTTTTTCTTGGAAACAGGTGGATGGAAAATTTGCGACATAAGAGAGGCAATCGTTTGAAATCTGCATATTTATACTTTCTTGGAAATTATGGAGTCAGGAGTTGCAATCAAAGCTTTTACAACTACATGGTAAATGTTTGGTATAAAGTAAAGAAGTTCACCAGACTCGGCGTTTTAATGGTTGGAGTATCCGCAATGATCCTGGGAGGTTGGTAGTTCAAACCCTGGCTGAGTAATACTAAAGACCATAAAAATGGTATGTGCTGCTTCCTTGCTTGACGATCCACATTTATAAATGATAGAGCTGTTAGGATTTGTTCCTTTTTGGGGTTTTTTAATATATTTTTTTCCAAGATCAAGGCTCATGGAAGATGAAGGTGAGGGAGGATATGAACTACCAGTGGGGCAGCGAGTAACAGTTGGATGCATAAAGGGAATAAGCAAACAGGAAAAAAGGAGTAAGAAAGGAAACACTGCAAGTAAAATTGTTGGGTTGGTGGAGGTAATGAAGGATGGGGGGAGGGGTGACTTGAGGTGGCATGCATTGCCTGCTTGAAGCCCTGGAGGGAAGAGTTGGATAGAACAGCCTCTGGAAGGTGGTTCCAAAGACAGAAGCAAGGACAAAGGAGTTGAGGTGTGAAACCAGCTTGGATTTTGGGAGTTTAACTAGTAGAGACTTATTGAAAGAACGTTGGTATCCTGGATTTGCTGAGGAGTCTGAGGACAGAGACCAGAGGGAGGAATATTGGAGAATAGATGGTAGAAAAGAGACCACTCACTCACCTGTGATACAAGAGTAACAGATCCTGTCCTTTGACCTCACCACTGGAGATTCCAATAATTTTGAGAGCTTTAAATTGCACAGTAACTAGGAGAGACAGGTGGGATTCTGGGGCAATCCATACCGGAGACCAGTACTCCATTGAGCTACGGACAAAGTCCTTTCACTGTGAGTCATTTAATTTTTCAAGGAAAGACTTGGAATGATTTGGAATGCCTAGTCCGCTCCTGGCTTTCAAGGCCAAGCCTGGCTATATGGTCAGTCAAGGAGAGGTCATAGTTGATGGTGAGGCCTAGAAAGTCAAAAGACTGAACTTCTTCCTTGGTGCTGACCATGGAAATGGATAGATAGGATCATTTGACGATCCTTCCGGAGCGATGTTGGGAGATTGAGATTTTTCAGGATTGAAGGACGTTATATTTATCAGACCAGCAGGTAATTTTGAAATTGGCTGTCTATCAATGGGATGACAGTGCTATATGGAAATGTGGTCATCTGCAAAAAGGAATAGGGTATTCCAGAGCATCGAATAGGCCATTTATGTGGATGAGGAATAAGATTAGGCCAAAGATGCTGCCTTGGAGAAATTCCAGCCTTTCAAAACTCCAGCAGGTATTGAAGAGTGGAGATGAATAATTTCTTAGAATGTAATTAAGCTTTGAATCTCTGACTTCTTTAAGGGCCACAATTCCCACCTTATTGTGGGTTGAGGCTCCCTCTCTCTATATACCAAGGAAAGTTAATGATCCCATTCTTTTCAAAAATCAGCAGGCCAGGCCTGATGCTTGACCGGAACTAATTTTTGCAGAAATTTGTCATTTGTTCAGGATGTCATCAATAATTCGTCTGCTCTTCGCATAGGGCACTGTAGGATCTTTGATGGTGACCTACTAGTGCGAGCAAATGGGACACCCAGTTTAACATCCATCTGATGAACGACGAACAAATTGATGTCTCACCCTGAATGTCACCAGTGTGACAGTTTATAGCTTTGGCGAGATTAGAACGCAGGTTGGAGAGCTCAACTGAAAGATGGAATGTCTATTTTTCATGTGAAATATTTAACCAACCTCACTTAAATTTGTACAAACTTGTCTTGTAGAATTTTACATCCTGGTAACCAATACTGAATTTATCCTACTGCAGGGCAGAGTATGACTGTCTGTCTATAATTTTAAAAAGGCTTTGTTTTTCATCTCTTTTCCTCTATCTCTCAGAAGTGAATTCTTTCAGAAATTTTTCAGTAAGGCTCACTTGGCTGCGCCTGGTTGGGTTTAAGGATTGTGGACTAGTAGCTGAAACCCGAATCCTATCCAGGTTCCTCCTGATGACTCCATCTTTGCTCTTTACTTCTTCGGGTTCCTTCTTGGTCTTTCGTTTCATCATTTAGTAGTCTGAACATTTCTGATTGGTTGAATGACAAATCTACTTACAAACTATTGATAAAGGCAAAGTGGGATCAGTATTATACCATGTGACAATTTGTGGTTTGAGCACAGTGCATTGCTTCAAGTCAGCTGTGCAAACACTGTCATGGATAAAATGGCTTTATCCCATTTACAACTCATTAAATGCACAACTGCTTTGTCATATATGTCACATCCATGGACATCTTGATTGTCATGGTGATGGGATAGGTGGGAGGTAAGGGGGAGTTTCATAATGGTGTGGAACCTACTGGAGGAAGAGAACAAAAGAGCCAGACCATTGACGCCATCTTGGGCCTTTGGATTGGCTGGAGCTGGCAAGAGCCGGCTTGAGAGGGTGAATTTGCCCTTTGAACCTGTGCCGCAGCAGTGTTGTTGCTGAGGACAGGAGCCAGAGCGGAAGTGAGTTGGAGCTACATTGAGGTGTGAAATGAGTTGCACACCTATTGGGAAGGGGAAGTGGAATGAGAGCATCCATCTTGAGACATCCACATTCAGCCACCTGGAATCAAGACTCAGAGTGTGAGCAGATGCTGCTCGTAGAATCCAGGCAAGTCTGAGCCTCACAGCCGGCATCTTTGTTGTGTTGTGTGGTCTTTGAAGGAAACAAATCAGTGTTCCCACATGCTAGCGGTTCAACATCACTGGCAATAAGCATTTTGCGAATTTTTGGAGAAACAGCTAAAAAGTAGCTGCTGCTCCTCGTCGTCTTCTCAGTTGCTAACGTTTCCTCAGAAATCGGCAAACTGCCTTTTGTGATCAAAGTTAATAAGGGAAAGCTCACTCACAACGTTCATCCCTCCTGTGTTGTATATATCTCTTGTGCTTCATTGTTTCTACATCTCTGTGCAGAGACTTGGAATTCTCGTTTTGATTACCTGCTACTTTTGAAGGAAGGTGCTTTAAACAGTGCCTATCGAAAATCGACACCCCTCTTTCAAAATTTTCACCTTTTGTTGCCTTGTAGCC
>CM068963.1:41799105-41819854 GCA_035128595.1 Eptatretus atami | reverse complement strand
TTTAACGGAAAAATTAAAATAAAAAAGTTACAGTTATATAATTTGTATATTATAACTGTATAAATATTATATATATATTATATTATATATATAATCGCTCTCTCTCTCGTATTTGAAATTTGCGCTTAAATATATAGTTCACCCAGATTTATTACATTTTCATTTTATACATTACATTTATAGTACTATGAAATTGAAACTGAACTCGCCGCGGCCCGCAGTCAATACCGTGTACCGTCATCCGTCACGCGTACCAACACTGAGTATCACTGCCACAATAACAAGACCGACGCATTGCCACCGCTGCATTGAACCATGTACGGGCGGAACATTTCATCGCCTAAGCTCCCTCCACCCTTCCCCAATCACGCACAGAGGCGACTTTTTTTCCCCACGACACCCCAGCGCAATCGGAGGCGAGCACCACACTAGCTGCCTCAGCCATCGAGCTGCCCACGGTCCGCCCAAGACAACCCAGCCGTCCCAATCGTAGGTGAGTGGCGGGAGAAGGAATCCCTCCCTGCCTCAAAAGAGTAGAGTGGTGTTCTGGAGGAGAGTTGGGCACAAGGATTCTTGTGCGATTGCGTTCTGCAACGGTCGTGCTGCAAGCGTCTGAGACATGTGGCGAGTGGGTTTGGTCCTTCGCTTCTGGGCCGTGGACTCGGGGCCGGGTTGAGTCGGTGGAACGACAGAAGCGAAAGGTCCAGCCAGTCTCTTACCTATCCAGCTCACTCCCTTCCGAGCTGGGGTATCGAAATAAAGACCCTGGGTCATTTTTGTGTGTGTTGTATGTCGTTCGCCGTTCGTCCTCGGCGTCCGTCCGTGCCTCTGTCCGGCTCCCAGTCTGTTAAGATAGAGGCGGTTTAAGCGTTCTTTCATGTACATTGCCTTTTAATTCATTGAACATCTGCCTTCCTTGCGGTTTCCCCTCCCATTATATAATAACATCCTTTTGTTAAATTTCCAGCGCTCGTTTCTGTGTTTCTATCCATGCTTAAAGGGCGAGCTTTGAGAAGCTCAAGGGCGACAGGAGCACCCTCGTATTACACTTGTGTGCGCAACCGATGGGTCCGTAGTTGTAACGAGCTCGCTCAGGTTACTAGATTAGCCAATAGAACACCGTATGGAGTCATCGAAAACTAGCGCCCGTTCGGCGCGAGTAGGCTCCATTGAGGTGTGAATTGCTTCCACACGAGTAGCCCTTCTGCCCGCGACGAATGGTAAGCATAGGGTAGTCACACTGAGAAAGTTAGTAAGACAACTTGAGAGCACCGAGCCTCCAGGCGTTCTAGAATCTTTGGCGACGTCAAAGGCCAGTACGAACGAACCGCATATTCTATCGGTCTTATCAAAAGCCTGAACACTTCAAGATGGCGCCGAGGGGTAAATGCTAGCGAGATGGAGTTCCGACCCCTACTGGAAACTTGCCTCTGAGCGGTCTCAATCGGCGCCAACCATGTACGAAATGAAGAAAGAAACCCCCGTTACCCGACGAACAGATCGATCACGGCAGTTTGTGAGCGATTCTAACACCAGGGCAAGGAACGGCGGCGTGCGAGCTCTCGCACCGATCGAGGCAGACGCATCACGCGAGAGAGCAGCGAGCGGTTCTGCAGAACCAATGCAGCTCGCCTTCAGCCGATCGGCACCACATGCGACACGCCACCAGTCACACCAACACACCACACAAACAACTACACACCACACACCCACGAGGCCTGTCCACACACTAGCCAAGACTCGATGCCAGCGTCTTGCTTCCCATGGGAGCGAAATCCCACCCCATCAACGACGAATTACGCAGAAGCGGCCATTGATCTTCGAGATTCGAAAGAATAGCCAGCCCACCAACGCTGTTCTTTCACAGGAGCGATAATTCAGCTGATGAAGCTATCGTTCTGTCTCGACCGTAAGAGTCGTAAGGCGTCCTCCACTTCGCCACGTCCACGTGCCCCTCCCTGTACCGTGCTGCGCTCCTATCTATCTCAATTTCGATCCAGATTCACCGCAGCACTGAACCCACGAACCCGAGAGAGTACTGCGAGCGCCCAATCAATCTCCACCTCAGCCTCTCGCCACTGCTATCGTCACTCAGACGCAGCGCAAACACATGGAAGGCTACGCGGCCTCAATCCGCACATCGAGCTTGTCGCTGTTACGTTACTGTGTGGCGCGAGTTCCCACCTCATTGCCGACTTGGCCATTAAAACGTAGGCGAAACTCAACATTGGGGCCAATTGACCAGTACACGGCCAATCAGCTAAACCTCTAGCCTAATGTGACAACGCTCCGACCGACCCCCGCGCCCCCGCAGGTCTGTTGAAATCATCCACTCACGGCGTCACACGCATTCCCTACTTTGCTCACCATCGTCTCACCTAGCTAAGGCACACAGACAGACTCGATTCAATGCTCTAATTTCGCTTTAACATTCCTCCATCTACCCTCACAAACTCGTAGAACACATATTACTGTGGCATAGACTGCATACATCCTTTATATCTCGGCTCTGTATATGTGTCGCGTCATGGATGGGGTGCACGTTTTTGATTCACCCGCTCAAGGAGACCGAGTGTGAGACACGCTCGTTACGCTGTAAAGGTAATAGTTTCAGCAAACTGCTTTCTCGCTTAATGCGACAGATGCGCCTTCCATGCATCGTGGCGATAGCCCCACCAATATCGAGCCATCTCCTCTGTGGTCAATAACGAGTGTTCGCTAAACATGCCTCTGAGCAGCAACGAAGCTAACATTGTGAGCGAAGCGCCATCACATGTCAGGACAGAGCCTCGAGCCAATAGCGTGGAGAAAATATACGCCGTGCAATATGTAGCGCGCACTGAAACCACTCACGGTCCGGTCCAAGATCTACTGGCAGCGTCTTGTATGTCTGGGATGCTGCTTCACGTGATGTCCTCGCCCGCCGCGCGCCCGGCCTGCAATTTCAAAATTCAAAAACATTCCAAAATAGTCCAATTGCTTTCAAAGCACAATGTATGAAATTGAACAATAATATCGCCGACAAGTTCAAATTCCCTCGAGCAAGACGAGGAAACAGATATGAAAATCAATACAAGATGATTAACATCAAATATAACAACGATACACCAAATTATATTTAAACGTCAGTGAATTTTCAGCAAAATATTTCTGTTAAACTTAAATTCACACGATGGCAAAACAATAATATTCTCGGATCAAAAACAAGATAATAAATATTAACAATATGCACGCTGTCTTGATTACATGGGAATTAAAAATCAAGAAGCTGACGCAGGTCACCCCATAGCAGTTGGAGTAGGAGAAAGTGAGGATTTATAGTAATACCTCCGGAATCCAACAATTACGGCAAAGTGCCCACTTATATCTCATGAGACAAACAGGGGGCATCTTCACCTGTATATCCATACCCTGTTTCTTGAGAGATAATAGGAGATCTTTAGAGACTTCGCTCCTACGTCTCTGGTATGCAATACTGGCGCAGCTAACAACTACCGTTTTGATCCGCACGAGAGCAACTTGGTGTCTGTCTTGCCATTGTCACATGGCAATGAGAATTCAGAAAGGCAAAGCACACTTGTAAGTTTTCCAATTCCCAAAAGACCCGATGACGGCCAAGCCTATATTGTCACTGAGATTAATTATATGGCTGAAGATAATTACTTGCTTTTTGTATTCCTCCCTTGTTCCTGATAGACTTAATGGTGCCTCTGACTTTATGATCTTCGTATACGGTTGACCTACATCAAACACATTGATTATTTAATTCTGTAGTTTGGCTCTGCAGTTCTCGAGTCTGGTAATCATTAAAAGTCGTCTCATTTTATTCGAGCCTGTTATCACAGTCGTATTAGTCGTGGGTATCAGTAGTACGACCCCGTCTCTCGATGCATTGATCGAGCGACGTCTGCCACTTTCCTACGCGTGGTTAATGCAACCATTTAATTACCACCACACACCGCATCCCATTATATCTCCGATGTCTGCTCTGTAGGCCTCTCAAAAAGGATTAAGTGTGCTTCATGCCAGTGCGGCGGTATTAACCGCTTCAGTGCACCAACAGATTGGGTTGGGTGGCATATAACCTGAGTGCGTATAGTTGCATCAAATTTACCCACAATCGAGCCCCGAACAGATGGTCTCGTGCGGAATTGAATCTAGCGATGCAGCGTGGTGTATCCAGACGATCATAGGAAATGGGTTGAATTATGGTGTACAAAGTATCAACATGACAGATTCAAGGCGATGTGTACGGAGTGATTCAGTATAGCGAAAATGTGGAAACCCGGTTTCTGGTTCACAACTTTTAAAATTACGCTTTGCCATAACCGTTGATAAGTCAAAAATGTGTTTGAGTAAAATAGGGAACAGGTTCGTGCTAATAGCTTAATGGAGTTTTGAAGTTGTCGAAGAAGTGTCGAAACCCTTCGTTTCCCACAACTTTGAAAATGACCTATCCTGACCCTTATGTCTAAAGCGCACGATATGACCGTTATTGAAGAGCAAAAGACCCTCTGACATCCAGAACAATATAACGATCAAATAGGCTGGATTGGCATTCACCTCCTTCGGATATATCCACTATCTTTGAATGAAGATCAGCTTATAATAGACAAACTTTGTAAGGTAGGGCGCCACGGCAGGTCAATGAAAAAAACTTCAAACTTAGTGAGGAAGACAAAGATTACGCATAAAAATATTGTCAATCCAACAAACAAGTTGGCAGAAAAAAATCGCGATTAAGTCAAAACGAATAAATGTACTAAAGTCATGACTACAAAGAAAAATCAGGCTCGGGCTATCAAGACCATTGGCAACCCAAATAACGAAACCCTGACCAGATCCACCCCCACGGAGAAGCAGTTTTGTAAAAGTGAATACCTATCGGGACTTAATGAACTAGACTTACGAAAATGAATAAACGAGCTCAAAACGTGGCACATGCCGATCGGGCGAAACCACAAACGAAACCCGCCAATCACACGCCTAGAGAGAATGCAAAATGGGAAAGTTGCCTACTCCTTTCCTCCGTCAATCGGTCTACTACGAACCAACGTCCTGACAGGTAACATCTCTCATGGCTGTGAAGCCCCTCCCTCCTCAAAAGAGTAGAGTGGTGGTCTGGAGGAGAGTTGGGCACACAAGGATCGTGGCGATTGCGTTCTGCAGACGGTCGTGGCTGAAGCGGTCTGAGACAGTGGCGAGTGGGTTTGGTCCCGTTCGTGGGCCGTGGACTTCGGGTCGTGGGTTCGAGTCGGTGGAACCACATGAAGCGGAAAGGTCCAAGCCAGTCTCTTACCTCCAGCTCACCTTCCCTCCGAGCTGGGGGTATCAATAAAAGACCCTGGGTCTATTTATTGTGTGTGTGTATGTGTGTCCGTTCGTCCGTCGGCCGTCCGTCCATCCGTACCGTCTGTCCGTCGCCGTCTGTTAAGTAGAGCTGTTTAAGCGTTTTCTTTTCATTGTACATTGCCTTTTAATTCGTTAACTCTGCTTCTTGCGTGTTCCCCTGCCCCATTATAAATAATATCCTTTTGTTAAATTTCCAGCTCGTTTCTGTTTTCTTTCATTGGCTTAGCATGGTGCGGGTTTGAGAAATAGTGAGGCTGTAAATTGTTCATTTGGACCGCGGCCTTGGTAACCTCGCTCGGTTACACACGGTTTGGGCACGGTAACGGCTCGTTCCGCTCGAGTCCATTGAGGGTGTGAATTCCGGAAGCTTTGCCCACGTGGGTAATTAGGTATATTGAAGTTTGGCAATTGACCTACCCCATGCGGTCGATTATTGGCGATTCATGGTCCAGTAAGCGACCCATGCTTTCGGACTTATCCAAAAGGCACGACCTCAATTCCGGTGTGTCTGTGGAGCCGACTCTACTGCTGCCTCTGCGGTCGTGCTCGCCACGATACCCGACCCCGCAACAGTATGTCAGGCAGTTTGTGAGCGGTATCTATCACCAGGGTCCAGGGACCCGTGCAGCTCTTCGTCGATCGTCCTCACCGACGCCGCGGTTCTGCAGAATCACATGCAGTCTCCTTCGGTGATGCGTGCGCGCGTACACAGCAGCCACACCACACACACACACACACACACGAGGCCTGTCCACACAACTAGCCAAGACTCGATGGCCAGCGTCTTGCTTCACCATGGGAGCGAAATCGCCTCAACACGAATACGAGAATCGTGCCATTTTCTTCATGGATCGAAGGAAAGCCAGCCATAAAGCCCTGTTTTTACAGGCCATTTCCTAACTATGTTCTCTCTCGACCGCGTGCGTCCCTCACTCTGCACTCAACCGTTCCTCTCCTGAACTCGTGTGTGCGCTCTCCCGATCTCTCAATTCTGACAGATTGACGTCACCGAACTGCCATTTCCTCCTCCGGGGCGTGGCATGCTCGCACGAAACATGGGAAGGTGGGGCCTCCGCCCGCTTGTCACTGTTTTAGGGAGGTGTTCTCCACCTTCATTGCCGATCTTGGACTATAAAACGTAGGGAAACTTCACAGGGGGGCAATTACATACTGGGGCAATTAGTCCTAAACCCTACCTAATTGACACGGCACCACCTCCCCCCCCCCCCAAGGTTGTGTGGTGACAAGTAACACTTAAGCTCACAGTTTCCCTACTTACTACACGTCCACAGACCAAACAACTCTATTCAATTATAACTTTCCTTTTAAATTCCTCCATCTACCCTCACAACTGTAACAATATAATAGATAATTATTTTCCGGTGCTCTTGTAATTGTCGGGCAATGGTGACGTGTTTGATTCACCGCTCAAATCACGCATGTACAATTTCTGGTAGCTGGGTAGAGATGATGTTAGTTTTCAGCGAAGACTGTTTCTTCCGCTTAATCGTGAGGATGGCATCCTCTTTGAATCGTGGCGGATAACCACAAGATCTAGCCATCTCTTGTTTCATAACAATTGTCTATAATATTGTCCAAGCACAAAAGCGAACATTTTGGAGGCCCGATCCACATTCGGGACAAGCCTCATCCAATTTCTGGAAAAATAAGTACGTTTTGGCTATTGGCGTCGCATGAAACCATCTCGGTTTGTATTACTTCAACCATCAAGGACACACCGACTCAGCACATTCGTAGAAAATCGAAAATTATTCACCGTTTGAGTTAAATCGTACCGTGATATAACTTGGACACAATACACATATGACCATCCACTTCTTGGTGTGACGTCATGGCTAATCTGAATAAGAAGAATATTTCGACTTTGAAATGCAAATTTACCTACTTTACAATTCGGAAATCAGAAAAAGACATATATATTCTGTAGCGTACCATGGATTAGCGTCGAGGTGGTCCGAGTGGTTGGGTTCCCCTTCAAAGAGATCACTGATGCTTTCTTTCAATCTGTATAGAATGGAGGGAAAGTATATATGTAAATATTGTTGCGGATCTGAAAAACCACACTCCTCTGAGGCAATGGCGCACAAAATATAGTGATCCCAAGGCAGTTATTTCATTAGTATGTGTTTAGTTGGTCCTTTCCATATGTCTAGTGGGTAAATGGCAAAGATGCATTGTGTAGGGCTGTTAGTTAGGTCTTCAATCTTCAAACCTTGGTCTTATTCCACTCTTTTGTCCTACTTTGTCTCTCCCATGAACCATGCAAGCAAGCACACGCAATAACGATGAAAAGAACCAAGCAAGGCAGCACAGCGAGCGCCTCATTTGCATCTGCACGCCATTTCCCATTCAAAACGGTGTGCCATTTTCCAACTGCCGTCTCACCTCAGACCTTCATTCTGCTCACCACAACGTTACCACGCTCACTACAACCACTCCACACGTCTCCTAAAAATCCCCACAACAACTTGTGTTTACGTCTTCACCACAAACGCTGCAGTTATAAACATCTCCCTCTTCACTACAGACGCTGCCATTACGAGCATCCCCTTCCTTACCACAGCGATGCCGCATTTACAATCACCTCTCGCAATGCCACAACGTACTCTCACCTCTCTACAACCGCCGCAACAACCACCTATTCTTCGAACGCTCACCACAGCCTCAAAGGACGCTGAAGGAACGAGATTCAGGTTGTTTTGGGGCATAACTCAAAACGCGAACGTGCACTGGAGTTCGTTTGAGGACGTACAAGTAGCGCTGAATTTTCCCTATTTTACTACGTTTGAGTGGAGGCCAGCGCATGTCTGGGGCCAGAGAGCACTTCCAAAAGTCCTGGCCCCATGTTAATCTTGGAGCTCCGATGCGTAGCCAGGTCAGTGAGCGAATGAGGCCATTTTTCAGTTTCTGGGCCTGGCAGGGTGGGGCGTGGCTATGGCGTGGGACGACCGCTGTGGGCCAATGGAGAAGCCTGAAATCAACAACCACCCCGTTTGATCTGATTCTTAGCTCCTCCCTCGCCCGGGGCTCATAAAAGGAGCAACTCGGCTCAGATTGAGAGAGACCTCGGGGGACTTTGGAAGAGTCAGACTGTGGCATACTTCAGACCTCGCCGGGGAAGCAGACATCGGCAGACGGTGCAAAGAGGGCAAGCTTCAGCACCGAGCGAGTAACGTCACGAGTCAGTGTGGCCAAGCGCAAAATTGGAGCGAGTGACTACTACGAGCCGGGACCTTTCTCATTTCATCTTCGCTCGATTCGGCTGCATCCAGCAGCCAATAGTTACACTTAGACCCTAACGGAGTGGTGTAAGAATCTTTCTCTTACACATCTTTCTTTACCATCTATCTCTCGTCGACTGTGGACGCACAAGAGCAATCGGCACGGGCAAGTCCCGACCCACCGTTATTTTCAGAACGAACATTACTCACACCTCACTTCTTCCTCGTACACCACACCGCACGACACTCGCACCTCTTATTACCATACAATAGACACCTTCAGTTCTCTTCCCTCCTTCCCCCTTCTTAAGAATTTGCGTTGCGCAGGTCCACTGACCACGTCAAGTATTGTGAGGTCGCTAATCCTCAACTGTTTCTTATCTTTCTGGGCTATTTCTAATTTTCCTCGGGCTGTGGGTGTGATGGTGCCTGTCAATAGCGTAAGTTAAGAATATATGAGCATATTTGGGGTAATTCTGCACTGTCTACTTCTTTTGTGAATGTTAGCATGTCTAGCCTGGTGTTGGCTCAGTGGTTAGGGTGGCGCTTGGGATCCTAGGGTCGTGAGTTCAAGCCCCGTCAGCCGCGAATTAATACACCAGGGGGTGACTCAGCCTGTCATCCTTCCAAGGTCGGCGAAATGAGTACCAGTTCCAGTGTGTGTACTGGTAGAGGGGCACTGCATCAGCGACACAGTCGCGCTTCAGAAATGATAGCTACCCCGTCAGATAAGCTGCCATACGACCACTTACATGTCTTTTGCCACAGCTACAAATTCCTTTCTTTCCCCTGCTGTACATTCACAATAAATCGCATTCATGCCACATAACTTTCCTCGCTTTACGTAAATATGCGTGTTATAAATGTACCCAGCTCATTTTTCTTTTTCTCCATTTCTATGCGACGGCCTGCGATTCTCGGTGAGTCCAGAGAGGAACCAGGGACAGCACCACCCTCGTAGTTCCCCCGCGACAATATTGTCATCGATCCGGGATTCGAGGCTTGCCATGAGAGGAAGCACTTGGGTCCATCCTGAGGCCGCCGGTTGCTAAGCAACTACGAACGCCAATTCGCCGGCCAATCCCGGCAGGGTTATACTGTTGCGGATTTGGAAAACTATCGCACACAACATTCAGGTTCCTATAGCTCAGTTATATCGGTAAGTATGTGTTTTATAGATAGCTTCCTTCCCTTGTCTAGTGGGTGAATCAATGTAAACGCGCTGTGATTTATTTTAATAGTTAGGAGTTTTATCGGGATTCTGCAGAGAAGAACAACGACCCTCCCGCCCCGAGATTCTTGCAGCGTAAACAAGAATGACGGTTAGAAGAATGCTGCAAGCTGAGGACGATCATCTCCCGCCCCGAGATTCTTTCAGCGTAAACAAGAATGGCGGTTAGAAGAATGCTGCAAACTGAGGATGATCATCCCCCTGCCCCGGGATTTTCCCCGCGCGCCGGGGAGGGGGAGGGTTGAGCGCGCCGGAGCGCATAAAGGGAAGAAAAGGAGCCAGCCAAAGGGTGAGTGAGCAGAGGGCAGCGAGCAGCCAGCCAGCCAGCAGCCAGCAAACCAAAGAGGAGAAGCGAAGGGAGGGAGGCAGCGAGAGAGGAGCCAGCCAGTGAGAAGCGAGGAAGGAGCGCTCACCTTGCTGGAGCGTCCATTGTGTTGGAGCGCTCGTGTTGCGGGAGCGCTCATCTCAGAAGGCCTGGACTGGTCTTGTCACTGTCCTCTGGAACGTCCTCCTCCTCCTCCTCCTCCTGAAAGACCATCCGTCGCCGGAGCCGGAAGGGTTGCATACCGTCTCCGGAGTGAATGGAGTCGAGGGTTTGGTGGCCGGGACGGACGCCGAACCGAGTCATCCTGAAGACCGCACGAGGCGGACAGGTCCAAGGTAGACCCTGGCCCTCAGCTCAACTATCCTCCGAGCTGAAGGCCGAAAAAAAGGCGTCAGCCACCACTTATTTTGGGTGTGTGTGTGTGTATGTGTCCGTGGTCCCATCCTCTAAGTAGTAAACTGCACAAGTGCTTTTGCTGTATATTATTTGCCTTGCTTTAGTCGGTTTAACTCTGCTCTTGGTGTTCCCCTCCCTGCCTATTGTAAATAACTATCCATATTTGTTCAATGTATCAGCTCGTTTTGTGTTTCTTTCATTGGTTCGACATGACGCGTGATTGAGAATTAATAAAAGCTGTTATGGCCCTAAGGGGACATTTGGACCGACGGTTCTTGACTATTAAACCGCTCGGAATCTCACACGGAACGAGCGCGCTAAGCAGCTTGTTTTCGTACGAGTTCCGTCGAGGGTGAATTTCCCCGGTAGTTGGACCACGTGGGTATTTAGGTAAATTGAAATTGGCAATCGACTCTACCCCACGTGGTCTATCCATTGGCGAACTTCGGTCCGATAGAGGACCCGTCGGCTCCGGACTTATCCGGGGCGACGACCTATACATTCCAGGCGATCGGTCAGGCCGACTTGCAGCTCCATCTAGCGGTCGTGCTCACGGCCGATACCCGGCCCCGCAACAATACAACTTCGCGTGATACCTTACCCGTGGACGGCCGGCTAATTGGGGTCAGTGCCCTCAGCGCACACTCTGATTACTGCGGAGCGTTACAGTGAGTGTGCACTGGCTGACAAAGCATATTATTAGGGTAGAACGTCCTGTCTAACCTTATTTGTGCACTGCATCGGACCAATAAAGGAACAGACAACCGAGATAGATTGGAAATAACAACAAACAATTATTTATTACAAACAAGCAAGCAATCATTTAAAAGGAGATATTTATCAGCAAAAGAGCAGGTTTGACCACAACATGTATTCTTCTTCTTTGTCTTCAATCTTATAAACAAAAGACTTCGCCATCATTCACTCAGGGGAGAAGAATAAAACAAGGACTTGAAAATGAAATAAAAGTAATGAATGGATAAAGGAAAGCATCTTTCCTTTCCTCCCTCACCTCACCTCGCACACTATACAGGAGAATGCAGAGGAAAATGGATGGGAAGATGGGAATGCGAGGCCGTGTGCCCTGGTGCCCAGACCCAGAAGGAGAGTCCTCTCTGGGTCCCAGATATATATATTTTTTGTATACCTTGTCAAGGCTCGTATGAGAGCTAACACCAACGCACAGCAATGGGGCATGAGACAAGAGGGGCGGGAGTGGGAGGGACAAAAACAGTGGGAACAGACACATTAGGAGATCTGTGGAAGGGAGAGGATGGGATGGACGGGGAACATGGGAAGAGAGATGGACATTACAGGGACTTTCAGGAAGGAAAGCAGGGGAATTGAAGGAAGTGGGCTTGGTGGATTATCGGGGGTAAAAGATCGAGATTTGGATGGGGGATGATAAGAGGTGGTGGTGAACAGCTGTTTTGAAAGCCTGGAGGGAAGAATGGGAAAGAATAGAGTGAGGGAGTTTATTCCAAAGGCGGGAAAAAAGAGGAATGAAAGAGTGAAGGTGAGCAGTGATTCGTGATTTTGGTAGTTTTACCAGAAGGGGGTTGTTGGCGACCTTGAGCGCCCTGTGGAAATGTGGTGGGGACAAATCGCAGAGAGAGCAGGGGGGCAAGGCTGGAGAGGAGACGGTAGAAGACAGAAAGACCACCGACAAACTTCGGTGATTGGTGAGAGGCCCAAAGACTCGCTTCATTGCGGGAGATGCCATGATCTAAATGCCCTGGTTTCGACAGCGTGAAGCCGAGAAAGGTGGGAGGCAGGAGCACCAGCCCAGAGGGAGAGCAGTACTCCATCAGGCTACGGACAAAAGCTTTGTAAGTGGTCAGGAGCTCAGGAGGGCCGAGGAAGGACTTTGCACGACGGAGGATTCCCAGTCGGCGACTGGCTTTTGAGGCGAGGTTGGAAATGTGACTTTCCAGGAAAGGTCATGGCAGATAGTGAGCCAGAAGCTTGAAAGAAAAGACTTCTCCAGAGGATTGTTGAGAAAGTGGTGGGGGGGTTTCTAAACGTCCTTTCGAAGAGACATAGTGAGAGTGTGAGATTTTCTGGATTGAAAGACGTTCCACGTGTTAGACCAGTTTGTGATTTTATCCAGATCTGCAGTGAGCGAAGAAGCTCTGCTTGCAGTCTGGGGATGACAGATGGTACGGCAGAGGGTGAGTCATCAGCAAAGAGATATAGAGGATTTTCCAGAGAGTCGGAGAGATCATTGATGAAAACCAGAAAAAGAACAGGGCCCAGAACACTACTTGAGAACCCAGCCTGGACAGGAAGGTGTGATGAAAGACTCCATTTAGGGCCACACGTTGACTGCGACAGGAGAGGAAGTCTTGTGAGCCATGAGTGGAGATGGCCTGGATACCATGGGAAGAGAGTTGGTGAGAGGGCAGGGTCAGACTGTGTCAAAAGCACGTGATATGTCCAGGGATACGGCTCGGATTTCCTGTCTGGCATTGAGGACCTCCATCCATTGATGGAGAGCGGAAGCAGCATATCCAGGGTGAAGTGACCTGGTCTGAAACCAAATTGATGATCGGAAATCAGCCATTGGAGAAGAGGAAGGATTTCATGTCTGAAGCGATGATGATTCCATAACCTTGCTGATGATTGGGAGAAGGCTGATTGTCTGTAGTTGCAGGGATCTGTTTTTGCACCTTTTTATGCAGGTTTGTCAAAATCAGATCAGAAGAGATGGAGTACCATTGGTTGAGATCCGGGTCGGGAAGTTGACCGATTGAGTCAGTCCCAATGAGTCGCAGAAAGCTTTTGCTGAGGTGCCATGACAGGTGAGAGAGGTACCACACCTAGCCAACTGGCATGATGACAATTGAAGTCACAATAGAGGAAGAGAGAGTTTGGATGAGAAGATAGATCCATGTTTTCGGATAGTGAGGTGTAGATGGGTCATCACTGTTAGGTGGACGGTACAGTAACATATAAACATGAGATGGAAGTGGAGGGAAGCGTAGCCAGAGGTATTCCTGGGGTGTGGGGGAGTGAGAGCAGTGCATGGAGAGTGAGAATAAGTCTTTGATGAAGAGAGCAACACCTCCACCAGGACGAGGTCAGGTCTGTCATACCGGAGGAGGGAGTAACCGGGAGAGATACTTGGAGAGAGTGGAGAAAGTTTCTGTTAGGCAGTTTATGTCTGGTTTGTCAGTGGAGCCTGTATGGAAAGATCTGAAAGGTTTGAGCGAAGGCCCGGATATTTGAGGTCCCACTTTTAATGAAGAGGTAGGGGAGGAGGCTTTGGGTGCAGAGGGTGGGGGAGGGTGAGGTAGGACAAGGGACGGGGGGAGGTAAGGAGGGTTGTTGAAAGAGTGTGGGGGATTGCACAATAGTTAGGGAGGGGCCGACTGAGGAGAGAAAAGGCTCTGTGGTGCTGGGGGAGAGTGGGGACAAAGAGGGGGAAGAAGGCAGTTGAGGATTTGAGGAGAGTGGAGGTGAGAGGGCAGTGGAGGGAGGCAGCTTGGTGGATGAGAGGAGGGGCAACTTTGAGAATGATGAGTGAGGGGATGAAAGGTGAGAGGTGGGGGAATTTTGAGAGAGTTGAGAGGGAGGCTTGGAGGGAGAAGAGTGGGATGGTTGCTTTGAGAGTGAGGGGTGAGGGGGGTGAGTTGGCACTGAAGTTGGAAAAAAAGAATGGTTGATGGAAAGCAACATCATGGGGTTTTTTAAAGTTTTAGGTCAGAGATGCGATTTAACACATTCTTGATGGATGCAATAAGGCGAATTCAGAGAATGGAGAGAAGAAACGCTGTAAAGTTGGATTTTTTAGGCAGGAATGAAGGAGAGGTCGAAATGAGAGCAGTCTGTTAAAATAGCAGAGAGTAGTGCATTATGAAACAGTAAAGAGACCACATGTGTGAGAGAGGAAGATGAAGCATTTAAAGATCGTTTTTGTTGTTATTATTAATGTTTGAGAGGTTTTCAACAGATTAGGTCATGGAAGTGTTGAGAATCGAGGAAGAAGACGAGAAGTTAAAGGAAGAAGAAGAGCAGAATCGGGAGAAGGTTAGCGTGTTGTTGTTGGTTTTTTTTTTGAGATAAGAAATAGAGATTAGTTGGGAGAATGGGGGACGTTAGGAAAGTGGGGAGGATGGAAATTGAAGGTCGTGGGAAGGATAGAATTGAAGGTAATGGGAGAAAAAAACAAAACAAAAAAAACGATCGAACACCGAGCGGAACCGGTGGCCTCAAGCCTAGGCCTCAAACACCCGGTAAGAACGTGACAAAAAAACTCAAAATAGCACGATTTTGAAACAAATCCGAACTAGGAACACAGTAACATGTAGGTGAGAAAATTAAACAGTTAAAACGGGACAAATAACGACCGGAAACTTAACTTTGAGAACGTCAGCAGAGAGCCCAAAGGAGACCCTCTGTCGCTCCAAACCCGGAACCGGAAGTGATGTGCGAGGTAGATGTGCGACTCGCCCTCCTCTGCTCAGATCCTCAGATTCTTCCTCCTCAGGCCCCTGTCGATTGTGATGTCGAGGTGCAGCGGGCATGGGAAGCAAGAGCGCAGTCGGTAACTCCGGTTTATTGCGCATCCCGATGTACACTGAGCCACCCCTAGCGGGCGAGTCATGATATACGAAAACCCAACCACGTGATACAGCACACTCCTTCCCTCGTAAAATGACAAGCCAAACAATGAAAGACACTCATAACATGATCAACCGAAACCAATCGCTATTCAAAATCCTCCAAGTACCGCGGCCGCCTCCTGACCCGCTTTGGGCGGCCAGCCACGCCAGAAGGCTCAGGCTCAGACGCCTCCCGGCTCGGTCGAGGTGAAACCCTCGCCGGACTTGCCCCATCCGCAATAACAACCGCCCCCGCGATCGGCCTGTCAACGTCCTTGGGCGTCGGGACGACCGGCTCTGGTGAGCCCGCGGGCGTCGCACGACCGCCCTGGCGATACCACGTCTGGGCACGGCGACATCACAGGCGGGGGTCCCACATCGCTTGGCACTGGGGGGGGGGGCGACACTGAACAGCGATCATGCATTTGGTCCACCTGACGTTTCCACACCTCCCCACTATCAGTCCGCACCTGCAATTCGCCGGCCCCAGTCCACAGAGACACAGCCGGCACCCACTTGGAACCGTGAAAATAATCGCGCACCATTACCCGCTGTCCAATCAAAAACCGCGCAGCAGCGTCGGGCGCGACCCGCCCCACTCGCCGACCCTAGGTCGCAGCAATCCAGTCTGGACCGCAATGCCGTCATAGAGACGAATGGCAGGAGAATCACCATGACAAGATGAACCGCGTTCCTGTATTGGAGCAAAAAGACATCGACCACCGTCTGCACAGGTGCAACACCCCCTGCGCAACGCCCGCTTTAACATCTTAACGAAGCCTCAGCCTCCCATTCGTTGCAGGATGATACGGTGCGGACCTTAGATGTCGAATACCATTTTGACGCATAAACTCATCAAATACACCTGCGATGAACTGCGGACCGTTATCAGAGACCAGGATCTCGGGTAATCCTTTATTAGCAAAGATCGTCCGCAGTTTTTCTACTGTAATGTTTGCTGACGTATGCTGCATCACGCAATCTCGGCCATTTAGAAATGCATCGATCACAATCAAAAACATTCTGCATTAACCGGCCCGCAAAATCTACATGGACCTTCTGCCAAGCCCGGTCTGGGGTCGGCCATAGTCCGAAGCTCGACGCGGTTATCAGCATCTGTTTGGCACGTGGTGCAACGTTTAATCAACAGTTCAATGTCTTTGTCCAACCCTGGCCACACAAAGACTACGAGCAAGACTCTTGGTCTTCACGATCCAAGGTGACTGACATGCAGCTCCTCCAACACCGCTGTCTGAACTTCGGTGGAATCACCGCTCTCATTCCCACATAACGCATCGTTGGACCAACGACAGCTCCGATGCGCGCGATGTGAAAGGCTGGAATGCCGGCGTTGAAGGTAGATCGCTCCAATTCCCCGTATAAATCGCCTGAACGACACGGGCGAGCACTGGGTCACGAGCCGATTCCACCGCGACCTGTTTGGCCGTGATCGGCGCCGCTTGGACCTGGCCAAGTGCGAACACATCGACCCGGTCGGCCGACTCAGACGCAGCTGGGCCCTCCGCGCAGGCAAGCGCGAGAGCCGTCGCAGTTCGCATGCTTCTCGGTGCTCCGGAACTGAATATCGTAATTGTAACCAGCAAGAACAGACACCACCGCTGTATCCGTGCGGCCGCACCACCGGAACCGCGTTCGGGTCTCAGGATGAACTGCAGCGGCTTGTGATCCGTCTGCAACGTGAAATGCCGCCCCAGCAGGTATTGATGAAATCTCCGACACCAGACGAGGCTGAGAGCCTCGCGCTCGATCTGAGCATATTCCCGCTCTGCTGCGGACAGGGTCTGGGATGCAAACAAACAGGCCGCTCGGAACCATCGTCCATCCTGTGGGAGAGCACCGCCCCGATGCATATGCCGAGCTGTCGCATGCCAATAAGAGCGGACGCGCAGGCTCGTAGTGCACGAGGACCGTATCTCTGTGAGCAGCCGCTTGACGCGGTCGAACGCCGCCTGGTGTGCAGGCCCCAGGCCCAGCGCTCGTCCTTCCTGAGCAACCGCATTACGGCGCAAGCTGCGAGCTGAGCCCGCGCACGAACCTTTGGTAATACTGGGCCATACAATGAAGGAGCGTAGCTGCGTCTTGTCGCGAGGCGGCGGCATGCGCTGAATCGCCTCCACCTTCTGAGGGCTTTCACAGCCCTCCGGCGTGATGATGTGCCCGAGGTACTCCAAGCGCTGCTTGAAGAATGCGCACTTGTCCCTGTTCAAGCGCAGGCCGCACGCTTCTAGCCTTGTTAGCACTTGGGCAATGTTCGCTAGGTGCTCGTCTGCCGTTTTCCCTGCAATGAGCACATCGTCCAGGTAGGTCTGAGCGGGCAGGCCAATGCAAACCTGGTCCATGGCTTTCTGCCACAAGGCCGGGGCCGAAGCAATCCCGAAACAGAGTCGGGTGTATCGATAGAGCCCTTGACACGTGTTGATTGTCAAAAGGTCGCTACTCCTGGGATCCATCGGCAGGTGAAAATACGCATCACGCAGATCAAGCTTCGTGAAGTATTTACTCCCCGCAATCGTGCATATATTTCATCGATTGACGGAGCGGATATTGCTCCACGCTGAGCCCCGGGTTAACGTGGGACTTGAAGTCTCCGCACAGTCAGACGTCTCCATTCCGTTTCAGCACGTGACAACGGGGTGGCCCAGTCTGAGTACGACACCCGTTCGATCACTCCACAGGCCTCCAGCCTATTCAGCTCACCCTTGACCTTGTCCGCAGGGCATACGGCACCGGCCGTGGCTTACAAAAACGAGGAACACCCCTCCTTCAGGAAGAGCTTTGCCTCCACGCCCTTGAGTTTCCCAAGGTCGTCGCAAAAAAACCTTGATGTCTTTGAAGAATCTTCTCCAACCGATCTCCCATCGGCTCGGCACGGGTTGCACAAGGTTCACGGCGGCCAGTCGAGCCTGATGCGGGCCAGCCAGTCTCGGCCGAGGAGAGATGGTGCCTCCCCTGCAGACGTACAACCGAAGCGTGGCGACTGGCTTGGTACCGCACAGCACACGTCTGCCATCCCGACTGGCGTTATCTTCTGCGGGTGTATGTGAACAGTTCGAGTCGGACCTGATAAGCTTCAGGCGCTGAGTCTACGCGCGGTCTGTTCGCCCATGATTGACACAGCTGCTCCCGTATCCCACCCCTCCTTCAGGAAGAAGTGTCGTACTTCAGGCCCTGTCGATGAGGTGCTGCCATTCACCTCCTGCGTTTCGTGTCTGACAGGATCGAGAGGGCAGGATGACGCTCGTGGAAGGAGTGTTCTTTTTCCACAGCAGCTCGACACCAACTGGGCTCGTGAGACCTTTCTTTCTTTACCCTCACACGTTTTTGTTCCTTCCTTCCCTCACGAGCCTTTGCAGTCTTTTAGTCTTCTGCTCAGATGAACTTGTCCCGTTTGTTTCTCCTTTCTCCTTCCCTCGGCCTTCTGCGTCTGCTTTCTGCCTTTTGCTTCTTCCCTTTCTGCTGAGGAGCCTCTTCATCCATGCCTCGCGCGAGCTCGTCACGAGTGATTTGTCTGCCTTTTTTGCTTCTTCACGTCTGCCTTTTTTTCCCCTCTTCCCACAAGACTTCTCCCCCTCCCATTGGTCAGCAGCCGATGGGAACGGGTGCATGACGTCACATGTGGAAATTTCCATGCCATTCTGAGGGAAGTTTCAGCGAAGCCCCCACCTCACCATTTACGTGCCTTCTTTCGCACCAAAATGCCCAATCGCACTGTTCTGCACTGCACCACGCCCGCGAGAAATGCCGCGCCTTGCTGGCCACGTCGAGCACCAAGCCCCACAGACATGCGTGCGAGAGCACCCGATGGGTTATTCAGCAATGCGGGAATGGAGGGAACACGGAAAGGAACCCCGCACGACCGAGGCATGACCAAACGGCCGCATGATTTGAGGTAAGACCGATGGGGTGAAGAAGGTGTCGGTTGTGGACATACCATACCTGTTACGGGTGCCATGGTGGCAAAGTTTCATCCCGTATCTTATGGAGGTTCGATCAGGTTTTCCTTTGTCCTCGTGACTGTTTCTAAAGCATTTGGTTATCGGATATGCTTTACAAAGGTTATATGTTTCTCTTTGTGAGATTCAAAGCAAAATATATTTGATAACACCGGATTTCTGAGCCGTTTGCCGTATGAACGTATTTTCTAAATTACCAAGCCAAATTGTTTTCCACCCATCACACGCAGGTGTTTATAAAGAACTAGACGACCCGTGAACCCGTTGTGACCGGTTTGATAAAAAAATCATTTCAAAAAAGATAGCTCCAGCGAACTATACCGCTGAGGTTGTTTGCATTGATCAAATAATCCCGAAGAGTAGTTGACTGAATCGGGAATTGATTTTTTAATATTTTTTTCGTTGCCCAATTTGAACGAAACTTGATATTGCACGTCAATGTGAAAAAAAATAACGGAGAAAAGAAAGTCGAAAAATTATTGTGCGTAATCTTCTAAACACAATTTTATTTATTAATGAACAGGGAAGTATTACATCAAAATGGCGATGTTTATTTTATGCTTAAAAATAATCGTTCTTTGTCTATACTAAAAGTTTGAGATTTTAAAATAAATCATTTCAAGAAAATAAAAAAGATAGCTCCAGTGAACTATACCGCTGAGGTTGTTTGCATTGATCAAATACTCCCGAAGAGTAAGAGACTGAATCGGGAATTGATTTTTAAATAATTTTTTTCGTTGCCTGATTTTAACAAAACTTGATACTGCACACCACAGGAAAATGGTGAGTAAGGTGGCCCTAAATTTTTTGCTCTATCGTGTACCGTTTTGGCTGTATTTCGGGAACATGCATACATACATACATACATACATACATACATACAAGATGAGAGTGTTAGTAATATATAGATAGATAATGTTTGTGAACATATCCCTGAAACGTCGATATAAATGTTACGTCGTTTTTCAGTGAAAGCGACTCAAGCTTTTGGGTTGTATAAAGTAAGTACTGGAGTCGGTAATCACGCTGACTCCAACCTGCTGATTCCTGAAAAATTGCCGATATCGGCCAAGTGTGTGTGTGCGTGTGTTTATAATGCATAACCTAATCTCTCTGCTAACTCCCCTACCCCCACCCCTCTCTCTTTGTCCCATCCCTACTCTACCCCCTCCCAATACAGGACAGCACCCTCCTCCCACAACCTCTCACTCTCCCCTCCCCCCTCTCTCTTTCTGTCTCTGGCAGTGGTCTCGATGGTGGTTTTCTCCATATATGTCTTTGCGGTGGTTATGTCCGGGTGTGTTTGTCTCTGGACGCGTCCGGGCGGTGGTTGTCTCCGGACGCGTCCAGGTGGCGGTTTCTCTGGACAGCTTGGTTCCGGACGTGTCCGAGTGGTGTTTATGTCCGGACAGGAGTTTGCCTCGACGCGTCCAGGCGGTATTATCGTATGACCGGTAGAAAATGGATTTCAGACATTATTTTGTTTCCATCTTCACTGTTATTCTAAGCAAATCATTTTGATGAGATGTTATGAATCATAATTAACGCTCCACCACACGTCTGCCTTCCCTTCCTCTCACCTCACACTGCCTTCCCTTCCCCCACCCCTCCTCGCTCTCCTTCCT
>CM068963.1:41760668-41781082 GCA_035128595.1 Eptatretus atami | reverse complement strand
CAAATAAAGGCCGCGGCCACCATTTCTTTTGGGTGTGTGCGTGTGTGTCTGTGGGCCCAGTCAAGAAGTAGCAATTGTTTAAGTGCCTTGTACATTACGTGCATTCCTCCTTGATAGTCGGTTTAACTCTGCTCTTTTTGTGCTCCCCTGCCCCATTATAAATAAACCCCGATTGTTCAATGTACCAGCTCGTTGTCTGTCACTTTCTTTCATTGATTTAGCACGGTGCGTATTGGGATTAGGGAGGCCTTGTTGCTGTAATTGTTCATTTGGACCGACGGATCTTGGTAATCCCGGCTCGGTTTACACCCGGATCGGGCTCGGTAAACGGCCCGTTCCGCCCGAGTCCGTCGAGGGTGTGGTTTTCCCCGTAGTTAGACGATGTGGGTACTTAGGCATATTGAAATTAGGCAATTAACCCTACCCACGCCGCCAAAATATTGGCGACCACGGCCCGCAAAGGACCCGTGACCTTCGGAGTTGTCCGAAGGTTACGACCTGCAATTCCGGGTGTTCGGTGGGAGACGGCTCTACTGCTCCACCTGGCGGCCGTTCCTCGCCACTGACCCCCGGCCCACAACAATATATTCTTCTTCGGCCATGCAGAATACCTGCTCATATGCGACTTCTACTCCAAATTCCTTCTCGTCAATCGGATCAGCGGTGATCCGAGCAGCCACGCAGAGTCTGCCAGGAGCTCAGGTTAGTCTTCTCTGAGCACGGCATACCTGATCGTATTGTAACAGACAATGGGACGCAATATGCATCCTAAATAGGCCGGAGGCCAGTGGGACCTACTTGCACACCCCACCCCCCCCCCCTGCGACAATTTTTCACTGATACCACAGTGTTCATATATAGCCCAAGTATCAGAAAAAAGATGTTCCCAGAAAAATAACTCTTTTCACTATGCTTTATTAAGCTGTTTCCATGGCAACCAATCAAAAATAGACGAATCTCACAAAGATTGGCAAAATGTCAATATCTCTGTCAAATATAAACATAAAATCACAAAATTGGTGTCAAATTAAAGCTTATAATTTACGTATTAAAATCTATTTTGTTTATGCTAATTCGCTAATTTGCATATTAATTAAATTTGACTTAAGACAATAATTCCGCACAAAAATGCAAGAATTTCCATTTTCTTTCCTTGTAATTACCACACACGTCAGTTTTTTTTGTCAAAAAAACATTACTTAAGTGTTGCCAGATACAAGCCAGGTTGGAAAAAAGAATATTAAAATTTTTAGAATTTTTTTAAGTAGGCTAATTAGCATAAAATACAAAGCACAATGAATCGTTCGAAAATCAAGTAGGTCCCACTGGCCCCCGGCCTAAAACGCTCGCCGATATCGCCGAGAAATGGGGATTTGACCACGTTACTTCTAGTTCCCCATCCCCCGTCCTCAAACAGTTTCGTCGAACGACAAGTATGACGGTGAAGAACATTCTTGTCAAAGCCAAACATGCCGGCGTGGATCCATTCATGGCTCTACTGATCCCTGCGCTCCACACCTATTATTCACCATTCCCTTCCATCACCGTCTGAACTATTAAACCAACGCACTTTCAAGACAAATATCCCGATGCGAATCCCGAACACTACAGGTATCGGCTCGTGGTCATTAATTGTGTGTTGTGCCGTTTCCATGGTTATGCCATCTCGATCGGTCCTCTCACACCTCACTATCTAAAAAAATCACATACTTTATATACTCTGCCTTTTGTCGGGGGTTATCTCCCCCACACTCAGGGGGTAAGAGGCCAATCTTAATTTTTGCTCAGGGATTGCTCATGCAAAAATTGGCGATCGCCGAGAAGCTGCGACCGTTAGGGTGTATCTCACGTGAAATGCTGGGTCGGCTGTGGCACAAGAATAGCTCCTTTTTACCCCCGACGTTTGACCGTCAATAGGAGGGGTTTTCAAATTGTTTTCTCCTCACATTTACGTCGTTGCTGTGATTGGTCTGCTCAGCCCATGTGACCCCGACGTTTGACCGTCGAAAGGAGGGGTTTTCAAAAAAATTTTTTTTTTTAAAACTTCAATTTAAATTCTGTTTTCACTTTTCGCAGTCGCTGAGGTTGATTCACACTCGGTTGCATCAAGATTTGTGAAATTTGAATGTTTTGTATCCTCCGTCTGTGTGGAATGCATTGCACCGAGGGGAGGCTTCCATCGGCTTCCATCGCCTTCCATGCCACCTCACGAGGCTATCTTAAGTTTAATTCGACTTCTGTTTTCACTTTTGGAACCTTCTGGTGTAGCTACAGTTTTAACGGAGATAATTTTCGTAAAATCCGAGCAGAAACACACTTTTAATGAGGAAAATGTATTAAATTCAAATAACCGTTGGGTATTAAAAGGAACACCACACGCTTTACATTCACCGCTTGAACCCTTTAGACAGGGGCCAGGTCGAAACGATATATACACTGGCGGATTTTAGTACGACAGCAATAAATGGCGCAATTTTTTTTTTGTGATTCTTAGGCGGTGTATATTCAGTGCGATAATAACGTTGCAACAAACTCCAATGTAGGAAGAGGCCGTTGTGCCCATCCTATATAATATTTTATATATAATATATATAATGTATGAAATATCATATAATCCCTCATCGGCTCGAAAAACGAATTCGATGCGAACGGCAACTTCCGGTCCGTGTTACTTTCGTCCTGTGGAACGCACGTGGAGTTAGCGTATTCAAGGTTGTGGCCGATCTCACCGAATCCACCACCTTCGTCACGCTTACTTGGCCTTATTCTTGCGCCTTTCGATGATATTTTAAAGGTATTAAGTTTTTTAATGTTTTTTTTATTTAATTTTTTTAAACATGATATAAGATGAGTTATTTTATTATTTTTTTCCCCCCCAAAACCTTGAATGGGGCCTGTTACCCTGTAATTCGAAGCTGCTTCAACGTTACGACTCTTTGCATTGGTTGTTAAATGTACTGACGGTCATAAACTATAATCTATACATGAATTGCATGTTTTGTTGTTTGTTTGCTTGGTATTTGTAAAAAAAAAAAGCTTCAACTTTCAAGGTAAACGTGGTTGTGCTGACTTTTTTTTGTTGTTTTAATTATTTTTATTCCCTTTTTCCCCACGTGGTGCAATGAATTGTGGTTGGCCATTGATGACTTGACAAAATATAATATTGATGTCTCATTCGAGAAAGTAAACTCGTTTGCGCCTCGGAAGGAGTGAGTGCAGTGGTGTCAACGTCACACGGGTACGGTGATTACTTACCAGTGTGACGTTGAGATTCCACCGTGACGTAATAGTTCACACGTCCATGCTGTAGAAGGCCATTTGGCCCATCATTCTTGTGCTCCAACAACTCCCCCATTTCAATCCATCTTTATTTATTTTTTTTCTTCACGGTTTCATTGGGAGGAGGATAAGTCTGAAGACGACGATGGTTCACGAGCGGTATTTGACGATGTAGATCGTTTCAGAAGTCAAGGATGAGACAATGTGATAATTTTTGACCAGGTTATAAAAATGATCAACATGATGTGGTACGAGTGACAGGTTATTAGCTGCAAAATGTCGAAAACCCGGTTTCGTTCAACAACTTTAAAAATTTGACCTTTGCATAACCTTTAAAGGTCCCAAAACAATGTTGTGGACATTAAAATAAGGAAACAGGATACGTGCTATAGCTTATTGGAGTTAGTTCGTCGAAGAAGGTCGAAAACCCGATTCGATTCCCAAAAACTTTGAAAATTTGACCTTTGTGGCCTTTAAAGGTCAAAGGTCAAGGATTATGACCTTTGGTTCAAAACTTCCTCCAGAACATTCCAGGAACAATATAACGTCATATAGGTTATATGGCATTTCGCACTCCTCGGATTATCCATACTTTGATGAAATCGGCGTAAAAACAAACTTGAAGGGGCGCCACGGGCAAGGTGTTCGAGATAGAGCAAAATGGTTTCAAGACTTTAGGTGGGGAATGACCTCAAGATTATGCATAAAAAATATTGTCATCCTAGCTCTCAAAGTTTGGGCGGTCTTATGATTTTTATGTCAAAATTCGCAATTTTCTAAGTTTTTGACCTTGTGACCTTGACCTTGGGACGAACATGAAAAATCGGACAACGACAAGTTTTAGATAATTCATTTTGCTATTCAAATACCGAAGAACCCATTCCATTCAGTCAATTCCCTGGGAGAAGATAGATTTTTAATCCGACTACCCCCTAAAAGTGGCTATTTTTGGGGCGTGGCTCCCCCCACAATGGGCGTAGCACGCCCTCATCCAGGAAAACACAACTAGACATTGATGTCGAACACATAACCAAGTTTCATCAAGACGGATCAAAGTCCACGGATTTATGCTCTGGACAGACAGAACACACAGACATAACGAATATAGTGGTCACTGGCTGGCACTCGTGAACCATTAACGGGAACCTGGAGGGTGGTGGATGAGGTGGATTGTCGATTCGGGAATGAACACATTTTCCTGTTGAATGAATGGTAGGGACTGAAGTAGAGGTGAAGTACGTCTTCAGGTGTGTTTGAATGCCCCAGCTGTTAGGATACCTGTTGAAGTGGAGAGATTATTTTTGGCCCAGTGTAATATGGACAAGTTGTGGTGTAATGAACAGCAAAAGAGAATTGTCAGTTTTAACTATTCCTTGGATGGGCAGACTGTCCATACTGGCTTTAGTCAGTGTTGTTTAAAACGTAATCATTTGGAGACGACTTTGGCCAATGTACATTTTTACCTCCGCTACTGTAGGTGAGTGGAGGTTGTGTTTTCACTCCCTGCCTGTCTGTCTGTCTGTGAGCAGGATATCTCAAAAGGTTGTCGACTGATTCGGATGAAACTTGGTGGACGGGTTCGGTGTGTGACAAGGACGAATTGATTCGATTTTGGTGAAGATCCGGATCCTAGAATATAATTTTTAAAATTATTTTATTTTATTTTTACAGTGATTTTTTTCACCTTTGAGGGGTCCATAAATGATGTATAACAAGATATTTCAAAACGTTGTGGAGGAGTGATGACAAAACCTGGTGGATGACTTGGGTAGGTGATGAGAACAAGCCGATTAGATTTTGCCTAAGGTATGGATGCAGATCCGGTCTCTGGGATACACGACGTGAACTGTTCAGCATGGCGGAGGTATGCGCTCCGCCGAGAATCATTCTAATTTCACAATGTCATGTACGCCAGTTGAAATTCCATTCACCAGTGTTCTCGTAAAATAATAACTTGAATTATGGTCTACTTTACTGTAGCCAGACGTGTTTAGGCCTTTGATCAATGGGTGAGTCTTGTAAAACACACTGAGCCAGAGGGTAAATAAGCAGGGGCTGTATTTCAGCTGCATTTAATAGTTCACTTGATGGAGGTGCCCTTGTAAGGTCGATTGTAGGTAGGTCTTTTATGTGGTGATTGTTGCAGCCAACACCAAGAGAGACTCCATACAGCATATTGGCCAGTGATTGCACATCTCTAAATGTGTTGCTTTACCTGTCGGTTGCCTGATGCCTTCCTTTTCTTTCCTCCCTCATCCAGGTGACATTTGCTCATGCCTCACATTTCAAGAAAGATTTGTTTTGCAACTCCAGCTTTTGATTAATGAACATGAGTTCAAAGTCTGGGAAGAATAAGAAGAACCATCGTCAGGGTTGGACTTTGGAAAAGAAACTTGCACTGGTGGATCGGGTGAAAGCCAGTGAGTCTGCTAATGCTGTTGTTAGCTGCATTGCAGCAAGCCCAAGTTGTAGTTATGATTGGAAGAAGTGTGAAAGTATAATGCATCGGCAGGGAGGCACAAAAGGACGGCAGAAGTGTGTACGGAATTCTGTACGGCTCAATGCTTAAACAAATGGAAGATGCTCTGCTTGTGTGGGTCCAGCAAATGCGCAAAGGGAATGTCTCCATTTCTGGTCCATTATTGCAGCACAAGGCCGTGGAAATTTACCAGAAGATCTCTGCTCCTTCCCCTGAAGATTCCTCTAAACCATTATTTGTGGCAAGTCTTGGATGGCTAGCTGGGTTCAAGAAGCGCCACGGTCTCCAACTACTGTCTGTGCAGAGAGAAAGTGCTTCCACAATTGCGGCCGCTGTTGAGCCCATTAGGACAGAGCCTGCCGAGTTCTCACCGCATAAAGTGATACTTTTAAACAAGATCTTGTCTGAGTTCAACCAATTGCTGGACACAGTTGCTGATTACGATTTTAGCCCTGAATTGAGGGATGCCACTTTGACGAGCTTAAGATCATTGGAGAGCCCATTCTACAAGGCCCAAGGAAGGTACAAGGTACAAGGAAGAGATTGAAGAGTGGTTGGAAGTTGGTTCCACAGGTGGGAAAAAAAGAGGAACAAATGAGTCTAAACGTGCCTGCTCTTAATTGACCAATTCAAGTAAAATTTTATAACAATAGTATCATTTTTATTTTTACTTTGCACTTAAGAAAAAGATAACTTCTGGGTAATTATTTTAACATGTCGTTTCCTTCGTTGAAGTTGTAAGTTCATGAATTACCCAGGCTTGCTTTTATCCAATAACTAGTTTGCAGTTTGCTTGATTCTTATTACCTCTACTACCGAAGGTGAAGGAGGTTATGTTTTCACCCCTTTCTGTCTGTTTGTCTGTTTACAGGATGTCTCAAAAAGTTGTGGACAGTTTCGGTGTGTGACAAGGACGAACTGATTAGATTTTGGTAAAGATCTGGATCCGGATCTGACTACTAGAATTTTAAAAGTGATTATTCACCATTGAGAGATGGGGCCAAATACAATATATAGCATGATATCTCAAAAAGTTGTGGATGGATTCAGACGAAACTTGGTGGACATGTTGGGTGTGTGACAAGGATGAAGTGATTCAATTTTGGTGAAGATCCAGATCTGACCACTATAATTTTTAAGTGATTCTTCACCATTGAGAGATAGGCCTCAAAAACGATATATAGCATGATATTTCAAAAATGTATTGAGCCTGATATGTTCTTGTGGATCAGGCATTGTGTGGCGGAGGTGTGCGCTCTACCGAGTGCCCTTCCTGTTGGTACTGTGGCAATGATGCTTGGGTTAGAGTCACTGATTGATCTCACCTGATGATAATATAACTTCCTGAGCCACAAAGTACCATTCGATAGGTTTGTTTTGTGTTTTAATTCTTTCCACCCCCTCCCCCCAAAATATCATGGTAACTTCTCCATTTTCCTCATCCACATGACCAGGTCCCCAACCACACTTAAAGATCTCGCTGCCCTGGTTTTCTCACTGATCCAGCCTTGTTCTTGTAAAGTAACAGAGGTGTTTGATGTTGGTTTACCATTTGTCATTTCAGCACCTGAAACTAAGTGTTCCGGGTGCTGGAGCGGGATTGACTCAGTCTTGTGTTGATGTGCAGGGGTGCATGGCCCTGGGTTCTGAGCCGGCAGTTCCTGCTGTTCTGCATCTACAGGTCCGTTCACAAGGACTGGGTGCACGGACCACAGTGGTTCTCACTCTGCACTTTGTGCTCACCCTGGGCATTCGCAGGTACTGCTCGACGTTTGTGGACAAAGTGCGGCCGATCTCGGCGCTGATGCCAGTGCTCCGTGCCCTGGCGACTCCGAGCTTGGACACTTTTTTGTTGTAATTTATAATGTGTGTCTATTTTGGCTAATTTGCAGTTTTATGCGATACATTAATTTTAATGCAAAATATTCATATTCATGTAATTTTATATGATGATGATTATTTCTATATGTGTATGTATTTGTAAGTTTTATGAAACACTGTTTTTTGTTTTTGTTGTTGTAAACTTAACAAATCAGTTTTTGGACTTCATTGTCCAGTGTTTGAAGTTCTCAATAAACCGAAATGATGATGATGATTATTTCCCTGGTTCAAATCCCATGTCCAGTGTTAATTTGTTCATTGTCCTTTTTAAATTTGAGAAGGTGCTAAGGGAGCACAGTTACCTTTGAACTGTCTTTTTTTCTTTGTACCATTCCCAGCCAAATTATAAGTTGTCAGACATGGTATTTCACCTCATTGATTTTGATCACCGATTCAACCTTAAGCCTTGCATCAGGATCAAGAGCGACCTCACGTGGGTGGATGTTCAGTTGATTGTCCTATCTGCTATAATTAGTTGGTAAATGTTAAACGTGCCATTATTTTTTGGGGGGGGTTCGTTTAAAAAAATTTTTTTGTGAAGATTAGGTGAGTTATCACCTGCACCTTGAATATATTCCAAATTCATGACCTAACTAACATTGGTAAAGCAAAACACCCAGTGTGATCCCTGTTTTATTTTTTTCTTCCCTCCCCCCCCCTGGATGGCACTGAACTTCTTTTCAGGTAGGGCACCAGAGACATAAATTAATGTGAAACGGCATTGGTGTTAATGACTAAGACTTGTATGGAGGCGTCCCTGCCTACTTGCTGGGGAAGTTTTTTTTCTTTATTATCCCCCCCGGAGGGAGGGAGCGGGATATTGTAATCGTCCGGTTTGTTTGTCTTTGTTTGTTTGTCTGTCTGTCTGTTAGCAACTTTACAGCAAAACGGCTTTAGCAAACACTATCAAATTTAATCCACAGGTGGGCAATGAACCTTGGACAACCCCATTAACTTTTGGGTCCAATTGAATCAAAGGTCAAGGTCACGAAAATATCAAAATCGTTTTTCGCTCATAACTTCGTCAAAATGATCTGATTTACTTCAAACTAAGCTTATAGTGAACCTTATTCTATTTGTCACTTATTATCCTACCCATTCCTATAGTGAAAAATGCATATTTGTGAAGATCGGTAGGGTCCGAAGTTTTGGGGGTCATGGTCATCGGTCAAAATTACAAATTTTCCATTAAAACTAAAACATGGTTACGGGAAAACGGCTGGCTCAAACACTGTCAAATTGTATCCACAGGTTGGTAATGAACCTCGGACGACCCCATTAACTTTTGGTTCCAATTAGGTCAAAGGAAAAGGTCAAAATCGTTTTTCGCTCATGACCGTCAAAAATGGTTTAATTGACTTCAAACTAAGACTAAAATATTCCTTATTCTATTCCTTATAATCAACATTCAGGTTAAGGATGTATCAAATTTAAATTTGATCCCCAAAATAACATTATGCCTTAAATGGGTGGGATTTGTTGTGCCTGGCACCACTTGTTTATTTTTTTTTTATACCCTTGTAGTGTTCCTCATCATAAAAGCTGACAGGTTGCTTCTGTTTGCTGTATACATGGGAGTTCTTTTTTGTGGGGTGAGGGATGGGTTTGTGCATGTGGTGGTTTCATTTCCAATATTTTCTTATGAATCCATAATACGGTACTTTCAAAATGAATAATCCGCTCCAGAATGCTCATCGCACATGCACAGAAACCTCACGAAATGGCGATCTTCAGTGAATTTGAACCATCGTGCATGCGTGGTGCAGATTGTTCCATAAAATGACACTCTAAGCTTCTAAAAGAAGCCAAAAATACTTGGAAAAGTACCTGGGAGAAAGCTGGAGTGTGGCTTGTACCACCAAAGATGGAGGGAGACACCGTATCTGGTTTGGATGCTTCTGAAGACTGATGTGCAGGTCATATCTGGGGCTTGTGAATGCACAGGGTAAGTTTAAATGTTTGGGAGCAGGTTCTCTGTTCTTGCATATGCAGCTTGACTGCCGGGTAGCTCTCATTTCTTGGAGCATGGTTGTGCCCCTCTACCAGTACACTGGTACTCACTTCACTGACCTCGGGAGGATGACAGGCTGAGTCAACCCCACCTGGTGTTAATTCAGCAGGAAACGGGGCTCAAACTCAGGACCTTAGGATCCCAATCCAGCCAGTCTAACCACCAGGCCAACACCAGGCTTTTTGTGAGCGGGTGTGGAGATGAGTGGTATAAATATATTGTTTGGTTTTGGGGCCACAGTATAAATTGTATTCGATTTTTGCATTGATTGATAAAAGGAGGTGTGTGTTCGTGTTGTCCACCACTGCTTGCTTGTATTAAGGGTAACTGGTACAAACTTGACACCTTTCATCCATGGATATTTTTTTGCATGTTTTCATGAGTGATTGGCATCCAGGAACACAATAATAATGTTAATCACCTTGAAATAGCCACTCATTCGTCTAAATGCTGAAGAAAAAAAAAAGTCCATTTCAATTGGCGATTTTGTGTGAGCGACGGTGGGTTAAGATTGCATGTAGATCAGAAACGAGTCACTTGAAATCCACAACATGCGTGAAAGTCCTCGTTAACATTCATCCATCATTTTGAAAGTCCCGTATTCATAAGGTTTTTGATTTTTAACCTCCGCCATCGAAGATGGACGGAGGTTACTGTTTTCACCCCTGTCTGTTTGTTTGTTTGTTTGTTTGTGAACAGTATTACGGAAAAACTCCTGGACGGATTTCGACGAAACTTGGTGGGGGGATTAGGTATGGTCCAAGGATCATGCCATTAGATTTTGGACTTGGTCCAAAGTCCAATATGGCCGCCATAGCCGCCATTTTGAAAAAATATTTGAATTTTTGTTTTTGCATTTCTACATGTTTTAAGTGATTTCCAATCAAAAAAAAAAAATTTTTACCACTTTTTTCCAAAAAAATTTCATTTTATTTGAAAAATATTTGATTTTTTTTTTTTGCATTTCTACATGTTTTAAGTGATTTCCAACCCCCCCAAAAAAATTTGGTAGAGAAAAAAAACCCAGAAATTTTGCACCTTTTTTTTTCAAAAAAAATTCGATTTTATTTTCTTGGCATTTCTACATGCGCGTCGATCTAGTTTAGTTTATTCAATCGTGGTTCAGTAGAGTCTGATCCGTTTTGACCTACAATGAATAGGATATCAGGTTAACTTAAGTGACCCAGCAGTATTGCTGGCGGAGGTTTTGCACTCTACCGAGTGCTCCCCCTCTAGTTTTCAATCTGTGTTGAGTATCTCTTTATTTACATTTTAACTTGTGTCACCTGAATGTTTTCCATCAATCCGTATGCGGTAGCAACAAAGCCGTCCCGTGCAAATCCATACATCTCATCAACATGTGGGAATAACGGTATTAAGCACAATACTCTTTTTAGTACTGTGGCGATGATGCTTGGGTTAGAGTCACTGATTTATCTCACCTGATGATGATATACCTCCTGAGCCACAAAGTACCATTCAATAGATTTGTCTTTATTTTTGTTTTTTAATGCTTTTTGTGTCATTTTTATTTCTTTCCCAAATATTATGGTAAGTTTGTTTCTTTTTCAACTCTTCTCCATTTTCCTCGTCCACCTGACCAGGTCCCGAACCACACTTGAAGATCTCGCTCCGCTGGTTTTCACACTGATTCAGCCTTGATCTTTTGAGGTAAGGAAAGGTATTTGATGTAGTTCACCATTTGTTATGTGGTCACCTAATTCACCATGCTGTGATGCCTGTTTGAAATGCCATGTCCAGTGTTGTGTGAGGATGAACTAATCCACCCCAAACCCACCTCATTAATATTCCCCGTTTTCTTTCCTGAAAGTTCCTGTAGTGTCCATCTTGTTTACCACGCGTACTCCGCCCCGTCCCTCTCCCTTCCACAGATCTCTTCGTGTCTCTGTTCGCTACTGTTTTGTGCTTCCCTCTCCCTTCCACAGATCTCTTCGTGTCTCTGTTCGCTACTGTTTTGTGCTTCCCTCTCCTGCACTTGTCTCCTGCTCATCTTGTTATACGTTCTGAGTGTTGGCTCTTATGCGAGCCTTGACGTTGCACCCACAAAATACTGTTGCGAATTCGCGCCCGCCGGCGTGCGAACGGCCACGTGACTCAAATCGCGGCACGTGCGCACACCGGACGGACAATTCTGTCGTGACCCTCTCGGACTAACGCCGGGAGCTAGTCACGGGTGGGCCTTTCGGCCTCACCACGATCATGCCGATCGGCCACCCGCGTGGGATAGGGTTGTTCGCCAAACTCGACCTACCTAAGTACCCACGCGGATGGTAAACGGGCGATCGCACCTCGCCGCAGGTCGACTCCGGAGCGAGCCGCTTGGGCGGCCCGTTCCGTACTATCGGGATAACCGAGCGGTGTTATCGTCGGCCTCGACGGTTCCGATTAATTATCGGGCGTATTAAGCCCACTACGAACCTTTACGTGGAGCAAGATGGAGATTCAACAAAGGAAAGGACGCAGCGAAACGGGGAACAATTCAACATAATGCACATTTATTTCGCACACAGACACAGACACAAAGCACACATATACAGCCAAACAGAATCAGAATGCACATATATCAAGTACAACAAAAGAAACAATGACGCAGAGATACTACGAATACGCGAACACACGGCAACACTTGTACAGTTCTACTTTACAGACGGCGCGCCAACATTTACTCAAAAGCAAAAGAAAAGGCCACCCTCAAAGACAAGGGGCAGACGGGGCCCGTGGCCAATATGTGCGCGTGACCTGAAGGAGCGGCCAGGCCCGCGAGACCGGGGGGGTCCTACCTGTGTCCTCGTGAGAGCCGCAAATGTGGCTGCGCGCGGTGCCCCGACATCGTGTTCCTTCGCGGGTTTCGTTGGCACCGCTTGGAGTGGGGTGGGAACGGGGCCCCTTTTTGCACTTTCTCAGCGCGGGGAAAAGGGGGGGAAATTGTTGATGCCCTGGGGGAGAGAATGGCTGGCTGCTTGGGTCCCGCGACGAGCGATCACGCGACCTCGTCGCGACCGCCGTCTTCCCTGCCGGACCCGAGCTCCTTGGCCTCTTCCCCCAATTCTCCTCAGCCGACTGCAGAAACCACCTCGATGCCTTCGCCACCCGACTCGACTCGCTCTCCAACCCGACTCGACTCCCCAAAACCTCTTTCATTCTCTCCGCGCGCTCGGCGTTTTATAGGCCGGCAGGAGAACCCATAGCAAATTCGGATCAGGATCACCTCGGGGGCGGAGCCACGCTCGCCGATTGACAGAGGAAAAGGGCGTGAATCTCCCTGATCCTAGAATTGCATATCTCGATTCCACACAGACGCGCCTGGAGGCGGGGCAAGCCGCCCCTCGCTTGCTAATTGGACGGATCAGAAGTGGGCGTGTAGCATTCCTGATCCGAATTCTCCCTCGGAAAGGCCGCTATTTGCACTCGCGGCTCGGTGCGTATCGCTGAACGAGCCCAGGACAGCCCGACGCTCAGTGTTCACAGGTGGTGCTTTGATGGTCATGTGCCGTTTGGGATGGCATGATGCGATGATGTGGGAGCAAGTTGTGACGGTAAAGGTCGTGGCTGTTGGCGTTGTTGTTTGTTGTCTGAGGGTTGGAGCGTGGTTGCAGTTGGTGACGATGGCTGGCGTGGTGGTTAAGGTGGTTGCGGTGTGATGGCGGTTGGACGTGGCTGGTTCAAAATAAAGATAGAAACAGAAAAACGGCTATCTCAAAGCGTCGCAGCCGAATGAATCACATAAATTCCCTTTAGACAACGGGTTTTGGGCTAACTAAAACATGTACTTCGAGCATATGCTACCTACGGACCATGAAATGGTGGTTTGCGAATTTCCACAGCCGTAACAATACTTTTCTTCTTAATCCTTAATATGGAACTCTGACGAAATCCGCCCCAGAATGCTCAGTGTGCATGCACAGAAACCCCTCGAAATGGCGATCTTCGTGCCATGTGAATTGCTATCGTGCTTGTGCGGTAAAGATGGTTCTCTAAAATGGCTCACTAAACTTCTAAAACAAGCCAAAAATACTCGGAAAAGTACCTGAAACAAAGCTGGGGTGTGCCTTGCACAACAAGAGTTGGAGGGACATAACATGTCTGGTTTGAGTGTTTCTGAAGACCGATATGCAGGTCATATCTGGGGCTGGTGAATGCACGGTAACTAATGTGAGGGGGTGTAGAGATGTGTGAGGGGTGTTGTAAAGAAAATTGTTTTATTTGGTTCTGGGGCCACAATATAACAATTTATATTTGATATTTTTGCATTGTCTGTGCTAAAAGGGGTGTGTGTGTTTGTGTGTGATCCATCGCCTCCGCTCGCTGTATTAATAGAGTTGGGACACATCGGATTTTTCTCTGTTGTCCCTTGAAAGGATGTTTTTTATGGCCATTTTTCACGCTGATCACGAAATCCGTTGAAATTTTTGACCTACGATGATGTCTATGTAAGACATCATCCTAGGTCAAAAATTTCAACGGATTTGTGATCAGCGTGAAAAATAGCCATAAAAAACACTCCTTTCAAGGACCACAGAGAAAAAATCGATGTGTGCCCAACCCTAATATTACATGCCCTATTTTACCATAATTATCAAATTTTACCTGAAAAGTGGGTAAATTTGGCGGCCATTTTGAATTTTTGCATTTTACCAACCTAAGACCTCATCCTATGTCAAAGTTCAACGGATTCGTGATCAGCGTGAAATTTTGCATAAAAAACCAACTCCTTTTCAAAAAAAGTATGGTTGTATGCCCAACCCTAGTATTAACAATTAATGGTATGAACTCGACACCTCCATTTTTATGTATTTTTTTCTTTTCTTTTTTTTTCTTTTTCTAGCGTTTCTATATATTTCACTGATTCTGATTTGCATCCAGCAACACAATGACTGTGGTTGACCATTTTTACCTCTGCCAATGAAGGTGAAGGAGGTTATGTTTTCACCCCTTTGTGTCTGTCTGTTTGTGTGCAGGATATCTCAAAAAGTTGTGGATAGATTCGGATGAAATTTTGTGAACAGGCTGGGTGTGTGACAAGGATAAACTGATTAGATTTTGGTGAAGATCCAGATCCGACTACTAGAATTTTTTGAAGTGATTCTTCACCATTGAGAGCGTGAAAAACGATATGTAGCATGATATCTCAAAAAGTTGTGGACGGATTCGGACGAAACGTGGTGGACATGTTGGGTGTGCGGCAAGGACTAATTTATTTGATTTTGGTGAAGATCTGGATACGAGAATTATTTAATTTTTAAAGTGATTCTTCACAATTGAGAGATGGGGCCAAAAACAATACATAGCATGATATCTCAAAAACATATTGGGCCTGATATGTTTTCGTGGATCGGGCATTGCGTGGCGTAGGTATGCGCTCTACCGAGTACCCTTCTTCTCAAAATTGTATTCGTTCATCTAAATGCTGAAAAATTATGTTTAAAGGACCATTTCAATTGCATATTTTGTGGTAGCAACGGCAAGTTAAAATTGCCCGTCACGATCAGAATCGAGTCCCTTAAAAGACACACACAGCACATGCGTGAATGTCCTCATTGACATTCAAAATGATGGATGAATGTTGTGTGTTCGTAAGGCTTTTATTTTTCAATCTGTGTTGAGTATCGCTTTATTTACACTTTAACTTCTCACCTGAATGGTTTCCATTCATCTCTATGCGGAAGCAGCAAAGCCGCCCCGTGCAAATCCATACATCTCATCAACATGTGGGAATAACAGTATTAAACTGTTTTTGGTACTGTGGTGATGATGCTTGGGTTAGAGTCCCTGATTTATCTCACCTGATGATGATATACCTCCTGAGCCACAAAGTACCATTCAATAGATTTGTCTTTGTGTTTTCTGTTTGTTTTTTTGTCTTTTTTTTCCCAAATATGGTAAGTTTGTTTCTCTCTCAACTCTTCTCCGTTTTCCTCGTCTCCATGACCAGGTCCTGAACCACACTTGAAGATCTCACTCCGCTCGTTTTCTCACTGATTCAGCCTTGATCTTTTGAGGTAAGGGAGGTATTTGATGTTGTTCACCATTTGTTATGTGATCACCTAATTCACCATGCTGTGATGCCTGTCTGAAATTCTATGTGCAGTGTTGGTGTGTTCATTACATCCACCACTAAAGGTAGGCGGAAGTTAGTTTTTCACCTTTGCCTGTCTGGCTGTTTTGTTTGTCTTTGAGCAGGATATATCAAAAAGTTATGGATGGATTCAGATGAAACTTGGTGGACAGGTTCAGTATGTGGTGATGACTAATTGTTTTGATTATGGTTGAGATCCGGATGTGAGAATTTTAAAATCGATTCTTCACCATTGAGAGATGGGGTCAGAATGACAATATGTGGCATATCTTAAAAAGTTGTGGGTGGGTTTGACAAAACTTAGTTGATGAGTTGACAGGTGGCAAAAAACAAGCTCGTGAGATTTTGTGTTTCTTGCCGGATGCAGATCTGGCCTATCGGTGGGATAGAAAACGTAAATTGTTCAGCCTAGCAGAGGTATGTGCTCTCCTGAGTGCTGTTCCAGGTATCCTTGTAAATTTAAGAAGGTGCTGATAAGGGAGCACAGTTAACTTCAAGCTGTCTTGTCTTGCTTCTATTCCCAACCGGATTATAACCTGTCAGACATGGCGTTTCACAGACAGCATTGCATCAAAGAAAACTGTCACTTGGGTGGATATTCAGCCGATTGTCCTGTCTGCTGGAATTAGTTGGTCAATGTTGAACATCCCATGTTGTATTTATTAGCCGCGAGACGTGGCTCTACGAGAGCTCTGCGTTGTTCTTCTTCTTCTTTTTCTTGTTCTTCTTTTCTTGTGTCTTGTTTCTTGTTCTTCTCTTCTTGTGAAGACAAAACTTAAGGACTCTGCTCTTTTATATACAGGATCCGGATCTCCTTAAATACTAAACACCTGTACACATCCTCGCATGTGAGGGTGCCTTTTGAGAGCGTCTACTCATGAACTTTTAAATATTTCGGACATTGCTTTAAAGTTTCGAAAAGTTCACTTACGTTATATTTAAAGATTATTCCATTCAATGTATGTAATTTCGTAAATACAACTTCTTCTCGTGCAGACACGACATTTTGTCCATTGACGGGTCTCGGCTATTGGCTCAATCAATGGCACGTGACGAAATATCGAAGTTGTTGTTGTTTTTTAATTTATTTTTTCTTCTTTTCCTGTTCTTGTCTTTCTCTTCTGGTGAAGACAACCTTTAGGACGTAGCTCTTGGACACATTTGTCCTTGTTTTATTAGTCGTTTTACGGCTGACCAGTCAAATGGACTGGGTAACTATTGTTTTTTAGGCTTCTCCAGCTAGCTTGGAAGCCCTATTGAATTCGTTAGAGTTATTAGGGATACCTGTCATTCTGAAGGGAGACCTATTGTTTTTCTCTCTGTTATTTAATTATTATTTTTTATTATTTATTATTCTTTTTCGCCGGCAATTTGCGTGTTCTTTGTCGCTTTAAAAATCATTTTCTCAGGAACGGTAAGTCCGATCGACACGAAATTTTCACCATAGTATGTATCTTTTTTGATAGCAAACTTATTGTAATTGTGACGTCATAGGTCAGTGTACGGGCGCCATCTTGAAAAAACGATAAAACTTTGGACCTCTGATCTCTGAAACGGATGGCAATGGAAATTTTTTCGCTCGATACATTTGAATAAGCTCCTCAAGGGGAACAGGGGTGATTTTTCGGAGGTCATCGGTCAGAGGTGTGCCGTCAAAATTCGTTAGTACAAACGCTTCATGGAAAAATCTGAAATTATGCTGAGCCGATCTGCACAACAATTGACGCGTAGAAAAAATATATAATCCATCTGTACGTCATCAGTTGTTGAATAGGCTCCAGCTTGGTCGGAGTCCATCTTTTTTGTGGAATGTTTTAAAATCTTCTCTGCCGATAAGGTTCTATAAGCTGGGCCGATTGTGCGATCCTATTTGAAAACTTTGGACGAGAGTTTAAGCAATGTTGATTGTTGACAGAGTTTAATCACAGAGTTTGTCCGATTTGGTTATAAAATTCTGCCAATAAACGCCGTTACGAACAGAAAATCTCGATGTCTATCGACCACTCATCTAGCTCCCGCCGGCAACACCGAGCCACCACAACAAAACACAACGACACTCACACCGGGGGGTCGCAAACTCTTCACAAGGTCTTCCCTGGTGGTCTCAATCACATTCCTTGTGATGAAAGAACAACAATTTATAATTTCCCTAAATTATATATACAAAAGATACGGGGGCGCACTCAACAACACATAAACACTCACAACGACAACACTTTTACACCTTAGCAAACTACACAGACGGGACAAACCACAGAGCCTGGGGATTCGTGTCCCCCCAAGGGTTTCCCGGGCGTCTATATCAAATCCCCCCAGCTGCACGGTGCACACCTGTAACGATGATAGATCCCCGCTAGCACTATACTACTCCTTAGCATTGTCCGAAACTCTTCTAAATCATTCTATTTCTCGCAAGCACGACGAACCGTACTGGTCGTAGATTCGCAGCTCAGAGGGGGCATTCAAACACATCTTACTTATTCCTTCCCTCCTTCGTTCCTAATAGGAGGCAGCAACATTACTCAGCTGCTCCACATTTAGTTAAGCTATTAGACAACTGAATTTGATCGAAGGGACCGATTTCAATTGCACGGACGGGGGTCTTCTTTTAAAACTACCCGTCACAGAGCTCACGCCCATATTAATCCTCATACCGTCTCTGTGTGTGGTGTTCTCTTGGGTTCTCCTATCCTGTTTTTAGAAAAAAAAAAATGACCCCTCATTATCCAAAATTAAAATGGCGGTCCTCCGCTCAATCACACTTCTCTCTAATAGGTTAATTATTTTCTCCGGATTTTTTTATATTCCTTTTCCTTTCTCTTTCCGCATTGCACTCTATACAATTTGTTATAGTTTCTGGGTTTCTTCATTCTTTCTGGAGTTTTTTCTTTTTTCCACCCCATCATATCTTCTGGCTCTTTTTTACAAAACATTTCTCCAAATTTCTCTCAACCCTCCCCCGCTATCAGTTCAATTTAATTATTTCAACATCGTATAGTCCCTTGGTGTTTTTCAGTTACCTCTTAATTTCTTCACTTCCTAATACTACCCCACATTCCTCTTCATTCTCTTCTTCTTCCTTCTCCTGCTCTTTGGTTATTTCCCCTAATCTCAAATTTTTTCTTCTCTTCTCCAAATCTTGTGGGGTGCCACCGTCATATTGTTTCTTCGTCCTCGTTGGTTTCACAATCAATGCCCGCTGTGTTCTTCTCCCCATCTAAACAACCTAAATATCCTCCCCTTACCACTGCCTAAAGTGTTCTCGTCTTTATTTTCTTCCTCCCCGCTTCGCTCATGTTGCATCAAAAGAGAGTTTTATTCTAACTTGGTACTTGGTCAGTTTCAGGAGTACAAAGCCACTGAATTTCTAATGACTTTTTCTCAGGTACTTGCACTGAAACATTTTTACATTTCAAAGCTTTTATAGCTTTCATGAGAGAGTGGTGGGGGCTATCAACCCAGACTGTCAGACGGTGTCTTTAGAGGAGAATCCACTTCGACATTTTAAGGCAAGGTTCGTTTTGTTTCAGCTCGGTCACTTCTGCTCCAGAACAACACATTTCTTTATCATTTAGGGCAAAGTCTTTTGGCCAGAAATGACAGCCAATTCAACTTGTAGCATAAAAGTTACATTTCTAATACCATTTGTTAAAATTTAGAATACATTAATTATAAATTTTTCCCCACCTCCCCGTTTTTTTTTTTAAAGGAAAATTTGAAATAAATTTTTCTTAACACAGTGATTACCATGTGGGCCAGTTTCTGAAGGAGAAAAGATTTCCATTACTTAAGTTAATCACAATGGCAGCGAGTGCTCATATCAGAAATGAGTGAGTTTCAATTTTAATTTATGGCCTGTTCATCAGCCTGTGTCACACATTTGAAAACATGCTACCGAAGTCAGAAGATCAGGTGGTGTGGATAGACAGAACCGCAAGGGGAAACGCATCAGAAGCACTCCTTGAGCTGAGGAGAAAAGGTAGATGTGGGCAAGTCAAGCTTGGGGCCGGACACTAGGTTGAAGGAGCGCAGTGTGGAATGCCAGGCTGTCGTACATTGAAGCAAACCACAGCAAGTTCACGATGTTTTGCAGAGGGCAAAATCGAGAGTGTGGCTGAGACCATTCCTCCACGCAGGCACCACACAACGCGATGTTAAGACTTTGCTCACCTCTCCAGTGGGTTTTTTTCTTTCTTTCCACCTTGCTCCATCATTATCTGCCTCAGGAAGGGGCATGATCAAAGTGTTGAATGCTCAATCACCAAATCTGGGTCTCCAATCGTCCAATCTTTGTGTGGAAGTTCTTTCCAAGCTTCATATTAGACGAAATCGTACATTCTTCCACCAAGACTGCTTTTCACACTCCGAAACAAACAAAGCATCATTAACAACAAATCAATAACGTCATGGGCACAATGTATTTCAATAAGCAACTAAAAGGTTTTATAAAGCATTTAAATTGCATTATATGTCCATATCATATTTTAATCCCTTTCATTGTTATTTCCCAAACAACATGCGAAAATATACAGAAATCCAGTTGTACTATACTGAAAACATGCCATCTCATTTGCTATTTCCATCAGACATTTTAATTCTGACATTTCTACATACTGTTCGCACTTCTCTCTCACCAAAACAGCAAACATGCCTGCCATTTTTTCCAA
>CM068963.1:41747837-41759668 GCA_035128595.1 Eptatretus atami | reverse complement strand
AAAAAAGAAGAGAGATGATTCACCTGTAAAATAACGAAATTTTCATCAGAAAATTTTAGTTTAAGACAGAGATTCACCTGTAAAATCAACGAAATTTTCATCAAGGAAATTTTTAGTTTAAGCACAGATTCACCTGTAAAAATAAACGAAATTTTCCATGTCAAGAAAATTTTAGTTTAAGCAGAGATTCACCCTGTAAAATCAACGAAATTTTCATCAATTTTAAGGTTTAAGTGCAGAGATTCACCTGTAAAATCAACGAAGATTTTCAATCAAGAAAATTTTAGTTTAAGCAGATTACCTGTAAAATAACGAAATTTTTCATCAAGAAAATTTTAGTTTAAGCAGAGATCACTGTAATCAACGAAATTTTCATCAAGAAAATTTTAGTTTAAGCACAGATTCAACCTGTAAAAATAAACGAAATTTTCTAATCAAGAAAATTTAGTTTCAGCAAAGTTTTATTATATAATATGGTGAATACAACGGTTACGTGCGATGTTTGTAATCACGAAATATAAACATTATAGAAAACACCACTCCGAACCAACAAACACACATTTAATCTATTTCAATTAAAATATCTCCTCTTGAGTTGGAGAGAAAACATTGTGATATCTGCCTCAAAGGATGTTTTGAAGAGTAGTTATAATGACACTTCAATCACAAAAAGCAAAAGAAAAATGAGTTTAATAGTAAAGGGAACTTATCATAATTGGAAATAACACTGATGGGGCATTTAAAGGGCATAATAAAAATAAGATTTTTGCAATTTGGAGAACGCCGGTCATCATCAATAGCTGAATCATTGATAGTGAACCTGATGTTTGAAAAAGTTATTAAAAAGACATTAAAAGAATGAAAACTTTAAAGTTTTTAATATGGAGTGGAAAATGAATATGAAAAGACAAGATGAAGAACAAACTCCTTAATATGAAGAACAGATCTTCATTTTATATCATTTCAAGATTTTTTTAATAGTGGGTTTATGAAGAATCTATCAAGACAAGAGGAGGATTGTTTGATAATACAGTGTAGGAAGTGGAATTCATATTTAAAAAATCATGCGTTTTTAAGAATATACACATCTAAAATCAAACCCTTCTAAAGCTTCTTCTTATATTGAATTACCAAAAGAAATAAAACTAAAGGAAGGCATTGTTGTTAATATTAAGAAACAATGATAATAAATGTTTCTCTGGTCTGTTCTTGCTCCACTTACATCCCCAAAATGTAATTCAAAAGAGAAACAATATATGAAATTGAGAATACCTTGGACATTAAAGATTTTAATTCTCCAATGCCACAAAAGATTATTCCTAAATTTGAGAAAAGAATATATTCTTTCTATTAATTGTAATATAATAACGGATACATACAAAGTTCAATAATATTAAAAAATTTCAACAACTATAAAAATGTAAAGAAACAACATTGAATCATTTATATTTTTAGTGTTGGAAAGAATTCACATTACCCATAATCAATAATTTTATCAAGATTAATTCTCTTCTCTCAAGGTATTCAGAAAGCAACAAAATATATCCTTGTAAGCGATGTCTTAATTCCATTTCAATACAAAGAAACGATTAGAACAACATTCAAAATATTTGTAGTAATCATAAATCAGCTGTAATTACAATGCTTAAACCTGGTGAAAAGATTTCTTTTTTGAAGATTAAAATAAAATCTATCATGCACGCCATTTGTTAATATACGGCTGATTTTGAGTGTATCCTTAAAAAAAGATAAATTACTGCTTCTCCTAAATCCAAAAGAATCATATACAAATAAATATCACAAAAAACAATTTCCTGTGCTTCTTGTTATTATATTCAAATCAAATCTGTTGGAGAAAAAATATAAATAAACTTGAAACATTTATCGTGGAAAAAATGCTTCACAAGAGTTTGTAAAACGATAGAAAAGGATTGTAATAAGACTATAAAATTAATGAAAGAAACAAATGAACCGATGAATTAACCAAAAGAAAGAAAAATTAGAATTTAGAAAGAACAATATCTGTCATATTTGTGAGGAGGAAATTGAGGAATCTAAAGTTAGGGATCATTGTCATCTTACTGGTAAATATAGGAGGTCCGCTCCAATTCCCTGTTGTAATCTTAATTATAAATTACGCTTCTTTTTATTCCAGTCTTATCTTCACAACAGCGCCAACTAATGATACACATCTATTTATAAATGAAACTTTCAAAAACACCAGGGAATATTTCCCTGCATACAAACACAAATCAAAAGTATATTTCATTTTCGCTTGCAAAAATGAATATCACAAAAACCTTATAAACTCGTATTAGGTTTCCCAGATTCTACAAGTTTTATGGGAACACCACTAGCCACTACCTAGCATCAAATCTAAGCTCCACAAGGCTCCTTTTCCCAAATCTTATCATTTTTCTCCAAAAAAAGAGGAAATAATTTCTTCATTTTCTTTAAAGAGGAAAATTCAGATTTATTATTTATTACTTTTTTTCTTTTTTTATTTTTTAGATTCAGATTTAATTCTTTTTTATAAAATATATTTTTAGGAGTAATAGTAAAAAAGGGGGAATTCTAATTAATTGAGGAAATATTGTGGAGATCGAAGAAAATTCTTACTGAAGAATGAAATTCTAATTGTAAAGAAAATTCAAACAATGAATGAAATTTCTAACTAAAGAGGAAATTCTGATTAAGATGAAATTCCTGATTAAAGAGGAAATTCTTTAACTCGAGAGGGAAATTCAAACCAAGGAATGAAATTCCAAAGTAAAAGAAAATTTCTTTACAAGGAAGGGAATTTATCCTTATGATTATATGAATTCAAATTTATGAGATTTAAAGAAACACAAAACTTCGCTTCAAAGAAAAGTTTCTATAATAACCTTTATGAAGAAGAAAGAAATAAGGATAAGGAGAATATAAACACGCAAAAGAAATTCTGCGAAAAATATTTAAGGATAAAGAACCTTGGAGGAATATCATGATTTGGTATCTAAAAAACAGATGTTTTATTGTTAGCTGATGTGTTTGAAAAGCATTTAATCACTCTGTCATAATAAAAAATTGTTATGGATTAGATCCTGCCCACTATTTCACAGCTCCTTGGTTTAGCTTGGAGTGGCAATGGTTGAAAATGACAAAACAAATATTGATTTAATCAGCTGATGTAGATATGCTTTTGATGAATTGGAAGTCATAAGAGAGGTGGAAATATTCACAAGTATGTTTTCAAAAAGATGTGCTAAAGCAAATAAAAATATCTTTCCAAATTATAAGAGTTGAAAAGATAGTAATTATTTGACTGTTATTTTGATGCTAATAATTTGTATGGATGCGGGGGCCCAAATGTTCTTTTCATCTCTACCTTATGGTAAATTAGAGTGGGTGGAGAAAAGGATTATGAAAAGCTTGATGAATATCGTTATTTTCTTCTCAGAGGAATTGGAATGAGGGAGGAAGAAGGTTATTATTTTGAAGTTGATTTGAGTAACCCAAGTCAATCTTCATAATAAGCATAAAGTCTTCGCTTTTGCATGTGGAGAAAGAAACCCCAAAAGAAGAAATGGTTAAGTGATTATCATAAAAGTTTAAATATTAAAGGAAAAATCAACAGAAAAGTTATTAACAACATTTTTATATAAAGAGGATATGTTTTGCATCAAAGGAACTTGAGACAATATTTATCTGCTGGGTCGTTGAGGAGTAGCTAAAATTCATAGAGTTTTAAATATATTTAAACAAAGCTTGGAATGAAAAAGTATTATAAATTCATACAGATATGAGAGCAAATTACAAAGTAAAATTTGAGGAGGACTTTTATAATTAATAATTAATGCTGTATTGGAAAGACTATGGAAAAGGTTAGAACGGCAAAAAACATTAGATTCGCAACATCTTGGAAAGAAGCTTCTAGATTGATAAATAAAACCAAGTTTTGAGAGAGAAGAGGTTTTTTCCAAGAGAACTTTTCTGCTATTCTAATGAAAAGGAAATATTGTAATGGATAAACCAATTTATTATTGGAACAGCAGTTCTTGATTATCAAAGATATTGATGTTCATGATTATTTGTATAATGACTTAAAGAAAGAGTATGGTTGAAAATGTTTATTGTTGTATATGGACACTGATAGCTTTAATTCTAGATATAAAAACTGATGATGTTATAACGATATGAAGAAATATTGGAGTGTATGATACAAGTAATTTTAGTAATGAAGAGGAGTTATTTTCAAAAAAGAATGAAAAGCGTTATTGGTAAGTTTAAGGATTGAGTTGGGTGGAAAGTAATGAGTGAGTTTATTGGATTGGAGAGCAAAGCATATGCTTAAAGTATTGGCTGATCAGATTGATAAAAAGTGTTAAAGGCGAATAAAGAAATATGTAATTAAAGAAATCAATAACTTTTAGAATATTATTATAATTGTTTGATGAATAAGAAAGAAGAATATAGGAAAATGAATACATAAGAAGTTATAAACATAAGAATATATAGTGAAGAAGTAAATAAAAAGGCATTAGGAGCCTTTTGATATGATAAGAGATTTATTTAGATAATGGAATAGATTGTGTTCCATATTGATATTGTAATGAAAGAGTGTATTAGAATAGATTGTGTTCCATATGGACACAAGTTTTAACGATGGGAAGATGGGTTTAGGGTTTTAAGGGCTACGCGCCACGTTTTCACGGTATACTAAATGGTCTCGAACCAATATTGATCAAACTAAGAGTGGAGAAAATCTCAGTCTTGTAATAAATGGAAAACATAATGAATGTGAAAAATATCAAATAAGTCTTATTGAAAAAAATAACTAAAACAAAGGTAAATAAAACAAATAAGCGAATCAATTTAAAAACCAATGAGTTAGAGATGTAAAGAAAATAATAAATATCCTTGAATGACTGAAAAATTTGATGGTTATCAATTGACAATGGAAAAAAACATTTACTATATCTCAAAATGATATGCAACTCAGGAGGTGGTCAGATGAGATCATTAAGAGAAGTTTATCATTTCGTAATGGCACAAAGGGGTATCTTGAAAAATATAAAGTTCAAATGTTTTGTTTTAAATATTTAGATGGGGATTATTGTTGCAAAGAAAATTAAACTATTGAAGGAATATGAGAATGAACAAATGTTTATAGTTCAATGAGTGAGCTAAAACAAATACATTGGTTATTTGATAGCTAGGCTCCCTAGGTTAAAAAGGGGAGACAAACAAATTATACCTTGGGATAAAAAGGGGGTGTAATTTTAGGGGAAAAAAAATGTGAAATCGCTGAAAATCCCCATTCATTTACATGGGGAAAAGTGAGCAGAATCAGTATATCCACCCTACTCACGCGGCGTATTTTAGGCTCTAAGTCAACATTGCCACGGCGCGTGGGGTCTCCAAAATCTACGGCCACTAGCAATTATACGGCGGCCGCAGTATTTCCACGGTCCACACAATGTAGCAGTCACATATGTTTTTATTTTTCGGGGAGCCGCACGGCGTATTTATAAGTTTGGAGACCGAAAACGTGGGGTGCCGTATGTCTTTGATTTGATGTCGCACGGTGACCTAGGGCATTCCTGCGGCGGCCATAGAATTTTCAAGGAAGACGCAAGGCACCGCAGGGGGGCCCTAAGGCGAACGTGCGGCCAGACGGATGGTAACGAGTGGTTTTTTTGTTTTTGTTTTTTTACCAGTTTTTTTGTTTCGGCTTGTCGAATTGCTATGGCGAACGTAGAAATGAAAAAGTTATAACTCCGCGTTATAATTCCACGGCGCATTACGGCCTGTAAAAGATAGCCAACGGCGTAGGGCCACCCTGAGGCCACCGCAGAACTCTGCGGCCGCCGCACGTTTCTGTCAATTCAGAGGGCGTACGCCGCGCGTATCCTCGCCGTAGAGCAAATGTGACTTAGCCTTACGACATAACTGATCTCTGGGGCACCTGAATGGTGATCTGTGAATTTCCATAACCGTAACAATATATATAATTTTTTTGGGGGGGGGGAACTGATAAGGTTTGGCGTAGGCCCACAAGCAAGTAAGTCTGGCCCTGGTTGTGTGTCAGGATGTGGGTTGTTGGGGAAGACCTGAGGGGGAAAGTTCATTTTTTTGCATTTTCAATTAAAAAAAAAAAAACTCAGTTTCACTAACCTGACATGTAAAATGGTGTTGCTGGTTGTATTGTGGAGGTATAGGTGGAGGGGAATGTTGTGGTTATTAAGGGTTCCATCAACAAGCGTTCCATCTTCTCTATGATGCCCAATCACGAATGACTCGCTTTCGTTGCAGTTGATAGCGTAACACTGAGTACTCGCTGTGATTTTATTGCCATTTTACACAAATCATTCGTGAAGTGATTTGCCAAGTGCAAGAGCTCGGCCAATGTCCATTGTGCATTCACTTTTTCATAACGCTCGGTCAATTTTAATTTCACTTTTAACCAAATCGCTTTCTTTTTTTCTTCTTTTTTTTTGTATTTTGTCATTTATTTTATTTTATTTTTTCCCCTTTTTATACGCCGATATATATATATATATAATATATATATATATATATATATATATATTATATATATATATTTGGGGCGTATTATGTGATACCAGTCGTCCGTCCGTCCATCCCTCCGTCTGTCTGTCTGTCTGTCCGTCGTCTCTGTCTGTCTGTCTGTCTCCGTTCCTGTCCGCACTCTAACTCCCAAAGTTTTCAACTTTCACGTTTCATATTTGTACATAGGTACAGACTGTGGAGATGGTGTGTCGCGATACGTTCGTCATCTAAAGTGGTTGCCATGGCAATCAGGATGCTGTTTTCCATGTAGTAGCACAATTCTGTATATACCTTCTGTTCGGGCGTATATTGTGCTCATTGCACTCTTGTTTATATTATATTTCACATTTTCCAGTCATGGTGGGTGATTGCCTGCAGGCACCTAATAACAAAAATTTATTGCTACATGAAAAATGTTTTTAATTTATTGGCCCCTTAACGAGAATGCTTGGTGCGCATGTGCGGAAACCCTATAAATGGAGATGTTTGGGGCATGTGAACTGCTGTTGTGTGTGCATGGTCAGGATTGTAAACTAAAGTGGCTCACCAAGTTTCTAAAAGAAGCTGAAAAAAGTTGGAAAAGTACCTGAGAGAGGGCTGGGGTGTTCCTTGCACAACGAAAGAGTTGGAGGGAGACAGTGTATCTGGTTTGGGTGCTTTTGAATACTGATGGGCAGGTCATATCTGGGACTTGTAAATGCACAGGGCAAGTTTAAAATCATATGTCATATTATTTGTGGTTGGGTGAAGTGAGGGCTGTTATAAATATATATTTTACTTTGTTCCATGCTACAAGAGGAACGAGGACTGCAGTCAGTAAAGTGCATACATCCCTTTGTCAGGTTGAAGAGTTGATGTTTTGTATCCCACTGATAGGCCAGATCAGCATCCGGACCTGAACCAAACTCTAATCACCTTGGTCTTGTTACATACCCAACTCATCCACCAAGTTTTGTCACAATACATCTGCAACTTTTTGAAATATCATGCTGCATGTTGTTTTTGGTCCTATTTCCCAATGGTGAAGAATTCCGAAAAAATTCTTGTCTCCAGATCGTCACCAAAATTTAATCAATTTGTCCTTGTGACACACCCAATCCTTCCATCCATTCATTGGGACCATACTCTGTACAGAGCGTCGGTGCTGCTGAAGCAGTCTCCTGGGCTATTGGGCACAATCCTGGACGGGTCGCCACTCTGATGCAGGATACTCAAATGGCTCAATCATCCCAGCAAGCTGGTACTTATTTTGTTGACCTTGGAAGGTTGACAGACTGAATCAACCTCACCTTGTATTACCTCAACGGCTGAGGATTTGAACTCAGGACTCGAGGATTCCAAGCCCACCACCCAAACCATAAAGCCAACACCAGGCATACACACCCAACCTGTCCACCAAGTTTCGTATGAATCCGTCCATAACTTTTTGAGATATCCTGCTCACACAGACAGAGACAAATAGACAGGGGTGAATACATAACCTCTGTCCACATTCGGTGGCAGGGGTAGTTGTATTCAATTTTTGAATCTATTGCTAAAAGGAGGTGCGTGTGTTTTAAAATGTGTTATCCATCACCACCGCTCGCTTGTATTAACAGTAAACAATGGTATGAACTCGACACCTCTCATCCATTGATATTTCACTTATTTCTGTATATTTGAGTCTGATTTGCATCCAGGAACGCAAGAATTGTGGTTGACCATTTTCGAAATTGCCACTCTTTCGTATAAATGCTTAAAATTATGTTTAAAAGACCATTTGAATTGCAGATTTTGCGCTGGCAACGACAAGTTAAAATTGCATGTCGCGATCAGAACCGAGTCAATTTAAACACACACACAGCACATTCGTACACCATTTTGAAAGTTCCGTATTCGTCAGGTTTTTGATTTTCAATCTGTTTCTGAGCACTTTAACTTGTGCAACCTGAATGGTTTCCATTCATCTGTACGCTGCAGCAACAATGTGGGAATAACGGTATTAAACACAATACTCTTTTTGGTACTGTGGTGATGATGCTTGGGTTAGTCACTGATTTATCTCACCTGATGATGATATACCTCCTGAGTGAGCCGCAAAGTACCATTCAATAGATTTGTCTTTGTGGTTTGTGTTTTAACATCTTTTTTTTGTCTTATTTTTATTTCTTTCCCAAATACTATGGTAAGTTTGTTTATCTTTCAATTTTTCTCCATTTCCTTCATAGTCTGTATGACCAGGTCCCAAATACCTGAATATCTCACTATGCTGGTTTTCTCACTGAATCAACCTTGTTCTTTTGAGGAAAGGAAGTGGTTGTTGTTGTTGTTCACCGTTTATCATTTGAGCACCTAATTCACGATGCTGTGATCCCTGGTTGAAATCCCATGTCTAGTATTTATTTGCTGATTGGCCTTGTAAATTTGATGAGGTGCTGATTAGGGAACACAATTACCTTTGAACTGTCCTGCTTTGCTTCTATTCCCAACTGGACTATAAACTGTTAGACATGGTGTTTCACAGGCAGAGCGTTGCATCGTGAAGAGCGACGTCACTTGGGTGGATTTTAAGGTTGGGGTCCTGTCTGCTAGAATTGGTTTGTGAATGCTAAACATCCCATGGTTTGTTTTTTGCGTCGATTCGGCGAGTCAACGCCGGCACCTTGAATACAATCCAAGTTCCTTAGTCAGGGAGCATCATAAGTCCCGTGGGATTTTTGGTATGAAAGCAAACCACCATGCTAGACTCTTCAAGTGGACCCTAATGATTAATAAAAAAGCTTGGTGGCACTCTGGGAAATGGTGCGGACGTGTATTTTGAACACATTTAACATTTTTTGAAGAATGACTATTTTACGCCGCTTAAAAAGTGACATAATGTCACCCTGACCCCCCCATATACCACCAATTTTGCCATATTTGGTATTCAATTCACCGGCCATAGAAACCTCGATATAATAGCGGACAGTTATTCTGTCACCAATTATTGAGCATGATCATGAATAAATCACACAACAATAAATTTTGGACCCATAATTTCGGACTTCGGTTTCAACCCGTCCCAGTTCACCAAATACCTTTTCTCACCATTGTTGCCTCACCAATTTGCTAATGAATAGTTTCGCAACGTACCTCATGTTATCTAGTTCTTTTGATATTTTTATAATATCATTCACTTTGATAATTCAACGGAGTATACCTACCAATGTAACCTACCCCTAATGAATCGGAAGGTTTACTCTTTCCGACATCTTGAAATTTGGATGCTGATTTGTAAACACATGCCACAATCTACTGTAGATGATTAGTTGAGGTAGTCTTCCCATATGACTGTATAACCATGGTATCCACTAATATAAGCATTTCTCTCTTTCAGATGTGATGCGCTTAAGAGCCACAAGATAGTATATTCAATCAATATATGATTCTGTATAAAAAATACTTTATGTTTTCACGTTATGTTTTTCAGATGCAGCAGAACATCTGACAAAACAGAAAGGTCATCGGTAGTTTGTAGACACTAGATTGGAACTCCAGCATACTACCCTCTTTGTACCCAGTGACAGTTATGCGTATTCCGCTATGCTAACAAATGCTTCCACATTCTAAAACATCACCTTGTCAAAATCAATGGAGTCAGCCACAAAACTGTATTTCCTCCAGAGAAAGTTGCCGAGAGTAGACACTGACATCCTTTGTATATTTGCCAAACTAAAAGTGCCGCAACATTAGTTCAGAGTCCTCCTTACGAGAAGATATTACTCTGTATCAGAGAGCAGAAGCGAATAAGACGGTGACAGAGACTATCCCGAAATCAGCCGGCGACTTGGAAATGCTCCAGCCAGGACCTGCAGGAAAAATCTGCATCATGGCACAAGGAATGTCAGCAGAATACTGTTCATGCTGGAATGTCACACAGAGCAAAAGACACTATGAGAAACGATTATCATCCAAAGGAATCCAAATGAAAAATCCTCCAGCCTCAACTACATTTACACGCCCTCATTCAAACCCATACAAGAGTGACCTGTGTTTCTTCTGTGATCTTGGAGCAACGCGTACCAATTCACTACATCTACTCGCCATGGAATGCAATGTTTTCTCTTAAGGAAGCCATTGCAAAAAGTGGAGACGAACGCTTCGTGTGAAGCTCAGTACTTCAATAAACCCCACAGACGCGATGCCATGTTATGTTAAATACCACAAGCGATGTTGGGCAATTCATGTAACAAATATTTGGGCGTTCAAGAAATCATCAGAATTCCTCAAGCCAGTATTGTAGTTGAGGCAGCAGAAATGAGTCTGAGCCTAGCGCAGAGGCATGTTGGATGGAAAGAATCCGTCAAATAGGTGTGAACTACAAGACACTTTCACTGCATAAGAATCGCTAACAACGTGACCATTCACAGGCGAACTCTAGGCCCCTGCTATAAAACGGTTTAATTCCACAACTCTGTCAGACCGCCACCAATTACCACGTATAAGGGTCTCAAGCCCAAAGCCCGAGCCGTCCATCATGAGCCCGAGCGTGCTACAATCCCAAAAAACCTTCACGCACTGCGACATGAAACCATTACCGCATGGCAGACACGAGATTGGGCTGGATGGAATCGGCAACAATGATGGGCGCTGCCTATAAATATAGCAAAGCGCATTTCTTCAATTTGATCGGAGAGCGATACGCAAGGCCGACCAAATGGACATTTCACTCGGACAACTTATCTGACTTACGACGGAGCATGTTCCAGAGAGAGACGCTTAGCATAATTTTATAGATGGTTTAATTCCAGGGCCAAACACAACAACTGTCAACAGACAAGGAATACTTCGTCGTCAACAAGCATGCCGTCAGTCTGGCACAAAGTACTGTGGCTAATACTTGTCACCACAACAAGTTGGAAACAAGGTAACGAAGACCTTCAAAATGACACATGAGACGCCACAGCAACTGGCTATCGGAATAGCCATGAGGCAAGCCACCAGGAGCAAAAAAGTTGTTGATATGCTTACATAAGATCGGAGTGTTGTGGAGTAAAACAGATTCGTCTGAATAGAAGGGCAGATTAGTGTTACGTACTTCGGAATGGCAATAAATGATGGCCTTTACATGCCCCCAGATGTTGTGATGGGAAGATACTTGTTCTTTGCAGTCGGCAATGTCGATTTTGCAGAGGACACCACCGACGGAAAAAGAACCCTTCATGCTACAGCAATGGTGATTTACCAGAGCTGTGATCCAGGCGATGAGATTCCAAAGCTTGAACTAACTGGACCAGCCCAGATGCGTTCAATCACAGATC
>CM068963.1:41723327-41733496 GCA_035128595.1 Eptatretus atami | reverse complement strand
CCATATCTCAAAAAGTTGTGGACGGATTCGGATGAAATTTGGTGGACCTGTTGGGTGTGTTACAAGGAAGAATTGATTCAATTTTGGTGAAGATCTGGATATGAGAATTATTTAATTTCTAAAGTGATTCTTCACCATTGAGAGAGAGGGCCAAAAACTATATAGTTCTGTATAGCATGATATTTCAAAAATGTATTGGGCCCAATATGTTCTCGTGGATCAGGAATTATGTGGGGGGGTATGCGCTCTGCCGAGTGCCCTTCGAGTTTGATTTAAAATTTGTTTTCTCCACCACCGCTTGGGCGATGACACAAAACTTTCAACATAGGAGTGCCTACCCATGGAGAATTTTTGAACAAAGTTACATGATGATTGGAATGAAAATGAGGCCGGTGTTCCAAAATCTGTTTTCTGTAGGCATGGGGTCCAGGGTGTTTCATGTATCAGGAATAAACTGCCTCGACATCACTTCGCTCGCCCCTGGAAGGAAGAATGAGATTTGAGAGACTAAGGAAGTTGATTTCACAGGTGGGAAACAAGAGGAATGAATAAGTGGAGAGTGAGTAGGAATTGATCTGGATGTTGGGAGTTTCACTAGAAGGGGTTACTGGCATACTGCATACACGCTTGCAGAAACTTTGGGGGTGGAGGGGGGGGGGGTCAGAGCATGGAAAGGGCAGAAGGTGAAAGACCAGAAAGGAGGTGGTATAAGCCACAGACCACTGGCCTGTCTGTGATGTGAAAGTGATAAGCCCAGAGACTTGGTTTTATTGTGGAAGATTCCCATGATTTCCATCGTGCCGTGCTGAGCAAGGTGTTGCCAGCCCAGAGAGAGCAGTGATCCATCAAGCTGCGGATGAAGGTATTGTAATTCAATGAAAGTTCTGATGTGCCAAGAAAGGACATTGTATGATGGAGGATGGTCAGTCAGCGACTAGCTTTGGAGGTCATCTTAGATATATAGGTTGCCAAAGAAAGATCATGGCTGATAGTGAGACCCAAAAGTTTAGGTGACCAAACTTCTTCAAGAGGATGAGATGGAGAGAGGGAGACAGAGACAGAGACATATATGTACTAGCATAACCTGCGCTCTGCACGACATGTTGGGGTGGGTGTGTTTGAGAAAGGAACTGATGCAGAGCATCAGTAGTAATTTTACTTTCATGCAGTAAGTGGAATACGATTTCACTGTTTCAGAACCATTTTATTTACTTTTTTTTTGTACCTTGCACCTCATATGGTCTTTGAGATAATGTAAGCCGAATATCACGTTACTCGAGCGCAGAACACAAAGTCGAAGATAGCGCGACACGAAACCACAAACTCGGAAATAATATATAAGATGTGTGTGTGTATTGTTGTGAATTCGCGCCCGCCGGCGTGCGAACGACCACGTTGACTCGAATCGCGACCGCCTCGCCACCGGACGGACAATTCTGTCGTGACCCTCTCGACTAACGCCGGGATCCAGTCACGGGTGGCCTTTCGGCCTCACCACGATCGGCCAATCGGCCACCGCCGTGGATAGGTTGTTCCCAAACTCGACCTACCTAAGTACCCACGCGGATGGTAAACCGGGCGACCGCACCTCGCCGCAGGTCGACTTCGGATACGGCCGCTTAAGCGACCCGTTCCGTGCTATCGGATAACGAGCGGTGTTATCGTCGGCCTCGACGTTCCTGATTAATTATCGGCGCCCCCGCGCCACTACGTACCCTTTACGTAAAACAAGATGGAGACCAACGAAGGAAGGACGCAGCGAAACGGTGGAAGAATTCAACAAGGACGCATTATTTACACAGACGGACACAAAGCACACGATATAGCAAATATTATAGCAACAATAATAATTAAAGAAATGCACATATAAAGCGAAAGAGTTAAAAACCCGATTACGCGACACACGGACCACTTATACAATACTACTTGCCGGACTGGCGCCACACACACACATTTGCACAAAACCCCAAAGAAATGGAAGTCGCGACTTCCCTGCGTTCAAGTCCTTGTGCGACCGTCCTCTGCCGTGGTCCGCGAGCTCTCTCCGCTCCACTCACGCGAGATCCTCCGGCGTGCTTCGTGCCTGCCCGTGCTGGCCCCTCGACGCCACGGACCGAGCACCGACGAACAGAAGAGAGAGCACACGCCGAACCCAGAGGACGAACAGAACGAGCACGAACAGAGAACCAGCGAACGCCGAACCAGGAGAGCACGAACAAGGAGCGAGCACGAACAAGAGCACCCGAAGAGCGCCGAACCAGAGAGAGAGAACCTCCTGCGCCTCTGACTCTTATACCCCGCGCCCTGCCCCGCGCCCCGCCCGTTCGTGGCTCCACCCTCCTTTGAGAGGTTCTGGAACAGGGCGTTCCCTCACCCGACCGCCTCACACTGTCCATCCGCCAATCGGCGGCGAGCTGCCCTCCCTCGCTTCTCTCCTCCAAGCGCGGAGAAGCAGACGGGAAAAACAGGCCGTAAAACGTGCGCATCCTCCTGCTACGCTGCGAGATCGTAGCCGCACGAGCCTGTTGAACGGCGAGGGGCGAAGATGTGCTGCGTGGATGGTGGGGGTGGCGCGGTTGTTGAGAAGCGCGTTGTGGTTTGTGGGTGGTTGTTCACAATTAAAGAAAGGACAGAAAAATGCATCTCGAAGGATCGCAGCCCGAATGAATCACATTAATTCCCTCTAAACAATGGGTTTGGGCTAACTACACATGTACTTAAAAATTATCGTAAGAATGATATATCTCACCTACGGGACCTGAATGGTGTAATAGCGAATTCCACAGCCGTAACAGTATATATATATATTATATATATATTATGTGTATTATGTATGTTATATATTATTGTTACCGGCTGTGGAAATTCGCAATACACCATAAAGGGTTCCTTAGATCAGATTGACGCTAAGTTCATAAGTGTGTCGTTAGTCCACACCCTGTTGTTTAGGGGAATATTGTTGATTCATCCGCGGCTGCGACGCTTTGAGTTAGCCATTTTTCTTTTCTGTTAGGTCATTACCTGGATTTCTTCTATCGTTATTATTGGACCTTTCTCCAACCAACCTCAAAACCCAACCAACGGTTGAACAACCGGCAAAAAAAAAAAGAGGAACCTGCTGGGCTGCTGGATCACGCTTGTAGTGGCGTGGCCATGCTAGGTTGTTCTTCTTTGCTGCGCACCCCTCTGCGAGAAGGTCCACCGGTGCCAAGTGCATGGCATGGGAAGCACGGGGAGGCCAGGCAGTCTCCCTCCCCCATTGGGTGGGAGGACCCGCCTCGTGTCGTTTTCACCCTGAGCGTCGTCCTGACTGATATCCGTCTGTATATTACACTTGTTGTGGCCTATTCTCTCCAATGGTGAGAGAAAGAATCATTAAAAACAATTCTAGTGTCTGAATGCGGATCCAGTAATCGTATCAAAATTCGTAATTCCGTTCGTCCTTGCTGCACACCCAATCTGTCCACAAAATTTTCATCAATAATCCGTCCCCACAAACTCTTTTCTTGAGATAGCCGCACAAGCAAACAGACCAGAAAGTGAAAACACTAAATCCTTCACCTTCGTGGCAGAAGTAATAAATGTAAATATTTAAAAATCTTGGCCAGTCTATTGATGTGAGAGTATAATTAATTCTTCTCACACATTTCATTTTCACCTCCATACTTATTTTGATCCATTTATAATATATCTGTATCCTAGCTTGAACAGAAATGGCCGCTGTATCATATGTCAGCAGACCAAGAGCGAAAAAAAAACCAACATCTGTAAAATATTTTGCCAAAATACTTCTTTTGCTGTAGGTCAATGTGAAAAGACTAAAAGTAATAAACACTTTTTTCAATGTAATACTGATGTAGTTTCATAATATAGCACTTATGTGTGATTATACAGTTGGAGGACTCTTGTCTTTTTGCCAGCACCGCGCACTGCCAAAGGCTCTTCACATTTCCCACATTTCTACACGAAATTGATAACCGGTGTACGGGATCGTAAATTGTAGGGTCCGTGCAAGCATTACACCATCGTCATACATGCCTCTCGCAATTTTGTCCGATCCGGATAGTAATTAAATTCTCAATAACTTGGTCGTATGTTTTTGTGTAAGTGCGTATTAGGGTATGGTAAATAGGTGGTTCATGTGGATGTCTATACCATTTACAATTGAACGGATGAATTCACCGCACTTGGAACACATAAAACTTAACTTGGTCCTCACGATTCATTATTTTAGATTTTAAATTTATAGAGGTGAAACTAGTAACACCAACTGAATCGCTTCAGGCCACTTTGCAACCTGGACACCGGCAATTGACTGCCGAATTGCAGTCTCCGCTAGCCCCTGAAATTATATCGGCAAATAAGAGAGGACGTTCATCTGATCGATACTCTAGTACATCCTAAGGTCTGCTAGCAATATATGCTATTCAAGGTTAAAGAGCTGGTCACCTCGACTCTATTACTGCACTAAGCAGGAAACAGGCAATCACTGAAAACTAAATGCCTATGAGCTCACATTTATGAGGAGTGAATCATTTTCGTTGCGTTGAATTAAATCCCAATACGAAAAAAGTCACGGTAAGAAAATTAACGCCAACCATTAAGACTAGTCCACTCGATCTGTCGATCGATCTTTGCGAAAAATCAATATTCATGGACCTGCGGGATGGCAATCCTTTATCAAAGCAATTCTATTGTTGCAATTGATTACGTCCTATGCCTCTGTTGTGAATTTTTTGGTGTCGCTCTTGTATGTGTGTTTGTAATTTTGTGGCTCCTGTGCGGCTCTCTACTTCTAGCGTCTCGCTCTGTGCTGCATTCGCTCGCTTCGATGGTCCCTTACTGTCCTGTGTTCACCTGTAGCTGTTGTACGGTCCCTGCTGGGTCAGGTGTGTGTGCGGGGAAGTTCCGGTGTGGTGCTCCGGCTCCGCTCTTCTCGCTCTGTGGTATTGTTCGTGTGGACCACTCGTCCGTGCCGGCGTATACATGCAGACGCCCCTGTGTGTTGTTAAACAGGGAAAAAACTTGCCAGTCTGCTGACCAAAATCGTGATATAATGCTGACGACGTGACTCCAGCTTTCCATCCTGTATATCTTGAGATAAATAGAGTTATCGAAATTATTTGTTGGCATCGAATTTTCTTTCTCGCTCACTCCCAGTCTGGCACTGGAAACACCGCGGAGTCAGCCGGACCACAATCACTATACCAGGATAGCCGAGTCGCTTTCGCGGCCACGCGATCTGGTGCCGGACAATCCAAGTCGGCGGAGTCTGTTCCGGGAGCATCCACCCTCGCCGCGAAAAATCCAAGAACCACCGAGCGTAACGTCGGTTTTTTACAGCACACCACCATCACCTTGTAGCCGGCCACCTCTCGGGTAACCCGCGGGCGGTTCAGGGTTCAGCTGCCTGCCGATCGCCAAAAATTTTCGACTCTTTAACCCTACCATTATCCGCTCCGCGCACGCTCCCCTGACTCCACCTCTCGGACCGCAACACGCCGCGCGGGTGCGGTTATGAGGGAGTTACAGAGAGATTTAACCTCCAACGGGACCGTTATTTGGAAACGCGAGTCCCGGTCATCTTAAGCAGGCATCACTCCTTTCTGATAAACCCGAGCGGCCATGGTAATTATCGCGCAGAACAATTCGAGGTCACCGTTGGACTCAGGTGCCCGAATCACGTGGTTTTTAACCGGCTATTTTTTAAAAACCCAACTAATATTACTAATTCCGATGCAAGTGGTGGGCAGTATTCAATCGAGCGGGAGTCTCATTGGTGACGCAAACGATACAGAGTTTACATTTCACACCTCACACGCGACGATTATCATCGCTCTTATTATACATATACAAGCACCACAAAGTAATGCAAGATTATATTTAAACACAGTGGGCAGCAAACAACACGTAGGCAATAATTATTTCTTTTTCTTTTTTTTTTCGACGTTGAGGCTCCTCTTTTATACAAGCAACAAAAGCACGACACCATCTCTCTGATCCGAAGTACTACAGGCCGCTTCTCCAATTCTTTTGAGGTTTTATACAGTCACTTGCATGGCTTTACACAGCCAGTTGCCTACTTATTAGACGGTCGGGTCTCGCCCCATGCCAGCGGCTACCGACGCCCGTTAGTTACTTCACCACACCTACCACAACACTACACTCACACCCAAGAAAATAGATCGTGGGGTCGCTCATGCAGTACGCCCTTTGGTTGGCATAATGAGCTCCAGCTCGAGAGACAGATGTGAGCTTAAAACTCAGAACCTATCTCGAAACCTCTCCCACCTCGGTTGTGGCTTCACAGTTTCTCTGCGCGTTTCTCGCAAAAACCCGGAGCTCCGGCCAGGTCTCTTTCTTCTCCAAAAAGGCGAGTCTCAGCGAGCTGAACTAATCGCCGAAGCCTGCGATCTTTCCCGAGCTTCCCGCGGAGATTCCCTGCCCCGCGCCTCCCAACAGTCGTCTGCTCGCTTCCCGGTTGAGACGGGATGGGTCTCGCTCTCCAATAGCACCTTTCTGCCTCGTCTCTCGTTCCCGGCCGCTCGTGGATTCGTCTTCCCCAACCTTCCGACCGCGTTCCCCGCACCTGTTGGACGACCTCCTCTCCGGAGACACGAAAGGAGACGGGCTCACGGGTATTGGGAAGAGTCTGCTCGACCAGAGCACGGCGCGCGGGAACCAAAACGTGCGGTCCCTATTGGATGAACAAAGAGCGTGCCTCCCTTAACGCAACCGCTCGAATGAAGGAAGAAAGGCCCTTCACTGTCGCGTGCCAGACAGCTCGGGAGTCCCGGACGAGGCCGAGCGACCGGCCTTAACTTTCTTTCCTAACAGGGCAGGCTGTGAGGTAGCAAAAAAGCTCTTCCCAAGCCAAGCAGAGTAGAGCCGGCCGAAGGTTCACGAACCAACCCAAGAGATAAGCGAGAAAAAGCGTTTTCGCCACGCGAACGCCTCAACGCCCCTAACAAGTTGCCCCCCGAGGGCCCCAGACAGGACACCCCGAAGGCGGGTCTGCCTGACACGACTCCTCTTCCTTGCCGCAAGGCCAAAGGCATTTCATCTACCGCCACATGTCCCACGAACACGAACGATCAGTAGAGAAAAAGGAAGATCCGTTACTCTCGCATCTCGCTTATCCTCTCCTCTCCTGCGCTCCTTCTCCCCCTCGAGGGAAAGGTGCATTTTTTTCCTGGTCTTCTTTTCGGGTGACCTTCTCTGTATGTGTGATACTCTTCTTGCCTCCTGCTCCATCCCCCGGCTCAGCCACGGGTAGGGATTGGGAGCGTTGTTGAACATCACGAGTACGGACGGAGGGTTCTTCTTGCTCTTTTCGCAGAAGAGGGGGGAGCGATTGTTCTCCATTGTTCGTTCCCTAAACTATTTAAATCCCCGCATTCGAGCGGCAATTCTAGACAGTCGATATCTAAACTCATTCCAGTCCGACTATTAGTATAAAAAGAAACACATGGGTTGATTATCAAGGTGACTGCTGCTGTAATATTTTTACTCCTGCTATTGATTATAACCCCAAGCTCACTTATCGCTCCCTCGACACTGTACTAGTGTGCTTTCCTTTGTTCTGGCACTACTTTAATTGCCGGAACCTGCGTCTGCTTTTGTTCCTATTATGTGCTCTGTGCTTGTACGTGCTAGATTTCTGAAATTATATTCCAAAGATTTCGCTTTGCTTTAACACATCCGCCTCCCCCTCCCTGCTAATATTTATCCCACGAGCTTCGTGTCCTAGTCCGTCCCCTCCCGCAACATTTCCTTTTTGGCGCGTGTTGTTGAACTCCATCTTGCATCACGTAAGGGATTGATAGTGGGGTTATATTGGGAACCAGATCACACCGGTAACCAATCTGAACGTCGAAGGTCTGGATCTAAGTGATTTAATTTCTCTCCCCGCCCGTGCGAGTTAGTACTGTTACTTATCCCCTTCGGATGTAAATAGCCACCTTGGAGACGAGGAGTGGGCGACACAGACATCTTCATATGCTATATGTGTGCTCCCAGTAAAATAGATACTACCACCTAGATGGAGGCTCCCTCGCGTTAATGTTGGCGTTAACTAAAACAAAACTCTCAGACTCAATTTCGGGAGCGGAACAACTCTTAACTCTCTTATAGAGGTTCACCCTTTGCCAGCGCAGTACTAGGTATATCGACTTTCTGAGCAAGACATTCACACACTCATTGTATACAGACTTGAGGTCATATATCTTACAATAATTTATTCTTATAAATTAACTATCTATAGACTATCTTTAAAAGGGGGTAAAATGTTAAATTTGAAGTTTCCATTATCTGGTAAATTGCGCAGGAACTGGCTATGGAGGAGTGTCGGTCCCGCTCTCGCGTGAAACAACACCACCGCACCCGACTGGAGCATGATGGGATTGCACAGGGCTGCGCCTGGGCAGGTGACTGAGGGCTCCTTGGCAAGTCCTTAGCAAAACTGGGATATGTTCTTCCCTTGGGCGCACATGTGGTGATGGAGATGGGATCCACAGGGGCAACGAACGGGCAAAACAAGCTGGAGCCAGCAATGGTCCGTCTCGATTCGGGGTCATGCAGGGCAGGGCAAACGAGTGGCATTGGCCCCAGGGGCCAGAGTCCCAGACTTGGCAAAACAGGTGTGGCGTTGATTCGAGTTACGCTGGCAGCCACAGACAGGCCCGCCAATTGAAGCCGACTGGGTCGCACGCCCCCGGGCCCCTCTGGGGCTGGTGCGATAATTCTCGTAACACTGCGTGGTCCGGGAGTGAGGTGTTTTGTATTCCATCAGCCGTACCCCTTCGGGAAGGGGTGACGTTTGCCCCAACGTTAATATTTGGTCTGAACCCGGAATCGGGACCAGGGGTGCCCTGTGTCGGGGCTCTGGGACTAGCCAACTGGGCTGCATCCCACTTCCTATCGCCTTTGTCCCTGTCCCTCTCGGGGTTTTTTTCACCAAATTTAATATCTCCGAGCGCGCATCTCTAATAAGGGTTTGTTAACTCCACTCGGAGAAATCAACGATATGGCCGTATTATCATGTTGCGCCCCTCTTATATTTTATGTCTGCCTTTATTAATTCGGTCTCCCAAACACCCCTTTTTTTAGTCGTCATGCCATTGGTCCGGCGTTAGGGTAGAAATGTATATGTGTAGTAATGTAGAATTCATGGCCCGGGATGGTTCTTTTTATGACTCCACCGCTAATTACAATCCGTGGGGGAGCTCACCCTCATTTGGGGAGAGAGAGTCACACGTGCATCATCCACATGACAATCCACGGAAGCGTGATGGGAGGAAAGACTTCGCACAAACGCCTCGGCCGACCCACCATACACAACGGGAGGCATCAATAGCACCACACACCGGGGCATAGCTGGGGATTTTCACGTCAACAAAGGGTTGCGGGGCCCTCCATCACCCCAACGCTCGGTGGCCTGTGCAACTATTCCGCCCACTCGAGAGCGCTCGATTGCAACGTCACGTGCGCCGATACCCATGGTCGTGATCGAGTTCCACAGCGCGAGAATAGAGTACCTCCTGTTCCGGAGGAGGATACAGGGCTTTAGCACGGGATCAGAGACCAGTCTGCCAGTCGCCCCTCACATCGCCTCGCTAACTTGTGTGTGTGTTTCTTGCTCGTTCACGCTGTCATCAGCAGTCTCTCTATAACCTTTTTTCATAGCCCGGTGGCTCTATCGCGATTTATATTTTTTCGGTTAGTCTGTTTGTGTCTATTGTTTTCTTCCGAATCTTTTGCTCTTTTTAATGTGCCGGCGAGTCGTCCATATTTATAGTGTGTCCTTATCCTCGTTTCTATGCATAACGAATTGCTATTAGTCGGGGCTGCAGGCCTCCCGCTACTCGACTCTCGCATGCCTTCTTGTGCGCACACTTCCCCCTGTTGCCCGCTCCCGATGATCATATGTCCCCCATCAAATCGCGCATTTTTTTTTATTTTCTGCAGCTTTGTTTGCATTTTCTCTCAATTGTGTCCGAAGCCCCGCATGTCCGCCTCCGTCGCGCATGACAGCTCGGTTTGAAGGGGTGACTGAAGACACGTGCTGTGTCGTGCAGTGTTGCGATTATTAGCGGCCTGTACGGATGTGCTCTGCGCTGATGCGGCTGCGGCCGATCTTGCGACTCCGTTTGCCGGCAGTTCGTGTCAGT
>CM068963.1:41709258-41723302 GCA_035128595.1 Eptatretus atami | reverse complement strand
GCACGCAAATGCTTATGCCCGCCTGAGAGCCCGCATATCGCTCTTGAATCCTTTGTGCGCTCCATATCGGTCCATCAAGATCGCTGCATTTTTTTTATTTCTCTCAGCTATTGTTTGCATTTTCTCCAATTGTGTCCGAAGCCCCGCAATCGCCGCTCGCCTGCTGCTAACGTGGCTTTGAACGTTGTGGAGATCTGACAAGCATCTGCGTGTCGTGCATTGTGCGCACAAATAGCGGCGCCGCTCACGCCGCTCGTGCTCACAGCTATATGAGGCGCGCTGCCCCATGTTGCGACTCGCGTTGCGGCAAAGTTCGTGTCATACAATAGGTGAGCTCGCCCTAGATTGAATTAGTGGACAAAAAGAACCGTCCGGGCCATGGATTCTACATTACTGACTAACATTACCCGATCGCCGCTCGCTATGAAACTCATCTTATTTTCTCTAGAGATTAAAATTCTGCCGCTTCGAATTTTGGAGTGAAACGAGGGGGGTTCTCGCACTCACCCTATCGATCCGTGCGAATTCGTTGAGAGGTGGTGGATCAAATCTCACTCCCGGACACCAGTGTAAGAATTATCAGCCGCCGGCGTGCGATCGGCCACGTAACTCGAATCCGCGCGCGCTCGCAGTCCACCGGAACGGACAATTCAGTGTGACCCTCTGCGACTTCCGCCAAGGAACTAGTCACGGTGGGGTTACCTCGACCACAACCCAGTTCCCGGCATTCTACCCGACGTGAAATAAGGGTGAATCGCCGACAAGTCGATAATACCATAGTACTCCACGGAGTAACTAACCGAGGGGTTTATCCATGCACAAGGTCGACTCTCGGACACGAACGCTTAAGCGGCTCGTTGCAGTGCTAGCGGTAACGACGGAGTTATCGTCGACCTGACGTTCAATTGTTACCGGCGATGGATTTAAACACTAAATCCCTTACTTGATGCAGATGGAAATTTCAACTAAAGAAAGGACGAAGGAAACGGGAATAGTATTCAACCAAGAACGCTTTTATTTCACAACACGTAGCAAGCAAATAGACAAAGCAGACAAAAGGGACAAAGGAAAGCTAACTGACCGAATAAAAGGATTATTTAGCAGCACATGTCAACTTATACCAGTTTTATTGAAGACTCGGCGCACAAACACACAGTAAAAACCAAAAAGAAGAAAGAATGACTTCCTCATGGACCATACGAGTACCTCCTCATCCTACTACCGCAGCAGCAGGCCTGGCCTGGTTCCGGCTCCACTGCGGCCGGCGAACTCTCCGGCACCCCTCTCCGGACGCGCAGTCCACAAGGAACCGCAACTAGCGCGCCTCCTCCGTCTCCACAACAGTCCGCGCGGGCCACGAGCTCGAGGAACGAGAGAGGAGAAGGAGCGCTTGGAGACGGAGACCAAGAGAGAGAGCGAGCCTATTTTGGAGAGAGTACTGTCCTTTGGAAAGAGCTACAGCATCATGACCGCAGATCAAGAGAGACAGCTAACACAACTATGAGCCACGATGAGAGAGAGTGAGGGCCTGCGTCGTTTGCCTTTGTAAGCGGCCGTTCCGCTTCGTCCGCGCGGCCGCCGCCGTTTCGCGCTCCACCTCCCTTCGAGGTGTTTCCAGAAGCCTCAGAGGGGGCGTGCACCCACTCCGACCGCTCACGCCGCTCCACCAATGGGGAGGGAGCTCCCTGCCTCCCCTTCCATAGCACCTTGGCACGCAGAGGGGGCCAAACCAGCGACTAGCGAGGTTCTTTTTGCCATTGTCGTTGGTTGGTTGAGTGTTGGATCCAATAATGATAGAAAAAAAAATGGCTAACTCAAGCGTCGCAGCCCGGATGAATCACACATATTCCCCTAAACAACAGGTGTGGACTAACTACACATGAATTAGCGTCATTAGAACGATCTAAGGACCCTTTTGTGTATGCCGAATTTCACAGCCGTAACTAATATATATCATATAATTGTTGTGAAGCATGGTTCAAGTTTTCCACAAGGAGAGCCTGGTTCCTCCCAAACACCTGTCCTGATGCCACCGCAAGATATCTCTGTGCACCGGCGGATGCTAAGCCAACTCAGCGCCGCTAGAACTGCCAATCGGAGGGTACACACTTCGTCATACCTAGTGTGGATGCTCACCAAGGGGTTTGTAGCCTCGATGCTACGTTAATAACTCACTGATCAGCTAAGCCGAAGCAGAGTTCGATATGTACACGGCTAATCAGAGCAATATGGGGGCAGAACTTCCCAATACTGCATGCGACTTGCTGCCGACCAACAGGGAAAAGACACAACAAGTCTGGGTGCATTTATAACACAAACCATTTATATCAATAATGAAGTAAAGCATGCAAATATTTACAAGAACAATAAAGGACACGGTCAGACTCACCGTATAAAGCATTCAATTCATATATTGCTGAACTTGAGTTCTAATCGAGGTCACCATCAGAAACATTATTCCAGAATTAGTAGACAAAAGTAACATGAGATCTAGCGCAGAGTTCGCAACCTTCATTATTTCTACCTGCAGACAAATAAATAAAAATAGTCGTATGTACCTGATTACAGAGTATAGTCATATGCTAAAATATGTAGTATATTAGAGTCGACTTTACCTCTTATATAATCGTATATATGTACAAGTATATCATATATACTACTGTGGTATAATACATATTTATATATAATAACATACGACATCCTCGCTAAAGACGCCATACTTCCTCATCGTACTAGCGTTATACTCGAAAGTCTAGGAGGAACGGAAAGCGTCATTAAGCGAGGAGTTGCCGGAAATGTCGATATTATATACATATAGACAGATATATTTTCTAAATAGTTTATAACATAGAATACTTGATATACTATAAAACAGAATATAAGATCATCTCTAATATACATTATAGTTTGCATACTGTAAATACAAGTAATCTGATTTATTCTAATAAAGAAAAGTTCGAAAGTAAACTCACTATAACCTTTTTAATTTGAAACTCTTTCATATGAAAAAAAAATACAATCAGCAAATTATTAAAATGATACCAAAAACATTAATTATTAAAAAAAAAAAAAGACATTCAGATTAAACATTTATCATGAATCCTTACAAATGTAGGTAGTGGAAGTAAAATGGAAGACTTGAGATCGCCGAGGAAATGACACTAGACGCGCGGGAACTACAGATCTCAAAAACATTCACCCCCACATGTGCAGCACATGTGGTTTGCTTGTGAGATACAGTTATAATCTTTGGAACATTGAACTTTCCTTGTATATTGATATATAAGTTGTGATTTTCATTGCTGCAGAGATTAAAATCTGCTGTAAACTACATCATTCAAGCAGCAAATCATGAGACTTCGCACCGTCTGTTTCGCCTCTGTCATTTGCATCGTTCAGCTCTACATCAGCCACCAACATGAGTCGGCTCTGTGAATCCTGGTGTACTCCTTGCAAAGCATTTTATAGCCTGTAAGGAAGAGCTCAAATAAACATATTTGATTTAAGTCCTCAGTGTAATCCTAGTAAAAAACAACGATTTTAAAGTTTGAAATACAGAAGCTCATACCTATCATCAAGAACACTCCCGCGAACAAGGAAGGGAATTAATAACAGTCAAACTAAATTAGGACTAGCATGGCCTACATGTACTGTGAAAGTCAAATCCCATGCACCGTTGCTTTCAGCAGCATCACACGAAACCACACAGCAAAGCCATAACTTATAACTTCCTGAAAGGTTTGTGTAAAGTTTGGATGTGTTTTCACAATGAAAAATTCTACTTGTTGCAATACAAAATAACATCCACCCTCTAAATGTCAGACAAGAAAAGTGGTTAAGGAAGATTCATCAAAACTATTTTGTTGGTGAAAGTCCAAATAAATTCCATTTGAATATAGCAAAGTGTTAAATGTTCCAGCCGACATCGCTCCATAAGTCACATCAATGTAAAGGAAAAAAAGAAACATTTCCCCAGTATAGTGTTTTCTTCCCAAATCTCTTCCATTTGTCTTATGGGCCTGTGTTCATTTCAACAACATCGACCCGTTTTTAAAGCATTATTCTCACCGACTAGCTCAGACTGACATATTCTCCCTCGCCCGTTTTTTATTGCGCCATGTAAGTTCCCCACCCTCTTCAAATCACACTCCTCCCAATAGCCCCAACTGCCCCACACACTCTCCTAACCTGCACCACTCCCATCCTTGCTTCACCCCTCCCACTACTTCCCCCCATGTAATAAATCACGACACCCAAACAACATCCTGAACAGACAAAACCTCAGACAGAATTACAAAACAGTCTTTTTTTGTTGTTTGAATCACAACTATAGCTTTTATTTTATGAATTCTCCGGAGAAGTGTAAAATCTATGTCTGCCATGATGTGCTATTTTTGATGGAAGAAGATTGTGTGTATGGATAACAGTTATTCATTCGGAACCTCGTGCCAATTGTCAACCATCATTATCAAATGCAACATTTCATTTTCATGGTTCCCTTCCTCGTGTTGGTGTATATTAAGTTTTGCTTTCTCCCGATGAGCCGAAATAACTGAAAATTTATGCAAACAGCTGTCGTTTTAGGAATACAACGAAATGCGCAAAAGTTATTTAAAGTAATATAAAGTAAATAGACATCCCTGTGAATTATAACCAAAGGAAAAGGAATTCTAATATGAAGCAGACATATACAATAAGCAATATCACAGACGCCCGTCGGCAGGCGCCATTAACATAGCGTTAAAAGAAGACCATGCAAATGAGAAATTACTTTTTAAAAGCAGATCAGTGAAATGAAAAATAAGGGGAGGTGTGAATGAACACTTATATGAAGAATAAGGAGGGAAATTACGATGTATGCCAAAACATTGATAAGAGTACCAGACAATGAACAAGCCCCACACACCTGACAGTGCGAGATCTTGGCTTTCATGACGATTTTACCGTTTTGTACTAAGACCATTCCAGATAATCACCAACCATTTGCAGTGTGAAATTTCTGGCGTGAACAGTTGAGTCAAACCACGACAAATTTTACAATTTTCTACAGAAATTTTAACCACTCAGCACCACCACCTGCTTACTGAAGGATATCAAATATTCCACCACTTTGAAAATATAATCCACAATGTCTTTAGCCATCACTACACTTAAAAAATTACTAGGATTGAATTTTTTTTTTTCTTCATTGAATTGTTAATAGGTCCATAAATTATTGTTAACAAGTCTATATGAAAAAGAACAAAAGCTTGGATTTCAGATAATCATATAAATAATAAACAAAATAACAAACGTTATATCACAACAATATGAACAAGCCATTCTTCCAAAACTCAACACTTATGATCTCCTGCTCTGGTAGCTGATTAGTAACACAGCTGTGACCGAATAGCTAATGTTGCGAAGAAGACGCCTAGGAATTAAAAGCGCCATCATACCGTCACAAAAGCCGTGTTCACCAAGCAATACCATGCATGGATGCTGCTTCGTCTCAATGATTTTTGTAAGACGTTAATTGAAGCTTTAATTGTTTTGACGAATCACGATTTGTTTTTTAATTGCAAAGTCCACAAAAATAAATCCTACCATAGTCAATAATTATAACCTTGTCGTTGCCAATCAATATCCCAGTATAAACTGTGGTTTTGTTTTTTAACACAGAGATACTTTATCATTTGACCCACTTATTAATATAATCGTATTGTTTTATCAACGTTATACATTAAGGAAATCTATTCTTTTGTCAGCACAAGGACTCTCTGCAAACTCTACGCGTCCTCACGTGAGATGACACCATACTACTTCTAAAAAAGCATTGGGGTTGATTCTTCCCAAATGATCTGCGCTTCCATTAGCTTCAGCTGGCCATCGAAATGTCTCTTGGTCGTTTTCTAGTTAACTCACCAAGCAACAACCTATAGCCATGAGGAGCCCTTCAACACGAGCATGTTGATTTTGGGAAGTAAGAATACTCAGCTGAACCGTCACATGTAGCTTTAGCACTAGTCATCTGAGACTCTTTTGGTCATATCTGACGTAAAAGTACAGAAGCTAATCGTAATAGAATTATAACCACAAACAGCCGTGATTCTGTTTGTACTTAAGCACATTTTTTACCTTTATAGAAATATGAAACAGATATGGTATGAAAAAACATACCATACACAAATTGACAAAAACAACATACCTAAGGAGACAAAGGCTTTTTTATCCGCAAAAAAGCACCGTGTCTGACGTCACTCTTTCTCGCCACTGTGGAACACTTTGCCCAGGACAACCCACTCAATTTCATGCATTCTGTAAGACATTACATCTACCAGATAGACATATAAAAACACCCGGCCTTCTCAACAACTCATCCTTTTGTATTTATGTCTCGGTTCTGTGCGTATGGCCAACTCGCACAATTTGGCCAACATGTCAATCAACTGCATTGATCAGCAATAATCTGGGAATGTAACCTAACTTTGTGAATGTCGATTTATCCTCCAATCAAAGTGTTTCTTTCTCACCCGAACATCGCTTCAGATATTCAACTAACAGATTCCCCAATGTCAGCCTAAGCAGGATCCAGGCAATTTTCGGTGATCATGTACATCACATGCTCTGAGATTCCATTACACATAACTTAAGAAAAATGGCTTTAAACAATGAAAAATCTATTTACAATGAAACATAAACATCATTGAAATATCTGATGTTTTAACGTGACATTATTCTACCTGCGATTAATAAATAAATTAAATGGTCAGGACTGCACTAATGAGAGTCAATTATGCCGATGATCTGTCAAGTCATTGACACCATGTCAATACAAATATCGTCATGTTAGAAAATCAACTTACGAGCATTATCCAACTGGACAGCCAACATCCACATGCACACTGTTTCTTGACAGTCTGATGTTACAGACTTAGAAGAAAAGTTCTTATGTGCATCAGGAATAAAATAAAGACACCATGAATATAAACTCATCCTTCGCCACACTCATAAGACTGGGAAAGTTGACATATCATGTCATGTCTCGTAACCCTCCAAAAATGCGTTGATGGCTTGTAGAACACCACTCTTGCTTTCGTTCCTGGGGATTTTTTAAAAAAAAAAAAGAAAAAAAACAAATTGTTTTTTACCCGTGCCTATTACAACTACAAACATTATCTGAAGTCCATATCATGCTTTAAGTCTCATGAAGAGCACAATTTGATCGTAAAACAATAAATTTCATCCAAGACCGCTTTAATTTCCACCGAATTACATAATGAAAGAAGAATAAAAAAAAGATTCAGAAAATGATATTTTTATATAAAAAATATAATCAGTTATCGATGAGATATTAAGGAAAAATACAAGTGGTATCAAAAATATATCTGAAAACAAGAAACAGAGACGTGGCCTAAAATTCATAGGTCACGAGAAGGTACTAAAAGTAGATTACTTCAGGCATAACTGGGTCAATTACTTTTTTAATTCAAGAATTACACTAGTGGTTAGTAGAATATATCTAAATTTACAGATTACTAAGCCGTTGGGGTAAGGCAAGTGCCCCTGAAGAAGAAAAGCAAGGTAGAGCCTAAGAATGAGCAGAAAATGGATATATTTAAGGAAGTGCAAGGGTATTAATGGAATGAAAAAAAAAAACATTTTCAAAAATGGAATTTGCAGTATTTCCAGTCTGTCACTAACTAAGCAATCCACTAAGTGCCAAGAATAAATAGGTCAAACAGGAAAAAAAGAAAACGTAACATTTAGAGAAAACAACGCATCCTCAAAAGTACCAACAATGATTGCTGTAAAAAGCTGGTTGCTGCAGCTACATCCACACTACCTTCAGTTCTTGCTGCCTTATGGAAGTACAACATGCACTATAAAGACGTCATCGCCGTGCAAAAGCTATTCCAGTATGTGAAATACGGAGGTATTAGAAAAGAAGGTCTTTATCATGTTGGAAAAGAGAGAATGATGGAGATCGATAGAATTATTTAAGATGTGGTTATTACACAACCTGATGCCAACATGGTCTTTCCACCTGCCCATGAAATCCTTGTGATTAATTGCTTGAATCATTTACCTCAACATCTGTTGGTATCGTTGGTAATCGCCATTCAATGCAATATATATACATATATTAGCCTTGCATTGGATGGCGACGTTAAACACAAGGTCAAGGCTTCCATTTCAAACTCTACCCGATTCCACTGCAACTGTAAACATTCAAAAGCAGTACATAACATGAGAATTCCAATCTACACACCCCTCAACCAGCCAGACCTGTTCATCGCTGTTTGCGAATCATCGCACAGTGCAGACAGAAAACTAGAAGGGACACTCATCGTACAGTGAACCTCTGCGAGGCTATTAGCGTTTTTTGCATTTGTAATCCCACAATAGGCAGGATGATTCGACCTGAAAAAAAATTTCATCAACTTCTTGCAGCCGTAATCAACTTTCATCCATCAGGTTCGTCCAATCCGTTAATTTTTGATGATTATCATTAATAATTTGTTAGCCAGAATCACCCAATGGCTGAAAAATCCTTAAGCTCTCAGATCCGCATCGCGATTCGATCTTCACTATATAAACACGGGTGTCCAAAAGTCACCTCTGAGATTTAAATTAAATAACATCTCGTTATTAGGTCAGCTCATCACCAATAATAACCGTTCGATGGCTACAATCCGGCCGTCTGTCCGTCCTCCGTTCGCCCACCCGTACGTCCACTTCCTCCGTCCGTCTTCAACAATTTTTTATTTTTCTATTCTAACGGCTCGGCGAGTATTCAATTTACACGATGATAAACTAGTGCCTTATAGACCTAGCCCTTTTTCTATTATTCATCGGCTCAACTACAGGTCATCAAAGGAAAATGACGATGGTAATCACTATAAGAACATTCGCGACGCTATAATCATAAGGTTCATCTGATATTAGAGATTTAAATCGACCAATAGTTTTCTCTGTACTCTTCGTTGGCCTTGTTTATCGGCAACCGAGAGTCCGCTGACTTCAACACGTCTTCCTCCGTTATTTAAGTCATAAATCTGTTTTTACTTTAAGTCCTAAGGTTGATTACACTCGTTTGCACTTTTTGATCTGATTGAAGTTATTATATCCTCTGTCGTGTGGAATGCCTAGTGCACGAGGTAGCTTCCATGCCTTCCATCCTTCATGCCAATATAACGAGGCGGGCTTATCTAGTGATTCTGTTTTCACAACCTCCGAGACAAAATTGCTTAGTTCTAGCCACTTAGATAATGTTATTATTTTAATGTGGATATGCTCTACAAGTACCGAATAATTCGGTATGAAAAATAGACGTTTTAAATTTTGTTAAAACATTCATCGACGCAGCTTGGCTTCCTACGCACCAGACGATGCAGCAGCGAGTATGAGCTTCTCGGGCCGAGGTCCTGTAAGCGGTGCAGCTCGTCCTGATTCACCATTAAAATCACACACTTTAGTATTTATTTCACGCGCCATAAGCGGTTTAAAAATGATATAATTATGTTGGGAATATTCCTAGAATATGGTATTTTGCGCATTCGGTAGTGCCCACAGTTATTTAAATTCAAATTTGAATTCTGTTAACTTCCGTAGTCGCTAAGCTTAATACATCTTACATCAATTATTTTCTGTTCAGAATTATAGAGTAACATTGGAGATACCCATGTAAAATTCACAACTGAAAAAGAAGACCCAAAATCGTGAATTATTTTAAAATTTCCATCGATCATTATTCTCCCAAAACAGAAACCTTAATATCTCACCAAGAGCATGACACCGAATAAAATTTCACGAAATCAAAATTATCCATCACTTATCTATTGACCCTCCTATTATTCTTTGGGTTACCTAAAGGAGCGATGAACGAGTTCAATAACCCACAGAGATTCATGCAGTTCAAGACAACATCTGTGCCGAAAATTGATGGCTGCACCAATTATGCCCTTTATGAAAATCGTCAAAGAGCTGGTCATGCGTAAAGCCGGAAAAGGAGACGTCTAAGCTGCATCATTGTTCATAATAAACAATGTACCCATTTGGTAAATTATTGTACAAAAAATAATATAAATTATTAAAAAAAGAAATGTATATAATTCTAAATCCCAAGGACTTTTGGACACCCGTGTGATTGATATATGTACAATTATTATATATATATTATATATACATATATATATATATCATAGTATGCATATATATTATAATAAACACACACACTATGTATAATAATATGTCTATATATATATATATATATACACAATCACACACAAACAATGAGGCGCTCGAGGAGATGAGTAAGCTCAACTCCCCATTTCGGAGTATCCATATACACTATTTTAACCCGTCTATCATCGAGGACCTATCTATCGAGTCATATTCATAATAAAATTCTTACACACTCCTCCTCGGGTTATGTACACATACATATAATAAATATATATGTATAATTACACCATACACAATATATTATATATAATATATATTACATAAATAAACAGTATAAAGTATATATATTTTGTTATATATATAATAATAATAATATAATTTTATATATATACAAATATATTATATTACATAATAGTTAAAGTAATATTAATGTATGTGTGAATATATGATTATGTAGGTGTGCATGTGTCGATATATTAATATATATTATATACACCGGGCTTAGTGCGTTCCCTGTAATCCGGAATACTCGGAGGCTTGTGAGATCTGAGACGGCGCTGCTGGCCGCGCTATGAAGTTGTATGACACCCGAATCATGGCGAACCCAATCCTTAGCCCTTGTCTAAGAGCGACCGGTTCTACTCAGAAGGGACAATCCGCGTAAAACCTATCCAAATCATATGTGCATCAATAACGCATATCCGCTGATTGCAACCCCAATGGACACGAAATCAACAACAACAACAAATATAAGATATAATATAATATATAAATATATATTAATATATATACTCAAGAGTATTGTAATATGCATTGTACATATATCTATATATATATGCAATGTGTATAGAATACAAATATATATAATATCTTATATAGTATATATATATAATATATAAAGATATATATATAATAAAAATATAATATATATACTGAAACGCAAAAAACTCCACCTTTAAACTTAATTATCAACAAACACTGTGCTGAGTAAAGTTGAACTTATTATTACAATCAGGTCTCACTGTCAGACAAAAGCGTCACGATTCACTGAAACCTTCAATGTCACTTCATAGCAACTGTAACACCTTTGACGTCAGTGAGTAACCAAGTACCGGATGATTCTTAATGACTCACGTATCTAGATATTGGCTTTAAAAATCCAGTCAAAATGTTGCATTCACAACATGCCACGATGTCAAGATCAACGCAGTTGCCTTGTCAACTGCAGCATTAGCTTACCTGAGGTGGCACTCGCTTGGCTTGCACAACAGACGATATCTGCCCTGGGACAGAACACCCTCCACAACTCGCAGAGAAACCTCGATCAAGGAGAGGCAAGAAGCACCACTGCAAGCCAGGACAGGCAGATGTCCAAGTCAGATGCTTCAACATGAGACTGAGACAAATCCAAGCAATCCATCCAAGAACTGTATGGCATATGCAGCCACGATGCACTGCCTGTATTCCAAAACAATGGTGCCACACACGCTATGGAAGTGACACATTCACCCTCTGTCTTTCTTACTGAGAACAAACTTATGAGAGAGGTAATCGGCAAAAACTACATGTCATCAATAAATCCAATTTCATTAGCAATTGTTGTTTATTTTGAACTGTTACAATTTTATTACTTTTCAAACAAGTGAATTCTTTGCGTTCGAATATATAGATAATATAGAATATATTATATATATAAATCAATGGCAGAACCGCTAACAATATATATATATTATATATATATATATAAATGCATATAGAATATATATAAATAAAAGTATAGATATGATAATATGTGTATATATATAGTTTTTCTGTGTCTATAATATATATATATAATTAAAAATATAATATATAATATATATATATATGTTAAGTTCTAGAACCGATATCATAAACTCAACTAATATATATATAATAGATTATAAATGTGTGATTTCCATAATTAGTATATACATAGTGTATTCATTCTAGAAAATTGCAATGATTGCTTATGCGTGGACAGTAAATTGATATCATCAATAATTACACAAAAGTAATTCCGGTGCAGCTCCACCCACTGCCATGCTTGTTCTCCCACACGTTCCATTTTCTCACTCTTCTCCCTTTCCATAAATTCCCTGCACTGTAGAATTCAAATTGCATACAACCCAACCCTTTTTTCATTGCCTTCGTTCTATGATTACATCCTCAGTAGTGAGCAGAGATGAGAGTTCGGCGGATGTGGAGATTGAGAGAGTGAAACGTGTACTTGTGAGTATGAGATTCTGAGCTCCACAATCAATGTGACATTGCAAGCACTGCAGAGCTCCTCGGGGTTATGAAGATGAATCCCGACGAAGAGCTGAGAAGTCACCTGTCACGATCGAGTGAAATTCAGCAGAGGAGCCCGAGTCCACGCCAGATCAGAGCCAACCGAGGTTCATGATAGAGCGTGTGAGGGATCGCGTACTAACAATTAAGCAAAAAAGGAAGAATAAGCTCTATGTTTGTTGTGGGAAAGATTCGTTGGTATGGTGTATTCTATATTCTATTATCATTTCACCATGAAATACAACGAGAAAAATATAAAGATATAGATGTATAGCCATTGGGACTCCTTTCGCTAGCTATACCTCAGACAATAATAAAGCACAACTCACACAACATGCAGTGCAGCCAACCACAATGGTCCCCATCATCAAAAGAATTAAGCAACGACGCAAAGACGATGACTGGCAGGGAAGCTCGCGCGACACCGTGGTCATGAGGGTTAGGTCACCTGATTGCCCCTGTGCTTGCGGCTCGGTAGACCCTTGGAAGCTGAGCAAATATCACTAGTGAGTATCGCTGAGTGGGTACCCCGGGCAACCGGGCTAGTCGGCGCTGAGGCCAAGGGCCCATGGGCGGGTAGAGGCAAACCGTAGTGGCAACGGGGTGGCGCCCGCAGGATCAGAATGCGGGGCCCGAGGCGTCGCCCATATGGCTACACAATGAGACGGCCGCAAGTTTTGTTGAGTGGGACACGGCACCACTAGAACACCACACCCGGACACAACGGCACAGAGGAAAGCAAGCCTCGCCACGTAGCGTCTTCAAGCAGAGGCGCATCGGCGGAGGGCACTCCTTAGCTCATAATTGGCGCGCTGAGTCCGAGCTACGGAGGCAGTGTAGTAGAACCCAGGAGTGCCATAGCTAGGAGATGATCGGAAGTGGAGGTATGCCTGCACAAGGAGAGCCTAACATGCGTCCCAGCCATACAGAGTAGCCGTATGTAGAGAGCCACCGGAGCAGGACTCATGTGAACTGGCGCTGGCGCGGCCTCCATATCACTTAGCGACGGAACCATCTCCCACACCGAGGCGGCGGAATACCTGGTCGTTACTTCAACAAACCTACGCCTACTCCGACGAACTCACTGCCTGTCTAGCAGCGCCCGTCGGTCCAGTTGCGTGGTCCCTCTTAAAGGTTAATGATAGGGAGCAACATTATTAGAAGTTACCCGTGCAACGAAACAAGGATAAGGGAGACACAAATAAAAATGGAGACTAGGGGAGTAAAAGAGACAAAGATCGAGGAAGAAACTAATAGACACAAAGAGACAACAGAAATATAATGTATAGAGACGCGGGAGATAGAAAAAATAGAGGAGAGACTGCATGATAAAGACGGGAAGTAAAGAGAGTGCAGGTTGCGAGTTGCGCGCTGGTGTGGCAATTATTAAAAAAGAAACCAAGCCTCGCTTGGGTTGAAACAGGATTCGGCAGGGGGTGGAACTCTTCTCTCTCTCTCTTCTCCCTTTATTCTATTCTCTTTTCTTTCTTGTTGGTCGCTCTTTCCTCTTCTTTTTCCACATACTCTCCATTCCTACTCCCTCTTTGTTTTCTTTATACTCTTTTCT
>CM068963.1:41688712-41706008 GCA_035128595.1 Eptatretus atami | reverse complement strand
GGGGCAGGGCAGCTCCCTCCCCATTGGTGGAGGCCCGGCGTAAGGCGGTCGGAGTGGGGGCACGCCCCCCCTTCGAGAGCCTTCTGGAAACGCCTCGAAGGGAGGCGGAGCTCCGCGCGGCGAAGGGCGGAGCCCCGCATTACAAAAGGCAAACGGACGCGAGGCTCACTCTCTCTGATCGTGGCTCATGTTGGCTGTAGCTCTCTCCAAAAAAGGCACCAGCTCTCTCTCCAAAAGGCTCGGTCTCTCTCCTTGGGTCTCGCTCTCCAAAGCGCTCTTTCCTCCTCTCTCGTTCCCGCGCTCGTGGCCCGGCGCGGCCTGTTGGTGGAGACGTGGACGGGAGGCGCCCAGACCACTGGCCTGGATAGCGTTTGTCGATGCGGTGAAAGTGAATAAGCCACAGAGACATTGGTTCCTTTATTTGAGTGGGCACAAGACGTTCCCTAAATGGACTATATGTCGACATCGGCCGGGTGCGAGACAGGGTGTGTGGCCGAGCCTCAGAGAGAGCAGTTCGAACTCCATCAAGACCTGCGGATGAAGTACGTCTGTATATTCAATGAAGAGTTCATGATGTGCCAAGAAGTGGAGGGACAATTGTAGATGGACGATGGTTCAGTTCATGGCGACTAGGTCTGGTGGAGGTCATCTTAGATATATGCGTATGGAGAGTGTAGCCAGTAAGAAACGTCATGGCTGATAGTGAGACGCGCGCAAAGAGTTTCGCGTGACACAAACTTCTTCAAGAGGATGAGATGGGAGAGAGGGATGACAGAGACAGAGACAATATATGTAGAACAGCAGACCGTGCGCTCTGTCCGCAGTGTTTGGGGTGGTGTGTTTGAGAAAGGAACTGATGCGAGCATCAGTAGTCATTTTTACTTTAATGCAGTAAGTGGAATACGATTTCACTGTTTCAGAACCATTTTATTTAACTTTTTTTTTGTACCTTGCACCTCTATATGGTCTTTGAGATAATGTACAGACCCGAATATCACGTTACTCAGGAGCGAGCCTAGAAGTCAAAGTCTGACGCAAACTTCCTGTGCAGGAAGAATAGCGGCGACCACCGAAACCACAAACTCGGAAAATAATATATAGAGATGTGTGTGTGTAATTGTTGTGAATTCGGCCCGCGGCGTGCGAACGACCACGCTGACTCGAATCGCGACGCGCATGCGCGACTCGGCCCACCGGAGCGGTTACAAATATACTGTCGTGACCCACTCAGTCGGGACTCGCGGGATCCAAGTCTCGGGTGGCCCTTGTCGCCTCACCCGGATGTGTACGAATCGATGCCAGATCGGACCCGCCCGCAAGTGGCTGGGAGATGAGTGGGTTCGCAGTGAAGGGCTGCGTCAACTGCGACCAGTCAGCGTGATGTACCGACAGACGCAGGTATGGTAAAAAGCGAGCGGGCGATAATTTTCCGCACGCTTCTCGGCCGCAGGTCGACTGAATCGCGATACGGCGCCGCGGCTTAACGGCGAGACACCGGTGTCACGCGTGCATATTACGGGTGATAGACATCAATAGCCGGAGAAGAGCCGGGTCGTTATCAGTCTGGCGGCCACGGCTTCATAGTGAATATTGCCGACGTTGTGATCGGTCTTCTCGTGATTAATAAGTGTACGGTAGGAACGGGGCACACTCAGCCATGGCTGGTCGCGCTCTTAACGTACCTATGTAGCGTAAACAAGATGGAAGACCCAGAGAAGGATAAGGAACGCAGCGAGAACGGGGGAAGAATTCAATCTCAAGCGGATCGCATTGTAATTTACACAGACGACACAAGAAGGCAGCTACACGTATAAATCGCAAATGATTGTAGTAAGCAAACAATAATATTAAAGAAATGCACAATAATAAAGCGAAGAAGAAGTTTAAACCCGTTATTAGCGATCAACGGACCAACTTATACCAATGACTACTTGCCGGAACTGGCGCTCACACACACACACATTTGCACAAACCCCCAATAAGAAAATGGAAGTCAGCGACTTCCGCTGCGTTTCAACGGCTCCTTGGCTGACCGTTCCTCTGTCCGTGTGCCGCCGAGCTCTCTCCGCTCACACTCGACGCGAGGATCTCTCCGGCCGTGCTTCGTGCCTGCCCGGTGCTGGCGCCGAGCCGTACGGACCTGAGCACTGACGAACAGAGAGATGAAGCAAACGCCGAACCAAAGAGACGAACAAGAAAGCGAGCAGCGACAAGAGAACCCAGCGAACGCCGACCGGAGAGCAACGAACAAGGAGCGAGCCAAACGAACAAGAGCACCCGAGAGCGCCGAACCAAGAGAGAGAGACACCTCTGCGCCTGCTGACTCTATAACCCCCGGACGCTCCTGCACCACCTCGCTGCCCCGCCCAGTTCCGTGGTCCAACCTCCCTTTTGAGAGGGTTCTGGAACAGGGGGCGTTCCTCACCCGACCGAGCCAACACTGTCCTTTTCGGAGCCGCCAATCGCGGCGAGCTGCCTCCCTCGCCTTCTCTTCGCTCACAAGCGACGGAGAAGCAGCACGGGAAAAACAGGTGGCCGTAAAACGTTGCGCATCCCTCCGCTAGCCTGCCGGCAGCTCGTAGCCGCACAGGAGCCTGATTGAACGGCGGAGGGGGCGAAGATGTGGCTGCGTGGATGGTGGGGGGTGGCGGCGGGTTTGTTGAGCAAGCGGCGTTGTGGTGGGTGGTGGTTGTTTTAAATTAATAGAAAGGACAGAAAAATGGCTATCTATCGAAGGATCGGGCGCCGAGTATTATCTACATTAATTCCCTCTAACACAATGGGTTTTGGGCTAACTATACGATGTACTTGAAAGATATATCTCACCTACGACCGAATTGGTGTAATTGCGATTTCCAGACCGTTATCAGTATATTAATATATATATATAGTATATGTAGTATTTATGTATGTGTATGTGTATAGTTTCGTTACGGCTGTGAAATTCGGGCAATACAGCCATAAAGGGTTCCTTAGATCAGTATATGAGCTAAAGGTTCATGGTGCTCGTAGTGCCACACTGTGTGTTTAGGGGGAATATGTGTGGAACTTCATCCGGGGCTTGCGAGAAGCTGTTGGTGGCTTAAGCCATTTTTGTTTTACTACTAATCCGTTATTTTTGGATCCACAACCTCAAACCAAACCAACGACAACGGCAAAAAAGAACCTGCCGGCTAGTGCGTGGGTTTGCGCACGCCGCTCTGGCGCGGTGGCAAGGCTGGCAATGGGAAAGGGGGGCAGGGCAGCTTCCCTCCCCATTAGGTAGGAGGGCTCCCGGGCGTGAGGCCGGTCTGAGTGGGTTGGCACGCCCCCTATCGAGAGCCTTCTGGAAACAACCTCGAAGGGAGGTGGAGCCCGCAAACGGGGGTCGGAGCCCGCAGCCCGGCGAAGGACGGAGCCCCGCCTTAACAAAAGGCAAACGGACGTGAGGACTCACTCTCGTCTGATCGTGGCTCATGTTGGCTGTAGCTCTCTCTGATCGTGGCTCATGTTAGGCGTGATAGCTCTCACTCCGAAAAAGGCAGAGCCACAGCTCTCTCTGTCCAAAAAGGCTCGGTCTCTCTCGCTTGGGTCTCGCTCTCCAAAAGCACTCCTTTCCTCTCTTCTCGTTCCCACCACGGCGCGCGCTCGGTGGCCCGCCGCGGCCTGTGGTGGATGACCGCCGGACTGAGGCAGGCGCCGCAGTAGCGGCCTGTGGCTGGACCGCTGCTGCGCGTCCGGACGGAGGGGTGCCGGAGAGGGTTCCGCCACGGGCCGCCGAGGAGGCCGGAACCAGGCGCGACACGTCGCCTGACGTAGTGAGGAGAGGTAGGACTCGACGGTCCATGAGGATGAGTCACTTCTTTTCTTTTCTTTTCGAGCGTTATTTTATGTGTGTTTGTGGCGCCAGTCCGACAAGTAAAACCTGTATAAGTGACTGTGCTGTAAAAATTGCGTTTTAGTTCGGTCGGTGGAGTTGCTTTTCCTTTGTTGCTATTGCCTGCTTTCTGTTTCCTAATTTTGCCTGCTTAACGTGTTGGTGAATAAAGTGCTTGCTTGTTGAACTATTCCTGTAGCCGTTTCGGCTGTTCGTCCTTTCCTTTGTTGAATCTCCCATCTGCAGTCAACGTAAAGGGATTGATAGTGGGTTTAAAAACACCCGGTAACCCAATCTGATACCGTCAAGGATCTGACGATAACTCCGCTCGGTTATCCTGTAGACGGAACCGAGCCGCTTAAGCGGGTTCGTGTCGGAGTCGACCTGTGGCGTGGTAAGCAACCCCTCGGTAAAGGTTACCCGTGCGAGTTACTTAGGTATACACTTTCGGCGATTCACCCTATTTCGCGGGCGGGTAGAATGCGCCGACTGGGTTGTGGTGAGGTTAAACCCCCAGCCCGTGGACTAGCTCCTTGGCGATAGTTCCAGGGAGGGTCACGACTGATTGTCCCGTTCCGGTGGGCGACGCGTTGTGATTCGAGGTTAAGTGGCCGATCGGCAACGCCGCGCGGGCGAAATTCGTAACAACTGGGTGTTCGGGAGTGAGATTTTGAATCCACCCCGTCTCCAACTAAAATCACGGGGAAAATCGGACCAGGGGTGAGTGGAGGCGACCCTCGATTCCCGCACCGAGAATTCGAGCGCATTAAATTTAAATCCCTAGGAGCAAATAAAGATCTGCGTTTCAAGGCGAGGCGGGTGCCGGGGTAGAATGTATATGTGTAGTAAATGTAGAATTCATCGGCCCAGGGATGGTTCTTTTTATGCTCCACGTAATTACAAGTCCGTGGGGGAGCTCACCGCTCATTACTGAGCACAGGGACTTTGCCGCAAAACGGAGTCGCAAGATGGCGGCGCACGGCCGCACTTTTCATGCGCAAGCACGAGGCGTGAGCAGGCCGCTATTAATGGCGCAACAAATGGCAACGACGACGACGGCGAGGTGCTTTTCAGTCACCGCTGTCAAACCCGTGGGTCATCGGCAGCGCGAAGGCGGCGGCGGACATTGGCGGGCTTCGGACACTAATTGGAGGAGAAATGGGGCACAACAAACTTGGCAGAACAATAAAAAAAATCGCGCGATTTGATGGACCGATATGGATCGCCGCACTAAGAAGCATTCAAACGAGAGCAGATAAGTCGAGGGCCGTGCAGGCGGGCCAATAAGGGCAATTGCGTGCAACGAAACAAGGATAAGGGAGAAACAAATAAAATGGAGAACATAAGGGTGGAGTAAAAAGAGACAACAGATCGAGGAAAGAACTAATAGACAGAAACAAGAGACAAACAGAAATTATAATGTATAGGAGACGCGGGAGATAGAAAATAAGAGGAGAAGACCTGCATGATAAGACGGGGTGAAAGGAGCAAGACACACACAACAAGCACAGAGTTAGCGGGAGGCTTGTGGGGGCGAGCTGGCAGACTGATCTCGTGACCCGGTGCAGACAGCTGGATAGCCTCCTTCGGGACGAAGGGAGAACTCTATTCTCCTTGAAGCTGATCAACGTGACCAGGTGGGGTTCTGATCCCGTGCGAGCGAGTTCGAGGGGGCGAGTGCTGCCCGGACAGGTGCACACGAAGCTTGTGGGGGTATGAGGCCCCGGAACCCCTTGTGGTGACGCGAATCCCTCAGCGTGATTGCCTCCGGTGTGTGGTGGTGCAAGGTGTGAGTGCGCTCTCCGGTGTGTGAGGTGGTGTGGTCGCGAGTGTGCCGAAAGTGCGTGCCTCCCACGCACGGCCGTGTGTGTGGATGAGGCAGCCGCCACGGGTGTGGAAGGAGCACGTGTCAAGTGGAGAGGCCGTTGTGCGAGTGGAACAACCACGTGTGCAAGGGAAATGGCATGCGGTTGGAAGTGAACGGCCGAGTGCAAAGGGAGCGTGTGTGTGAGAGAGCGTGTGTAAGGCGAGATGACGTGGGCATGGCGCGAGCACGCAACTGTGTCTCCCGATGTGAATGTATGGAATGGCAGTGTGAGCGGTAGTGACACGCAGGTGTGCGTGGTCGAAATGGCGACGAACGACGGCGCCACAGAGAGAAGGGCCGGGTTGCGGCCGTCGTTGCATTGGGGATGGCGCGCCGCGTTTTACACTCGCCAGCAGCGCGGAGGTTCCGTGCCGTGCAGCGCACGAGGCCGAGCGCGTGCTCGGCTGCGGGAGTGCAACCCGGTCGGAACGTACAAAGCGGTGGATGTTGCCGATCCGGCGGAACGACAGAAAGGTCGGCTGGATTTAACGGTTTGGACCGGAATGGGTTTCTGCCACGCGAGGCGTGTGTGAAGCTCCAACGGGCAGGCACATGGTGTTTGCGTGTGGAACCCCTCGAAACGCGAGGCTTGCTTTTTAGAATGCGCCGGGTGACGTCATGGCTGCACGTAGGGGTTGGTAATCCGGCAGAGGGGAGATCCCTGCGGATGGTTACCTGTCAAGGGGACGAGGTGATGCGAACAGGCTGCCATGACGTCCACGCCAAGGTGCGCGGCTGTGAAATTGCCGCTGCTGGTGCGCAGTTTGCGAGTTTGCCGTGCTGGCTGCTCATACCGAGCGCAATAAAAAAAAGCAGCCTCTAACTTCGGGTGACACGAAGATTTCCCAGGCAAACGGGTGGAAGATCACACTTCGCACCAAGGCGCCACCAAGGATAACCATAATAGATATAGAGGGGAAGGGTTAGTGATAACGATATAATACAACCACACGAGCTATCATATGGGGCCCAGGGTAAGTCCCTAACTGACGGACGTGTTAAATTCAAATGCGACATGACCGGAATAGAGGGATTCGTAGTCAGATTTAGGATGGAAATGACAATATTGGAGAACAAGTGAAGAGAGAACAAATAGAGATAGTGTAGTGGGGACGTAACCACCTTAGCAATATCGTAGTGTTTACAAACATTACAGAACATGTGCTGTAAGTATTAAAGCTGTAACGATGGCAGCAGACGACGTATAAGTATACTCGCAGGGGTATTATAGTAAAGCACGGATAGAGCAAGGATCTAGGCGACAGATGAGAGATCTGAAAGACGTGGCTAAAAACGGGTAAATGATCAGAGTGGTGAGGCCAGCGGGGTCTGTGTGTATGCGAGAGTACGAATGTGCAACATTGCATGAGATGCGATGAGTGTCATTCGCGAGACGGGCAGAGTGATATCACACACCACATACGGGACACAAACTCGATAAGGGTCAGTGTGAGTGAGTGTAGCTGGGTTAGCTTAAAAAGCAATTGACCAAAAAATCCGAGAGGTCGATCTTTGACTGATGTACGGGAAGATAGGACACGACCCCTCGTAACACCAAGATGATGTTAATTGGCAGGGTGCAGGAACAGCCCTGTTACGGCTGGGAGATGTGATAAGACGTGAACAGAGTAACGCTGAGTGGGTAACTCCCAATCCCAACAAGTACACAGAGCACACGGGCTACAATCAGAATACCGTACAAGGAATAGGCAAGGTTGCCGCATAGTGGGGGCCGGGATAGCCGTAAGATAAGGCAGACACCCAAACACAATAAGTGGGATATGACGCCCGCATGATGCGGGGGCCCGGGGCGCCATTGGCTGCGTGGGCAGTGTCGTGGGCATTTGGGTTGACCCTCGGAAAGAGGGCCCAGGGAAGCCAGCCTGCCCGTGAGCGTTTCAGGGGAGTCGCCATGGAGGGCAGTCCCGGTGTTTAGGGAGCTGGTAGGCTTCGGAGGCAGTGTAGTGCCCGGGGGTGCCAGTCGTGTGGAATCGGCAGGGAGGGTAGTGCCTGCCAATGGAGCCACGCGTCCCCAGCCGTGAGACCGCTGTGAGAGGGCACGGAAAGAAAATTGGGGGGCGAGGCCACGAAAATTTGCGAGGACACCAACACAGGCGATCGGGAATCCTGTTGTTAGAACAAAGTAGTTTTAAGCGAGAGGCGCTTGTTGGCAAAGCCCCGGGGTAGTTCAAAAGTTAAATGGATAGGGTAGAATAGGAAGTGTACCCCTCCGCTCTCGTTGTGAGCCGCTGGACTCACCGTGGTAAAGTAGATCGCTGAACTCCCGAGGAGGCATCCTGAGGCTTGGAGTTGGGCCTCGACACAGGACGCTAGCTCTCCTATTCCTCCTCCAGGAAGGGAACGTAGGGGTTGGGAGTAGGCTAGGAGATGATAGGTTAGCCGAACAATGACAGTAAAGGGGGTTAGGGTGAGTTCTAGTGGGAAGTAAAGTAAAAATAAAAAAACAAAAAAATAACGGGGCTAAATTGGTTTTGGGACAAATTAAAGGGGGTGGGTATGACAGAGACAGCAAAGGCCGATAGGGTTGGGAGGGAGACAGTAGGTGGTCCGAGCCCCTCCGAGTGGCCAGCACCACCGCACTCTCCACCACCTCCACTGAAAGGCAAAGGCTGGCCACTCAATCGCTGGCTGTGTTACTTCAAGGCCTGTGCCGGCCCCTTCATCGGCTGGCTGTTTGCTGAAGGCCTGTGCCGGTCTGATTCATTCTGACGGCTGTTTTGCTTGAAGGCCTGTGCCGGTTGACCGTCTGCCGGCCTGTTTACTGACAAGGCCTGGTGTGCCGGTCAAGCTTCACTGCCGGCTAGGTTTGCTACAGCGGCCCTGAGGTTTATGCACCATGCCTTTGCCCTGTCACCTTTGCCAACCATCCTAGCTGCCCTCGTATCTTTTTGCCCCACCGTTCATTTTGCTTTCCCCCCCCTTGTTCATTGCCGATGTGCGCCAGGATCCGTGCGCGCAGTTTTGCGAGGACCAGCCCTGTGGCAGCTACAACACGGGCCTGCAGTGGCGGCCCGTGGCACCGTGGTTGCGTCCACTCCATCCATCCATCCATCCATCCATGTCATCCCATAGCATCGTTGTGTTCATTGCGTGTGCCACTGAGCGGCACGAGAGACCGTGCATTTGCGCAGCTCATGCGCCGGTGTTCACTGCGTCCCGGTTAAAAAAGGGGAGGTCTGGACTGAGTGTGAGCAGCCCGTTCCATGTTCCCCACACCTGCATTCCAATGAGCCAGAGACTGCCGTTTGCGAGCAAGCCTGGCTCGGCTGCTAACATGTCTGCTTGCATGAGTCATCGATCCTGGCATGAAAAACAAATAAAGTTTGTAAATTATAAAGGTTAAAAGGTTGTTAAGATTGTGTATTGTATATGAGTGCGCAGAGCCGGCATGTGAGTCTTAAGCGCCGGCAATTTATTTAATCTCCGTATGAGTGGGTTTGTTTAAGTTTAGTTACTCAGGCCCTTAGGTTATTTATTTTGGGGGACACGAATACCAGTGAATTGTCGGCAACTCAGGGATCCGAAAGGTAAACGTACTAGGGGAGATTACATCATGATGCACCGAAAATTCGACGACTCGGGAACGAGTCTGTAAAAAGGGGAGGGGTAGTGTTACGGCTGTGGAAATTCGCAATACACCATAAAGGGTCCCTTAGATCCAGTTATGACGGCTAAAGTTCAATGTGTAGTTAGTCCATCAACCTGTTGGTTAGGGGAATATGTGTGATTCATCCGGCGCTGCGACCGCTTTAGTTAGCCTTTTTCTTCTTCTCTATCGTTATTTGGATCCACAACCTCAAACCGAACCAACGACAACGGCAAAAAAGACCTGCGCTAGTGGGCAGGTTTGCGTACCCCTCTGCGGTGGCAAAGGCTGGCACGGGAAGAGGGGGCAGGGCCAGCTCCCTCCCCATTTGGTGGAGCCCCGGCGTAGGCGGTTCGGAGTGGGGGCACGCCCCCCCTTCGAGAGCCTTCTGGAAACGCCTCGAGGGAGGCGGAGCTCCGCGCGGCGAAGGGCCGGAGCCCTCCGCATTACAAAAGGCAAAACGGACCGCGAGGCTCACTCTCTCATGATCGTGGCTCATGTTGGCTGTAGTCTCTCCAAAAAAGGCACCAGTCTCTCTCCAAAAGGCCCGGTCTCCTCTCCTTGGGTCTCGCTCCTCAAAAGCGCTCTTTCCTCCTCTCTCGTTCCCCGCGCTCAGTGGCCCCGGCGCGGCCTTGTTGGTGGACGAACGTGGACGGGAGGCGCCGCAGTGCGGCCTGTGGTGGACCTGCGCGTCGGAGAGGGTGCGCGAGAGGGTTCGCCGGCCGGCAGGGGGAGGCCGGAACCAGGCGCGACCGCGCTGACTGTGTAAGGAAGAGGAGGACTCGACGGTCCATGAGGAAGTCACTTCTTTTCTTTTCATTTTCGGGCTTTTGTAATGTGTGTTTGTAGCGCGTCCGACAAGTAAAAACCTGTCAAGTGACTGTGCTGTAAAATAATTGCCTTTTAATTCGGTCGTAGTGCTTTCCTTTTTCTTATTTGCCTGCTTTTTTGTTCTATTTGCCTGCTTAAGTGTGGTGAATAAAGTGCTTGCTTGTTGAACTGTTCCCTCCCCGTTTCGCTTTTCGTCCTTCTTTGTGAATCTCCATCTTGCATCAACGTAAGGGAATTGATAGTGGGTTAAAACACCCTGGTAACCATCTGAACGTCAAGGTCGACGAATAACTCCGCTCGGTTATCCCTGTAGCAGGAAACGGCCGCTTAAGCGGTTTCGTGTCCAGAGTCGACCTGTGGCGTGGTACAACCCTCGGTAGGTTACCGTGCGAGGTACTTAGGTAATATCGACTTTCGGCGATTCACCCTATTTCGGAGCGGTAGAATCGCGGATGGGTTTGTCGGTGAGGTTAAACCCCCACGACCGTGACTAATCTCCTTGGCGATAGTTTTCCAGGAGGGTCACCGACTTGATTGTCCGTTCCGGTGTGGCGACAGCGTCGCGATTCGAGTTACGTGGCCGATCGCACGCCGGCTGTTCGTTGAACAATATATATATATATATATTATATATATTATTTATATATATATTAATAATATATATATATATATATATATACAGTCCATGCGCCACATTAACGACTGGGTGCGTTCTGAGAAACGGCGTCGTTAAGCGACGTCGTCGTTGTGCGTTCTTTTCGTTTTTTTTTTTGTTGTTTCGTTTTCAGAACATCGTACTACAAAACCTAGACACTAGGCTATAATGGTGGTGCCTATTGCTCCTGGATACAAACCTTAAGCATGGTTATGTACTGAATACTGTTGCAATTGTAACACATCCAAGAGAGACAGGAAGACACGTTAGTTTTACTTTGTGCAGTTCATGATGACCATCGGTGTTGTTAGCAGCAGTTTAACAAATCTCCATTCTCATTCGATTATAGAAAGGTGAATAAATAGCGTTTGGATTTTATAAAATAACGTATCATTGGCATCGATGGTTTTTCTAATTTTCCAAATGAAGAAACAAGCACCTGACAATTGTGATATATTTTCGAACACTGCGATTGTTTTAACAACATGAAAAAGCTTCAACTAAAAATAATTTTGTTGTTTTAATTTCGACTGTCAACAACAACGATTTAAATTCGTGGGAAGTTCTGCAATTCAAAGGTAATTTACTTGCTAGAAGGTAAACGTGGAAACATTGGTTCCAAGTCTATGATGAAAGCCGATTTGTTAGCTTCCCTTGGATCCCGATTTTGCAAAGACCCTAGTAACGCTTTTAATAATATAGCAAAAAAAGATGCAATTAATATGGACCTCATACGATAGCATTGTAACAGGGCCACAAAAAATGTGTGTTTTAGTTTATCAGTTAAAAGATAATTATGTACTGTACAATGTACATAATGTTGTAAGTGCTATTTTTTATACGACTGGCAGCGGCTAAACGTCGGCTACATCACTCGGGCGATAGTGAGATTTTTCGCCAATTTTTTTTTTTATACATATTTTATTCTTAGAGCTACGAAGTTTTTTGCAAGATAATTGTTAGATCAGTTCTGTATAGATGATTTCTTTTTTTGTTTGTTTGTTTGTTTGTCTGTAATCACGAAAAAAATTTCTGCAGACCACAGTTTTCATTGGAAATTTTTTGTAACTTCGCAATTATCATAAGAGGCCCTATGGGGTCCCTTTCAGGCCATAAATATAGAAAAGGTCAAAGGTCACACGGTCAATGGGTCACTTTTTCGGCAAATCAGGTCAGGTAGGTATGGGAGCATGTGGCCATGACAGCGCTGTCGGCTGCGATCCACTTTCCCGCCGGTAACTCCAGGGGCCTCGTCTGGCCAGTCCCCAGGCAGATGACACAGCACCATCACATCTTCACTGGAGTGATGGTCAACTCTGCTGCAACAAAGACACGTGGTCGGCCCAGCTGGCCTCCTGCCACTCACGAGACTCCCCGCTGCAGAGAATCTGGTAAGAAACGAAGTCGAGCCACCATGTCCATACAGCCGCACTAAGACGCTCATAAACAGGACTATGCAGGTAACAAAATCTCATCCGAGTCTCTTCTCAGCAACCGCTCGTTGGACACAAAATTCCGACCAAGCGATAGCCAAGAAAATTCTCCGAAGATGGACCTGGTACCAAAAGGAAATTAAAGTCTCCGTCTCAGACCTTGGTCAGAAAGTCCAAGTCTCGCATCCATAGAGGCCAAGACTGGAGTCACCAAGGACCTGAAGACTCCACTTCGTCTCCCCGCACAGTAGGCAGCAGCAACAACCACCAATAGATACGTGTCACGTACACGACAGCGCCCCAGCCCACCAGACGTTCTATTTGACCTCTGACTTCACAGGCCAGCAGAGCACATGGATATCACTGCCAAGGTAAGGTGAAACAATCATCCACACGGACCTCATACATCTCACCACAAAACAGGAGAGACACAGACAGGACAAGCAGCATCCCAAGATGTCCCGGAAAAGCCTGGATCTTAGTTTTGACCCAAGAACCGTAATCCCAGCGCTCCACGAGATCCTCAATTCAGGCACCCCAAGATAAAGAGGGCCCCCCAAAAAGGATATCTAAAGTCTCCGCAAAGATGAACTGCATTCATCTGCAAAATCAAGGTCCGAGATTCTTGACATTCCCCAAAACGATGCACCGGCAGCTTTGATCATATCACAGACAACCTTACTACTAAAATCCAAGTCCAATACAAAGTGCTGAAAGTGTAGGGGGCACCAGTACAACAACCCCTGACGAACTTCCCCAAGTAACAACTGGAAAATCAAGCATATATAGAGGTAGATAACCTAAACCACACTTGGCACAGGGAGCTGTCAAAGTAAACCGAGAGGTCAGAAGTTTTCAGACATCAGTCGATCAGTTTGGTTGGCAACCCCCACGAAGGACCAAGAGACTCTCAAGAAGACGACCACAGGCCATACTGCCCGCTCCCGTTCACACCAACACATTTATGACATCTACCGAACCGTTCATAACAGCGAGCAAAATGTGTCCAACATGGGGACCTTAGCAGACAGCCCTCCCGAAACTCCGTTAGATACAGGAAGGACAGAAGAGCAAGGATACGATATACTCTTTGGTGTAAGATAGACTATAGAGTAGGTTTGCAATGGAACCCTATAAGAAATAATATAATATAGAGCGAATAACACGAGAGCAGCAAGTCACACCCTCGGTATTGTTCGCCAGTCTTGGCGATCCACCCTCTTTCCTTTCCAACGAGGAACAACAAGGCCCCTCTTCCAGTCAGTTGGGATGAGCCTGTGTTCCAGCAGAAGAAAAAACTGCATGCAACGACACGAGTGACCAGTTTCCACGCCTTGAGAAGTAGCAATAAGATGCCACAGATTCCGGGGCACATTTTGCGGGGTTTCACCGTTTCAACCGAGCCGCTGTGTTTCCCCAACAAGCCCGACAGGTGGGGGACCCCCACAGTTATGACTTGTGAGGGTCAGCCAACAGGGATTGTAATTGGACGTCCCAACTGACAGCTGGGGCATCAGCTTGGTACACACCGCATCAAAGGAACCCCCAGCGGGCCTCACTTCAGACTCCTCTGTCAAGAGCCTACACTCTCTGCTCTATACTGCAGTGCTCCGAGGGATGGGCTTGGATGAAAAAACGCAATGCGCGAATTCCGCCTGTAAGGAACGAGAATCACCTGTCCACAGGTGATGCTCTACCCCCTCACATAGTTCACCGCACCATAGGCCTCCCTTGTCCACCCTCAATCACGTAACAGTTTACGCCTCTCAGCTCCCTGACGGGGACCAGGGCCGTCAATCAGGGCGTCCTTTGCATTCGCCTGGCCCTGCGACTCTGGTCAATGTATCCATGTCCCTTGAAGACAAAATTTTCCTTTAGCCCTGCCGGTGAGTTCCAAGACACCACCAGGCTAACATAAGGGATGGTGCTCTTGAAGCACTCACAACTCTCAGGACCCCACAAGCACCCAACCCCGCAAATGTCCACTCAGCCTGTTCCGAAACATCACTCAGCCTACTATCTCTACATCCCTGACTTGCAACATCCAAGCCCTAGGTGTGGATGCTACCTTCTTCTCAGGATTTAGGATCAGCTTTAAGTGCTAACCAACAAGCCTGTGGTCAGTATCTGATAGACTAGACACTCCGTAGGACCCTGGCACGATTTCTGGATCTCATCCTCCAGAGACCGTCAATTGAGACATGTCAATCTCCTTTGCCGCACCCCGCGCACTCTGGAATACCAATCTCACGATGAGCTTGGTGGTGCTGGAAACATGAAACCACCACCGTCTAAGATCATTGAATTCTTGCAAAGTCAAGGAATTATGCTTATTTGGTTCATAAGTCACCCATGGCACCAACACAATGTCTAACCATCCTATCAGTTCACAGTCAGATGCATTGAAATCCCCAAATAGACAGTGTATACTCGTCTGGCCTGATACACCACAGAGCTCGAGCGTGGCGTTAGAATCGTCCTTCACGGTGAGCAATCACTCGCTCACAGTCGAGAGCATAAACAGAGACCAGGGAAATGACACCTAAGGCAGTGACGAATCCCTTAATCTCATAATACGCTGCGGTTGACGCGGTTTACCAATATCATTGGGTCAGCTTATTGAACACAGCCACAGCAACCCTTGGGTATGCACCAATCAGAGCCGACCTAGACAATAGTAGGTGTATACCACCCACCATATACTCCAGCGCAATCCGTCTCCAACCTCAGAGAGACCTGCATCCGCGATGGTCAAACGCTTGAGCCAGAGTACAACCAGAACAGGTGATCATCCTCTCTAGGGATAGGACCATTTCCACACATCATTTTTTGAGTAATTTTGATCGATCGTCTTCAAACTTCATGGGAATATAGTTCATGGTCTGGCGCTCAGCTGATTAATTTTTGGTGGCGATTGCTTGACCTTCAGTTGGTTTTTTTTTTGTTGTTTTTTTTTTTTTTTAATCTGTAATCCGTTATAAGATCACTCTGCAGAGCACAGTTTTCATTGAAATTTTTGTAGTAACTTCGCCATATCAGAGGCTATAGAGGTCCCTTTCAGCGCATAAAATTTGAAGGTTCAAGGTCAAAGGTCAAGTTCCACTTTGTCGCAAATCAGGGGAGTCGACGAAACCCTTATTTTTTGAGTAATTTTGAGTCGGTTCGTCTTCAACTTCATGGGAATATAGTTCATGGTCTGGCATTCAGCTGATTAATTTTTGGTGCGCATTGGCCTTGACCTTCATGGTTAACGCCTAAAGTCAAACATATTTGACCCCAAGTCAAATTTTCAAGTTTTAGGAACCCATATCGTGTAGTACCTCAAATTGAACACACCTCGATGAGTGCTTTCTAAGATATATCAAGCTTGAGACATTATGACGTGATTTGGTGACGTTATGAGGCAAACGCATATTTTTCATGGTTTACCTGCTTAGAACGATTCTCATCGGAATCTCTCTAGGCAAGATATTCCTCAACGGAGTCGCTCCTGGTGGATAGCAGCTTCTTGTTCACCTCAGTGTGACCTTAAAGAAGTCCACACGTGTCACCTCTTTTGGCAAGATGACGGATCACCCTACGGGTGACATTATGGTCTTATTTTTTTTGGTTTGTCTAGTATCACGTATAAAAATTCTGCAAAGCTACAGTTGATATATGGACTTTTTTAACGTTCCGCATATCAAGGCCTATATGAGCGTCCCTTTACAGCACCACAATTTGAGAGGTCAAGCTCAAAATGGTCAAGGTCACTTTTGGTCCGCAAATCGGGACAGTCGACGAAACACCTTATTTTCTTTGAAGTAATTTGACTCACGGTCTCGTCTTTCGAAACTCAATGAGGAATATCATCACTGGTCTGGCGCTCAGTGAATTAATTTTTCTACGGTGCGATATGGCCTTGACCTTACATATTTTTTTTTTTTGGTTTATGTCATTAATCATGGTATAAAGATCACTCATGCAGACGCACATTATCATTGCGAAAATTTGTCTGTAATTCGCATATCAGGGCCTATAGAGGTCCTTCACGCATAAAATTTTGCAAGGTCGAAGGTAAGGTCAAGTCACTTTGTAGCAAATCAGGGATCGACGAAACCCTTATTTTTGGATATTTCTAATCGAAATCGTCTCAAACTTTATGGGAATGTACTTATATGGTTCGGCCTCAGATGATTAGTTTTTTTGGTGGCGATTGAGCCTTGACGCTTCATAGTGTTAGCCGCTGAGGTCACAACAATCTTGACCCCAAGGTACAAAATTTTCAAAGTTTATAGGAACCATTCAATCGTGTATACTCTCAAATTGGAACACCTCGATGAGTGCTTTCTAATATGTCAAGCTTGAACATTATGACGTCATTTGGTGACTTATGAGGCAAACACATTTTTCATGTTACTCTTCTGTAGAACGATTCTGTCGAATCTCTCGTAGGCAGATATTCCTCAAGAGTCGCTCCTGGTGCTATAGCATCTCTGTCACCTCAGTGTGACCTAAATAAGTCACACGTCGTCACCTTTGCAAGATACGGGTCACCCTAAGGTGACATTGTTTATTTGTTTGTTTGTTTGGACAGTATTACGAAAAAACTCCTCGAGGATTTCGACGAAACTTGGTGGGGTTAGGTCTGGTCAAAGGATTCATGCCATTAGATTTTGACTTGGTCCAAATCCAATATGGCTCATGCGGCCATTTGAAAAAATATTTGAATTTTTTTTTTTTTTGCATTTTTACATGTTTAAGTGATTTCCAACCCCCCCCCCCCCCCAAAAAAAAGAAATGTTAGAGAAAAAAATTTTGCAACTTTTTTTTCAACAAAACTTCGATTTCGTTTTTGAATTTCTACATGTTTTAAGTATTTCAACAAAAAAACATGCCAAAATTATAATTGGCGCTGATTTTGGAATTCAGGTGATATACCCACGTTAATCAATTTCGTCTCAAGGAATCTAGTTAATACGAATGAATTGAGTATGTAAAAGTTAAAGTTGACAACTATAACTCTTGAGCACTGTTGACGTCAAATTGAATGAATAGGATATCAGGT
>CM068963.1:41657172-41676193 GCA_035128595.1 Eptatretus atami | reverse complement strand
AATTCACTCAACTCGGTTCTCAACAATGGTTATCTTTAATTCAGGACATTGTAGATAAGTACAGCGACACTTCATACCTCAACGAAAACGAAGCCATAAGAAACATTTACAAAATTAAAATATGAAAAAGATTAATGTCAGAAAGCCTAAGTTTAAAGTTGGTGATGTAGTAAGAATATACAGGTGGAAATCTCATTTTGAAAAAGGTTATACCAAGCGATTGACAAATGAACTTTTAAAAATTGTTGATGTCGTCGGTACAGTTCCTTGGACTTGCAAATTATGTGATTTAAAGGGGGAAGAGATTTTAGGTTCATTTTATTCACAATTCAGGTAATTACACAAGACAAAGAGAATTGATTTTTTTTGACTCCACCCCTTTTTGTGACTCCGCCAACAAGCCCCTCACACAGCCCCAACCAATAAGCCACATCCGCGCAAACCAACCGCGCAAACGCCACCCACGCAAACCACCACATAAGCACATCACATCATATATCCACATAATTAGTGATTAGTTTTTATTAGTTTCCCACACACAACATGTTTTTTAATTTTAAAAAATTGCTCACCAAAGCCCATCCACACAAACCCGCATACACACAAGCCCACCTGCAATAGCCACCCACACAAGCCACACCCACACAAGCCCACACACGCAAACGCCCACTCTGCACACAACTCCCCCACCACACAAGCTCCACCACACAAGGCACCACACAAGCCACCCAACGTAACCCTCCACAATAAGCCCACCAACCCACGCTAGCCCACCCACAAAGCTCCACCACAAGCACCACCCCCCTGTGCACCCACACTTTGACCACCACCCCCTCATCCCACTCACCCTTCCCAACAACACACGGGAGGGGAGGGGGGTGGTGGTCATTGGGGGTTGTGCACCACCTCCCAAGCCCACCACACATAAGCCCCACCCTTTTGTGACCCCTTTGACCCACCACCCCCTCATCCCACCCCCCTTCCGCCCACACACACACGGGGAGGGGAGGGGGTGGTGGGTCGTTGGGGGAGTGCATACCCCCTAACTATCCGTCCCCCACCACCTTTACATCTTCCTTTTTTATTTTTTTTCTTGTGATTAAAATCAGATAATTATAAGGAAAGCATATATAACAAAACACAGATTACAAACATTGAACAAAATGTTATTTGGCAGCAGTCCTGATGGTTTGGTGATTTTGAAACTCGGTCAACATATTCTGTTAAAACAAAGAGGGAAGAAAATAGGGTATATAAAGATGTTAAATATCATGATATTAATAAAATATAAATAAACACTTCTCAAGAAGATTGAGTGTCGTGTCTGATTCCTCCAGAAGATTAAGTTGTGTGTTTTTGGTTCATCCAAAGGTGTTTAAACTGAGAAAATAAAATAATAATAATGAGTCAACAACTTCAATCGCACAACACACACGTATATAAAACCGCGCACACACACACACAACACAACTACACCACACACACACACAACACAACAAACAGCACGACGCCGCAACGCATACACACAATACAGACACATAATACATCACGCATACACAACACATAACACCCACTCAATATAAACACACATATACACACATATATACAACACAATTTATCCACATTACACCTGCATAACGACATGCACACAACACACACACCACACACACACACACACCAGACACACAGAGGGATAATTTCTTTCTATTCCCTTTGACTCGAGCATCTCAAGTGTAGAGGACGTAAGCACTAATCTTTTGCCAGCTCAAGCCAAAATGTCACATTCAAGTTCTCTCTGAAACGATTCGAATTCTTAAGGAAATATATCATTTTTTGCCATCGTCGTGTAATTCAAAACTTCTTTTCAATCAGTTATCAACGATGTTTATTGGGGAAACCATTTAGAAAAGACACTACAATCATTTTGGTGTATAGGAATTTAATTCTCGTATAAAACAACAAATATGAAATTTGTTAAGGATCTACTGCCTCTTGTGAAAACAGATTGATTCCGCAACGTCGAGGATTTATCTGCGCACAATCCATTCTACTCAAAACATAACGAAGCCCGAGCAATATACGAACACGAAGCACGAGCGATTTAAAAAGCAATAATAGCCTACAGTTGATGACTCATGGAGATTACAACAACAATGCGGTTTTTTCAGGTGTGTCCCAAAGAAATGACGGAATTTTTGGCTTCGGTTCAGGCTTAGCTGCAGCCGGCTCCAGAGGTTTACTTTCATTTTAACCGAATCAAACTTGCTTTAAAAATAATTTTATTAAATGTAAGCTGTTTTGCTTGCTTAAGCTACTTTGTTCGTTAGGTTCTGATGATTTAAGCATTAAACCATAGGACATGGGACAGAATACTTTCCTCATTTTACAGCCACACGTGCTTTAAGCACTTCCCATTTTACAAACTGAAGGAGGGATAGTGAATTCCTTTCTTTCATTCTTGAAGAGATAAGTGAATACTCGTGGAATGAAGTTTATGAGAAAAACTAAGTTATTCCTAAAGTAGAACTGGGACAAATATTCGTTGGGTCTGCTCTTTGAGTATAATGAAAATAGAAAGGGGAAGAAGTGCCTTTAATCAGCAAGTCTCATCTTTCTAGTCTCATTTTTCTTTGTTCTTGTATGGGAGGGGGAGGAAATGAGTTTCAATTTTACATTTGCTTGTATGGGAGGGAAGGGGATAGGTGGGGAGAAAATGTGTTCCTATTTGAGCTTTTGGGGCTCTGTGTCAGAAAGTTTTTTCCCTTTTTCCCATTCATTTGAATGGGCGTCCCAGAAACCCCATTTTATCATCTACTAGATAGTAGCAATGAGCACTTGTAAGGCAAGCAGTGGGATTATTAAAGTTAGAACACGTAAACAAATGGATTTTTGACTGCAATTTTCAAGGGATGCCTCAGCGCTGAAAAATTAGTTTTGGCACAAAAAGGAGAAGGCCATATGGATGATGGCTTTCAATTTATGGTCTTTTTTGATTCTCAAATGCTTGTGAAGAAAAGAAAATTCTTCCAAATCCCATACCTGCAATGGGGGCTTCGATGTATTCTTTTATTTGATGGTTGGATGATTGATGAATCTTTCATGCAATAATACTAATTTAATTTTATTTTCAAGTAAACTGAATCGCTGCATATAGGATGGGTGCAAAAATGACAAAAGTTTTCTTGATAAGGGTTGCAAAGGGTAATATTGCTTGTGGTATACATGCAATGAAATAAAGATATGAAATAGAACAAAAAACCCAAAAGAACAAACAAACACACGTCCCCCCCCCACCCCATAACCAAACCACCCAACCAAACCACCTGATATTGTATATGACACATGGTATGTAAATTGGTTGGGGTTGCGATGAGTTGTCCATTGGATTCTGGCGCTTCTGACCATCTTTTGGCCGTTTTCATGAGAAGTGGTGACTTTTCAAGCTTTTTGAACACCATTTCCGATCTCAGAAATATGTATTTCGAAATGTGGAGATTACTTGAAATTTCTTTATTTCTGCCCCGCGAAGTTGCCAGAGGCGCATTATGATTTTGGGCTTGACCGTCCGTACATATAGTATGTCCGCCGTCCGCTAATTTTTCTCTGTTAAGGTCTGCCAATGCTTATCGATTGAACGCAATGTTCATCACCATATGTGCGACTACTCGTGTAGTATGTTTTAATGATATTATGATGTTGGTGAACGATGTGTGGCAGCATGTTGTAAAAAAAGGAAATCTTTGGACCGTTGTTCTCTGAACCGCTCCATTGGAAAACATTGAAATTTTGGCATGTCAAGTACCCGCCATAAAATGTTTGAATTTTTTTTTTGATGATGTCAAAGGTGGCTTTCATTATGAAGCCATTGAATATGCGCGACGTTCTTTATCTGAGTCAGTATGAAAAAACTTTTTGGAGGGTCATATAAAGGGCTAAATTGTATGGGGGAAACAATACTGCTGAATCATCGGTCATGTGCTTCCACAGCCATTTTTTTTTGAGGGCGGAGGAATATCTGGGGAATTGCAACATGGAGAGTGCCCTTCTTAGTGTTTTGGGGGAAAAATTTTTTCTGCTCTCGCAGGCATGGACTTTCTTAGACGACTCGCTACCTCAACCTGAACTCAATATCATTTTAAGATGGAGCATTGAATGTACTCCCTCTCTGGATGAGTTGGTCAACGACTTTTTGCCGGATGAAATTCATGATTACAGTCTACACAAGCTTTCTTTACTTATGGGAGACATGGTGGGAACTTTTTAGTCCAACATAACGATAAGATTGCCAGCATGATTACATCTTGTCCAGAGCCCTGGTCATCTTGTTCACCATTTTGGCATGCTGCTGAAATTGAGTACACTCAAAACCATTTTGATGACAATAGTCCCTGAAGCTCATGTATAACATGCACTGGGTAAACTGTATAACATGCAAAATTGCATTAGTCAGAACACTATTCTAGACTTGGGAAGTGTTCGGCTTACCTCAAGCATGCCACGGAGAGGTAAATCTATAGAAAATTTTGAACAGATGAAGGAAGGCGGTTTCATGCTTCAATCACGTGGTTGCAACATGAGTGATATTACATTATAAAATGCTCTCACAAGTAGAAAGCTGTACGCGCGATAGTCGTTCCCCGACGACATTGAATAAAATGTTTTATTTATGATTCAGTGCTCGTGTGATACATTGCCAAAGACTGGAAGACATTCCATTGCAATTCAACAATAATTCAAACAGAATGCCATATGCACAGCTCGTGAAAATGCAAGAATCAATGAAAAGTGCTTGTAGCAAAGAAGTTGTTGTTCAATTGGTCAGCATTTTCTGAACAATGCTGATAGTGCACACGACTATCAACGCTGAAGTGGTTTTCAGATTGTGCGCTCTGCATGCAGTGTGGCAATTTACATTCTTTGAAGCCATATTATCCACACAGAAGCTCTGTTTTTTTTGTAAACAAAAAGAGCTTTGTGGCAAACATTTCATTGTTTTGACACTACTGCAGAATTGTGGTTGACCCTTAAGGTTCCCTTGCCCTGCTTGTAGCAGGCACATAATTGATGTCAGCAGCAGTCTGAAGAGCAAACAAACAGGACCAGGTCTGAGCATAAACTGTTTTTGTGTCCTGGCACATCCGGTATTTCTTGCATGTGCTCAACAGTGTTAGATGAAAAGCTTCGGCATGTCTTGTTTCTTTTGCGTAACTGTATTTTTGAAAGTTATACCAAACATTATTCATCAACTACTAATATATACTGTGTGTTGTTGTATGTGTGTGTGTTGTCTGGTATATATTTTATTTATATATATATAAATATATTATATATTAATATTTTTTTATTATATATATATCTAAATAATATAAATAATAATTAAAAAATATATATAATAATTACAGGTGTATTATTATTACTTATCTGCCAGTCTGTAAATACCTGTCAGTCCAGTCTTGGTGGGGCTTCAAAATGAAATCACTGCTACTTGTTTGCTCTGTAAGGCTCTGCCCTGGTGTACAGAACCGATGGCGTTGCCTTTGTCGGTAGCTTGGGGTTTATTTGAGTCCAGACTCTGTGAAGATATGTAGAGAGCGAGTGGCTTCTGAGAATTAAGGTAGTGGCATGTTTTGTTGTCTGGTTTTGATTTTAATGAATGTGTAAAAATTGCTTGGTTTGAGGCCTCAAGACCACTGGCGTGATTGATGTTTCACAATAAGTAGGTAAAAAAAAATTTTTTAAGCAAATTATGCTTATAAAAGCTATGGCTGATAATTAAAAGGTTGATATAAAAGACATTACAATATCATGGCATGATATTAAACAGGCTGAATTCAAAAGACATTAACAATACATGGCTGATATAAAAGCTCTTACTATCTATAATATATATTATATATATATTAATATTTTTATTTATATTAATTAAAAAAATATATTTTATTAAAATAATAATATTATATTTTTATTATAATATTATTTAATAATAAAAATATAAATAATTATATATAATAAAACATTATTAAAATTAAAATAATTAATTTATTAAATAATATTTAACATATATATATAAAAAAAAAAATTTATAAATTTATATATAAATTTTTTTATTTTTTTATAAATAAAATATTTTTTATTTAAAATTAATTAAATATTTTATAAATATTTTTAATAAATTAATTAATTCCCTTAATTAATTAAATATTTAATTTTATTTTATTTATTATAAATAAAATTAATTAATTTTTTATTATTTATAAAAATTACTTATTATATTATATATTTTTATATAATAATTATTAATTATTTAAATTATATATTTTATTTTAATTATAATTATTTTAAATAATTTTTTAAATATAAATAATAATCTATTAATATATAAAATATAATTTATTATATTTTTATTATTTTATAATCAAATTATATATCAAAATATAAATAATATATTTTTTAAAAAATAAATATTAAATTTAATATAATATTTTATATAAAATATAATATTAAAAAATATTATATAAAATATAATAAAAATATTTATAATAATTAATATAATATTTAAAAAATAAAATAAATATATTAATTATATATAAAATAATATTTATAAAAAAATTATAAAAAAATTATATATATATATATATATATATATATATATATATATATATTAATCTAGTAATATATATATAAATTATATATGTATCATATATACCTCTTGTATATAATGTATATATATATATATATAATATTATATTATATATATATATATATTGTTGGAATCGTGCTCCGGCCGGCGTGCGAAGGCCACGTGATCGAATCGCGCACGTTTCGCCCACGACGGACAATTCAGTCGTGACCCTCTGGACTATCGCCAAGGAGCCAGTCATGGGTGGGGGTTTAACTCACCAAACAAAGTCGATTCTACCGCGCGAAATAGGGTGAATCGCGAAAGTTCGATAATATAGTACTCGCACGGGTAACTACCGAGGGTTGTACCACGCACAGGTCGACTCCGGACAGAACCACTAAGCGGCTTCGTTCCGTGCTACAGGGATACCGAGCGTGTTATCGTCGACCCTTGATGGTTCAGATTAACTTATCGGGCGTATCAGCGCCCACTACGAACCCTTTTACGCGACAGTGGAGCTTCAACAAGGAAAGGACGCAGCAAACGGGGAACAATTCAACACAAAGCAATTTATTTCACCACACGGATAAGCACATCTATACAGCCATACAGTATGCAAAATGCTACCTATAGCAATGAAACAAAAGAAACGTGACGCAGAACTACTACTGAATACGCGAACACACGGCAACACTTATAACGTTCTACTTCACAAGACAGGCACGCTCCCACAAGTCCATTTGCCCAACAAAACCCAAAGAAAATAGAAGTAGTCACTTCCTGTGCGCGCACGAGTCTTCTCCACGCTTCAGCCTCCCGTCTCCGGCGTGATCGGCGAGCTCATGCCTTCGCCGCCGGCAGTGTCGCGTTTGACGCCACGGACCGGGGTTTTGGGGATGAACGGGGTTTTTCAGCGCTCTCTCGTGCGGATGGGGTGGGGGGGGAAGAAATCGCCGACATCGGGGTCGAGAGAGAGAGGAACTGGTGACGCTCCGTCCCACCAGCGGGATCTCGGGACCACACCGACTACCGGCGAACCCTCGGACAAGAACTGCTGATACTGGAGCTCTCTCTCTCTCTCTCACCTCTTCACACGTGTTTGTCCAAAGTCAAGGCTCGTCAGATCAGGGCTCCCAGGGATCACAGGCGGCGGACAGGAACAACGAGCACGCCACCACCTCCACGAGCTCTCTGAGCCTCCTCCGAGCTCCCTGAGCTCTCTGAGCTCATCGTTGAGCTTCTCCGTCGGCGTATTTTATATGCCCCGCCGCCTGTTGCTCTGGCCCCGTTCCCTGCTCCACCGCTTCGAGGCGCTTCGAGAGAGGGTCTCGAAGACGGTCGTTCTCCTCCCTGGCCGCGTCCACGGCGTCCTCAATCGGCGCCAGATGCGCCTGCTCCGTTCTCTTTCCCCACACACAAGCGCGGAAAGAATGGCGGGTGGCGAAGATGCACTAGGAGATGGGGGGGCGCGCGCTGAGCGCGTCGGCGCTGTGGTGGGGATGGCGTGTTGTGGTTGAGAAATCGTGTTGTTTCAAAAATAAAGAAGAAGAAAAACGCTGACTCAAGTGTCGCAGCCCGAATGAATTCACATTAATTCCCTTAAACACGGGTTTTGGGGGCTAACTACACATGTACTCCAGAAATACCTCCTACGGGACTGAATGGTGGTTTGGTGAATTCCACAGCCGTAAACGCTACCCGCTCCTTTTTATACAGGAAATTGTTCCGAGTCGTCAAATTTTCTGTGCCCCATCATGTGATTTCTCCCCTAGTACATTTTAACTTCGGATCTGGAGTGGTGACAATTCATGGTATTCGTGTCCCAAAAATAATAACCTGAGGGGTGAATACTAACTAAACCAAACCCTCATAACAGAGAACTTAATAAAATTGCCGGCGCTAAGGAGACAGACATGCGGGGCGCACTTCATATTTTACAATACACAACATCTTTTAACTTAACCTTTCCAATTTACAGATAAACATGGCCGGTCAATGGACTCTGCAGGAAGCAAAACAAGTTAACGTGAACCGTCGCAACGGCCGCCACTGCAGGCCGTGTGTAGCTGCCAAAGGCAAGTTCTTAGCAGTCTTACAACTGTTGGACGATCCTGGCGGCACATGGCAATGAACAAGGGGTCGGGGGCAAAGAAATTGAAAACGGGGGCTTGGTTGAACATCGGGAGGGGCATGGCATGGCAAAAGGTAGAGGCAAAACACGCCCGCAGAGGTCCGGCGGTTGCAGGCTCGTAGGCAAAAAAGCAAGGCCGATGCAAGTTGGCAGCTCTCGCCGTGCAAAGTGGAGGGTTGGTGGAGGGAGTGCGGTGGGTGCTGGCCACACAGAAGGCGGGGTCGGGCTATGTCGTCGTCTACCTCCCACCCTTGCTTTGCCTGTTCATGTAATACACTCCTTAATTTGTACAAACAATTTAGCCCCAACTCTATTTTTTTTTTGTGTTATTTTTTACTTTCACTTCCCACCACTATACTCGTCCCTAACCCCCTTTATCGTCCTTGGGTTCGTCTAACCTAATATGTCTTACCTACTCCCCAACCCAACGTTCCTTCCCGGAGGGGAAATGAGGGAGGGCTTAGCGTCCTGTGCCGCAGGCCAATGCAGCTCAGGATTGGCTCGCCAGACTTTCAGCGATCTACCAAAGTGGGTCCGCCCAACGAGAAGCGAAGGGATGGATGGGTGCGGAGGGGTACACTTCTACTACCGGCTCATTTACTTAACTACCCCGGGGTTCACAAGCGGCCCTCGCTTAAACTATTGGTTCTATCAACCCAGATCCCCGTCGCTGTGTTGGTGTCCTCACAAATTTTCAAGGGCCTCGGCCCCCAATTTTCCTTCCGTGCCTCAACGTCTCATGGGGGCTGGTGCGTGGCTGCATTGGCAGGTCACACCCTCTGCGATTCTCCGACGATGGCACCACCCGGGATACACTCCTCCGGCTACCAGCTCCCTAAACACCGGGGAGTGCCCTCCATGGGCGACTCCCTGAAATCACTCACAATGGAGGGCTGGCTTTCCCAGGCCCTTTCCGAGGGTCACCGTGCCCACGACATGCCCCACGCGTGGCATGGCGCCCCGGCCGCATCATGGCAGGCGCACGGCCGTGCACTCACGCTATTTGCCCGGCCCCCATGGGCCCCCTTGGCTAACACGAGCGACTAGCCCGGTGCCCGGGGTCCACTCAAGCGATACTCACGGTTTCGTAGCCGCGTGCTCCAGCCGTCAACAGGGCTTTGCACCTTCAAACGGGTTTCGAGCCTACATCACAACAGAAAACGACTTCCATTTGTCATTTGATAACCCACTAACCTCACTTTCAGCTGACACCGGGTCTTGGGCGGGAGTCACTCTCCCCAATCATCTGGACATGCATTCCACAATCATCCATAATACAGACCGCTGCCTCCACCCCACTCACAAGTACAAATGTCCTTTCCATTCTCAACACACCGCTGAATTCCTGCTCATCACTGCTGACTAAATCCCTAACTAACTCGGTGGCTCCCAGTCGTCGCTTAACTATTAGCAGTTCCTTTTAACACTACGTAGATAACTACGTTTCCCCTCTACCACATCACAGTCCTGTCTCTGTCCTCCAACTCATCAAAATCACTTTCACCTAAAGCTCACTACAATCCTCTAACTAACCATTCACGGGCCCATGAGGACTTACCTCCATGAAGCGTCTAGCTAAGGCTAACCTTCCCCTAGCTAGTTTCCAATCCTGTGCTCAGGCAAGGGGGTCTTCACGCCCCTTACCGGGAACGCTGTTCACTGCGAAAGGCGAGGGCGCTTTTGTTAATTTTTTTCCCAATTACGTGCAGCAACCAGCGCGGCATCGCATGCTCGCGCACTTTGCCCTGCCCGGAGTCATGCGCTGCAACGCGTACCTCGTCCTCCGGACGGCACATCGGCAGGGTTCACTCCTGCCGGATTCAACGCCCACGTGCAGCCATGACGTCACCCTGGCCAAAAAGCAACCTCGACTCCGAGGGGTTCCCACGCGACACAACATGTGCTCTGCCCGTTGGAGCTTAACACACGCTCGCGTGGGACGCCGTTGGTGGTCCAACTCCGTCTACTGCCCTACACTTTGTCGTCGCGGGATCGGCAAATTCCACCGCTGGCGTTTCGGACCGGGCTTCACTCCCGAAGGGCAGTGGCGGCTCGTGCTTGCACCAGCGCGGACGCGCGCTTTGCTGCTGGTGAAACCGGCACGGTCCCAATACATCTACGGCGCTACACGGCCCTGTCCTACATGTCGCCGTCGTCGTTCTCCATTCGACACCCCACGCACACTGCGTGTCCACCACACAGACCCCTCCTACACTCACACGTCGGGGACGCGGCTGCATGCTCACGCATCGACCGACATCCTCCTTACTACCGCTCCAACACACATCTTCTTCTCTCACACTCAGGGCGTCACTCACGCTGCCATTTCCCCTTGCACAGCAGTGGTTTCCATTCACACCCGGCCGTTCACTCAGTTCCGTGGTTTGTTTCCACGCACGGGTGCTGGGAGGCACGACTTCGGACCTTGCACCACACCACTCAACACGGGTCGCTTCCACACACGGGGACGCACTCACACTTGCAAACCAACACATCCGGGAAACAACCACACTGGGGATTTGTGCCACTCAGGGTTTCCGGGGGGGCCTCTATCCCCCAAGCTCTCCGTGCATCGTTCGCGGACGCACTCCTCCTCGAACTCCGAAAGCACGACCGACCACCTGGTCGTGATCCCGCCTCAAAGGGGGATAATCCCTCCCCTGTTCTGGAGGAGGCCTATCCCAACTTGCTCGCACGGGTTCCCTAACACGTTCTGCGAGCTCACCCCATTATCCTCCACTACTCTGTGTTGTGGTGTGTGTGTTGGTCCTTCACCCCGTCCTTATCGTGCAGTCTCTCTCTATTTCTCTATCTCTCCCGAGTCTTATACATTTTATTTCTATTGTTCTTCGTGTCTATTAGTTTTTCTGGATCTTTGTCTCTTTTGCTTTTTCGTGACGTCGGCACTCGCGTCTCGTCTTACCGTTTCACAGTACCCGGCTCCCCGTTTATTTCCACTGTCTGCCATTTTTCAGGGTTTGGCCCTCAATTGTTGTTTCATCCGACGAGTGATGTCAATCAAGTCGCCTACGAACATTATTCCTGTGGTGCTGTCACACATTCCCTCATTGTGCTGTTCCATTTTCTGGCTCTTTTGAGCGTTTCCTCTTCGGAACTTTCTGAGTTCTTTATTCTCCTCCGGAGTTTTTTCATCTCGTGGACGCCAATTCTGCTTCCTCCTGAGTTTGTTAACTTCACCTCATTTAGTTGTGTTTTCTCTCCACTGCCCCTCCCTTGCTCTTCATTTTCAATCTCATTGTTTCTTTCATTGACTCATTCCTTCCCTGTGTTTCATTCGCTGTTCTTTCTATTATCTTCTGTTTCTTCTGTCTTTCTTCTCCGCTTCATGGTTTGCTTCAATTCTGTTAATCTCCTTTTGTGTTTCATTTGCTGTCTCTCATACTCTTCCTTGTTTTCTCTCTGTCTTTCCTTCTCCAGTTTTCCGTGGTTTCTTCATTTGGTTCATTTCATTTTGTGTTTCATATTCGATGTTTCTTTGTCTATCTCCTCGCACAACATCCCAGCTCTGCCTTTTCTTTCATTGGTCAACTCGGCTTCATGTTCTTTTTGTTTTCTATTCCCATTGTTCTCTCTCGTTTTTCCTCTCATCTCTGTTGTGTCTTCATCTCTCATTTTCCTTCCTGCTTCATTGCGTCGTTGCTCTTCACTTTCCTCGTATTCCAACCTATTTTTTTTCCCTTTTTGTCGTTCAGTTTTCAAATTCATAATCTTCTTTCGTTTTTAATTCACGCTCTCTTGTTCTCGTTCTGCATCTCGTTTTTCTTTTTAGATGATGGACTTTCTTTCTCCTGTCTCATTCCTTTGTTCTTTGCATTTCCTATCCAACATCTGTTCTTATGTTCTCATTCTGCAATTGGCCTTTCGCTTCAGCTGTTCGACTGTACGTGTGGTTCTTAACGTTTCATTTTCTGGCTGTTGTTCTTTCTTCTTTCACCCTCCTCAATCGTTTTGTAACTCGTCTCTTTGTTTTGGTGTTTTTAATACTTCAGAACTTTTCTTCTCATTCCGCCTCATCTCGCAACCTCTTTTCACATTTCTTCTTCTCAATCTCCTTTAGTGGTGAATTTCAATTCGTGTTCCTTTTGTTTCTTATTCCATGTTCTCCCTGTTCTTCCCTTCTCCCAAATCTCGTTGTTTTCTTTCACTTTGTTGATCTCTACTTCCTGCACTGTTCTGCAATTTCTTATGGAATTCCTGCCATTCCTGTTTTTTTTTAGTCGTCTGTTCTGTCCTTCTCTTTTCGTTGTTCTTCTACCTCCTCCTTCGTTGCCTTTATTTCAGAATGTGTTCGCTTTTTGTTACAGCTACACTTTACGCAACGCGCTACACTCTCCCTGCCAACACTTAAACGTCTCTAATGTTTTCAGGTTGCATCTCCTGCTTAAGATGTAATCCCACTGTGTGCCTACTTGCTCCACTTCTTTCTCGTCACCTGTTGTTCCTCCTTCTTTTCTGAAATACGTATTTACCACCGCCATTTCCATTCTTTTTTGCAAAATCTACCACCATTTTTGGCCCTCTTCACATTCCTCTCGTTGAGACCGTACCAACCATCACCACCGTCATCCTCTTTATTCCGCTCCCTGCCATTGAAATCTGCTCCAATCACCCAAAAACCTTCTTTCATCCTTGGATGCGTCTCTCCACACTTCATCTACTCCTTCCAGAAATCTTCTTTATACTCCGCATCTCCCACCCGCATATGTGGGGCATATGCACTGATGACATCTCATCACCCCTTCAATTCCTCCAACTTCACAACTCATCACTCGGTCCTGACACTCTCCTCACCTCCAATCCTTTGGACATAATCTTCCTTCAGGATTACCTCCGACACATTTCTTCTTCATCCATCCACACCATGGTAGAAACAGTTTTGAAACCACCTCAATGCTCCGAGCCTTACTCCCCTCCCACTTTGGTCTCTTGTACACACAGTATGTACTTTCTTCTCTCACATCATAATCAGCCAACCTCGCCCTTTAAACGTCATAGTCCCAACATTCAGAGTTCAACTCTGCACCTCAAGTTCTACTAAACCTTCCTCTCCCATGCTCTGGACCGCGTTCCGTTTTCTTCTCCTCCCTTCGCCCAGCAGTAGCACAATTTCCACTCTACTGCTGACCAACGGTAATGGTGGCGGTCGTTGTAACCTGGGGCCTCGACCCGATCTAGGTATGGAAATCCGTTTATTGTCGCCATAATGATTTGGCATAAGATTTTTTAATACCGCGGATGCCCTCCTGACGCAAACCTGGTTGCCTCATACGAACACACAGGGATATGGTCCACCTATTCTAACGGGGCATACACCGGGCCAGTACACTAGTATCCTATATATATTATATATGTTTTATATATTATATATATATATATATAACAGTAGGTAGTCCTCGACTTACGACCTGTCAATTGTCTGACCATCGGTCGTAAGTCGTATTGGTCGTAAGTCGAACAACATATTTTTACATCACAAAAAAAACAAAATAATAATAATAATTTTTTTGCATACAAAAAAAAAAAAAAAGTGGTCGTAAAGTCGACCAGCTCGTAGTCGCATAGGCGTAAGTCGCTATACCTGTATATGTATAGTGTATATAAATATATATATATATACATAGATATATACTGTGTATATATAATACTGTATATATATATATATACAGTATATATTATAATATTTATATATATATATTAATATATTATGTATACACACATGCATACTGTGTTTATAATCACACACATCACAACACACATCACCACACACACACACACACACGTAAATCCTTCGAGAACACTATTGGGAGGATCCGTTCACTTCTGAAACCGATAAATTTTTGGAGATAGCAACATACCCGTGGCGATTGCAAAACGTAATCTCCTCTGCGCAGTCGGATGGACTACCGAAACTGTATCTGTCTCGGTCGGTTGAAGGGGGGTTGGGGGGGGGTGCTCGATCCTGAGTCTCCTCTTCAATTGCCACTGACAAGTCATTCAAGGCATTCACGATTTTGGCCTTGTTGCATCTGCCACTAGATATATGGGGTGGGGGGGGGGGGGTTTGGGCTTGGACAATATATATAATTTAGGAGGTACAACACCAGTCTTATATTTCCCTGAGATTCATGGAAGAAATTCTATAACAGCACCTTGCTGTAATTGAACATCCATGGTGCTAAATATCTTTTACGAGACCAGCTGGCAGACACGTGGGATGAGGGCTATGAGGGTGGGGGGCAGTGGGGCTTGGCGTTACTAGCCACGGCCCAAAAATTATATTGCCCCTTCCCCAATTCACCCCTGTCTTCGATGCTCTGGAGTGAGTGATGTTTTCTCGTGCTTTTTTTATTAATAATATACAACAAACTAATATCGAGAGATTGTTAGAAATATAATGAGAATCTGCACGATAAATCTTTGTACCAAAGAGTTGTTACAGACTGAGTAGCAAACCGCATGCGGCATAGCAATTAAGCAATGATTTTTAGGAGTTGCAATGCCATGATTTTCCTTTAGACACATACTTCATGGAAGGATTGCTCTCAAGCTGATCAGCAGCACCGTCAAACAATGAGGCTTGGTGATAAGGCAAGAAAGAAAGACTTAAGAGTAAATGCATACTGTTTGGTGGCTTCTTCAAACTCTATTGTCAATCAATCGGAAGGCTTGCACGGAAACTTTCACATCACGCAAGCTTCATCTTTCCAGTCCTTGTCATGCCATACTTGCTTGCAGTTTTTGCTTTCCTTCTGTCATTGAGTTGAGTTTCCCTTTATTCCCAAAAAGGCTTTTCAATATGAAGCATGCAAACTACTGATAATTTATTTATTGTGCAGAAGCTGCTGCGGGGCAGACAGCATTCTATGCGCAGATGTCAAGTCATGTACTTGGATGTCAAGGAGCTCCAGGAGATGAAACCACTTGCTAACTGCAGCCCAGGTAGGAATTTCGGATTATTACCAGGGTGATACTCGCCTACTTTTTCTCTTCATGAAGGCCCGTGTGATATAATTTTCCATCCAATAGCTGACGTTAGTAGATGACACCATGGGTTAGCTCCATCAATGGACGAACCACACACTGCTGTCGCACCTGCCCGGGAAAACAACAGGGTTGACAGCTTGATAGCTGGGTCTTAGAATTTAAACCTGTAGGCTAGACAAATCAGCAGCTGAGTTTTGAATTGAACATCACAACGGTTTACCATCTTGGCACTGTATGGAGTATGGCTCATGTCATTCTCTCATGGTTGTATGAAGCTATTCTGTCTGGACAGTTGTTTTAACTCTTACATGCTTAACTGGAAGAAAAAAACAAATCCTTATTCTGCAAAGCTGTCGGTTTTGGATAAATATGACTGGGTTATTAAATTTTTCTTAAAAGCATTTCATTGGAGAAGTTCTCTCTGTGCTAGTTGACAGTTTTTAAAATATTATTAATAATTAAATATAAAATTAATAATATTATTCATTAATAAATATTAATATTAAAATTAATAAATATAATTAATAAAAAAAAAAATATATAATTTAATTTAATCTTGGCCTATTTCCTAAAAGGTGTTTAATAATTTGCTAATGTGGTCATGACTATAGTTAAGTAAAAGTTATTGAAGCAAATTAATTGCACTAACTATTACATTTCACGCAACTCGGGACCAAGTTACAAGTATGTCGTGAGGATGGATTCACTGGAGCCACAGAATGTTGATCAAGATTGAGAAATTGAAAGGTTTTATGAAGATAAGTACTACGGCGAGACCGTGGTGTTAGACGTCAGATTGTCTGTGTTTTGATGAGTCCTTATCCAAATTGAATGATGCAAATGTAAATCCAATCCTGTCATTCTACACATTGATGACTAATTCCATCCATTAACGAGTTGACATGAATTACTGCATAAGTCTAATAAACATTAAAACAGTCTTTCTGGAGCAAGAAACAGTTTTATGTGCATTTCAGCTAACACAAATAGTAAGTCATAAGAGCCTCTTATTTGTCAATGGTTTTGGCCATCACGCTTAAGGAGGAGAATAAGACATTGATCAAGTATTGGTGACAGCTAGCTATGTGTGCAAACGAAGAAATTGCAGTTATTTGTTTATTTGCTTTCCACACATTTTTGGCATTACAGTATCTTGTTTGTTGTACGTGCATCCTCAGACTCCGGTGCCAATTGGTTAAATTGTCCGCTCTGAATCTGGTCGGCTCATCGGTTCTCCAACAAAATATTTTTTTAAAAACGGTACATGCCTGCTTTCTCACGTGATGCTCAGCATTTAAGATAACAGGCCAAACACCAATGGGTTGGCGCCCCAACAGTGGAGAGAGGAGCGGATATTTCCCTTTGAGAAATCGTGGATAATTGAACAGAATTGTAAGATGGCATTTATGGATAACAGAGTTGTATCCCTTCCCTAATAGTTCGCAACCATTTCTCTATGAGGCAATTAAGGAATTGTTCAACACTCCTACAGATAAAGTTTTGACTTGACAGGGTGGTAGAATGAACCTATAGAAATCCGTAGTATGTGGTTTCAATTGAGGTATATAAAATTCTAAAACAGGCATTATACATACAGGGTATTACCAAGCGGGTACTGTGGGTATCAAAATTTAGGGGGAGGGTAACGTAAATGTGAATCTTTGTCTAGACTCACCATTTCAATTGAGATATCATTGGCTTCCATATTATTAATTCTCTATCAAGTATGTTACAGTTATTTGAAAATTGGCCTTTGCCATGGCATCACAAGTATATCACACTAATTTTCAACTTTCTGACATTTTTAATTGTGTTCCTCATATGAGGTGACGGTGTTTCTCATTACTAATGGTAGTATACATTTTGGAAATCAAAACGCTTAAGAAAGTAATTGTTTGGGGCAGAAATTCTATACATACCGAGGCACGCTAGAAGAAAGTGCAACTGTATTTTTAGCGTTCGTCTTTTTACTAGTGTATAGCACCAGGAAGCACATACATCGAGCGAGCATAATAGTTGTCTTTGGCACACGGAAGTACATTAGTGAAAGTTCTGAGTAAATTAGTTTAGCTGCAGCACGGAAGTACTCATTCTCATAGTGGATGCTAATAGTTATCATGGTCGACACTGGGAGCTGTTGGCATGACAACACAAAGAGCCATTAGTGAGAGCGATCATAATAGTTTGCATTGTTGCACGGAGCACATTCGTCAGAGCGGTTTGTAATATTTGTGTCTGGAACAATGGAATCACATTCGCCATGGAAGCAGAAGATGTTCTGTTGTAACTTTTAGTCAACGTCTTCTTCACCACTGGATTCAAAGATTGGTTTCTTTGATTTTCACAAGTTTTCTTCGGCCATACATGCACATAGCTTCTGTGCATGGCATGTGGTTGGTTCTGCATGGTGCAGTGGCTCGGCGACAATAGAGACTTCTTGAGTGAAGCGTCAGCTTCCTGGAGACACCGTGGTGTTGGAATCTTTGGTCATGAGCAAGGGCTGCGGGGCACATCGAAATTTTCCAGCCATGCTCAGCTGCTGGTGGAAGGCTTGTGTAGGCTCAATGCTCTCTGTCCATACATGGCTGGTAATTTCGTCGCTTATATGCTTGCCCTGTAAGCTGTCGTGTGGGGGGAGATTCTTCATTTTTTGTTCCTTTTGAAACAGATGCCAAGTATCTCAATTGTTCAATTTACTCTCAGCCCTTGTTGTTGAGTACATTGACATAATGAAAGGCTTTCGCATGCTTCTCTGAGTGCTGTTGCTGAGCTGGGTTCTTTCCAAGTGTCCCAGACTGGTTGATGCTCTTTACTTGTCAAGTAGAATTGAACCCTTTTTCTGCCGAAGTCTGAGAGTTGCACTGTTTGAATTGCAACCAATGAGTGCGTGGAAGCTCGAGTAAGCTCTACACAGCTAGTCTAGTTTTTTGGTGTGCCAAGCTGTGGATGGATATACTAGCTTTATCCTTGATCCAGTCGAACCCAAGCTCGACACTGAGTTTTTCTTGTTGTTGTGTGGGTGGCAGAGGACAGCCATCTGTGTCAGATGATTGAATCACAATCCTGTTGTGAATAATGAGAGGCTGTTTTGCATGTAGCCATATTCGTGTGTCTGCTCTTCATGATCTGACTTGAGGGGAAACAGTTCTTGAGTGGCTCTGATGACTAGCACAGAATTCTGCGGGTTCTTGAAACCACCACCGCTGACTGGTGTTGACCATCAAAGAGAGTGTCTACCCCCATGGGCACATGTGTTTGCCAAG
>CM068963.1:41598465-41627362 GCA_035128595.1 Eptatretus atami | reverse complement strand
ACCAACACCAACACAACCAACAGCAACAGCCACACCAACACCACCAACAGCAACAGCAACAGCACAGCAAACAGCCAACACCAACACCAACAAGCAACGCAACAGCAACAGCAACAGCAACAGCGAACTAGCAACAGAACACCACACTCAACACACCACACAGCAACAGCCAACACAACAAGCACACACAGCCAGACAGAAAACACACAGACAACCAACACCAACAGCACAAACAGCACAAAAACACCAAGCAACAGCAACAACGAAAGACTGGAACTTACCAACACCAACAGCATAACCAACAAGCAAACAGGCCAGACGAGGACCAACTATATGGGCAACAGCAACAGCAACAGCACACACAACCAAACAACGAACAAGCACAACACCAAGCACCAACACCAACACACAACACACACAACAAGACAACAGCACAGCAACAGCTAACATGCAACCAAACAGCAACAGACAGCAGACAGGCACAGCAACAGCGAACACCAAACCAACACGACAACAGCAACACAAACATCCCAACACGCAACACTACCAACACACACCAACACCAACAGCAACACCAACACCAACACCAACACCACACACCAACAGCCAACAACAACACAACTACCAACACAACAGCAACAGCAACAGCAACAGCAACGCAACAGCAAGCACCAAACCAACACAACACCAACACCAACACCAACACCAAAACAACCAACAACGCAACACAACACAACAACCAACACCAACCACCGAACACTCAGCCAACAGCAACAGCAACACGCCCTACGAGCAACACCGAACAGCAAACACCAACACCAAACACAGCACAGCCAAACCACACAACACCAACAGCAACAGCAACAGCCAACACCAACCACACAAACACAACAGCAACACACACCACAGCACAGCAACAAACACGCACAGCACAGGCTAACAGCAACACACACCAACACCAACAGCACAGAACCAACACCACACCACCAACACAGCAACACCAAAGACACCCACAGCAACGCAACACCAACGCCAACACAAGCAAACGAGCAACAGCAACAGCACAGCAACAGCAACAGCAACACAACACAACTAACAGCCAAACCAACGACCACACCAAACAACAGCAACAGCAAAAGCACGCAACACCAAACCAACACTAACAGCAAACACCAACACAACAGCCCAAACCTAACACACAGCAAACAACAGCCACACCAAACCCAACCAACACAGCAACACACCAACACAACAGCTACCAACAGCAACAGCCACACCAACAGCCCAAAGCAAAGACCAACACGAACACCAACACCCAGGACAGCACAACAAGCAACAGCAACAGAACACACACCAAACTCAACACAACACACATCCAAACCGAACAGCAACAACGCAACAGCAACAGACACCAACACAACCAAAGCTACAGCACATAGACCAACACCAACAGCAACACAACACAACAGCAACCAGCACCGAACAGCACGCCCCAACACAACACTAACAGCAAACACACAACCAACCACACACCAACACACAGACAGCAACGCAACAGCAACAGCAAACACCAACACAGCAGAACAACCACACTAACCACAGCCACGAACAGCAACACCAACCACCACAGCAAACAGCAATCAGCAACACAGCAACAGCAACACTCAAACAACCGCAAACAGCAACAGCACACCAACAGCCTACCACACAACAGCAACAGCAAACAGCAACAGCAACTACAACAGCAACAGCCAACAGCAACACCAACACAACACAAGCAACAACACACACAACAGCAACACGCAACACAACCAACACCAACAGCAACAGGCACAGCAACAGGCAACAGCAACAGCAACAGCAACACCAACAGCAACTACAACAGCAAGCAGCAACACACGCAACACGCAACCACCAACAAGTCCAACACCCACCAACACCAACACAACACCAACAACAACAAGCAACACACAGCAATACCAGACACACCAACAGCAACAGCCTAACACAAACAACCAACAGCAACCAACACAACAGCAACACAACAGCAACAGACACAACAGCACAGCAAACAGCAACATCAACACCAAACACACCGAACACCAACAGCAACACCAACACAACACCACACGCAACAGCAACAGCAACACCAACAGCAACAGCAAACCAAGCAAGCACCAACACGCAACACCACACCAGACAGCAACACCAACCCAAGCAAGCCAACGAGCAACAGCAAGCACTCAGCCAACAGCAACAGCAACTGCAAAGCTACAACCAACAGCACAGCACAGCATCAACCAACGACACACACACACCAACAAAGCACAAACACCAACACAACACCAACACAACACCACACACCACACACACAACAACAACAGCAACAGTACAGCAACAGCAACAGCAACAGCAACAGCAAACAGCAACAGCAACAGCAACAGCAACAGCAACACCAACACCAACACCACACAAACAGCACAGCAAACAGCAACAGCAAGCACCAACAGCAACACCAACACCAACCAGCAAACCACCAACAGCCACACACGCAACACCAACAAGCACAACCACACCACAGCACACAACCAAGCACACACAGCAAACCAACACCAACAGCAACAGCACAGAACACCACACCAACACCAACACCAACACAAACGCACAGCAACACAACCAACACACAGCAACACGCAACACCACGCAACACCAAACAGCCAACAGCAAGCAGCAACACAACAGCAACAGGCAACATCAACACCAACCAACCCAAAGCAACAGCAACACTACAGACAGCAACAGCAAACACCAACACAAAACACCAGCACAACATGCACACCACAGCACAGCACACCAACAGCAACACCAACAGCCACAGCAAACACAGCAACAGCAACACAACAGCAAACACCAACACACAACACCAACAGCAACAGCAACACCAACACTCAACAGACAACACCAACAGCACAGCAACCACAAAGCACCCAACAGCAACAAGCAACACAACACCAACAGCAACAGCAACAGCAAAACAGCATACACAAACCAACACCAACACCAACCACCAACACCAGAACACCAACCCAAACACGCAAGCAAGCACAGCAACACCAACACCAAACGCAACAGCAACAGCAACGCACACCAACACCAACAACAACCAGCAACAGCAACACAACACACGACCAACAGGCAACACCAACACAACACAACAAGCAACACACAGCACCCAAAGCACAGCCAACACAACCAAGCCAACACCAACACCAACAGCAACACCAACAGCAACCCTAAAGCACAGCCAACACCAACACCCAACAGAACACAGGCAACCAAAGCAACAGCAACAGCAACAGCACAGCAAACCAACACCAACACCAACCAACACAACCAACCACACACCAACCAAACAGCCCAGAACACCAAGCCACACGAGCACAACCAAGCGAAGGCCCAACACACAGCCACAACACACACGCACAAAAGCAACAGCAACAGCAATCACCAACAGCACACAACACTAACATCCAACAGCAAAGCACGCAACAGCAACACCAACACCAACACCAACAGCAACAGCAACACCAACACCAACACAACACACACAGCAACGAGCAACACCAACACCACACAACACAACAGCAACACAACAACAACACAACAAGAAACCACCAACAGCCAACACAAACTGCAACAGCAACAGCACAGCTACACAGCAACACCAAGCACCAACAGAACAACACCAAACAGCCACACCCACACAACCAAACGCAACAGAACGACGACACACACAGCACAGCAACAGCACAGCAACAGACACACAGACAAACCAACACACACAACAGCACAGCACAGACCAACTAAAGCAGCAACAACACTAACATGAACACAACACACAGCAACAACGAACACAACCCAACAGCAACAGCAACAGCAACAGCAACGACACGCAAACACAACACCAACACCGCACATGCAACACAAACGAACCAGACAAAGCAACACAAAACCCAACCAACAGCCAGCCAACACCAACAGCAGCAAACCAACAGCAACAGTGCAACAGGCAAGCAAGCAACAAGACCAACCATGCAAACAGCACACCAACACGAACACCAACCAGCAAATCCAACGACAGCTAACACCACGGCTCACACCAACACCAAAACAACTACAACACACCAACAGCACACAACACCAACACCAACGAGCAACAGCAACAGCAACAGCAACCAACACCAACACCACACAACAGCAACATAACAGACCCAAACACGCAACAACGCAAACACAAAACAAACACCAAACATCGCACACAGCAACAGCACACAGCCGAACAGCAACAGCAACACCAACAGCAACGCACCTAACATCATGAACCAACGACCACAGCAACAGCAACAGCAACAGCAACACCAACACCCGAACACGAACAGCGACACAACAGCAACACCAATCACAACAGCAACAGCAACAGCAACTACCAACATCCAACAGCAACATCAACAAAGCAACACCAACACCAACAGCAAATCAGCAACAGCAACAGCAACAGCAACAGCCAACAGGGTCCGTGGCACACCACAGCCAGCAACCATACCAACACCAACACAACAGCAACAGCAACAGCAAAAGAACACACAGCAACCAAACAGCAACACCAACTACCACACCAACACCAACACCTAACACAACAAGCACAACACAAGCACTACAAAGCAAACTCAGCCTGAACAAACAGCAGACCCAGCTAACAGCAACCACACACCAACCCACACCAACACACAACAGCACAACCACACAACAGCAAGCAGCACACGCAACCAGCAACCAACACACCACAGCAACACAACAACAGCAACAGCCAACACCAACCAAACCAAACAGTACACCAACACCAATCCCTACAACCACACCAGACCAGCAGCAAACAGACCACACACACCAACAGCAAACAACCAACAGCAACACCAACAAGCAAACACCAACAGCAGCAACAAGCAACAGCAACAGCAACAGAACCAACAGCAACAGCAACAGGCAACGCAACAGCAACAGCACAGCAACAGCAACACCAACACCAACACCAACGCAGCACAGCAACAGCAACAGCAACAGCAACACAAACAGCACCCAACAAGCAACAGCACACGCAACAGACAACACACGAACAGCACACCACGCCAAGCAGCAACACCAACAGCAACACCAACAGCACACCACACCAACAGCAACACAACAGCAACAGCAACACCACACACAACAGCAGAACACCAACAGGCAACAGCAACAGCAACAGCAACACGCTAACACCACAGCAACAACCAACCAACACAACAGCAAACAGCACAGCAACAGCAACACAACACCCACAACACCAACACCAACACCACAGCCAACACAACAGCAACAGCAAACACCAACAGCAACAGCAACAGCAACAGCAACAGCAACACCAACACCAACACCACAGCAACAGCAACACCAACAGCAACAGCAACACCAACACCAGAACACCAACACCAACAGCAACAGCACAGCAACAGCAACACCAACAGCAACAGCAACAGCAACCACACACCACACCAACAGCGAACCCACCAACAGCAACAGCACACCAACACCAACACCAACAGCAACAGCAGACCAACAGCAACAGTCAACAGCAACAGCAACAGCACAGCAACAGCAACAGCAACACGCAACACCAACACAAAACCAACAGCAACAGCAACAACACAGCACACCAACAGCAACACCACACCAACAGCACACGCAACACCAATCAAGCAACTACAACACCAACAGCACAGCAACACCAACACCAAGCAACACCAACTACCAACAGCAACGCAACAGCAACAAGCAACACAACAGCAACAGCAAACAGCAACACAACACGCAACACCACAGCACACCAACACCAACACAACAGTACAGCAACAGCAACACCAACACAACAGCAACAGCAACAGCACAACAGCGAACAGCAACAGCAACACCAACACGCAACACCAACAGCACACCAACACCACACCAACCAACAGCAAAACAGCAACAGCAACAGCAACAGCAACACACACCAACACAACACAACAGCACCAACACCAACACCAACAGCAACAACAACACCAACACCAACACGCAACAGCAACAGCAACAGCAACAGCAACAGCCAACGCAACACAACAGCAACAGCAACAGCAACAGCACAGCAACAGCAACACCAATCCATCAACACCAACACACAACAGCAACAGCAACACGCAACACGCAACATCCACCCAACACCAACACCAACAGCGCAACACCGAACAGCAACAGCACACAACCAACACCAACACCAACAGCAACACAACAGCAAACACAACAGCAACAGCACCAACAGCAACACACAACAACAACAGCAACAGCAAGCAGCACACCAAACACACAACACAGCAACATCAACACCAACACCAACACACAACACAACCAGCACAGCAACACCAACACCAACAGCAACACGGCAACAGACAACAGGCAACAGCAACAGCAACAGCAACACAACAGCAACAGCAACAGCAACACAACACCAACCACAACAACAAAACGCAACAGCAACAGCAACACAGCAAACACCAACTACCAAACACAACACCAACCACCAACACCAACACCAACAGCAACACAACACCAACACCAACACGCAACAGCAAACAGCAACCCAACACCAACACCAACAGCAACAGCAACACAACAACAAGCAACAGCAACACCACACAGCACACACACCAACAGCACACCAACAGCAACAGCAACAGCAACCCACACCAACACAACAGCAACAACAACAGCAACAGCAAACAACCACCAACCACACCAACACCAACACCAACCAACAGCAACAGCAACAGCAACAGCAACAGCAACAGCAACCACCAACACTCAACACAGCAACGAGCAACAGCAACACACACAGCAACAGCAACCAACAGCCAACACCAACACAACAGCAACAGCAACACCAAACCAACCCAGCAACGCAACACCAACAGCAACAGCAACACCAACAGCAACACCAACAGCAACAGCCCCAACACAACACAACAGCAACAGCAACAAGCACAGCAACACCAACACAACACCAACACCAACAACCAAACGCAACACAACAGCAACAGCAACAGCAACAGCAACAGCAACACACACCGCAACACCCAAGCAACACCAACAGCAACACCAAAACACCACACAACAGCAACAGCAACAGAACACCAACAGCAACCAGGAACACAACAGCAACGCAACACCAACACCAGACACCAACACCAACAGCACAGCAACACCACAACACAACACCAACACCAAACCAACAGCAACAGCAACAGCAACAGCAACAGCAAAACCAACAGCAACACCAACAGCAACACCAACAGCAACACGCAACAGGCAACACCAACAGCAACCAGCAACAGCAAACAGCAACACAACACAACAGCAACAGCAACAGCAACAGCAACAGCAAACAGCAACAGCAACACCAACGCACCAACACCAACAGCAACAGCAACAGCAACAGCAACAAGCAACACAACAGCAACAGAACACGCAACACCAACACCAACAGCACAGCAAGCAACAGCAACAGCAACAGCAACAGCAACACCAACACCAACACCAACAGCAACAGCAACAGCAAACAGCAACACAACACACACCAACACCACACACACCAACAACAGCAACAGCAACAGCAACAGCACAGCAAACCAACACGCAAACACAACACCAACACCGAACACCAACAGCAACAGCAACAGCAACAGCAACACCAACACAGCAATCACCAACAGCAACACCACGCAAACACCAACAGCAACAGCAACACACACAACAGCAACACCAACCAACAGCAACACTCAACAGCAACAGCAACAAGCAACAGCAACAGCCAGCAAACCTAACACGCACACCGACAAGCATACACCAACACAACACCAACCCACAGACAAGGCAACAACACAACAGCAACACCCACCCAACAGACAAACCAACAGGCAACACAAACACAACAGCAACAGCAACAGCAACAGCAACAGCAAAGCAACAGCAACACACAGGCAACACACACAACACCAACGCAACAGCAACGAGCAACAGCACAGCAACAGCAAACACCAACAGCAACACCAACACAACCAACACAACAACCAACACCACAGCAACCAACACAAACCACACCACAGCAAACAAGACCAACAGCAACAGCAACAGCAACACAGACAAAGGCAGCACGAGCAACAGCAACAGCAACAGCAACAGCAACCAACACCAACACCAACACGAACAGCAACAGCAACAGCAACAGCAACAGCAAACCAACCAACAGCAACACAACACAAACAACAGCAGACACCCAACAGACCAACAGCACACCACGCGAACAGCAATCAACCAAAACACCACACAGAATACAACACCAACAGCAACAGCAACACGCAACACCGAACACCGCAAACCAACACCAGCAACCACCACAACAGCAACAGCAACACGCACACAGACGAACGAGCACATCAATCACACTACACACCAACACCAAGCATAGCAAACAGCAACAGCAACAGACAGCACAGCCACAGCAACAGCAAGCAAACCAACACCAACACCAACACCAACACAACAACACCACAGCAAACACACGCATCACGCAACACGAACACCAACAAACACCAACACCAACAGCAACGAACGCAAAACAGCAACAGCAACCAGGCACACCAACACCAACAGCAACAGCAACAGCCAACAGCAACACAACAGAACAACCAACCCAACAGCACACTAGACACAAAGCACACACAAACAACGCAACAGCAACACCAACAGCACACCAACAGCAAACACCCAGAACAGCACACACGACACGGGCCAACCCAGCACAACACAACAGCACAACAGCAACACCAACAGACAGCAAACAACGCAACACCAACAGCAACCACCAACAGCAACACCAACCAACAAAGCAACACCAACACACACAAGCAACAGCAACACACCAACAGCAACAGCACCATACAGCAACAACTAAATAGCAAACAGCCCTCAACAGCAACATCAACACCGACAGCACCAACAGCAACACACACAACAGCAACAACAAAACAGCAACAGCAAGCAACAGCAACACAACACCAACAGCAACAGAACACAACACAACAGCACAGCAAACAGCACCAAACACACAACAGCAACATAGCAACCAAACACCAACACCGCACACAACACAACACACCACAGAAACAGCCACACAACACACAAAACCACCAACAGCAAAGCACAGCAACAGCACACACACAACCGCAACACACGACACAAACACCAACAGCAACACCAACACCAACACCAACACAAACAAGCAACAGCAAACAGCAACAGCAAGCAACAGCAACAGCAACCATCGACACGCAACAGAACAACAGCAACACACAGCAAACACAGCAACACGACCAACACAGCAACAGAACAAACACACAACAGCACAGCACGCAACAGCAACAAGCAACACAACAGCACACCAACAGCAAATCACCAACACAACGAGCAACAACCAACACCTTAACACTAACACCAACAGCACAGCACGCAACGAGCAACAGCAACAGCAACACAACAGCAACACAACAGCTACAGCAAACAGCCAACAGCAACAGCAACACGACCAACAACACAAACACCAAACACCACAAGCAACAGGCAACAGCAACAGACAACGCACAACAAGCAACACCAACAGCAACACCACAGCAACACAACAAGCACACAAGCAACACCAACAGCAACAGCACAACAGCAAGCAAGCAACAAGCAAACAGCAGACACCAACACCAACACCGACAGCACGCAACAGCAACAGCAGCAACAGCACGCAACACCAACAGCAACAGCAACAGCGAACAGCAACAGCAACAGTCAACACCAACAGCAACACCACAGCAACACCAACAGCAACGCCAACACCAACACCAACCACCAAACCACAGCAACACCAACACAAACACCAACAGCAACACCAACACCAATACAGCACACCAACAACCAACACCAACAGCAACGCAACTAGCGAACAAGCAACAGCCCCAACAAGCAAACACCAACACAACACCAACAGCCAACAGCCAAACAGCAACAGAAACAGGCAACAGCAACACAACAGCAACACCGAACAGCAACAACCAACAACCAACACAACAGCAAACAGCACACCAACACAACAACCAACACCAACACCAACAGCAACACAACATCAACACCAACAGCAAACAGCAACACCAACAGCACACCAACCACCAACTAGCAACACCAACAGCAACCAACCACACCAACAGCAACCACCAACCAACCAACAAGCAACAGCCAACATCCAACAGCAACTACCAACAGCAACAGAACACAACAGCAACAGCAAACACAAACACCAACAGAACGCAAACAGCACAGCAACAGCAATCAGCTAACAGCAACAGCAACACCAACACAACAGCAACACCACAGCAACAGCAACAGCAACACAACACCAACACCGAACACCAACACGCAACACCAACACCAAACACCAACCACCAACGCAACAGCAACAGCAACAGCCAACAGCAACACCAACAGCCAACACCAAACAGCAACACGCAACAGGCAACACCAACACCAACACCAACACCAAGCAGCAACCACCAACACCAACCCAACGCAACAGCAACAGCAACAGCAACAGCAACGCCAACAGCAACACAACAGCAACAGTCACACAACAGCAACAGCCAAACAGCAATCAGCAACAGCAACAGCAAGCAGCAACGCAACAGGCAACAGCAACACCAACAGCAACACCAATCAGCAACAACCCAAAACAAACCAACAGCAACACCAACACCAACGCACCAAACCCAACACCAAACAGCAACAGCAACAGCAACAGCAACAGCACAGCAACAGCAACAGCACAGCAACAGCAACGCAAACAGCAACGCCAACACCAACACCAACACCAACAGCACAGCAAAGCAACAGCAACGCAACAGCAACCCAAAACAGCAACACCAACACCAACAGCAACACCAACAGCAACAGCCAACACCAAACAGCAACACCAACACACAGCAACACCAACAGCAACAGCAACATCCAAACAGCAACAGCACAGCAACACCAACACCAACAGCAACACCAACACAACAGCAACAGCAACAGCAACAGCAACATCAACACCACACCAAACACCAACAGCAACAGCAATCAGCAACGCAACAGCAACTAGCAACACCAACAGCAACGCAACAGCAACAAGCAACAGCACACAACACCAACATCAACACCAACAGCAACACCAAATCAGCAACCACCAAACACCAACACCAACCACCAACACCAACAAGCAAACACCAACAGCAACACCAACAGCAACACCAACACCAACAGCAATCACCAACGACCAACACAACAGCAACAGCAACAGCAACAGCAACAGCAACATGCAACACCAACATCCAACACCACAGCAACAGCAACATCACACAACAGCAACACAACAGCACACAACAGGCAACACAACACCAACACAACAGCAACAGCAACACCAACAGCAACACAACACCAACACCAACACCAAACACCAAACAGCAATCACCAACACAACAGGCAACAGCAACACCAACAGCAACAGCAACACCAACAGCACACCCAACACCAACAGCAACACCCAAACAGCCAACACCGAACACCAACAGCGAACACCACACCAACAGCAACAGCACACCAACAGCACACCAACAGCAACAGGACACCAACAGCAACAGCACCACCAACACCAACAGCAATCACACAGCAAACAGCAACAGCACCAGCAACGAGCAACAGCAACACAACCAGCAAACAGCAAACAGCAAACACCAACACCAACAGCAACACCAACAGCAAACACCAAACACCAACAGCAACACCAACACCAACACCAACAGCAACAGCAACACAACAGCAATCAGCAACACCAAGCAGCACACCAACACAACCCAACAGCAAACACAACAGCAACACCAACAACCAACAAGCAACACCTAACAGCGAACACAACAGCAACAAGCAACACCACAGCAACAGCAACAGCAACAAGCATACAGCAACACCACACCAAACAGCAACAGCAAAACAGCGAACACAACATCAACGCAACACAACACCAACACCAACGCAAACAGCAACCACCAACCAGCAACACCAACAGCAACAGCAACTGCAACAGGCAACAGCAACACAGACAGGCAACAGCAACCAACCAACAACCAACACCAACACCACAGGGCACGCAACTAGCAACAGCAACGGCAACACCAACACCAACACCAACAGCAACAGGACAGCAACACCAACAGCAACACCAACACCAACACCAACACCACACCAAACACAACAGGCAAACAGCAACAGCAACAGCAACAGCACAGCAACAGCAACACCAACGAGCAACGCAACACCGACACCAACAGCAACAGCAACGAGCACAGCAACAGCAACACAACACCAACACGCCAACGCAACAGCAACCCAACACCAACACAACAGCAACACCACAGCAACAGCAACGCACAGCAACACAACACAACAGCAAGCACCACACCAACAGCAACACCAACACCAACACCAACACCAACACAACACAACAGCAACAGCAACAGCAACAGCAACACCAACAAGCAACAGCAACAGCAACAGCACACCAACAGCAACAGCAACACCACAGCAACAGCAACACCAACACCAACACCAACATCCAACAGCAACAGCAACAGCAACAGCAAACACCAACAGCACACCAACACCAACACCAACCAACAGGCAACAGCAACAGCACAGCAAACAGCAACGACCAACAGCAAACACCAACACCAACAGCAAGCAACAGCAACAGGCCCTGATTCACACGAGTATAAATTGAAGCTTAATATTGGAAATGAATTAAATAAACCAACCGGGTGGGGGAGTAAGTGAAACATTTTAAATTGGTGATTCACAAAGACACGACCATCGTGCTGGCATGAGGGGAACACCACACCAAACCCCTCCCAGACCTCCCCCCCCCCACACCATCAAAATTGGCAAATTTAGAGGCAGAAGAGTGGAAATTGTACATTTTGATGGAAATCTGGTGCAAGGAGACCCAACCCACTGATTATGGTATGCAATTTGACCAGCGAATGGGCTAAGTTTTTTTGGGAATAATCTCCCGCGATGAGGCTGAGCACTCTCTCACCGCAGGCAGGTCGGTAGACTTTCTGTCTTCTACCGTCTCCTCTCTGGTCTGGGCCCCCTCCCCCTGCTGTGTCTGCGCTTGTCCCCACCATATTTCTTCAGGGCACTCAAGGTCTGCCAACAACCCCTTCTGGTAAAACTACCAAAATCACGAATCACTGCTCACCTTCACCCTTTCATTCCTCTTTTTTCCTGCCTTTGGAATAAACTCCCTCACTCTGTTCAATACCATTCTTCCCTCCAGGCCTTCAAAACAGCTGTTCACCACCACCTCTTATCTTCCCCCCATCTAAAACCATGATATTTTCTACCCCCATTAATCCACCCCAAACCAACCTCCTTAAAATTCCCTGCTTTCCTTCCTGAAAGTCCCTGTAATATCCATCTTGTATACCCCGTGTTCTCCGCCCCATCTCTCCCTTCCACAGATCTCCTAATGTCTCTGTTCCCCACTGTTTTGTCCTCCCCTCTTGTCTCATGCCCCCCTTGCTGTGTGTTGTGTGTTAGCTCTCATACGAGCCTCGACAAGGTATACAATAAAAAAAGGTGCAACTACCATGGGATGTCGGAAGGGACGTCTATCTTCCGTCTGGTTCCTCCTCTTATCGTGCTGTGCTGCCAAGCCACGCAACACACCCGCCACTCTTAATGTTGAATGGAATTCAGGAAGGGAAAAGGGCACAGAAAAATCACCATTGCATTAAACCATGTAGAAACAACAATTGCTAAGTTATTAGCCTGTTCAACATATTGGTGGAGATGACTGAAGCGAAACAACGGCAGCGAGAGGGATATCAAACAGCAGGTGGTATGTGTGAAGAAGAGGAGGGTTGTTGGCTATGAGTAGTTGTGTTGGGACACTTCAATATGAACACTTGTGCCGCAACACATGGTGCAAGTCGTTGTGCGAGAGAAAGGCACCTCAGAGAGTGCGAGTGGTTGTGGGGAGGACATGCTGCTGGAGGAATGACCAGCGATAACTTCTCCTCCCCATGCCTTTTTGTCACTCTGTGAACGACCAAGCTCCTCCTGGTTACGCAAAAACACAAATGGCACAAAAATAACAAACTGGTAACATTCAAACATGCCACGAGGATTTACTTTAAAAATCAAGTAGGGTAATTCATTGGTGAAACACCAGCACAGTCATCTTTAGAGCCTTCCAATCACCCCTTTTCGCATGAGCATTCCTGAAATAACACCACTATAAAGATTACTTTGGGAAAAATCTTCACCTTGTTGCAGAATATCTCTGTCTGGAACAATAATCTGAAACTATACAGTACTATAATCAAAACTATAATCAGGTTTCTGGACTTCAGACCAGACTTTGGTGGGTTAAACCGGTTTTATAAGTGCTCAACCTCCCCACTTCCCTCAGATCATATTTCTGGTGTCAGCAGTAATTCTATTTGTCTGAAGGCCTTCGAGTTCCTGCATAGCCAGATGACAGCTCGCTCTTCAGGGCAGTTTTGGATGCTGTGTCCATAATAATCTTCCTCTTTCCTTTTGGGATGCCTAAGGAGACAAGGCATTTGCCGAAAGATGCATTTCAGAATCCTCTACTGCCTATTTCTCCTGGAAAGTAGTTTACAGACCATCCTCTTATATTCACAATCGGCCGTCAGTTCTTCATATTTGCATTTCTTTCTGGCATATGTATTGGACAGGTTCTCCTCCGTCAGGACTGTCAATTCAATAATGACGACATTTTTAGTTGCTTCTGAGTAGATGGTGATATCAGGCCATTTGGCAGTTTCTGTGATTTGTGGAGGGAATAATGTTGGCTTATGGTCTTCATCCATCAGAAAAAATCCAATCATTGGCCTTCTGCAGGATGTCCTGTATTTCTACCTGTGGATGTGGCAAGGCTGGGTTCCTATAGGATGTACCATCAACTATACGACATGCAATGGTGGGAATGGAATTTGGCTTTGATACAATACTGATCTTCTTATTTGCATCTTTGAAATAAAAAGTCTGACCTGATGTAATCACGCTTCAGGTTTTGTCATGGCACCAGTTGTGTCTTATTTTGGAGTGAGTAGCTGCAACCATTTTAGATGTGGAGCAGTGTGCAGTGGTGATAATGACAGTTGACAGTCCAAGATTGGGTTTTCCCCACAATCTTAGATTGGCTGGGGAAGGGAGTTGGTTGTGGATAGCATTGATGGGGAATGACAGCAGTTCCGGTGTCCATACATAGAGGAGCTTCTTCCATGACGTATCGGTCGGTATGGCAGAATCCCATCTCAACCACTGTCCTTGTTTAGCACATCCATACAGGTAGACCAGCATGTTTTCCTCATCAATATCCTATCCCAAATTAGTCAGGCATTTCCTGTGTTCTCTTCTGGCCATGTCTCTTATCTGGCGTTTGGGCTTTCCTACAGTCGAATCCTGCTCGGTCAGTTTGACCTCGACACATCTCATTCAGGATAAGGTGTCGCTCCTTCCGCTCCAAGTCTTTCACACCATTTCACCTCGCCTTGTTTTTCTTTGTTTATGAACACTCTCTGTACAGTGTTTGTTTTTCCATCCCTGGAATGTTTAAGGTGGTACTTGGTGACCTGCATACATTTCACAGATTTGGTAAGTCTTTTCAGTTGTAGGCTGTATCTTTTGCTGCTCCTTTACAGGGCACTGTTGGAAGTGCATCTGCTTACCCCTGCCCATCTTTTCAGGAACTCGGTGCAGGTTGCCTCTTGACTCTCAATGTAAGATATTGGGAAGTTATAGATGGTGAACTCCCAGGTCATTTTTGGCACAATTGCATTGTTGCAATTCCACAACAATGGATACAAATAAATACAGCAAATAAATACTTAACCATGTACAGAAGAATAAGCCCATACTGGTGTTGGAGTTGTTGATCATGAAAAGGTACATGCCTTTCTTTTTTTGAAGTGCAAAATGATCAATTTGAAAACAGAGGAACAATGGCTAATGCATGACAGAATAAACCGACAGGTGACCAAACAAAAACCAATGATTGGGTCTGACTGATTTGTGAGACTTGTGTGTACTCAAACCTGGCACCAATCAGGAGATGCTTGCAAAATTGCACCAACATGAAAGTATTTCCAACTTCGTCACATTAGCCTAGTTACCTCCGCCACCAAAGGCGGAAGGAGGTTATGTTTTCAGCCCTCGCTGTTTGTGTGCAGGATATCTCAAAAAGTTGTGGACGGATTCGGATGAAACTTGGTGGACAGGTTGGATGTGTGGCAAGGATGAATTGATTCGATCTTGGTGAAGATCCGAATCTGGATCTGGATACGAAAATTATTTAATTTTTAAAATGATTCTTCACCATTGAGATGGCCAAAAACGATATAGTACTGTATAGCATGATATTTCAAAAATGTATTGGGCTCGATATGTTCTCGTGGATCAGGCATTATGTTGTGGAGGTATGCGCTCCACCAAGTGCCCTTCTACTTTAAAATGTGTTTGTTATGGTTTTTGATATATATATATATATATGTGTGTGTGTGTGAAAGTACAGCAATTGAGGATATCACTTCATTAATGATACAATGTGATAAGTGCTGGAATGAGTCGGAGTAAGTGCTAGAACCAGAACAGCGTGTTACCCATTGCTCTGTTCCATTTGTTCATTTTAATTGAATACCGTTTTAAAGCAAGAACAACCAGAGTTGGTGTCAAAGCCACCCAATGCTCGCCTGTTTATACATTTATCGTTTTTAAAAGACGAGTCTAATAATTAATATTTTTTATAAAGGATTGCAGTGAAGTATAATTATAAATCAATATATGTATTTGTATATTGTAATCAGTAACAAGAGCGCAAGTGAGCACAATATACGCCCTAACAAGGAAGTATATACAGAATTGTGCTACTACATGGAAAACAGCATCCTGGTTGCCATGGCAACCACTTTAAATGACGAATGTATGTCGCTACACACCGTCTCCACAGTCTGTACCTGTGTACCAAATATGAAACGTGAAAGTTGAAAACTTTGGGAGTTAGAGTGCGGACAGGAACGGATGGACAGACAGACAGACAGACGGACGGACGACCGGTATCACATAATACGCCCCGATATATAATAAATATATATATAATTATATATATTATATATATATATATATATATATATATATATATATAATATATATATATATATCGGGCGTATAAAAAATAGTGTGGTAGATAAAAACATTAGAAAGGAAACTAGAGGGGAGCACTCGGAGAGTGCAAAACCTCCGCCGCCAATACTGCTGGGTCACTCAAGTGAACCTTATATCTTATTCATCTATCTATAATTCCAGCAATCTCTGTGTTGTGTGTGTGTGTGTGTGTGTGTGTGTGTCTGTCTGTCTGTCTGCGACCGCCGTTTCTCGACGACCGCCGGTCCGATCTTATTGAAACTTGCCAGGAATATTGCCGGGCCCGCAGATGTGCCTTTTCGAGGTTTGATGTCAATCGGACGAGCGGTTCCCAAGTTATGGCCATTTACTGCTTTTTCAGTGTTGAAAAGGTGTATATATGGCAGCTGAAGGTGTCGTTCCACCTTCTCACCTTATCATGCCAATTTTTTCCCAAATTATTAATAACGGGACGATCACCGGTCCGATCGGATTGAAACTTGCCAGGAATATTGCCGGAGACCCACGGATGCGCCTTTTCGAGGTTTGATATCAATTGACGAGTGGTTCCCAAGTTACGGCCATTTATCTGTCGACCAATATCCGCGAGAGAGGGGGACGGGAGAGGGTGGATGAGAGTGGGGCGAGAGAGGAAGGGCGAGACTAGGGGGATAGAGGGGGGCAAGAGAGGGGGAAGAGGGGGGCAAGAGAGGGGGGATAGAGGGGGGCAAGAGAGGGGGTTGGAGAGGGGGCGAGAGAGGGGGTGGGAGAGAGGGGGCGAGAGAGGGGATGAGAGTGGGGGGCGAGAGGGGGATGAGAGTGGGGGCAAGAGAGGGGGCGAGAGAGAGAGAGGGGGCGAGAGAGGGGGGTGAGAGAGGAGGGGCGAGAGAGAGGGGGCGAGAGAGAGGGGGTGAGAGAGGGCTGCACATACAGATACTGGCACTCACCTACGGGCACGCACGGGCGGCCCGTACTAGTTAAATATGATGTCAACAGTGCTGACAGAGTTATAGTTATTTTCTCCATTTTTGGGGGGGGGGTTGGAAATCACTTAAAACATGTAGAAATGCAAAAAAAAGAAATCGAAATTTGTTTGAAAAAAAAGTTGCAAAAATTTTTTTTTCTCTAAATTTTTTTTGGGGGGTGGGGGTTGGAAATCACTTAAAACATGGAGAAATGCAAAAAAAAATAAAATTCTCAATTTTTTTTGGGGGTGGGGGTTGGAAATCACTTAAAACATGTAGAAATGCAAAAAAAAATTTTTTCTCTAACAACTTTTTTTTGGGGGGGGGGGGGGTGGGGGTTGGAAATCACTTAAAACATGTAGAAATGCAAAAAAAAAAAACTTTTTCTCTAACAATTTTTTTTTGGGGGGGGTGGAAATCACTTAAAACATGTAGAAATGAAAAAAAAAAATTTTTCTCTAACTTTTTGGGGGGGGGTGGGGTGGAAATCACTTAAAACATGTAGAAATGCAAAAAAAAAAATTTTTCTCTTAAATTTTTTTGGGGGTGGGGTTGGAAATCACTTAAAACATGTAGAAATGCAAAAAAAAAAAAAAAATTTTCTCGAACAATTTTTTGGGGGGGGGGGAGGCCAACTCCAAAATCTAATGGCATGATCCTTGGACCATACCTAACCCCCACCAAGTTTCGTCGAAATCCGTCGAGGAGTTTTTCCGTAATACAAAAAATTAACATTTTCACGCTCACGCCGGGGGTATCGCTATAGCTCTCTGTTCTTCGAACAGGCGAGCTAAAAAGTACAAAGCTTCGTTTGCACAATCTTTGTTGGGTAACACCTTCATTAAAAATGTCGAACCCATTGTACTCTCAGGACCAAGGAAGCACACGCGTCGCACATTATTATGAGCAATAAATTGATATGAATGTTACCCATGTTTAAACCACGTTTGTGCTGCACTCCGATTCATCAAAAACATTCAGCAATTTTGTGGAAAGGCTAACACTAGAGCGATTTTAAATGCCGAAGTGCTTCGTCTCCATTGTCGAGTTCCTACAACATGAACTCTGACCCTCTTCGGCCAACACCATTGCATCCAAAGGCTAATTATTGCAATATTAAGGTTGGCCGTCCACAAAATGGCAAGCAAATTGAAGTGTCATTACATCGCGAGATCCACGTGTATAAGCAACATCGATGCATCCAGTGGAGGTGGCAAGGCTTGCACCTGTGGGATTTATTTTGTTTCTTGAGCAGAAGGTGATTGCAGACATCTTATCAAAGAAACAAAGCACGCATCATGTGGTGTCCATCACCAAGAGACCTACGACTGCCATACCTCCCCCTTCCCGATCCACCAATCCTTTGGAATATATTTTCTTTCATCGACCATTGTATAAAAGAAGAGCAGAGGTGGCGTGCTAACTGTGCAATTTAATTATTAACTTAACTGATAACTTGCCATCGATTAAAGTGACAGAGGATATTGAATAACCTATCTTAATGCTTAATGGGGCTAGAAGGATGGCCTAGACCTAAGAGTACGCATAATCGCCTCTCAGCTGCTAGCCTGGGTTTGAATCCCGACCGAGATATAAACTCTCATCCCGGTATTTTCACAGGCAGGGTGATTCATCAATGGTGTGCCGTCCCTCAGATGGATGCCAAACTGGGCCTCCCGTTTAGAAATTCTCTGTAGCAGAGTGTGGGACAGTTCATCAGAATGGTTAATGTCACCCCCAACCCCCACCTCCCCAACCCTCCCGTTTTCGGCATGTGTGTGCAAGTGCAGCATTATTCTGCAAGCTAACATCCGCCGATCGCATGGTGTCTGCTTTTTGTTTCCAACCGTTAAATCATCAAAACGTAAGTATGTCCACTGATGTACGTACAGGTGCCATATTGTTTTGTACGTCTCCTTTCGCGTTGCATGCTCGGGAAACACAGCATGATGTGCAGCTTGTCTATACTACCCATCGTTCTGCTCACTCTTTATCTGATCTTCACTTTCTGCACATCTTCCTTCAAAATACATTTCTCTTTATTCTCCTTATTTGCTTTGCAATATCAAACTCCCTTATTTACCTTTCTTTTCTTCCTTTCTCTCTTTCCTTCATGAATTGTTCCTCCATCATCAAAAAAAAATAAAAAAAATAAAGAAAATTTTGCTTTCCTTTCATGCATGTCATTGTGGTCACGCTCCCTCATGTGAGCTATGGCGAATCCTTTTGCCATTTATACCTCCTCTCCAATCCTTTCCAATCTTCCCACAATGCTCTTTCCTGTTTCCCCTTTCTCTAGTCCTGGGCAGTACACAAGCCCATTTCTGAGAGTCATGAGGGTTAGACTACACGAGCAGTGTGACCACTCCTTGGCTTTTTTCACAAGATCTTGGCTATTCGTTGTTCACCTTGGCGTCTTGGTTTTCTATAGGTTTTCTTGGCATATAGGTTTTCTATTATCATCGCTTTTCCGAAACCTTGAGAATTCTTGGCTTTTTTCATTGGCTCACCTTGGCATTTATGAAAATGAGGAGTGGTCACACTGTACACGAGACTTCCTGAACGACTACTTTTCATTCAAGCCATGATGCGGATGTGAGCAAATAGCCAATTACAAGTAGAATATCCTGAAATGGGAATCGCCTTACCACAAATGCAGACGCAAGAGTCCAGCCTTCCCTCCCAACCACCTCCCACCTCGTCTGCTGTTACCCCAAACCTGTACCATCACTAGTGTTGCCCACACCCCCACCCATGGCCTCAATACAAATCGCCCCTCCCACCCTTCACTCAGTAATGTATCATCCACCCAACCAAGCCTGGTGTTGGCTTAACGGTTGGAGTGGCTGGCTTAAGATCTTAGTGTCTCGAGTTCAAGCCTCTGTTGTGTCGTTGGATGGGTTGATTCAGCCTGTCGTCTTTGAGATCGGCAAAACGAGTACTGGTAACGGGGCATTGCATCAGCGGCACAGCCGTGCCCTCAGAAAAAAAAATGATGCAGCCAAAAGCTGCATACAAATAAAGAAATAAATAAATCCATCCAACCCTTTCCTTCTGGTCCATAATCACAAGAGGCTCATGCACCGATCACAGATCTCTCCCGACAGCCTCATCCCCAGATGTAATCCGTCAAACAAAATTTTATTTCACAGGATATGCTGGATACACTTGCTTTCCCCCCTGGTTACCTCTGCCATCACAGGTGGACGGAGGTTGTGTTTTCACCCGTCTGTCTGTAAGCAGGATATCTCAAAGACTTAACAGATGGATTCGCCCAAAATTTGGTGCACGGGTTGTGTGTGACAAGGACGAATTGATTCGATTTTGGTGAAGAAGCAGCCAGCATCCTGACACGAGAATTTTAAACTATGTCAAGTGATTATTCACCATTGAGAGATCGGTCCAAAAACGATATCTCAAAACGTTGTGGACAAGTTATGACAAGACTAAGTGGATGAGGATTTTGGTTCAGGTCCGCATCCAGATCCGGCCTACGATTGGGATACAAAATGTAAACTGTTCAACCTGGCAGAGGTATGCGCTCTACCGAGTGCCGTTACAGTTATTTGTACTACTTTGACAGACCAAATGCTCATACTGGTGGTTTTGTTGCATCCTATGTCAGTTGATCCCTTTCCATTATCACTGCTCCCCCTCCAATCGTGACAGAATATATCTGGATCAGTGACGCTCCATAGTAATGTCTTTGTTTTATGCCAATGTCTCCGTCCTCCACCCGACTGTGATGACTGTGAAAAAGATTCTCGGGCATGATTCGTCTCGATAGCCGGAGGAATTTTAACAGGCAAGAACAACAGATCCACTCACCATGTGGTCCAGTTGGAACAATTTTCTCACAAAAATCAGAAATGGTGGCACAAGTCCAGTGATCAAGATACTACTCCCAATTTCTTTTCTTTTTGGTGGGAGGGGGGGGGGGTGGGTAAAGTTGTACATATTTTGCCTTGCTAAGAGGGTGAATTGTCCAAATTGAAGACATTTTTGTGACCTTAGGTCAACGGTCAGGGGAACGCAACTTTGGTATCGAATAAAAGTAAACTACAATGAAATGTAAAATAAATAGATCGGGCTACATCTCAGCTTTCATTTAAGACCAAAATCATCTCTCTGGGTTGTGTGGGGTCAAGGGTTAGAGCAAAACATGTTGTGTCAACAAAAGGAGCATTATTGGTGAATTTTCAACATGAAATATGTCATAAGTTATTTCATGGACACAGGCGACCTCTTGCTACCGTGAAACCATCAAACAAACCCAAATGAATGTGCCAGATGTATATAATCATATAAAATCTGAGAACATCACCAGTCAATTTGACGTGAACGATCCAAACAATTTATCGTCCTCAGCGGTAGAGAAGAAGAAATAGGAGAATGGTTGCTTCACACTTCACACCTGTAATCTTCATCTGAAGACGATGACTGGACGACGCTTTCCACAATGTTTTGTCCATCTTCTGAGGAATAACCCAGCAATCGGCGCCCTGGGTGGAGAACCATGACCTCTGACTTGGAACCACCCAGATCAATCAACCTGAAAGTGGAAAGGTAACAGGTATGGAGAATCGGCTTAATGACGATGGCACAGAGGGTGAGGATAAAGCATTCACAAGGGTGATGTGTAGTAAACATGACAGAAGAAAGGCCAAAAAATTAAAAAAAATTAATAGAATGAAGTACAATTAGTCACACCACGTCAGAGATCACCCACCCAAACGGTTTACACGTGATGAGAACGCAGAGCAAGAAGACTGCCAGACAAACGCCTTTCTTCACACTGCCTTCTTTAAATTGTCCATTCTGTAAATAAATAAACAAATCCCCCCAAAAAGTTATACATGCCCAGAAAATAACATTTTCAATAAAAAGGCTTCCCAAGCAATACCCTGCACACTTGGCCTCATTTAACAATTCCGGAACAATCTGAAGACGTGTGATGAACAATCAGTCATTTTGACCCGAGATGCCCATTTTGTAGGTTTTTCACTCGATGTTTGTCAAAGGATTACCCACAAAGGCTCATTCGAGTAAAGCTCTTGTATAACAATGGTGATTCTCCTGAGCCTGTATTAGTTTCCAAAAGCTTAAAATCCAAGTCCATAATACCATTGCATTAATAACGAACCCCTAACTTTTGGGATACTAGTTAGCCAACTGACATATTTCAATACACTTGCATCAAAACCATTTGAATTATTTAAGCCAAAATCGCAATTGAGAACGAGCATCTCAAGATGCAAGCAGACAAATTAAAGAAACTAGCGATACCTGTGCACATGCACGGGATAGCAGTACAACATAGCTGGTAGCAGACGACAGACCGTACACGGGGAATGACAAAAATACGCATTGTGCAAAATGCAAGTGGTACTATGGAACGCCAAGACTTCCCAAACATTGTCGGCATGTCCGCTAAGTGCCACAGAAATTTCATAGGGATCGTGTGACGGCGAGCCGAGTTTTTAGTGTGCAAGCTTGGTATTATAATAGAGATATGGAAACGATTTTTTAAAAAGCTGACCGTCTTACGCATTGAACGGACTAATAAAGAGCTATTTGTATTTACTGTGACTTTGCCATGACATTTTGGCCCAATTTCAAATTGTGTTCTCAATATTCTCATCATCTAAAGGTTTGTTGAAAATTTGATGACAAAAACTCAAATGGTGAACAAGTTATGGCCCGGACAGACACAGACAGACAGACACAGAAGCGATTGCAAAAACCTGTCTCCTGCTGTGCAGGCAGATGGGCAAACAACACACCGAGTGCAAATCCTAACCCAAGAAAAGCGATACAGAATTTTCAAATGCTCACAGAAGCTGTAAGAGAATGAAGTTGTTGGCGAAGACGGACATTTTCATCTCTCAGCGCCGCATTCTCAGAAAGTGCAGTTTGCAATTGGTTCTCTAAGCCCTGCAAAAAGATGCGAGGGTTAAGCAGGACGGTGAAAAGGAAGTGTAGTTGTGGGATCACTGGCGGCAAGGGAGTGTAATAAAAGCCATAGGGGAAAGCAGTCATACGGATGGCATAACACAGACTTGGATCATACCTGTAAATACTCTTTCTTTTTACGCCGGGAAAGACAGGCAGACTCGCGGTTCTTTATCATCCGCTGCTGCCTCTTAAGGAACCGAGGCTTTAATGAGAGACGAAGCAACGATTAAAATGCTCACTTAGCAGGGAAGATCAACGGAAACAGAAATCATGCACACACATCTCAATATGATTACAAGTATCATAAACGATTAAAAAAACAAACTTTTCATAAACACGAAAGTTCCATATATTTATTTTTGCCTTTTATAAATCAAACAGAATAAAGAGCAGAAACTTTGGGTTAAACTTTACAGATAATTTACGGCAATTGCGCAAAAATTTTCAATGTTTATTAACATGAAGGGTTAAAATTTGAACCTTTGTGTAAACAATATAAACAAGGCTGAGCATTTAACAATGTAAACAATAACACTGAACAACAAAATTTTTTAACTGGAGATGTGTAAAGTGATTTAGACTAATTTGGGTACGCTGATTTCAAAAATCATAACCGTTTTGCTGTATCACGTCAGGATTTTCAGTAACAGAAATATTCCCATTGCCTAGAAGTCAGGATTTCAATGAAATTTACAAAAATTCATTTATTCATTTATTTCATCATGAATGCTTCAAAATTATAGAAATTACAGAAAAACTCCACTTGAATGTAATTAAAAATGCTTTAGGCATTTGGCTTTGCGTTTGTGCTGCTCTGTGTCAGTTTCACGATGCAGGAACCAGCAGAAATCGCCCATCATGTTCGGGTTGTGCGCCCTTGGTAACGCGTCCTCATGAGTGAAATCTCTTGGTGGAATCGCTCGCCGTGCTCGTCCGAGACTGCTCCAAGTGTTCAGGGAAGAAGTTCAGGTGCTGGTGTAGGAAATGGATTTTCAGGGACATCCTGGAGCAAGTTTCCTGAAGGACTCCAGCAGCTGCTGCACTATTTCTTCATAGTTGTCCGCGCGCTCGTTCCCCAATAAGTTGTCCGTCACAGCTTTGAAGCTCCTCCACGCTGCCAGCTCTTTGGGTTTAGAGTTGTCGGAAAAGTTTCGTCCTTCATAATCTGTCGGATTTGCGGTCCACAAAGACACCAGCCTTGATCTTGGCCTCCGACAAGGTGTTGCCAAACTTTTCTTGAGGTATAAAAACCACGCCCATTCAGATCCATTGCCCGTACAAAACTTTTCATCAAGCCGAGCTTTATGTGGAGTGGTGGAAGGAAAACCTTGGCTGGGTCGACAAGGGCGACATGCTTCACGTTGTGTCGACCAGGTACATGCTCTTTTCGCTCTTCCCAATCTTTCTTCATCCAGTGATTCTGTCGTCTCTGTATCCCAGAGACAAAGGAAGCACATGTATTTCGTGTAGCCTGACTGCAGCCCTAACAACAGTGCCACCACTTTCAAGTCTCCGCAGATGTGCCAGTTGAAGTCATTGTACTTGATGGAATCAAGCAGCGCCGCATAGTCTCATAGGTCTCTGTCATGCCGAATGCGTGAGCCAGTGGGACTGATGGTTCTCGTTGCCATTGTGGAGCAAAACAGCCTTCAAGCTGTTCTTCCCCGAGTCGATGAAGAGGCGCCAGTCTGCAGATCGTGATCACACCCAAGTTCTTTCAACAGACCGTTGATGTTACTGAGAATGTCATCGTGTCTTCCATCTTCAAAGAACTCAGCCATGTCTCTGTGACGTGCTCTGAACAAGGATATCTTGGTGTTAGGTCAAGTAGATTCCACTGCTGCAGCCTTGATCCAAGCAGCTCTGCCTTCGCCTTTGACAGCGAGAGATCTCTTACAAGATCATTTAAGTCTCCCTGGTTCAGAAGGTGTGATTCTTGAGTGTCGGGTTCAAAAGGTTCATCATCACCATCCTCTTCACCACTGCTTACAGCTATGTTCTGATCAGCTGGAGGTGTTGGAACGGGGTTCTCGTCATCATGAGGCACAGGTTTACGAGCAGAGACGCAGTCAGCGTACTTGATGTGACCTTTATTCTTCTTGTTGAAGCCGGCGATGCTTGTGCAGCAGAAATAACAATCATCATGATGATTCTGCGGCTCACGCCATATCATGGGCACCGCAAATGGCATGCTCGCGCGCTTGCCCACCAACCACTGAGTCAAGGTTGGTGTGACAGCTTGTGCAGCAGATGTGTGGTGCCCGCTCTGTTCTTGGTCCCCAGCTTACACCCGAAGTAGTGAAAGTAGGCGGCCTTCATTTCACTGCTGTAGATATACTTCGCTGTTGATCTTTTTTGGTATACGACCACAGACATAACAGAAGTTGTCAGGATGATTGGTACAGGAACGCCTACTCATCTTATCTGAAGAGAAATATAACACAAGTTAACAACAATTGTACGAAATAGACATGTTAAAGACATATGTAAATTTCATTGAAATCCTGACTTCTAGGAAAATGGGAATATTTCTGTTCCTGAAAATCCTGACGTGATACAGCAAAACGGTTATATGATTTTTGAAATCAGCGGACCCAAATTAGTCTTAATCACTTTACACATCTCCAGTAAAAAAAATTTTTGAAATTTGTTGTTCAGTGAATTAGTCTTGCTCGTGAAGTGTGGTGTTAATCTGCGTCAGCAGACAGGTTGAAAAATGGATGAAAAAACAGGATGTTGAAAACAACTTCTTTTTTAAAATAAAATTATTGCTTATATTATTGTAATTTTTTAAACATTATTATTACTAGTGCGGGCCGTAGGTGCGGGCCCGTAGGTGAGTGCCAGTATGTGCAGCCTCTCTCGCCCCCCTCTCTCGCCCCCCACTCTCACCCCCTCTCCCCGCCCCTCTCTTACCCCCTCTCTCCCCCTAGTCTCACCCTTCTTCTCTCCCCATCCTCTCTCGCCCTCTCTCTCGCCCCACTCTCATCCCCCTCTCCGCCCTCTCTCTCGCCCTTCTTACCCCCCTCCTCCCCCAGTCTCACCTTCTTCTCTCCCTCCTCTCTCACCCTCTCTCGCCCCACTCTCATCCCCTCCTCTCCTCTCCCCTTTCTCTCTCCCCCTCCTCTCTCGCCCCCCCTCTCCGTCCCCTCTCTCGCAGATATTGGTCGACAGATAAATGGCCGTAACTTGGGAACCGCTCGTCGTTTAATATCAAACCTCGAAAGGCACATCCGCGGGTCCCAGCAATATTCCTGGCAAGTTTCAATCAGATCAAACCGTCAATCGTGCAAAAATAAAAAATAAAAAAATAAACATTAATTGTGACGTCATTCGTGACGTCATAGCACCGTGTCTTATCATTGGCCGACTGATAAATGGCCGTAACTTGGGAACCGCTCGTCCGATTGCATCAAACCTCGAAAAGGCACATCTGCGGGGGCCCGGCAATATTCCTGGCAAGTTTCAATCGATCGGACCGGCGGTTTGTCGAGAAACGGCGGTCGCAGACAAACAGACGACAGACAGACAGACAGACAGACAGACAGACAGACAGACAGACAGACAGACAGACAGACAGACAGACAGACAGACAGACAGACAGACAGACAGACAGACAGACAGACAGACGACGACAGACAGACAGACAGACAGACAGACAGAAGACAGACAGAGCAGACAGAGACAGACAGAGACAGACAGAGACAGACAGAGACAGACACACACACACACACACACACACACACACACAAACACACACACACACAGAGATTGCTGGAATTATAGATAGATTATTCCCGCGCTTTCGAAGAAAAGCGGGAATGTTGTGATTGTCTCCAACCGTACCCGTCTGTCTTACCCTGTAACTCCTCTACACCGTTTGAAATAGGAACTTGAAACTTTGGGACATAGTAGATCTTTGTATGGAGAAGTGCAAAAACACTTCGGATTTTTTATATGACCCCTAGGGCCGGGCCAGAGGGGTTGGAGTCATGGGGGTCGATAAAAAACAAGGAAAAATGTGTCCACGAGCAGCGTGTGGCACATTCCTAAAAGGTTTTGTCGGCTAAAAAAAAAAAACAATTTTTTTTTTAAATTAAAAAAAACAACAACTTCCGATATTTCGTCACGTGCCTTGTTAAGCCAATAGCGAAACGCGTCATAATGTATTTACGTGTTACGATATATCGTGTATTTACGAAATAAATAATGTATTTACGAAATTACAATACGATAAATGGAATAATCCTTAAATAGTAACGTGAACTTTCGAAACTTTAAAGCAAATGTCCAAATATATTTAAAAGTTCATGATAGACGCTCTCAAAAGGAACCGTCTATGTGAGTATGTGTACATGTGCTCAGTATTTAAGGAGATCCGGATCTTGTATATACAAGAGCTGAGTCTAGAGATTAAGGTTTTGTCTTCACAAGAAGAAGAAGAAGAAGAAGAAGAAAGAACAAGAAGAAGAAGAAGATCAACGCCGAGCTCTCTATGAACAGCGTTCGCTACGCGAGACGCTGCTAAAAAATTGTCTTATCTTATATATTATTTCCGAGTTTGTGGTTTC
>CM068963.1:41537289-41558144 GCA_035128595.1 Eptatretus atami | reverse complement strand
ATGAAGATCAGAAGATGCCATGAGCATTGGTTTCTTTTGCAACCTCACAGCTACCGCACCCCACATTACCAGATTGGTCATTTTAATTTCTAGTATGAATTATGAAGCCTCTTATATTGTCATTAAAAACTAAACCAAATCAGATATCAGACACACAAGCAGAGGGCCATGTTCGGTGGGCAACGTGAGATGCTGATATTTCCACGAAGCGATGCTTTCTTCCGGAACACTCTGTACACCTGAAAAATAATTTGGATATACCGTAGCCATATGCGGCCTTGCTGGACAACATTGTAATGTTTTTGTGATTTAAAAAAAACCACGTGACCAATTTTGAAGTTTTCATCACAGACGTACATAAAGAAACTTTGTACATTTGTTATGTAATTGGACCCTGCAGGAAGAAGTGCAACCAAACTTTGCATGGCCTCCTCTTTTATCCAGAGGAAGGTTGAGGGATATGTTTGGATAAAAAAACAAACATCATAATCTCTCTCCATCAAGTGCAGCCTGTGGCTGCTGGTTGCATCATCGGTTGGGACGCGGCTATGCCGCTGATGCAGTGTCCCCCTTACCAGTTACACTTGTGCTCATTTTGCTGACCTCGGAAGGATGACAGGCTGAGTCAACCTCCTGGTGTATTTTAATTCAGCGGCCAACGGGGCTTGAACTCAGACCGAGGATCCAAGCCGCCACCCTAACCACTAATCCAACACCAGGCTTAACATCATCATAATAATAATAATTTAAAAAAAATCCGAAAATTGGTCTTCAGGCCTTGATCAGGTCTTGTGCCAATACGCCACCTGGGTTTTTTTTCCCTGGAAGCAATCGAGTAATTTGTTTTGTGAAGATCGCATGTTGAGGTTGTTGTGATTTTTTTTGTCAACAACACAAATTTAACTAAATTATAGTATTTACACGTGCGCCTGTTATTAAAAAAGATTGCTTTACACAGGTTACTTGTAACACCTCCGTGTTCAGGTCTCTAGTGAGTATGTTCTCATACACTGCCTGGGTCTTTTCCGGGAGTGATCAAGTAATATATTTTGTGAAGATCATATGTTGAGGTTGCAGTGATTTGTTGTCTTTAAAAATAGAACAAATGAAAATAAAATCAAAAGAAAGGAAAAGCGGTCCAAGTGCAGCACCCAAGATTGGTAACTGGTACAAAACCATAAGGCCAATTTGTCATGTAGGAAATATTTAAATACATATTTCATTGAATTTGCCCGGGCAACGCAGGGCACTTCAGCACATATACCGATACAGTATACACACCCATCCATTGGGACCATACTCTGTGCAGAGCCTTGGTGCTGCCTAAGCAGTCTCCTCGGCTATTGGGCACAATCCTGGACGGGTTGCCGCTCCGACACAGGATACCAGCAAGCTGGTACTCAGTTTGTTAACCTCGGAAGGATGACAGGCAGAGTCAACCCCACCTGATATTAATTGAACAGCCGAGTGGGATTTGAACTCAGGATCCTAGGATCCCAAGGCCACCATCCATAACCATTAAGCCAACACATCAACTCCATTATGTCAATATAATCCATTAACCCAATTAACATCTCCATCCTTTGGTTCTCTTATTTTACCTTCACACTTACACCTCTGGTCTTGTCAGTGTTTGTAAAAAAATCAAGGAACTTTGCAAATCCCCTAAAAGTAAAGTAATCAAATGTAGCATACATACTCTTTACAGTGTCGGTGCTGCCGAAACAGACTCTTGGCAAGGCTTACGTTTGGTGGCATTGGTGGTTTTGCCACCGCAGTAAGTCAGGACAGGAATTTGTAACAATGATAACCGACAAACACAAGGGAGGTTTAATATCAACAAACAACTACCAGCGGTAACAGACAGGTCCTGAATGTTAACATCCAGTCAAGGAACTGTGCACGCGTGTCAGTTACTGGGTCGGGATTCGAACCCAGGCTGGATAACTCACAGGGAGTGCGTCTACCTCTCGGACTGGGCTATCCCATCAACATCAGCATATGCAGATACTATACTGATTATAAACTATATATATATATATATTATTTATAATCAGACAAGCAAGATAAACATTATTTCCACACCAAAGTGAACCCTGATCATAATTGGTGTCAGAACAAATTCCCAAGAGAAGATTTAATTCCCAACAAACATGGAAAAAAATCATTCATTCCTGTTGGCTACACACTTACACCCTCCCAGGGCCAATGACATGGGACAAGGGCAGATAAACTTGGACATAAATAGCATTCAGAACAAAGACACCAACAGACTTCAAAGGGAATTACAAGGACCTTAGTAGATAATGGACAAACGTATATAATGGTATGTGGGATTCGAACCTGGCTTTCATTAATCATGAGACGAGCCTGGTGTTAGCTCAGTGGTTATTAGGGTGGTGGCTCGGGATCCTAGGGTCCTGAATTCAAGCCCCGTCGGCCGCTGAATGAATATCGGGTGGGGTTGACTCAGCCTGTCATCCTTCCGAGGTCGGCGAAACGAGTACCAGCTCCAGCGTGTGTACTGGTAGAGGGGCACTGCATCAGCGACACAGTCGCGCTTCAGCTAAGCTGCCATACGACCACCACCACCACCACCACCACCAATCATGAGCCATCGGCTCAGAACGTGAACGCTAAACGGAGCAACCAAGTTATCCAAATTATTCTCTTTCAAACATGTCCCGTTTTGTGATTGGTTCGTCCATCACAACGTTGGACATTCTCGCACTTACCGGAAGTCAGCGCTTTAAAACGCCAAGCGTCCGGGATGGAGAAAACCGGACGGGCCGACAGTCACAAACGTGGTCGCATCCGCTCGTCAACACAGCGCCAGATGTGGACAACACAAACGGAATGTGTTTAACGTTTTATTCATATACTAAATTGGTGCAACATTTTACGTTTCCTCACGTACCTGAGAGAAAGCTCCCGCAGCGTAAAATCCCTCAGCCGCACAGACCACGTCACGTTAACTGATGCCGCGCCCACCTTCGACGTCACGTTCGCCCCGCCCACCTTCGACGTCACGTTCGCCCCGCCCACCTTCGACGTCACGTTCGCCCCGCCCACCTTCGGCATCACGTTAACTTATGCCGCGCCCACCTTCGGCGTCACGTTCGCCCCGCCCATTTTAGGCATCACGTGACGGCCTTGGACGCCGACGCTCTGCGCACGTTGTTCCCGCGAGGCGTCCCGTCAGTAATAAACGTGGAGCGACGAAAATGTTTTACTATAAACTCGAAACAACTATTACTCTGAGACACACCAATGTTTTGTATACTTGTCAACACACAAGGATCTAATTGTGAAGAAAATGTGGATTGGGTCTTGTTCGGATAGAACCTTTTGAATCATGCCTCGGTCATTAACACCTGTGTGCATCAAGATTCTGTTCCCTTTCAAGGTGTTTCCAAAGCAGATGTTTAAAATCGATGCTTCACTCAGATCTCCTTCGGAAACACCAATTAACGTTAAAATATCTTCAATTATAAGTTCAATTTAAGAATTTGAATTCAGGATAATAAACGGTGTCATTCCTCGAAATTGGAAATCTTCAATTATAAATCATCATTCCAGGAACAAAACTAACTGGAAACGATCTGAAACTACAAAGTTGTTATCCGACTTTGTCTTTAACTACTACTACTACTACTTCCTTCTTCCTTCTTCCTTCTTCCTTCTTAACCAAATTTTTCACTTGTCTTCTCTATATTTTCAAAATAAGGCTTTGTCGAAATTTGATGACAAAAGCTCAAAGGCAATTAAAATTTCAGGACAATTGGATGAAAATGACGATTTTATGTGATGCTAACCTTTGACCTTTGACCAAATCCCTAATTTGTCTTCTCTATATTCTTCAAAATAAGCTTTGTCGAAAATTTGATGAAAAAAGCTCAAGGACAATTAAATTTCAGGACAATTGGATGAAATTGACGATTTTATGTGTTCTAACCTTTGACCTTTTGACCAAATCCTTAATTTTGTCTTCTTCCATGTTTTCTTATAATAAGGCTTTGTTGAAAATTTGATGACAAAAGCTCAAAGGACAATTAAAATTTCAGGACAATTGGATGAAAATTGACGATTTTATGTGATGCTAACCTTTGACCCTCTGACCAAATCCTTAATTGTCTTCTCCATGTTTTCTTATAATAAGGCTTTGTTGAAAATTTGATGAAAAGCTCAAAGGACAATTAAAATTTCTGGACAATTGGATGAAAATTGACATTTTATGTGATGCTAACCTTTGACCTTTTGACCAAATTCTTCATTTGTCTTCTCCATGTTTTCTTATATAAGGCTTTGCTGAAAATTTGATGACAAAAGCTCAAAGGACAATTAAATTTCGGACAATTGGATGAAAATTGACGATTTTATGTGATGCTAACCTTTCCCTTGACCAAATCCTTAATTTGTCTTCTCCATGTTCTTATAATAGGCTTTGTTAAAATTTGATGACAAAAGCTCAAAGGAATTAAAATTTCTGGACAATGGATGAAAATTGACGATTATGTGATGCTAACCTTTACCCTTTTGACCAAATCCTTAATTTGTTTCTTCCATGTTCTTATATAAGGCTTTGTTGAAATTTGATGACAAAAGCTCAAAGGACAATTAAAATTTCAGGACAATTGGATGAAAATTGACGATTTTATGTGATGCATAACCTTTGACCCTTGACCAAATCCTTAATTTGTCTTCTCCATGTTCTTATAATAGGCTTTGTTGAAAATTTATGACAAAAGCTAAGGACAATTAAATTTCTGCAAATTGGTGAAAATTGACAATTTATTGATGCTAACCTTTACCTTTTGACCAATCCTAATTTGTCTTCTCCATGTTCTTATAATAAGGCTTTGTTGAAAATTTGATGACAAAAGCTCAAAGACAAATTTAAATTTCAGGACAATTGGATGAAAATTGACGATTTATTGTGATGCTACCTTTGACCTTTTGACCAAATCCTTATTTGTCTTCTCCATGTTTTCTTATATAAAGGCTTTGTTGAAAATTTGATGACAAAAGCTCAAAGGACAATTAAAAATTCTGGACAATTGGATGAAAATTGACAAATTTATGTGTGCAACTTTGAGTTTGACAAAATTCTTAATTTGTCTTCTCCATGTTCTTATAATAAGGCTTTGTTGAAATTTGATGTCAGAAGCTGAAATGATTTTTTTAAAAGGTCAATACTGTACACAAGTATCAAAAAAAAAAACAAAAACAGACAGACAGAACAGACACACACACACACCTACAGAAGTGATTGCAAAACTCCATCTTCCGCTGCAGGGGGTTACGGTAATTAAACCCAGTGGAATATTTACCGTTCAGTCACCTTGATATCTAATGCAATGAAGTGTTTTGAAAGGATATTGTTGAACTGTTTGAGTAGTCAAGTCGGCTTGTTTGACGAATCTCAATTTGCATATCGAGGGGTCATAGGGGTGTTGAGGATGTTTTTCTTTTTAATATCCAAAGATTGTTCCATCATTTAGATAACTCCCAAGTCTTCTGTAAGATTAGTATTTGTTGATTTCTCAAGTGCCTTCAATACTGTGATGGTTTTTGTAGACATCTTCAATTACATTGACCTAGCGGTCCAAAGGAAGCACGTCTCAAGACATATAAAAAGACCCTCGGTATAGTTATCTCCATAATATATATTGTGTAGCTAATTTGCCCCCTCCACCCCACCCCCCTTTCACCCTGTTCAGCGTGACGTGAACATGCGTTGTGTTTGTGGTGGAATTGAACCCCATTGTAATTCTGTCATTCTCTATCTAACTCTCTCTAGCCATCTCTCTCTATACATCTATCCATCCATCCATCCATTGGGACTCTACTCTGTGCAGAGCGTTGGTGCTGCCTAAGCAGTCTCCTTGGCTATTGGGTACAATCTGGACGGGTCGCCACTCCGACACAGGATACCAGCAAGCTGGCACTCATTGGATGACAGGCAGAGTCAACCCCACCTGGTATTAATTCAACAGCCAAGTAGGATTTGAACTCAGGATCTCAGGATCCCAGGATCCCAAGCCCACCTCCCGAACCATTAAGCCAACACCAGGCATCTCTCTCTCTCTCTCTCTCTCTCTCTCTCTCTCTCTCTCTCTCTCTCTCTCTCTCTCTCTCTCTCTCTCTCTCTCTCTCTCTCTCTCTCTATCTCTATCTCCCTCTCAATCCCTTCACACATCTCTACAACGAATCCGCACACACTTTACAACACACTTCACACAAACACGCTAATTTGCACCACGACCATCGAGTCACTTTTCATGTAAGAATGGATCGAACACGGCGCTTCAGACAGCACAGGAAGGACCGAAGAAATGGCGCGGCACAGAATGAGACAACACTGCCAAAATGGTGCCATCCAACCCTTGGCGCTCACGACACTGCCAACAGCCAATGGGCGTCTCCGGGAGGTACAGTCATCCAATGGGCAAGCAGGAAGATCATACAGCCTCTGGCCATGGTGGAGAGCAAATTGGGTTTATAAAAGCCTGGACTGGAATTCAGAGCGAGGCGCGTATGGGAACGGAGAGGTCGAGCGAGCTAGTGGTTGGAGAGCGGGCTGGTGTCTGCAGTCCAAGCGTGAAGCTGGTGGACAAGCGTGAAGCAAGCAAGGTCCCGTGCCAGGCAGGCAGAAATCCAGCAGAGTTCCTGGATGCGTCAGTCATACACACTGACTTACACAACCCTTCTCTTACTGTTCTATTCTACTCCATCTCTTTCGGATGCACAATCATCAACGCGAAGCACTCTTTTCAGACCTGACTGACTGTTGCATCTAACACCATTTCCTCTGATGCCACATGCATCCACCCTCCATACCTCTAAGGACAAGTCACATGACACCCATTTCATATTATCCCCCCCCCCTCACCCTTTTCTTTGGACCCATGTGAGCAAGAGGTCGACAACACGTCTCGTAGTCTTCTCTCTCTCTCTTCCTTGTTTCTTCCCTCATTGCCCAGTATGACTGGTGTCCATCTGTATTTTGTGACAAGTGACTGATTAAGAGCTAGGTTATGTACTAGGTGCAAGGATTTCTCTTTTGTGACACTGCCTTCTACATACGTGCTTTTGTTAAATCATTACAAACCTTTTCCAAACTGTTCACTTGTCAGCTCCATTGGTTAAGCATAGTGTGTAGAACAGGGAGTTCACCCGCCATTCTGACATGGTTAGTCATTAGTCAGTGTGTCCACCTATGGTAAAGCTCGGCTGTATTTGATCAAGGTTGCACGTCAGGAAAGTAGTCCTTATCTGGGGTGATAAATTTGCCGTGAAGGTGAAGCGGGATTGAGCGCTGGACCGTACATAAATTAAGTGTCTCAGACAGCATCTGTGGTTGCTTAGCAACCTGTCGCACTGCAGAGAGTGAATCCGAGAACTCCCATCGCCATTCCTCGTGGAGGTGAATCCATAACAATACCATTGTACCACACATTCATTGATAAGTTACTGAAATTAGATGTCACACCTTAGCTTTCAAGATTATTTCAGTTTTCTTATCAATAGACCACAATGTGTGATGTGTAACAATATGGTATCACGTGCACTGCAAACAGAAGGCTGAAGTATATGATGAACCAAACGCATAATTTCTAGCCCCAAAGGGCCAGAATGTATGGTCATACGAATGGAACACTCCTCAATAGGAGTAGGTCCCCATCCTCATCCTAACCAGGAAAGGACCACTGGAATACTTATGGGAGAACTCTTCTTACCTTTTTGGGGAGTGCCTTTTTTATATAAAAAGGTAAAAGAAAAAAAATCAAAACATTTAAGCAGTTTGGGACATGTACTCTAAACGCATGGCCAAAGTACACAGTCCAACAAGACTGTCCCACAAGGATACACATGCACCTTAGCCCAAAGGCTGGAGCACATGGTCAAGCAAACAGACACATCCTAACCCCAAAGGGACAGAATGTATGGTCATCCAAATGGACCACTCCTCAACAGGAGTAGGTCCCCATTCTCATCCGAACCAGGAAAGGACCGCTGGAATCCTTATGGGAGAAGCCTTTTTACCTGTGACATGTCACGGGTCTATAAGAGCTCTCTGCATTGCTGCTGTTGTTGGTGGGGTTCTATTTTGAAATGTGCACCCATTGGTCGGACCACACTCACATCGGTCGCTTGACTACACCCACCATCACACCCAGACGAAATGATAAGGCCGCCATCTTGGTTTTATGGTGGGCCTAACACCTATTTGGCCTGTAGGCCTCTGCTGATTATACACTGGGTTTGTTGCATCAGATTTCCATTGGCTTTGTTTTGGTCGTGTGTTAATCACGATGAAGGACCCTGAAAAATCTAATCATATGTCAAATAATAGTAAGGTTTAATCAAGCTTGTCAGAACGCTAAATATTACTAAAAACATAGTGTGACGTAATTTTTGAACGGCCCCATATTGGGGTTAAACAATCTGTGACTATGTGACGAATCGGATCGGTGTGATATAACCATGGCGGAGGTTGACATGGATAAGAGGGCTCGAGTTAATGTTTTAATAGTGCATTAAATGTGCGTTTCCCAATGGTGCTGTTCATCTTTTAAGAGTGGTTTCAATGCGATTTTCCCAATCGGCCCGTTACAGGATTTTTAAAGCCAAGTCACTCTCACACCTCAAATGACCACGTACAGGTTTCTGTAAACAAAAGCTTTATTACAACAGAGCCAAAGTACATGGTCAATCAAACATACTGTTACGGATCTGGAAACCATATGCATTCAAACATGCAGATGTCCCAAAAGTCAGTTATTCCATTAAGTACATGTGAAGACAGGTCCCTTCCTTTCTTGTCTATGGGAGGAATCAAAGGTGTGCGTGCGATGTTTTTTTTCAGGTAGGTTATTAAATCTTTACATCCAACAACCATCCCATCCCCCATCACGATCCACTACCCACCCACCCACTGTCACACTCGCACCCTGACTTGCCAAGGCAAGATCTTGCAGCCGTTCCTTGCCGCTTCCACAAACGTTCCTTTTCAACGTTGTAACTCTTGCACGACGAGGCAAAACATGCGTGGAGGGTGGGGGGGGGGGGGGGGTTCCCCCAACAAGGCCGAAACCCCGCCCAGAAGGGGCGGATCCGTGGAGGCCCTGTCCAATCAGGGCAGACGGTGACGTTGTACACCGAGCCCCGCCCCGTTCGAGGAGGTCCATAAAAAAATGACACCATCTTCAGTCTTGAGGGGAGTTCTTTGGAGGAGTGAGTTGGTTGGTGTGCGTCGTATGTTCTGAGCTGGAGTCTGAGTTCAGATCACTTCAGAAGGAGTTCAGCTCTGCGTGGGGCATTGGAGGGCATTCGTTGGAGGTTTATTGGAGACGGGGCATTCGTTGCTGGAGTCTGGGGCGTTCGTGGAAGTTTTTCTGGGTCCTGTCCGCGACCCTGACCCGCGCCCTGGGACTCCGACTGCTCCTCTCAAGTTCCTCCGCGGACACGAGCCCCAGCGTGTGACTGTGGGCCGGGCTGCACGGCCATTGGCAGGTGCGCACCACGGAGCACCCCATCCCTCCAACGTGCAGGTACCCCGCCGAACCGCGACCCCAGCTCGTCTCTCTCCCTGGCTGCGGGGGTCCTAATAAAACACCTGGGTTTTATTTTCATCTGTGTGTGTGGCGCCGTCTGTTAAGTAGAACTGCATAAGTGTTTTCGATCATTGTAAATCTCCTGTATATCCGCGATAAGCTTGCTCTGTGTCCTTCTTGCTGTAAATAAAACAATTGTAGAAACGTTCCCAGTTCGTTTCCGTCCTTTCTTTCATTGGTCCAGCATGGTTCGGATCTGAGTTTTAGCCGGGTCTTTGTTCTCGTTAATCTGCTCATCCTAGCCGGCACGGCTTTGGCAGTTCCGCTCGGCTACCCCCGAACCGTAGTTGGTAGTCGGAACTCTACCGCAGTTGGTAGAGTGACCCGGTTCGAGCAAGAGTGCCGAGGCGTGGTTCCCTGGAAGACGACACCGCGTGGTTAATTAGGTAAATTGGTTCGAGACAAAAAGACCCTAAACCACGCGGTGTAGGTATTGGCGTCCACGGTCGGTTAAGGGTCCCGCCGCCTCACGGAGTTATCCGTGAGTGACGGCCTACAATTCGGGAGTCTGGTGGGAGACGATGTAACTTCCCCACCTAGCGGTCTCTTCGCCACCGCGTCCCGGCCCGCAACAAACATAGGTAGCCCAAAGGGCCACAATGCGTAGCCATACAATTGGACCACTCCTCAATAGGAGTAGGTATCCATCTTCATCTGAATCAGGATGGGCTTTATGGCTGCCGTTTTTATAGAGAAAAAAAAAGGAAAAAAAACAAAAAAAATCCAAACATTAAGCTGAACCTTGGGACACACACCTTGATCCAACAGCTGAAGTACACAGTCCAACAAGACTGTTCCATGAGCATACACAATACACATGTACGACAATCCAAAGGCTTAAGTACGTAGTCAAAGCAAACACGTAATTATTACCCCAAAGGGCCAGAATGCATGGTCTAACAATTGGACACCTCCTCAATAGGAGTAGATCCCCACCTTCACCTATCCAGGAGAACCACTGCATTAATTACCCTCGCCGAAGGAGAGGGTATTGCATTTGGGTCCATTTGTTTGTTTGTTCGCACAGAACTTTCATGTTTTTCTCCACAACCGCTTGTCAGATTGAGGCGAAATTTTCACCATAGGAGCGACTACTCATGTAGAATGTTTTAATGATAATTTGACATCATAGGTCACGTGGTGTGGCAGCCATGTTGCAAACCACCCCCCCAAAAAACTTTGAACCTCCATCTCCAAAACTGCACCAAGGATAAAATGGAAACTTGGCACATGGCAAGTACTCATGGGGAACAAGTGTGATTTTTTTATGACGTCATAATTGCATATGTAGAACGCTACATCTCATCAGTATGAAAATTTTTGAGGATCATCTAGGAATAAAATGGTCCACAGAATTTTTTTTGATGATGTCATTGGTCACGTGATTCGGCAGCCATATTGTTATAAATAAATAAATAAATAAATAAATCCTTCAAAATCTTCTCTGAAGTGGCTGAACAGATCGAGATGAAACTTTACAAGTATGACCCCCTATCCATTTGGAACAAAACGTTCACAAATATGATGTCATAGGTCACATGGTTTGGCAGTCATATTAGATTTACCCTAAAACCTATAACAAAATCTTCTCCAGAATGGCTGGACAGATCAAGGGAAAAGTTCACACAAATGTTCCCCAAGCCTTGGGTGTACAATTTTGTGAAGGAATAATTGATGTCACATGGTTTGGCAGCCATAATGGATGGAAGAAAAATATTAAATAAATGTTTTCTCTGGAACCGCTTAATCAATCAATGTGAAACTTCCGCCAATTAATGATCCAGTAGTAATGGGAAATAAACTTTTAAATTTCAACTTGATCAGATGCATGGTCTGGCAGCCAGAATTATTTAATTGTTTGATCTGGTTTTTTTTTTTTTTTTTAATAATGTTCACTTGGCTGTGCCTGGATGGGTTTGAGGGTAGAGGAGTAGCAGCTGAAATGCAAATGCTATCTAGGTTCCTCCTGATGACTTCATCTTTGCTTTTTTCTTGTTTGCGTTCCTTCTGATTATTCTAATGCAGGACTGTACCTATCTGGTCTTCCATTTGATTTGAATTGAATTGATGTTAATCCCATTGTAAATTCAATTGAATTAAAAAAAAAAAAAAACATCATGGGTCAGGGACAGAGTCAGGTGTCCAATCAAAGTAGGGTTGCACCAAAGTGGGACATCTTGGTACCCGGCCATCACTGCCAGCAGTTATAAAGTGGCAGTTATAATTATGTCTCTTATTAAATACGTAACACACCAGTACACAAACTCCACACAAAATAAACCACACGATAGCAGTCCTGGTGAGGGTCTGCAATCTCCGATTGCTCTTTTTCTTGTTCTTGTGGTGGAAGCCTTTTTCATAATATAAAAAAAAAATCTTGAACTACACATGTACCCCAGCCAGAAGGCTGAAGTACGTGGTCAAAGCAAACACATATACTCACTCCAACCCTGAATGGACAGAATGCATGGTCATTCTATTGGATCACTCCTCAACAAGAGTAGATCCCCACCATCACCTGACCAGGAGAACCACCGTGTTAATTATCACCGTATTTCTCCTGGTGGACACAGGATGATTTGTCTTACTGTGAGCACCGTCTTGCTTTACCGGGACCGATTCACAACATAAAAACGAGTTCACGATGCCATGTCTTCCGAGGATTCCTTCCTCGCTTGACGACGCCATGTTCAACTTCACGACATCACGACACCGGTTATTAAGTCGCGATTTTCCAGCTTGCTTCTTACCTCATCACAAGATTCTCTTTGAAGGTTTTCTTTCCCATACGGATCGCTTTCTTTTGACTCGAGAGAAGATTAGATCAAAGAGATTAAGAGAATGGATGGAATGAACAGGGGATGGTTGAGATATGCAATAACCACCATGGGAGGAAAGGAGAAGCTGATGTTTCAAGCATGTCTGAATTTTGCCCTGACGAAGGCTTAATATGCTCGAAATCTCAGCCACTTGTTTTCCACCGTGATTTGCATCGTTTGATCTACTTTCTATCGATTCCATCCGCTATTCTACCTGCCCACTGACCCAAAGCGACTCTTACCTTTACATTTACGACAAGTTCTCAATTCTAGATTAACACAAAGGTTTCGGTCTTTCTGGTGGGACTTGCTTCGCTCAAAGATCCACTTAATTGTGTCCTCCTGTTGTTATTGGTCCCCTTCCGGTCCCTTATAGGGACTATAGGTTTGCTCTCCGTCCATCCGTCCCACCTGTAGTGGGGCAACTTCGCATAACAATTGTGCATTTTGTGAGGAAAGCACCAAATTTGGCACACTAGTAGCCTATCATATTATGAACAGATTTGGATATTGGGCCATCTCAAATTCAGCCGCTGATGGCTGTGGCAGCCATTTTCCACTGCCATCAAAAATTTTGAGATGGCCCAATATCCAAATCTGTTCATAATATGTTAGGCTACTAGTGTGCCAAATTTGGTGCTTTCCTCACAAAATGCACAATTGTTATGCTATATTTAGCTAAGTTGCCCCACTACTGTGGTTTTTTTTCACACTTTTCCCCCATATCCTTTAACATATTCCACTGAAAGTTGGTACATGCCTTTATTATGATTAGTTACAGAGCAAGTTCGAGTTTCAGGGTGTTTTGTCAATTTTTCAGAGTTATACCCTTTTTGGATTGAGAAAATATGACATTGGGAGAGGACATTTATTGCAAAGCAATTCTCGTTCTTGTTTTAAATATTATTACAGGTTCTTGTATCGTGGGGGGCCAGATAGCCTCAAGGTATGCACACTTACCTCTGAGCTGTACAGCCTGTTCAACACTTCAAACGTTTCCTACATCACTACATGTACAACTCAGAACATTTACAATATGTTTCTTCTTTCTGGTGTTTGGCCCGTAGGCATCTTCAGTGCTGCCAAAGCAGCCCCATGGCAAGGATTGCACTTGTTGGTTTACCTTTACCTTCCCAGTGGTAATGGCAGGCAGATGAAATTTGGCCAGTGCTGGCGAGAGCTCACCAACTCTTCTCAAAAGACACTGTGGTATCTTTCAGGTCCACCAACCTTTTCTTGCGCATGGCAAATAGCCTCTCACAGGCACAAGACCAAATCAGACACCCACTTGTCAGCAATGTCTGTGGTCAGGTGGATTTATTTGAATCCTTCATTCAATTTTCCTCTTTCACAGTCATTCATGATGTAGTGGATAGTTTGGTCTAGGTGTCCAGTCACGTGATGGCCTGTCCTTGAATTTCCACTTGTAGAAATGGTGCAGTGTCCTCATATGGAGAGTGCGAATCTGGTTTAATGTGGTCCAGTGTTTTCGGGGGAGGTTAAAACCTGGAGGCTCCTTTATGAGATTGCTAACTTGTTCTTTTTTGAGGTCGGTCTGCCCACAGACAATGTTCTTTAATTCTGAAACCTGCATTGCTCAATGTCTTAGATGAAACTCAGAATGCTTTGGACAACAGCAAAATGAAGAGGGGGTGAAGGGTTTCAGAGAACTTTGCAGAGAGACAACGAGCGATCCAGATGGCATCAACAGTGCAAACTAGTGGCTTCAAATGGACATCCCGAAATCCCGTGCTTAGTGTGGCTCGGGTCACGAACACAGAGAAGGGGATCCGAGATTATGCACCCGATTACGAGGCAGCCTCCCAAGGGCGCTATACCCGGGTCCGGGCCTCTCACTTTCAGGTGGCAATATTGTGGGAACACCGACTCCAACAGTACCCTCCAGCAGAGCCTGCAGAACCAGGAACGCAACCTGGACGGCAGAAAGAACCCCAAAAACCCACAAACCACTCATCCGGCAGAAGTTGCTAACTAAGAGTACAGCACAGAGACCGTGCTAATGATGGGCCAACTTAACCAGAAGTTGCATCACGACAAGTCAGCAATGAGCCGCTCACTTCACACAGTCGGATACAAAACGTAAAATGTTCAGCCTGGAGGAGGTATGCGTGCTACACCAGGTGTTGTTCAAGTTAACCTTGTTAACTCACCTGGAACGTAGTTCCGGGGAGCTTATGGAATGGCGCATCGTCTGTCTGTCCGTCCGTCCACAAATGCTTGCAACTTCTTCTCTTAAACTCCACAAACGATTTTGATGAAACTTTACCACAACCTTCATCATCCTGAATGTACAAAAGTTTGTTCATGGCATTAAAAATTAAAAAAAAATTTAAAATAATAATTGCCCCTGAGGAGGGTCTACGTGGGGGTTGCCCCCCAAAATAGGTATTTGCTTTCTTCTCAGAAACTACACATGCAATTCCGATGAAACTTGACCACAACCTTCATAACCCCTGATGTACCAAAGTTTGTTCACAATATAAAATAAAATAAAATTCAAAAAACATCTGGGTCTGATGGGGTTTACGGAGGGAGTTTACAGGGGGTTGCCCCCCAAAATATGTATTTGCTTTCTTCTCTTAAACTACACACACAATTTCGATGAAACTTGACCACAATCTTCATCACCCACCATGTACTGACATCACCCATGTAAGTTTGTTCATGGTATTTAAAAAAAAAATAAAAAAAATCGGGGTCGAAGGGGATTTATAGGGGTGGGGGAGGGGTTTATCCCCCAAAATAGGTATTTGCTATAACATTGGTTCATTGGTACATTTTGCTGATTCCGTCCAAAGTTGACTTCCTCCTCAGTATCATTATTCCACCAGGTGAGTGCCCATGTGTATTGCCCCTATTTTTTTGCATGGCATCTATTTGTATGCTGTTTTTTTTACTCCATGGTTTAGGTCCAGCAGAGACATCCATACCACGTCATCCCGTGATCTTGATGTTATTACACTCGAACAGTTTCAGATCATGTTGGACATCACAGCACTTCAGTTTCTCCATCCAAAACAGGGTCGTCACGAAGTGGAAACAATCCACCAACAGGTGCTTGTGAATGGGTAATTTGTGGGTGTGTGCATACCACACTGTATTGGTATGTTGAGATATTAATTAGAGTTTTGTGTGGTGAAGCATCAACGTGTCACGTGGATTACAGCCCCAACCTAACAACCTCCCCCCACAAACAATAAGAGAATTCCCATATGTTGCACGTGTTGTGATTATGTCCGATTTGTGATGTACTGGCTGGTGGTGTCAGTGTGGTTGGTGTTGGTTTAATGGAAGGTATTGCTCATTGAGTGGATGATTGAGTTGGGATGGGGAGGGGGGAGGAGGGTAGCCAGGAGATGTGACACATGCATGATGGGTCTTTTGGCCTCCTGTTCTGACATTTCCTTATAATAGCACTTTGGGTGCCAAACAACCTATAAAACCTAAATGAATACTGCAATGAATAAAGAGAATTTGATTTTTGCAACCTCTAAAAACAGGATGTTTCCCAGTAACATTTTAAAAAGAAGTAATCGCCTCTACCTGTCGAGACTGGAGTGCTACAAGTCAGTGTCTTGGGCTTGAGGGGGAAAAAAAACAGAAATAATAATAATGATTTTCAAAAAAACGTGAATGTTTCAACCCTGGCAAATCTCACAATTCACTGTTTCTCCATAAGGACCTTCTGATGAACATTACCATACACTTCTTCATCAAACCTTTTGAAGAAGTTCAGTCCTTCGCACCTTGTGGCCTCATCACCAGCCGTGACCTCTCTTCAGCAAACTACATCTCAAAGTTGGTCTCCAAAGCCTGCTGTAGAATGCATTTTGTCAGACCAAGTGTTTCCTTTGAACAACTTACAAAGCCTTCACCCATAGCTATCAGCAGCACTGCTCTCCCCTTTGGGCTGGTGCCACTGCTTCACACCTTTCAGACAAAGGACCTCAAAATCATTGCGATCACACGATCAAGTTGAATCTCTGGGCCCTTTGCTCCGGCATTGCAGACAAGTCAGTATCCTCCGTCTTATCTCACTTCCTTTCCCCTTCAATGACAACAATGCAGTTGATTTAAACAATAATTATGTCATGTAACTTGATTGTGCTTGCATTCTGCAAGCAGATACTGGGATGCATCCTCCGTGCAGATGTCACATAAATAAAGCTCTTTCTCACCACTCACTTCACCGATTGGGTTGACTCGATGACTAATTTGGGTTGCTCTGCATGTCAAGCTAAAGTAATAAAAGAAAAACGTCAAAGGAAGCAGAACAAGAGCCAAAAACTCACCGTAATGACCAACGGATCAGAATGGCTGATGCAAAGAAACGGAAAACATCAGAACAAAGGGAAAGCCAATTGCCACAAAAACAGAAAACAGCTGAAGGAAGGTAACGGGAAAGTTCAGAATGAGACCTTTGTCAGAGAGAAAGAGAGAAAGAGAGAAAGAGAGAAAGAGAGAAAGAGAGAAAGACGAGAGAGAGACAGACAGAGAGACAGACAGGCAGACAGGCAGACAGAGAGGAGAGAAGAGAGAGAGAGAGAAGAGAGAGAGAGAGAGAGAGAGAGAGAGAGAGAGAGAGAGAGAGAGAGAGAGAGAGAGAGAGAGAGAGTCATAGACATAACTACGACAACCAAGAACAGCAGTGTTTGATTACCATAGGGCTGCTTTTATATAGCCTCCTTGCTAAGGCCTAAGTCACATTTGCTCTACGGCTAGGATACGGCGGCCGTACCCCCTCTGAATTGACAGAAACGTGCGGCGGCCGCAGAGTTTCTGAGGTGGCCTAGGTGGCCCTACGCCGTATGGCCTCTTTTACAGGCCGTAGGGGTCGCCGTGGAATTATAGCGCGGAGTTATAACTTTTTTCATTTCTACGTTGGCCGTAGCAATTCGACAAGCCAAGCTGTGACGTAGATGTTGTCCACGTCGACCGTACGTAGGGCGTACGTGGGCTTGCGTTATTCGTGCGGCTGCCGTAGGCTCTTATCAATGAAAAATGAATTTGCCAACCCCCAAAAAATTACGGCGGCCGCACTATTCCACGGTCGCCGTAGGTAGTCCTAAGGCGTCCCTGTGTTCAACGTACGGTGGCCTTGCGGTTTGTGTGACTACCTGCGGGCAACGCAGGGTCGATGCACGGTTCCCCTACGCCCGCCGTGCGTCCTACGTACGGCCTCCGTGGCAGTCTGCGTCGACCGTGCGCTACCGCTAGAGATCGGAGTATAGGTGTTTGCCACCAGTGTTGGGCACAAAAGCGATAATCCGATAACAGATAATTATCGAAGTTTACTTTTTTTATTGACTATTATCGGAAGTTAACTTCCATTTATCGTTATCGGACCAGTTAACTTCCGATAACTCGATTTTTTAGTCCCATAATGTCCGTTAATTTTTTGTCCGATAACATTTTTTATCGTTTCCAGGTCGCATTTCACCGAACTAATTAATTAATTATCAATGAGGAGAAAAATGTACATGATTATAGATTACTTGTTTTACAGATAATGCTGAATCAGGCGCCGCGTGAAGAAAAATGGAAGAAGAAGAGGAGGAGGAGGAAGAAGAATAATAAGAAGAAGAAGCCTTGCAATGGCGACTTCCTCAGCCATGGCTGCTGGGCTCTGCGGGTACTGGGTTCGGTCAAGGTTGGGAACCCGAAAAATAAAAACATATGTGACTGCTACATTGTGTGACCGTGGAAACTGCGGCTGCCCTAATATGAAATAGGCAAAGCCTAGAAGCGAAGTAGAATTCTTCTTACATTCGCTTCTTAAATCTATCAAATTAAAGTATTTTTGCTATGAAAAAATAAATATTACCTTAACATTACCTTCACAACAACAACTAACCCGCCTAGAACAGGATCTCATCTGTAAAAATAAATTATTACCTCAACATTACCTATCAACACACACCTAGAACAGGATCTCATCTGTAAAAATAAATATTACCTTAACATTACCTTCACAACAACAACTACACCGCCTAGAACAGGATCTCATCTGTAAAATAAATATTACCTCAACATTACCTTCACAACGACAACTACACCACCTAGAACAGGATCTCATGTAAAAATAAATATTACCTCAACATTACCTTCACAACAACAACTACACCACCTAGAACAGGATCTCATCTGTAAAAATAAATATTACCTCAACATTACCTTCACAACGACAACTACACCGCCTAGAACAGGATCTCATCTGCAAAAATAATATTACCTCAACATTACCTTCCACAACAACTACACCACCTAGAACAGGATCTCATCTGAAAAAATTTTTTTTCCTCAACATTACCTTCACAACGACAACTACACCGCCTAGAACAGGATCTCATCTAAAAAAATAAATACTAGAAGCGAACGTAGTACAGTATTCTTCTTCCATTCGCTTCTGACTTTACCTATAACTTGTTCACAACTGTAGACGCAATTTCCGGTTACTTCGGCCTGGATTCAGGATCAGTGATCAAATAATGTAAATCACGATTAAAAATTATTTTTTGATGATGCGGGAGATATCTTTATTAAAATCAGTGGAGGAAATATACACCATGTCTGATATTTGGGTCTTTCATGTCTCCGACGATGCCTTTATCTCCGGCATGCATCATTCCCATGACAAAAACTGGAAACAAAAAAAACCAGAAGCAAAAAAAAAACGGAAGCAAAAGGGTCATAGCCAACGACACGGATTCCAAATTGCCAGGGTATTGTGTGTTGTTGTTGTTGTTGTTTCCTATTCTCTCATGTGCACGCGTTAAGTAATATTCACAAGATAGAAATAAAACCCAATTGTTTTTATACACCGCACAGCGTTTAAAAAAAAAGGAAAGGGTCATAGCCAACGAACGGATTCCAAATTGCCAGGGTATTGTGTTGTTGTTGTTGTTGTTGTTGTTGTTTCCTATTCTCTCATGTGCACGCGTTAAGTAATATTCACAAGATAGAAATAAAACCCAATTGTTTTTATACACCGCACAGCGTTTAAAAAAAAACGGAAGCAAAAGGGTCATAGCCAACGACACGGATTCCAAATTGCCAGGGTTTGTGTTGTTGTTGTTGTTGTTGTTTCCTATTCTCTCATGTGCACGCGTTAAGTATGACGCTCACTGCGTTCCTTCAATTGCTAGTGGCCGTAGATTTTGTAGACCCTACGGCCGCCGTGCCAAATGTGACTTAGGCCTAACTATCGTGTGTAACACGTGGCTGCCGGTCGCGTCATTTTCTGGGGCATGGCTGTGCCGCTGATGTGGTGCCCTCTAATACTAGCGCACTGGTACTCATTTTGCTGACCATGGAAGGGTGACAGTCTGAATCAACCTCACCTGGTGGTAATTCAACGGCCGACAGGGGCTCAAAGTTCAACACCCTACTAAGATCTTAAGCCAGCCACCTTAACCAATAAGGCAACGACAGGGTTATAGTCTGCTGAGAATTACAATGAAAACAAACTGTGTATTCACTCTATCAACACCACACCAAATATATTGTGAACTTTGCTCAGTAAAATTTCCAGGTGAGACACCTGGTTTATGTTGCTCAAATGGCAAAGTGAAATCGACTCCTCTGCAAGAACTTCCAGACCCATTGAAATCCCTCTTAAATGGAAATGACCCTGAATCAAAGCATTTCATCGAATCAATTCAAAAGTACGACTCCTGTTTTCAGATGACTTCTTTTGGAGCTTAAAAAGATGCAAGTCCAACTGGCTCCATGTCTACATTCAAAATCCAAGGCCAGGTTTATCACCAATTCGGGGTCACAATATGGAATGTTGGCCTCAATTTGCATAGTCCACGTTTTAACCATGGACGATTGTATGTTGGATGCTCTAGAGTTGGCCAAACCAAAAATCTGTTTTGCTTTTCATCTCAAGGAAAAACGAGACATTGTCTGTAACGAGGCTCTTATTGAACACAGTGAAATTTAAAAGTGTACAGCTTATACTATACCAGTCAAAAGTTTTAGAACACCCTCATTTTTCTAGTTTTTACTGAAATTTAAGCAGTTCAAGTCTAGTGAATAACCTGAAATGGTACAAAGTTAAGCGGTAAACTTCCAGAGGTTAAAAAAAAGTTTAGGTTACCAAAAACTGAAAAATAATGTAAATTTTCAGAGTTGTTAAAAAGGTCCTTTCAGGGAACAAGTAATGGGTTAGCAACTGCAGCTGTTCTGCAGCAATGGAAGTAAATTAAGCCTTGAAAGTTGATGCAAACAATTCCTACAGGTGTCCAAACTTTTGTTGATTAGTAACAAACCCTCTGTCTGTATAAAAGCAGTGTTGGAACAGACTGTTTTGCTTCACCCTCTGAAGCATTATTTTGACAATATTGCACTGCAGGAAATAGTACATTGCTATCATAATGGTGAGAAAAAGACAATT
>CM068963.1:41520325-41536893 GCA_035128595.1 Eptatretus atami | reverse complement strand
AAACTGGAAGAAGGTCTTATGGACCGATGATTCAAAATTTGAATTCTTCGGTTCATCACGCAGGGTTTTTGTATGCCGTCGAGTAGGCGAAAGCATGGTTCCTCAGTGTGTGACACCAACTGTCAAACTTGGTGACATGATGTGTGACAAACTGTCAAACTTAAACAGACAGGTTGCATTAAAATTTATTGACGGATTCAAACATGGAGGAGGAAGCGTGATGATCTGGGGCTCTTTTGCTGGATCTAGTCGGCGACTTCCACAGAGTGACTGGCACCTTGAACCAAAAGGGCTACCACAGCATTTTGCAGTGCCACGCAATATCCTTAGTGTAGTAGATAGTAGAAAAATCGTGCAAATTATGATACAAGCATCAAATTTGGCATTTCTGTTCTGTTTCTGGCAGGCCTTTCTGATCAAATCTGCCAATTGGCCATTTGAAAAATTGAAGAAAAAAAAAACTTCAAAAAAATTTGAAGTCACAGCTGGCTGAAATTCTTGAAGCGCAAGTGAACATCCCAGACAGAGAACCAAGTGGAGATGCAGTCATCATTGATGGTTCAGCACTTATCAATGCCCTACCTCCACGCACTTCAAAGATATTTGATGACTATGCTAAAGAAGACATCATCCCAAAGGTGGAATCCTATGGTGCCAGGTACGAGAGGGTGGACGTAGTGTTTGATGTGTACAAGAAGTCAAGTCTGAAGTCCGAAGCAAGGCGAAAAGGGGGCAAGGAATCAGAAGAAGAGTGACAGGAACCAGTAAGACCCCAAGTAACTGGAGAAGCTTTCTTCGAGATGACAGCAACAAGACTGAGCTGTTTCACTTCCTTGCGGAAAAGATGTGTGAAGCACAGACGACAAGCACAGTCATGTGTCACAAAAGGAGAAAATGCCATTAGCAACACAAGGAAGTCACTGGATGCTGTGTCTCCATGTTGTCATGAAGAAGCTGACACTCGTACACACCAGGGATGCAACGACGATGGTAGCAAGTCCATTATCATTAAGGCTAATGACACGGACGTACTAGTCATAGCAATATCTGTACTGCCATCCTTACAGGAACTAGGTCTTGAGAACATGTGGATTGCCTTTGGCCAAGGAGCCAAGGCGCGATGGATTCCAGTCCATGAGGTAGTTCTGCAAAAGGGCCTGAGAAAGCTAGAGGGATCCCATACTTCCATGCGTTCACTGGATGTGACGTCGTGTCCGTCTTCCGCGGTAATGGAAGAAAACTGCATGGCAGACTTGGAACGTCTTTGATGATGTTCTGAAACATTCACCAATCTCAGCCAGCATCCAACATTGATTCGTGATCTTGACTTTTTTGAAGTTTTTTTTTTTCTATATTTTTCAAAATTGGATTTTCAATGGCCAATCAGGCAGATTTGATTAGAATCCCCTGGAGAACAAATGTGCAAATTTGATGCTTGTATCATCATTTGCATGATTCCTCTCAAAAATTGCTGTTATCTGCCCTACTACCTCTGGTCTATGCCAAGTTGGTCAGGGGTTGATCCTACAGCAAGCTAACGACCCAAAACATACCTCCAGGCTATGCCAGAAATACCTTGGAAGAAAAAAACAAGACAGTCGGCTTCAAATCATGAATACCAGCACAGTCTCCAGACTTAAAACCCCATCGAGCTGGTTTGGGATGAACTGGACAGAAGGGTGAAAGCAAGCAACCTTCAAGTGCAACACATTTGTGGAACTTCTGCAACAGTGTTGGGAAGAACTTTCCGAACAATATTTGATTTCCATTGTAGAAAGAATGCCACGAGTATGTCGGCTGTTATCTCTTCAAAAGGTGGCTACTTTGACGAGTCAAAATTTAGATTAAATTTTGTTCAACAAAACGATTCCATGATTTCTTTTTTAATCTGCAATTGTTTATTTGTTTATGCTTTAATTTTAGAGTACATTGAGACGTTAAACTGCTTAAATTTCAGTAAAAACTGGAAAAATGGGGTGTTCTAAAACTTTTGACTGGAGTGTACAATTGAGCATCATGAGCATCAATTCAATGCTCCTTCAATGATGTGTATTGAAACAAAATAAAATTTTGTGTTCTCCAAATTGATATAAACCTTTTTTAATCAAAGTGATATTTTTTTTCTTCCCCGGGCAACCCATACCAAATATTCCACGCCGTTACCCCAGCAAGTGTGTATGAAACAGAGATCCACCTTCCTTTGATATTCCTTGCTTTTCCCATGATCCCGCAGGTTTGTGATTTGATCTCTAGTACCACTTCCTCTTTGGAAACCTGCTTGCTCAACGGGCAGTTCTCGCTGAATGAAATCTTCTATCTTGTGTTAAATGATCTTTAGTGAATTCTTGCTAGCACGTTGAAATCAAGGCAGTGTTTGGGTTATTTGAACGTTCTCTAGCATTTCTTTTCTTTGGTAATGGTATGTAGATTGACTGCTTCCACCTTTTGGGCATGTAGTCCTGCTCTGAACCTGTGCACAGAGCCGTTAAAATATTGATTGCCTCTTCCCCAACCACCTTGGAGTTTTATTGAAATTTCGCTGAAAACCACCTTATTCTCACAGACTATCTTCGCTACTTCCTCTGTTCACCAAACGAGTTTCTATATAAATATACATATAATATTTTGTTGTGTGTGTGTACACAGTCAAGGCTCGTGGAAGAGCTTTGCCCTACACTGAACAGATCAGAACGGCACAGAGCATCAAAGGAGCAGTGAGAAGGAGGGGGAAACACCAACAGCAGAAGTAGAAGGCCAAATAGAAGGAGACTTGGACAAACAAATGTGTGGAGAGGAATGGAGGGCAGGAGAGGATGCATGGGTGGACAAAATCGATAAAGAAGGAAAGTCCGAGGAGGGAAACTGGAAATTTGATGGAGGAGGGTTGGTGTTGGGAGGGGTTAATGAGGGTAGAAATATGGCACGGTTTTGGATTGGGGATGATTCTGAGATGGGTGACAGCTGGCTTGAAGACATGGAGGGAAGATGAGATATTGAAGAGAATGTGGAAGTTGGTTCCACATTCTGTGGACCTGGAGGAAAGAGAATGTGAACGCAAAAAAGAGGACACGAATGAGTGAGGTGAGCAGTGATCCTGGATTTAGGTAGTTTCACCAGAATAGGTTTATGGTAGACTGTGTAGCCCTGCAGGAGACCTGAGGGGGAGAGGGGGTGGAAGAGAGGGCAGACAAAGCATGGAAAGATCAGAAGGGTGAAAGACCAGAAAGGAGGGTAGAAGACACAGAGACCACACCTGTCTGTGAAAGTGAAATGATAGGCCAGTACACTCAGCTTCATTGGTGGAGATTCCCATAATCTTGAAGACCTTTGTTTCATTGGCATTAAGCGAGCAAGATGTGGAGGCGAAGCCAGCTTATTCTGTGGTTTGGTGGTCTTTCCCAATGTTCTTCTCACAATCTTCTGCAACACCATTAATGCCTCTGTACTCTGCCGCTCTGTCGAGCTCATTTCTTCCTTGCTAATTCCTCATACTTGTGCCTTCACCCTCTTCCATCTAGCTCTATGCAACATTATCTTTACATTTTCACAACTTGATTGTCTTCTTGACCCACACTCTTAGCATCCCTCCTTTTCTGCATCATGCACAAATAAACACCACAGGCTTGTAACTTGCTCCCCCTACCACCATCTTGCAGTCCTTATTCTTCACAGCTGTTGCATCCTGACTCCAAAGAATCCAATTCTGTCTTGCGCTGCCCACTCCTTGATGTTCACACTTGTGGCTACCATTTCTGAAAGAATGAACAAGCTATAGCTGGACTGTTCTCACCACCAGCCCCCACAGATCTCAATTCCTCTCTACTCCTTGTCCCCATCTGAATATACAACATACACCTCTTCATCTGTTCAACTACCCCACATGCATGATAAAAAATCACCTGCGATGCACATCACCACCTCAAGCTCAACCATTACCATCATCCTCTCCAGTGCCCCTTGAAATCCCGCTTCACCATCTCAGTCCTTCCCGTCTTTGGCCCAAACGTCACATAACACACATCCAGTTGTTGAGAATGTACATTGATGTATCACCCTGGCTGCGAAACACAGGATGACAGTTTATAGCAGCTTTGACCCCAATTGTTTGGCCGTGACAAAGCACAATAACACTAATTATTTACTTCACCGATGGTGAAAGGACGTTCCTTTGTCCTCCACTTGCACTCCAATATGGCCACGGGGTCATGTGCGCGCACAAAATGTGACATCAACAAACACCCTCCATTGCAAGGTAATAGCACCATTTTTCAAAAGGATCAGGAGACTTTAACACAACAAGTGAAAGTTAGTGGACAGAACAGCTGACTTATCATCCCCTCTGCAGGATGGCGTACCTCACCGATTCCAGCCTTGTGCCCACTGCCACCCCCAAGTCTCTCCATTTCTTCGTCTCAGCTTTATACACTCCTGAGACCCTTTTCTCTTTCCCTGCATCTCTTATCCTCAAGCAATACATCAGTGTTCTTGACCTTCTGTCTCCCCTTCATGTCGATCCACCTTTTGACTTCATTGTTTCACTCTTCCACAATATTCAATTCCTGTGTTGAAATAATCACCAGCATGTCAGGATAATTCGACTAGGAAATGCAGGTCACCCCAATGGCCAATACACTACTTGCGAGTAGTCCTGTCAATCCACACATCTTGGTAGCCAAATGTTAGTTTCATTTAACCAAGCAGAATTGTGTTGATACTATTTGGACTAAGCAGCGAATTTAAACCATCAATTTATATGATGGCATCAATGCTGCTTTTGGTTGCCAAGTAACATGTCACATTAAAACTGCAATATGCAGGTTGAAGTTGCACGGTTCTGCATTGTTTTTTCCAAATTTTTTGAATTAATTTTTAAAAACCCCCAAATATCCTGTAAAGTATCAATGCAATGGCCATCAACAGAGTACAAAAGAGAAGGGCTTGTATAGGAAAATAACAAGCAACAAACTTTAATACCCATGAAATACTGGTACTACAAATTTTTTATTTATTATAGTCTTTGGAAACTAAACATTTTCATTTTAATTATGACATTTACTACAATTTCAAACAAAACTCACCGACATTATGCAAAAGGATAATTTTCCATATCTCATGGTTTTTCGCAACAATTCATACCTGTGAAGGTTTGCTGAGCATCTTCTACCCCCGACACGAGGTTGGCACGAGCAGTTTGAAGACGGATAGTAGAATGAAGAATAAGTCTTTCTCGTTGATCGAGGCATGCTAGCTGCTGTGAGGAGCAAAGCTGATGTTTGGGTGTTAACCTTTCCACGAAGGATTAACGACAGCTTCACCTTGCTTCCCACGGCGATTAGCGTACTTCAATCAAACATTCTGTGATCCCATCCATTAAGCCAGATATCATAAAAAAGGGATAAAAAAAATTCACTAAGCTCTTACTAGAAAAGCACGACTGATGGGTAAAGATTCGACGGACACAGAGATCAGTATACTTGGCTGGGAGAAAAACCAATAACCTTACTCTCGACCAATTGGTGCACTTACCTTCAAAGACACACTTCGAATCACGTACTGACTAGGGATGGTAGAAGGCCCATCAGTGTACTCTTCATCCACTTGATAAAAACAAACAAAACAAACCCCCCATAAAGCATATTTTGAAACCGTTCACACGGATCATCAGCTGGGACCATTCGTCCTCGAGGTTTCGATCTTTTCGCCAGAACTCTCCAAACCGATCACAAGCCTTGGTCACAATCCACATCAGTAGATTACCTACATCTGGGACCACAACCGCTGTTGTGTCCAGACAGTCAGTCAAAACACAGAATCAAATTAATACATAAAACCATATAAATATCTAGAAAGTGCAGTGGCTTTCCATCAAAAGATAACACACACACACACACACACACAACACACACACACACACACCCACACACACACACACACACACACACCACACACAATTTCTGACATGTGAAAAAAACCCCTAAAACATCACCACTTATTCCTTTTCCCTGATATTCATCATAGAATGAGGCACATGCATTTAATAACATGCATTACATATTGATCAGAGCAACAAATATTGATGATTGTCCATGTATGCAGCAATACAACGATCATTCACTCACATCGTACTGTATTGGAGTTATTACATTACAGGAAACAATATTTAGTATTTCAGTGCAGTTTTAAGCCAGAAAGACATGCTGTTCAATCCCACTTCTGATATGTAATCGATGGATCAAGAGCAGAAAGCAGTTCATTCAAAAGTATCAAATAGATGTATAGCGCAGTATTAGACATCTGAACATAGGACTGTAGAACACCACAGGAAGTGATCTCTTTTTAAAGTTTGGCATGACGAAGTCTGCCTGTGGATATTCACGACTTTACAAACTACATGTACATCATTTTGCTGTAAATGTGCACATACAGCACACTACCAAACGTATTTTACTTATTGAAGGTTTAGAGTAATAAATATTGAATATCAAGTCTTTTTTTTAGCCTGAACTGAGGCCAAACAGACTTTTTAAGTGTACACAGTAAAGCAGAAAGCAGTTGTGAACACATGACTGTAGTACACACAGAGTGAGGTCTGTGTAGTCTGGCACATGAAGACAGTCTGAAGGTTTACTACATGTGTATTTACAAGGTATTTCTCTGCTGTTAAAGTGTAGATCTTGTGATTATTTTAAATGTAGTAGATTCCAGTGAAGATTTGTATCAGGAAAGAGTAGCCTATATCCTGTGGCAAAGTGGACAGGAGTACAGCCGCATGTCATACAAGCCGCAGCTGATGCTCATGGATTATGCAGTAACAAATCTCATTTGAGTCTCTCTCAGCAACCGCTCGTTGACACAAAGTCCGACCAGCGATAGCCAAGGATCTCTCCGAAGATGCCTGCTAAAAAAAAGGAATTTAGTCTCCATCTCAAGATCGCGAGTCAGAGCCCAATCTCACATCTGTAGAGCAAGACCGAAGCACCAAGACCTGAAGACTGGATTTTCATACTCCTGCATAGGTACCAGGTCCTTCGGAGACCTGTACCAGTGAATCTCGTCAGAGATTCACTGGATCATGGCGCCACACCCCATGATTCCATGAATCATGACTCCCCAGGCCTGGCCCAGACGTCTATTGACCTCTGGCTCACAGCCAGCAGAGACGTGAATATCACTGCCAACGTAAGTGAATCTCTCTGTGACTCACATCCTCACCACAAACAGGTACAGGCAAGATAGCAGCATCCAAGATGTCAATGAAACCTGATCTTAGTTTTGACCAAGGAAACCATAAACACAGCGGCTCTGACTCTTCATTCAGCACCTCGAGGGCCCCCAAGAAGATATCCAGTCTCCGCAAAGATGACTGCATCATCTGCAAAATCAAGGAAGAGATCTTGACATTCCAGAAGATGCACCGCAGCTTGATCTCTCCGACATCTTCCCCAAAATCCAGTCCTTACAAGTGCTGAAAGATGTGGGCCCGTAACACCCTGATGAACTCCAGTAACAACTACAAAATAACTCTGAGATGTATCACCATATCTTACAGCACCCTCAGTACCAGAGCATAGTTCAGCACAAACAGATTGATCAGCTTTGGTGCACCCCATGAAGACCAAGATCCTCAAGACGGCATCCGATGAATTGAATCAAATGCTTTGCAGAGATCAACATAGGCAGTAAGCAGCCCATGCCAAAACTCTCGTCTGCGTTCAGTGAGAACCTCGAGGCAAGGATACGGTCAATCGTTGACCTGTTTGGTGTAAAGCCTGACTGCTCTGGACGCTGTGCTTAAGGGGATGGGCAAACCCGATCAATAATTATCGAACAACGACCTTGCCCGGCACCGAGAGCAGAATCACCCCTTGGTAGTATTAACAGTCCTGGCGATCACCCTTCCTTTCCAGAGAGGGCCACACAAGGCCCTCTTCCAGTCAGTGGTGCATAGATCGCTGTGAATCCTGGCTCGCTAGGCAGAGCACAGAACTGCATGTAACGACACAAGTATAGCTCCATTCCCAAGCCTGTGAAGTTCAGCATGGATGCCACAATTCCCAGCGAGCTTTACCCCACTTTAACCGGTTCACCGCAGTCTGGTTTCCACAAACGAAGTGAACCACAGTTGATTGGAGGTCAGCAATAGGGATAGTAACCACCCCTGACATCCAACTCAACAGCTTGTGGATCAGCCTGGCAGAGCCGCTCAAAGTAACCGCCCAGTGGGCCTTCACTTCTAAATCCTCTGCAAGAGCCCACCCCTTCCGCTTAACGATAGTACACCAAGAGATGGGCTTGGGGAACGCAATGCGTGGATTCCCCTGTAACCAGGATGAGAGTCACTTGACCACAGGTGAGCTCTTCCCCCTCACAGATTCCTCGCACCATAGGCCTCCTTGTTCACCCTCAGTGCACGCCCAGTTTTACGCCTCAATTCCTTAACAGCTCAGCTCTGCCATTAAGCCTAGCCCTGCGACTCGGGTCAATGGTATCCAGTGCCCCTTGAGACAAAATTCTTCTTCGCCCTCTGGTGAGCTCCAAGACAATCTACCGGCAACATCAAGGATGGTGGTCTTGACGGCACTCCACAACGCTTCAGGATTCCCAAAGCACCAGACCCTTCCAAAATCCCTACCAGCCTGTTCGCAAACTCCTCAGCTCCCCTCTCATCCTTGAGCTTGCCAACCAACATCCAGCCTAGGCTGGGATGGTACCATTCTCCACATTTAAGCTGCCGCTTCAAGTTGCTACAACAAGCCTGTGGTTGTATTGATGAACTGAGCACTCCGGTAGACCTCGCGTTCTGGATAATCTCCAGCAACCATCAATACAATGAGCATGCTCAATCTCCTTTGCCACACCACCAGGGTGGAATACAAGTCCAGCGATGACCTGTGGGTGCTGAAACCATGAACCAGCCACTCTAAATTCCAGACTTCTTGCAAATTCAAGGAACTTGGTGCTTTTCTGGTTTACAGTTCCAGATCCATGGGACCAACACATGTCTCATAACCATCCTCTATCAGTTCCAGTCGATGCATGAAATCCCCAAGACTAGAAGAGTATCTCACCTGGGACACTGATCACCACAGACTCGAGCGTGGCATAAAATGCGTCCTTCACGGTGAGATCACTCGCCTTGGTCGGAGCATATATTGAGACCAGGGAACGACACCCAAGAGTAACGAACCTTCATGTTGTTGCTGTTGAATATGCTTGTTGACCGGTGTTACCTCAATTATCATTGGAGTCAGCTTATTGGACAAAGCTACAGCAACTCCTTGGGCATGGTAACCATCAGAGGTGTAACCACCCGCCATGATCTCGCCACTATCCGATCTCTGAACCTCAGAGAGTGCTGCAATACTGATGTCCAAACGCTTGAGCTCAGATAACAGAAACAGGTGATCATCCTCTCAGGATGAGACATTCCAGGCACCCACCCGAAGGACCACCTCAGTTCACCCAAGGAGACCGTCATCTGGTGGACGACACCTAAGCACCACCCTGACACACACCACCGGAGTGTCCTTTACTCTAAAGCTTTCAGACTCTTTTTCAAAATGTAAATCTGAAAAAAAAGAAAATAAAATTGTAAGAGATTGCTTTCTCGTTTTCAATGGAAAATGTTTATTTATTTTTTGTAAAAACAGATTTATAAAATGTGACAGCTCATTATAGCTTGTACCAAAATTAACCACCTGATAAGACATTCAAAGAAACGGTACTTTTACGTGAATTGCAAAAGAGAATTGTAAATCAACACAGTGATGAGATTTGAACGTGAGATTCCATGCATTATGAATCAAGTGCTTCGATGAGAACACCAAAACCAGAAACCAAATTTAATCAAAGTTGAGCAAAATATGGCTCATCCTGCTGATTTCTAGTCCAGCTATATGACACTCATTGTTCACATATTGCATTGTGAACTGGATGGCAATTGCTCCAGCCAGTGTGATTCCAATGGAGTCTGCAACACTTGTCACTCCCAAAGCAAACTCACAATGTTTTCCTTCCCTGGACAAGAGAATAGACAATCACTTAAGTTTCCTTAACGGATTCCTCATCACTTTAATCAATAAACACCCTTAGAGTTACATCTGAAGTTAGAAATACACCGTGGTCCATTTAATTTGTAATGGGCCAAAAGTGAACAGCCTCAGCACAACTTTGTGTAGTGCAGGAGTCTCACGTTGTAATCAAACACAACAAAATGGATGGAAACAAGTTCTAGTTTATACTTTCATTCATCTTTTCTGCAAATCTGAAGTAAAATTCAGTATTGATTGAATCTCTGGCCTCTGTTTTCTCCCACCTCCTTTCTGGTCTTGCACCATCTGCCTCTTTCTAGGCTCACCCCTTTCCTGCCCCACTCTTCCCCAACAAATTCCTCTAGGACACACATGTCTGCCAGTAATCCACTTCTGATGAAACCAAAATCCTGGCTCACTGCTTACTCTACTCATTGCCAAACTTATTATTTGCTTTCTGAACCAACTTCCTCAATCTCTTCAATCCTATTCTTCCCTCCAGGGCTTCAAGATGACTGTTCATCTCCACCCAGGTCACCTCCATCCATATACATGATATTTTTCGTCCTCATTAACCCTCCCCAGCTTCTTCTAGGTTATTCATTTTCTACTCTTCCTTCACCCTCCTTTTTTTTTTTTCCCCATTCCAAGGCTTTCCTTTCTCTTCTTTCAGCTCTCTTCTTGCTGTGTGAGAGCTTGTATTGAGGTTGTTCCTTTCTTTCTCCCTCACTTCCCCTTCCTCTATTCTTCTCTTCACCCATTCTTCCTTGAAGTGTCTAACTGTTGTCCTTTACCCTGCTGTTGGTGTGTTCCCCCTTTCCACCATGTTATTTATATTATGTTATGTCTATTTTCAGCTCTTTGTGACTTCTGCAAAAAGTGAGAAGGGTAAATTTCGAGTCTGATATCTGGATTTCAGTGATATTTTTTTAGTGTGATATTCTCTATTCCTGCTGATTTCTCTTATTTGATCCTGATCTGTAAGAATCATTCTCAAACAAAGAAAACATTCCAACAAGGGATGCAAAACATCACCTCCTTCCTGATGTATTGAAGGTGTTAACATAAGAGGCTCCTCCAAGCAGGACCCTCGTACACGATGATAGGAAAATGATGAAGATGGACGCAGGAAACGATTAGAATGCAGCAAAAAAGATGAACACTGCATTGACACACTGCATAAACAACAATAGAAAGCCACATGTCAAGACGTTCATTTGAACACAATGATATCTCGTTAATTTGTAGGATGGGTAACAAAGCTCAGCATATTTCCACAATTCGGGCTCCATTTATGGCTACTAGCAATAAGACCTGTCGCTTTGCTGAAGGAATACCAATTTTGATGTGATGGGTGATTTATGGGCAAAAACAAAAGAAAAAGTTTCATGGGAGATCCTGTCCTCCATGCAGGATAACCAGCGTTGCAAGTTGGCGTTTTCAGTTTCACCACGTGTACCCATGCGCAACCAACCTTTTTTTTTCCTTTCTTTCTTATTTTTGCATCACAAACCTTCCCAGGAGTTCCCTGAATCCACTTGTCGTTGGATTCATCAAAATCTTGAATCCGTTCTCAAGTAATAACATGACAAACAAACAGACAGACAGGATACGGCTCATTTTATAATATAGATTTTCAAACTCCTGAGAACATTTTTCTTTCTTACAAGAGCGATGCTCCTGGAAGAAAACAAGTATAACTGACAGTGGGACAAACATAAAGGGAATTAATGAACAGCAAGGAGGAGAGCAAGGATGGAAGAAACATTGAAACAAGCAAGTAAGTAAGATGATTGGGTTGAGGAAAGGTTAATGGGTAATAAAGATCATGGTCAGACAAGAGATGGTGGTGCACTGCTTGCTTGGAGTCCTGGAGAGAAAGAGGAAACAGAACAACCTCTGGAAAGGTGATTCATAGATGGGAGAAATGGGAATAAAAGAGTTGAGGTGTGCAGTCAATATGGATTTGGAAGTTAAATTATAAGTTGGTCACTGGAACAAGGCATGCATCCTGGAGTGCTGAGAAGGGAGTGAAAACAGAGAGACCACCGACCGACCTGCCGAAGACATGAGAGCAACAGACCTTGTGCTTTGGCCTCATCATGGAGATTCCATTAATTTGAGAGCTTTAGATTCCATAGAACCAGGAGAGGCAGATTTATGCTGGCATGCCAGTCGATAGCAGAGAGCAATACTCCATTGAGTGTCCGGACAAAGGTCTTTCTTCGACTGAGTAGCTCTGATTTTCCAAGGAAAACTTGGATCAATGGAGGATGCCCCGTCTGTGGCTTGATTTTGGAAGCCAACCTAGCTATGGTTATCCCAGGAAAGGTCATGGCTGATGGTGAGGCCTATAATAGCAAGGACTGAACTTCCTCCAGTTGATACCAAGGAAATAGGTGGGATCGTAATTATGGAACAATAGTGTGAGACTGGATTTTCAGGATTAATGACATGCTTCATTTATCAGACCAAAGTCATGAAAAAAAGAAGACAGGGAGAGTATGTGGAGAGTGTATGTGTGTATGTGTGTGTGTGAGTGAGTAGTGAGTGAGTGACGTGGGAGAGAGAAACAGACACAGAGACAGAGAGAGAGAGAGAGAGAGAGAGAGAGAGAGAGAGAGAGAGAGAGAGAGAGAGAGGTATGCTGTTTGCCAAGCAAAGGAATGGGGGGGATGTGGGGGGGGGGGGGGGGTGAGCACTGTACGACACAAAGTGCAGTCATCTGCAAAAAGGAAGGGGGTTATTAGAGCATTGGATGCTTACAAACCTTGCTCTATGAACGTTGTCACTGATCTGATGGAAGTCTGAATTAACCAATCCTGAAAACAATTTAATTGTTGCTAAATTTGCCAAAAAAGGAGGCAATTTGTTGCCACCGCTCACACAGTTATACGACATTACTTTATGTGTGGCAGGCATTTCCTGTTGATCAGGATGCATGCAGCAATCGCTGGTGTGGCACTTGCTTCCTAGGGTTTGACCAGTTCACTCCCGGGAGGAGCTTCTGCTGTTTGCTCATTGGACCTACTCCTATTGAGGAATGGTTCAACTGTATGACCTGTCGTCTGACCCTTTCAGGTTAGGATGTGTGTGTTTGATTGACCATGTACTTCGGGCTTTGGGTTGTGTTTTGCTGATGGGAATCTTGTTGGATTGTTACTTGGCCATGGGGTCAGAGTGTGTTTCCCAAGTTGTTCAAAATATTGACTTTTTAAACCTTTTTTACATAAAAATGCACTTCATAATGAGGGTAATGGGACATACTTCTATGGAGGAGGAGGTCCAATTGTATGACCATGCATTGTGACTTCAGGTTATGATGTGTGTGTTTGATTGACCATGTACTTCGGGTCTTCAGGCTTCGGGCATGTGTATGCATAATGGACTGTCTTGTTGGACTGTATACTTTGGCCATGGGTTAAAGTACACATCCCAAGTCTGTTTAAATAATTGATTTTTTAAACCTTTTTTATATAAAAAAGGCCTCCCTTATAAAGCTAGAGCCAATAAGCCAACAAGTGTCCATGGATGTTCCCTCTCTGGATGGACTGGTCTATAAAATGAGAATTAAATCCTCTTCCAGTATTAATTTGGCTGCAGTACAATGCGTACTGGGAAGTAGGGGTTGTAGCTCTGCTAAGCTCATGCCTAATCGGTGAAAACTATGCAATTGTTAGCAGAAGACGCCTTTTAAATTCTGTATATTGTTATGGTTTGTGGGTAGCTTGAATTTCATGGGAAAATTAGGATTGTATAGAGTTGTTTGGTCGTGACGTGTAGGAGACATCTCGATGTAAATTAAGTAAGGAAACTGTGAGCTCAAGTGTTACTTGTCCCACACCGGGGGGGGGGGGGGGTGCTGTGTTAATTAGACAGGGATTAAGACCAATTTTCACCAGTATGTAATTGCGCCATGACCTTCTCCTACGTTTTGTATTTACAAGCCACCATGAAAGAAGTGTTTCAAGCCAAATGCTGTCGAGCAGGCAGAAGTCCCGCCTTCCCGTTTTTTTTGTGCCAAACAAGCCACGCCCGAGGTGGAATGGAGAGGAGTAGTGAGAGCAGAAAGTTGTGAGAAGAACGTGGCTGGACGGATATCTCATTTTGCTCTCTCTCGGCACGACGAAATGACGGCATGATTCTTATATTCGTGCTGAGATCTGAATGGCATCGTTTGGTGAAGGCAACGACCGCTGGCCATTGGACTCTTGGGCTGGTCGTGAGAGACGGACCTCGAAAGCCTCGTGTATATCACCGAAGGGACAGCGCCATTCTGCAGAGAGCAGCTGCTTCGGCAAGCGCAATCGATGAGAGGCTGCACGGGCGGTTCCTGAGCCCTGGTGTTGAATACCACCTCCAAATTACCTCATGTACGTTTCATGCCAGAGAGCGGCTCGGCGCATTTCGGGCGTGTCCTTCATGCGGGATGAAGTGCCTCGATCGCAAAGTTCAATAAAGACCATCCGACAAAGCTAAGTTACCAGAATATAGGGAGGATTTGCTTTATTTTGTTTTGCCCCTTGTCTGTAATAAAGTCTGTGCGTAGAGGTGCCTCGACTTTAGACCTTAATTTACTTCAATATTATGATTATTACTTTTTGAATTATACCCTTGTAAATATTCTTCTATTTTCATTAAATCCCCCTTTATTTTAAGTTGCTGCGTCCGTGTATCTGTTGCGTGTTAAGTATAAACCCCTTGTGCTGTAATTCCGTTGCTCCGCCCGTGCTGCCCTGCCCCTCCCGTGCACGCCAGTATCTCTGAGGATCACGTGTTCCACCTCCTTAGGAGAAACACTCGGCGATTGGCCTGATCGCGATAACCGCCCATCCACCACAATTTGGTCAGGGGATTAACTTTAACCGGCCAGACCTGCAACAATAATATACGTGCCTGCTAATGTATTCACCCCCGACCAATATACCACATTTAGATGAAATTACAAATTAGTAAAAAAAATTCCAAATGAACTTTTTTATTCATAAATGAAGAGATGAAACTTAACACTTATTGTTGAAGAGGTTACATGTCAGGAATACCTTGCAAAAAACATGTAAAAATCGAAATTCACTGGTTGTAAAAGTATTCAGCCTGAGGTCAGTTACTTTGTGGAAGAACCTTTCAGCAATGACTGCAATGAGTCTTTTTTGGGGTAGTCTCTACCAGCTTACACAGTGAGATGGTGAAATCTTTACCCATTCTTCACGTGAAAATTCTCTATTCTGCCAAGTTTGATGGGATCGTCGATGGACGTAATCTTCAAGTCTCGCCATAAGTTCATATGGTTCAAGTCAGGACTTTGTATGAGTCACTGAAGAACATTTATTTCTTCTGATTAAGCCACTCCAGTGTGGCTTTAGCTTTGTGGTTCGGATCATTGTCCTGCTGAAATGTGAATCTCCTACCCAGTTTCAGATTCATGGCTGACTCAAGCAGGCTTTCAAGATTCTCCTGTACTTGCACCATCCATTGTCCCTTCATCTGACAAGGTTGACAGTCCTTGCTGATGAAAAGCAGCCCCACACCGTGATGCTGCCACCACATGCTTGACAATAAGGGATGGTGTTGACTGGTGATGTGCAGTGTTGGCTTGCACCAGACTTCTAATTTAGATTTAGACCAAGCATTTAGCTTTAATTTAGACCAAGAAGTTCAATTTTGTCTTGTCTGACCACAAAACTTTCTCCACATGCCTGCAGTATCATTAAATGCTTTTTTCGCAAACTCCATACGAGCTTTTAGATGCGTCTTTTTCAGTAATAGCTCTTTCTTACCACCTGTCTGTAGAGTCCACTTTGTGAAGGGAACGGGAATATGTTAATGAACACTGATCCCCATCTCGGACATGAGCCTTCAGCTCTTTCAAATTCATTGTTGGATTTACAGTGACATCCCAAACCAGTTCCTGTGCCCGGCTGCTTTTTGGATGGGTGACCTGATCTGGGTAGAATCTGGTGAATGATACGTCTTCCACTAATAATGATGATTTCACTGTACTCAAAGGGATCATGAGTGATTTTGAAATCTTCTTATAACCCTCTTCTGAGCGGTGCTTCTTACTTTGGAAAGCTCCTTGGTCTTCATGTTGCCTGTTGGTTGACCAAGTGAGTTGCACCTAAAAAACTCCTTCGATAAGTGGAGAAGCTTAATTTTCAATTAAACCACTGATTACATACAGGTGAAACCTATTGCACTTATTTTGTCACCTTTCAAACAATAATTGCTCCTGAAGTGATTAGGGTTAATAGGGAAAGGGTTTGAATACTTATGCAATTGAGAATCATCTGATTTCTCTGTAAATCTAACTTATTCACATATTATCTGCATTGTTTTTAGCTTTATCACTTTGGAGTAGTTTGTGAAGACTCTAAATAAGTTTGATTGAAAGCCTCATGAAATAAGCTCAGGTGGCATCAAACATGTGAAAATTTGAAGGAGGTGAATACTTTTGCAGGCCACTGTGTATAAGGAGTCAGTCTCGCGGTGTGGTGCGTGTGTCCGTCGGTCAACAATTGTTCTTATGGGGATACCTAG
>CM068963.1:41487375-41504901 GCA_035128595.1 Eptatretus atami | reverse complement strand
AATTAGGGAAAGGGTTTGAATACTTATGCAATTGAGAATCATCTGATTTTCTCTGTAAATCTAACTTATTCACATATTATCTGCATTGTTTTTAGCTTTATCACTTTGGAGTAGTTTGTGAAGACTCTAAATCAAGTTTGATTTGAAAGCCTCATGAAATAAGCTCAGGTGGCATCAAACATGTGAAAATTTGGAAGGAGGTGAATACTTTTGCAGGCCACTGTGTATAAGGAGTTCAGTCTCGGTGTGTGGTGCGTGTGTCCGTCGGTCAACAATTGTTCTATGGGGATACCAGCGCAGCAAGCAATACGCGCCTATACATGCAAACACACAACGTGCTGCACATACATGCATGAGGAGAGTTTGTTTCCTGGCATGGCCCGTGCCTAATACGTACCCCAGACAGTTTGAGGGGGAGGGGGAGGGTGAATTTTTTAATTTATTTTGATCTTCCTCTTTGCGTGTTGTTGTATATTATTTGGAATTCAGCATTTAAAAAGGCTGTGATGAATATCCCATTAACACTCTCCCCCCTCCTCACTCCCTGAGTGAAAACTAGGCCGGCATCTATACACCGTCTAATTTTATTTTTCCCATAAACAATAACCGTGTTTTTGGTTCACGAGCGCCAGCCAGAGTGACCACTATATTCGTTATGTCTGTGTGTCTGCGCCTGTCCGAGCATAAATCCGTGACTTTGATCCGATCTTGATGAAACTTGGTTATGTGTTCGATATCAATGTCTAGTTGTGTTTTCCTGGATGAGGGCGTGCTACGCCCATTGTGGGGGAGCCACGCCAAAAAATAGCCATTTTTAGGGGGTAGTCGGATTAAAAATCATCTTCTCCTAGGGAATTGACTGAATGGAATGGGTTCTTCGGTATTTGAATAGCAAAATGAATTATCTAAACTTGTCATCCGATTTTTCATTTTCGTCCAAGTCAAGGTCACAAGGTCAAAAATTAGAAAATTGCGAATTTTGCCATAAAAATTCATACCCGCCCAAACTTTGAGAGCTGGGATGACAATATTTTTTTATGCATAATCTTGAGGTCATTCCCCACCTAAAGTCTTGAAACCATTTTGCTCTATCTCGAACACCTTGCCCGTGGCGCCCCCTTCAAGTTTGTTTTACGCTGATTTCATCAAAGTATGGATAATAATCCGAGGAGTGCGAAATGCCATATAGCCATATGACATTATATTGTTCCTGGAATGTTCCAGAGGAAGTTTTGCACAAAGGTCATAATCCTTGACCTTTGACCTTTAAAGGCCACAAAGGTCAAATTTTCAAAGTTGTGGGAATCAACCGGGTTTTCGACCTTCTTCGACGAACTAACTCCAATAAGCTATAGCATGTATCCTGTTTCCTTATTTTAATGTCCACAGCATTGTTTTGTGACCTTTTAAAGGTTATGCAAAGGTCAAATTTTGAAAGTTGTTGAACGAAACCGGGTTTTCGACATTTTGCAGCTAATAACCTGTCACTCGTACAACATCATGTTGATCATTTTTATAACCTGGTCAAAAATTATCACATTGTCTCATCCTTGACTTCTGAAAACAATCTACATCATCAAATTACCGCTCGTTGAACCATTGTCGTCTTCAGACTTGTCTTTTTAGCAATTACGCAAGGTTTGGTATTCCCATCAGCGAAGCGACAGGTCTTACATTCTAGTCATATACGATACTTAACAGTGATGTTTTCTGCACTTGCTGATGCACCCTCGCCTTTGAGCTGTGTAGCCCGGCTATAAACTGTTAAACAGTTATCCTGGTTACCCAGCTGTAAACTGTTATCCTGGTGTTCCGCAGGCAGAGCGATAGATCAATATGTGCCATCTGTCAGATGGGATGGGTGTTAAATTGGGTATCCTGTCTGCTAGCATTCGTTGCTGGATGTTAAAGATCCCACGGTGTCATTTGTAAAGAGTAGGCAAGCTATTGCCGACATCCTGAACAAATTCCAAATTTATGCTCCAACTACAGGGTGCACTGCATCATCATAACAGGTTCGCACCCAGCAAATGATGCTCCCCACCACCATGTGCTGCACATGAAAGAAGAAGATGGCATTTGTTACCCATATAATCCTCCATATATTTCCTCTTCCAAGAGCCAACATATCCGTCATGAATAAAATTGTACTCACCTGAAGCAGAGCTAGAATCCAAGTCTTTTTAATGTGTATAATCCTCAGAGACGATCGTGAAATAAATACTCCAACCTGGTAAAGAGCTTGATACCTAGGGGGGGAAGCACAGTTGTGAATTGTGAAATTTTTAGAAATTACCAGGCAAATATGACATTTTGTCGATAGAGTTTTAAAATTACCATCAGATATCAACTTTAGCAACACTCAAAAGGAACAAACTACATTAGGTACCTCTTTGGGAGAGCGAGGCCTACTTACCACCTGTACTGCTCATCATGGGTCAGTGAAATATTGTGAAAATACAAAAGTTCAACCTGTGAAAAAAAATGAAATGAAAATAAAAACAGGAATCATAATAAACAGAAATCATAGTTACAATGTTCAAATACCCGAACGATTGCGTTGATTTCACATACTAGCAAGATATTACTCGATCATTCAACACAGAACAGAGGACTCCATGAAGCGAAAAATGGCCGTTGAGCAAGCAGGCTTCAGAAGAGGAAGAGGACGAAGAATGAGAGATCAAAATCACAAACCTGAGGTGGATAATGGAAAAAGTAAGAGAATATCAAAGGAAGGTGTGTATCTGTTTCATCGATTATAGCAAAGCCTTCCATTGTGTTGACCCTGACTTGTGGATTATGCTGAGAGAAATAGGGATGTTGGAGCACCTTATATGTCTGAAAAGAAGCCTGTACACTAAACAAGAAGCTACAGTAACAACAAAGTATGGAGAGACAGAATGGTTTGGAATTGGAAAAGGGGTTAGACATGGGTGCATCCTCTCCCCTTACTTCTTCAATCTATATCGCAAGTACATCAATGAGGAACTCAAACTTGAATGACATTGAGGTTAGAGTCGAAATTGGATAAAGATGTATCAACAATCTAAGCTATGGTGATGATACTATTCTGTTGGCAGAAAGTGCAAACTTGATGAAACTGCTGCAAACAGTGAAGAAGGAAGGTGAAAAAGCTGTTTATTGAAACCAAAAAAATAAAAATAATATTGTCAAGTGAGAAGATCTATGTGTTGAGATTGGGAGACGATCATGTGAAAATAGTGGAAAGTTTCATCTTCCTGGGTTCTAAGATTGAAGTGAGTGGAGAATGTAGAGGAGAAATTAATAGACAGTTAGCGTTGGGGAGAACAGCAATGTCAGAACTGACGAAGATGTGACAATACAAACCATTAGGAGGCCGGTGACTTGCTCTGGTATTTCCAGTTGCAACGGATGGGTGTGAGTCATGCACAGTGAAAAAGAAAGAAAGGAAGGAAGAAGATTGACAGTTTTGAAATGTGGTGTTGGAGATGAATGCTAAAAAACTTCTATAGACTGCAAGAAGAACAAACAAATCAGTGATTGAGGAGACGAGACCACCCTGTACATGAGAAGCACTGATGCTAAAACAGAAACTGTCATACTTTGGACATATCATGCATGCAGAAAACGTCTGGAGAAATCAATCATGCATGATGGGTGTTGTTGAGGGAAGACGAGGAAGAGACAGACCGTGTATGTGCCGAATGGATGGGATAAAGGCTGCAACCAAGCTGTCTCTGTCAGAGCTTTAAGAAGCAATGCAGGATAGGGATGTTTGAAGAAATCGAATCATGAATGTCACCAGAAGTCGGCCATGACTTGACGGAACTGGATAACCAGATAACTAATCATAATAAGCACAATAGTTCACTGGAACATTTTTCAGCCACTTGTTAATGAACATAAAATAATAGCCACACACACCCTGTGTCCATCCTTACGTTAGCTGGAAAGAAGTGGGAAGCATGTGGGGATGGGAGAGGGGGAGGGGGAGGGGGGTCAGAGCTCCTAATAAGGGGCTCAAATAACTGACAGATTTAAGGATTACTTCATTCATTTAAAAATAGCTGGAAAAAGCCTGGAAAAAGATGGCGCAATTGGCAGCGAGTATGCCCAGGTGACAGCGTCAAGCTAGCTACACACTCAATATGTTTAAGGACAGGTGCAGTAACAACATGATGGTGCACAACAACAACAAAATAGAAGGACAATCATAACGGCAGCAAATCTATCTTATGTAAACGGCCCCCAACGTCCAAATGTAGACGCCCCCAAGCATCCACATGTTGATGACTTGAATATCACACACATGTAAATTGTTTGAATATCACAAAAAGGGACATGATGTATTACTTCTTTGAAAGCATTTTGTTATGCACACTGAAAGAAAGGTCAAACTCATTTTCTCCAAATAAAACAAACATTTAAACTCATTGTAAAGTATTTTAAAGTCAGAAAATGAAGCATCAAGAAATCAAGAATTGGCAGTTTTGATTATATTCACCCCCTGCCCCTTTCTGCCTTTCCAAAACAGTAAACACCATGGAAACAGAATCACTTACCAAGCCTTGGTTGATGAAGTATTCAGCAAAGTAGACAAGTCCAAGGTAGCTCATGTGGCTCATTAGTTCCTGTTGCAAAAGCACAATAACTCAAAAAAAGCAAAAGTGACATTCCACACATACCTCTCGGGCAGAAAGTTTGAATAAGGAAGATAACATCAATGACAAAATGCCATTCCCAAGTAAATTATCATCCAGTTTACTGCAAATGATATTTTGCATCTTCCAAGATGCGAGAAAATTTTAATCGGTTTTTCAAACTACAACAGAAAAACAAATTTTGAAGAAAGTGAACAAAGCATGCAAACAATATATATTAACATCGGCTTTTTCAGATGATGTTTGTTTGCATATAAAGTCTTAATTTTAGATAATACCTGTAATAAATGCCCTTCTATTTGCCATCATGCCATCAAAATAGCAGAATTTTTGACCACCACTGACCCCATGCATATGTCCTGATGTACCCCTTTCCTCAGCATCCAAATAACAGGCAATGGAAGTAAAAAAAATTTTTAGGCAGAATTTAGGCACTTTGCGCTCTGTTGTGTTATACCCAACAGTTATCCATGCTCTATCTCAGCATTAAGCAAATAAGCAGCAAGTACCATTTTAAATCTTTGAAAGGATACTTGGGGGCATCTACATTTGGACATTGGGGGCCGTCTACATAAGATAGATTTGCTGACGTTCTGATTGCCCTTCTATTTTGTTGTTATTATGCACCATCATGTTGTTATTGCACCTGTCTTTAAACCAGGGTCTCAATTGAACCGTCAAACTCCGAGACTCGGCTGTGGACGCTCTAACCACAATGTCAGAGTTGTGGCTTGCATGAGAATAAGCAAACTCTTCAGACGCAGACCAAACTCTTCATGAAACATAAGGACCATGCCATTCAGTAACTTGTGCTCCCCATGACCATACCACTTCAGGAAGGTGGGCCATGGCCCCTTCCCCCTAATCCCTCATTTTCACCACACCGTCAGTCCCCACAGGGTTATAATTTAACTTTAATCTACCGCATCACGAAGAACGGCACGGTAAGATGCCTGCCAGAGCACTTCTGGAACTCCCAAGGGAACACTTCTATGAAGAAATATCTTAACCTACCTTACTTACATTACAAATACTGCCACATGCCACCAAAAAAGACCCCCTGATGGGCAGAAGCAAATCAGATGCAAAGAGAATGGCAGTTTACAAGTCCATTGAGACTCAAGAGCAGACACAGGCTCAGCTTGAGGATCAACGAGCAAGATAAGCAGCCTCAGGCTCGGGTTGGGTATCAATGCGCAAGACACACAGCCTCCAGGTCAGCTGAGACTACATAACAGACACAGGCTTGGGTTGAGGATCAACTTGCAAGACAAGAAGGCTCCAGGTCAGCTGAGACTACAGAGCAGACACAGGCTCGAGTTGAGGATCAACGCGCAAGCCAAGTAGCCTCCAGGGCAGCAAGTTGGGCATCCTTAGAAGGTAAAGCATTTCGATGCAAGTCCAAGTGCATTTTGCAATGCCCAAGATGGGTAATTCATACAAAATCATAAGGCCAACATTCCCCAATTTGTCATCCAGGAAAAATTTCAATGCATATTGCATCGAATTTCGACGAGAAATGCTGGGTACCTTCAGCTATTGATTGGATAAGTTTTACCTGTAAATCAATGACAGGCATTTGTGATTAGATAGGATCACGAACTGGTCCACTATTTGATGTTACTTTGTAGAGTTTATAACTTTCCAGCTGCTTCAAAAATTTCATCATGATGCACCATGATCAAGACAGAGTGGCAGTGCTGCCTACGCAGTATATTGGGTAGGGGTTACATTCCTGGATGGGTCACCACTCCAACGCAGAATAATCGACTGAATGTGAATGAATTAGCAATTTGTTCAGGATCCTGGTGAGAGCTTACATACCATTTGCGAAGGAAATGGTGGGATCTTTAACATCCACCAACTAATGCCAGCAGACGGGACCATTTTAACATCCATCCGAAGGATGGCAAACCCATTAATGCCTCGCCCCGGCTGTGAAATTCCACGATGACAATTTATAGCTGGACCGGAATTTGAATCAGGTTAGACAGCTCAGAGCTGAGTGTGCCTATGTATGCTCCAGGAGATCCTGCCAGCCCTTCAAAAGTATGGAAAGTTTAAATTATAAGGGAAATCACTGTCCTCACATAGTTGATGAAGCCACTTGCCACCATCACCTTCTGTGGCGGAGGTAACAAACAAAAGTTCTGAATTATCGACCATTCTGTGCATTCTACAGCTAATGCTATCACAATGATAAAGCTATACTGTCGGACCCCGACATTCGCAGGGGATACATTCCTGAAAAACGCCATGAATGTTAAATCCGCAAATGTTGGGGCATTGTTTCAACGGGAAAAAGGGGGATAGGTTTCCAGCGGTTCGTGATTCAAAAGAGAAAATCAAAAATCCCATGAAAAACCGTGAATATGCCTGCGAAAACGTGAAGCACAGGGCCGCGAATGTAGAAGGTCAGAAAACCCATGAATATGCCCGTGAAAACCTGCGAAAAAGCCCCGCAAATACATGAAGCACAGGGCCGCGAATGCAGAAGCAGGTCACATTTTATGAACCACGAATATCGGGTTCCGACAATATACAGTACAATGGAGGAAGTGCATGTCCAACCATGAACCCACGTGACTTTATGTCTCTTAATGACATACTGTTTGAACGTCAGTTGCCCCATGACTACGTCTATTAATTGTGTACTCTTGGAACATACCCTAATTAAACCTTTATACTCTTTAGACTGCTGAGACCCCTTATATGCCATTAGACATTTACATCCTTTGGACCCCTTGAGACTATCGAGCCCCATAATCCCAATAGACCCTTTTCAACTCTGTCAGACCCTTTATAACCCCAAACCCTGTCGATGTCGACCCTATATATATAGACCCCATTATAACCATAAGACCCTTTCGACCCCGTTTACCTTTAAGATCCTTTTGACACTTTGGGCACCTTTTATACCCTTTAGAACCCACAGACCCTTTAGATCTTTATACCCCTTGACTCCCTTTAGATCTCAACACCCTTTACACCTTTCAGACCCTTTGAACATGTTAGACATCTTTAGACCCTAACTACGATTGGAACATACCCTTGAGACCTTTAGAATCTTTAGAGCAACTACAGTAGATCCTTTTAGACACATCACACAATCATCTATAGTCTTCTTGCAATACAAAGAGTATACCTTTTTTCAGCAAGTAATATGCAAACTCCAGAACAAGGGTACTCTGCTGGTACATGATAATACAGTACTTGCCTTAATCACATTCCACTTCTCCTGAAATGTCATCCTGGTGGAAGGTGCAGCTAAATCACACAACAAAAAAGAAAAACTTAATGACTGTTCATATTACGTTACTGTTCAAAAATTAATGAGGAAGAAAAATATGTGGTGGGATAAATGATGGGGGGGAAATGATGAAAAAAAGAGGGCAACATAAGGTGGGGGAAAAAATGAGGTTCGAAAAAGGACCTCGTGGCTATATTTTGCTTCACGGATAAAAGTTGAATACTTACTTATATGAATATTAGACTGAGAGAGAGAAAATCCACAAATAGAGCCAGCAGGACACTGAGGAGGAAAGACGAGCACCATCCAGTAACTGCAATGAAAAGCAACTGGCAGTGTGTGATGCAACACCCACAACGATACAAGGCCTCAAATAATGGAAAATGCTTTCATAAACCTACGAAGCCAACAAACCAAAAAACAATAATAATAATAAAAATAAGAATTTCATGATAATGCAGCTATTGTGTATGTTTGTATGCATGTATGTAGCCGAAATAGCGCCCCCTTGTGGTGCGTGTTCTCGCACAGAAGTGGATGAGACACTGAAGCAAGAATTCAATTGTAAAGATGATTTATTTTGTTATCACATCTCAATTAATAAATTTTCTGCTGGACCATTCTTTTGCACCTCACGATATGTGCACACAAAATAATTTTATTTGAAACTAATTAAATAATGCAACAATCACAGAACATGGTCATATGAGCTGTCATCTTCAAGTCATACCACAGATTTTCGATTGGATTTTGGTCAGGGCTCCGAATGGGCCACTCAAGGACAATTATCTTTTTCTTCCTTAGCCACTCCAGTGTAGCTTTGGCTGTGTGCTTCGGGTCGTTGTCATGCTGAAGGTGAACTTCCGTCCCAATTTCAATTTTCTTGCAGAGGGCAGAAGGTTTTCATGGGTAAGGAAGGTTGTGGTCAAGTTTTATCGAAATTGTGTCTGTAGTTTTAAAGAAGAGAGAAAATACCTTCTTTGGGGGGGGGGGATAAGGGGAGGGGGGGGGGGTGTCAAAGGACTGACATTTAACTCCCCCGTAAACCTCCTTAGATCCCAATTTCTTTAATGTTGTGAACAAACTTTGGTACGTCACAGGCGATGAAGGTTGTGGTCAAGTTTCATCTAAATCGTGTGTGTAGTTTCAGAGAGGAAGATCCGACTGTTTACATATTGACCAACTGACAGACACCGTGCGATGCCAATACCACACCTGACTATAATCCAGGTGAGCGAAAAATGGCTATTTCTGGATTATGAGCTGCTACTGTAGATCCAGATTTAGTCTGGTTGAGCCAAATTACCTCCACCACCTAAGGTGAAGGAGGTTATGTTTTCACCCTTTTCTGTCTGTTTGTCTACACTCGACAGGATATCTCAAAAAGTTATGGACGGATTCGGATGAAACTTGGTGGACAGGTTGGGTGTGTCACAAGGACGAATTGATTCGATTTTGATGAAGAACCGAATCTGAATAAGAGAATTATTTAATTTTTAAAGTGATTCTTCACCATTGAGAGATAGGGCCAAAAACGATATAGTTCTGTATAGCATGGTATTTCAAAAATGTATTGGGACTGATATGGTCGCGTGGATCAGGCATTACGTGGCAGAGGTATGCGCTCTCCCGAGTGCCCTTCTAGTTTATTGCCTATAATGCACCTCCTCAGATGAGGGCATAACAAAACATGCTAACGACAGGAAATTAATTGGGTTCACATTAAGCGTCGGCATGATAAAAGGCAAAAAATATTTTAAAAACACAAAACAAAAACAAATAATCACCTCACAGCCATTAATGCTGGAACAACAAGCATGATGAGTAGTGTGTTTTCTGGTGAGATGTGGGCCTGTGTTAAGCCTAAATAAGACAGTGAGGCAAACAGGCCTGCAGCCCCTGTGCCCGAAGACCAGCCAGATATAACATGCCTGTGTATAGAACAAAAACAAGAAAAGCAAATCAGTGTAAGAGAAGCCAGAGCAAGATCTATATAATACATCCATTCAATTTGTGTATTTCTGGAATGGTTCTGTGTCTTTTCAGACTGCAACAAAGCTATAAATGCACTTTAATATACACATGTAATTTCCTCCTCTTTTTTTATTTTTAGGAAAAATAAATAAATAATAATAATAATAAAAAACAACAACAACAACAACAACAAAAACTTGGTACACACCTATTAAAGAAAGTGGATAAACTGAGAAGTGTGATCTCTCCAAGACCAGAAGAAATACTGGCAAAAACTACTCCTGCAGGAACAAATAGCACCACATTGCAGTCATTGCATTTCGACAAATATATTTGACATCATGATGTTCATTTAAATCGACATACATCCTTTATAACAGGATATGTTAAGCTTTGTAATCTTGACTTACATGTGTTGTGACATCTTAATTATATCCATATGCTTTGATCTATAGTTTGTATTTGTTTGGAGTACATTTTAAGGTTCAACAAGTGGTAAGTTGGTGAAATGTGAGGTTTGGAAACATATTTCTTGGCAGTCCATATATAAGAGTTATTTATTATCCATTCCACAATTTTTTTGTGAAAATTAAAGACAAGTCTTTACCGATTTAAAATGAAAATGCTGATCTTTCGTGTTCACCGATTTGACGATTCCTCTGGCAGTGATTAGAAAAACAAGGAACATGATCCCCTGCAGTGGTGGTTTGATGTGTATTTGTTTTGAGTGTTGCACAGACACCCACATTCTCCCTAGTGAAGACAATGATATGAAGTGCACTGGAACAAGAATCACTCCCCTGATAATTTTGATCGCATGTATTTTTTTTGTTGCATTATTATCAATAGTAACTGTGTCCTGTTGGATGACAAAGTGAAACCTCACAGAGTTAGGAATGTATATTAAAGAATACTTGAGTGAGGAAACTATTGCTTGTATAAGTTGACCTGGTATTAAATATGAATCTTCAAAGCAAGATACTCTAATTTTGAAGAGGGCTCACACCAAAAAGCGCTCAATCTTCTTTTCAATGGCTGTTAGCAATCCACTTAACATTTGATTTCTCAAGATAATTTATCTTTCTTATTTTTCTGCAGATGCAGAGTGCTTAAAAAGACTAGTTTTTCATTGTGTTATTCCTGATATTGCTGTCATAGTGATTATTTTTTGGACTTTATTACTTGTGAAATCGAAGATTTTTCAAGTATATTGGTCAGTCAATTTTGTTATTCTGTCTGCCTGTTTATTGCCTATACAGGTCAAAATTCTAAACAGATCTACATGAAACTTTACCAAGTTGTAGAGGTCCTCTCAACTGAGAAGCCGATTGATTTTGAGGTCAAAGGTCATCTCGAGGGCAAATTTCTAAAAGTCACTTTTCATCCGATTGACTTGAAAGTTGAACAGGATTTGCAAATTGCGTCACTGAATTGGGAAAGCAACTATTTTTGATGTCAAAAGGTTAAAGGTCAACTCAAGGTCAAACTTCGAAAATCATCAATTTCAATCTGAAACAATCAATTTTCATCCGATTGACCTGAGCTTTGATGAAGATAGTCAATTTTAATCTTAATGAAATGGACAATTTGATGTATCCATGGCAAACTTAGTAGGAGGGGGGGGTAGTCTTTTCTTGTTTATTGATTCACTTGTCTTTAATAAAAGTTAAGCATAAAATGCATATAATGGCTTTAGCAGAAGACTTTTCTGTAATCTTTTTCTTTGAAAGAAAGAAAGCAAGAAACTTTGAGGAAGAGCAATAATTTTTGTTTGTATTCTTAGTCGAGGCTTGTGGAAAAGATAGAATTAATACACTGAACGAATCAGGACACAACAGGACAAGAGGAACAGTTGAGGGAGAGAGAGGGGGAAGGAAACACTAAGAGCAGATTTGAAAGCAAAGATAGAGGGAGACAAGGACAAAAAATGGATGTAGGGAGGAATGAGGGACAGGAGAGTATGCATAGGGTAGACAAGATGGATACAGAAGGAAACTCTCAGGAGGGAAACATAAAAATTTAGAAGGAGGGGGGATTGGGGTGGGTTAACTAGGGTCGATAAGATCATGGTTTTAGATTGGGGATGATCAGAGATGGTGGTAAACAGCTGTCTTGAAGAAATGGATGAAAGAATGAACAGAATGTGGAAGTTCGTCCCACAGGCAGGAAAAGGGAGGAATGAATGAGTGGAGGTGAGCAGTGATCTTGGATTTAGGTAGTTTCACTAGAAGCGGGTTGATGGTGGACCGTGTATGCCCTGCAAAAACCTGGGGAGTGGTGGGTGGGGGGGGGGGGGACAAAGCACGGAAAGAGCAGAGGGTGCAAGACCAGAAAGTGGGTGGTGGAAGACAGAGAGACCACTGACCTGTCTGCGATAGCAAAGTGATTACCCATACACTCAGCTTCATCAAGTGAGATTCCAATAATCTTGAAAGCCTTGATTTCAATGATGGCAAGCTGGGTAAGATGTGAGGCAGGGGTGCCAGCTCAGAGGGGAGATCAGTACTCCTCCAAGCTGTGGATGAAGGCCTTTCAGGTGGATAGGAGTTAAGGTGTGCCAACAAAGGACTTTGTACGATGGAGGATGCCCAGTCGGCGGCTGGATTTTAAGGGCAACTTTGAAATGTGGTTTGCCCAAGAAAGGTCATGGCTGATAGTGAGACCCAGGAGTTTGAATGACTGAACTTCCTCAAGAGGATTGTTAAGAAAGTTGATGGGGGATTTTTCCAGATGGTCCTTTCGGAGAGAGATAGTGAGCGTGAGATTTTTTTTTAGGATTGAAAGACTTATTCCAAATGTTTTACCATCTTGTGGTTTTGTCAAGGTCTGAAGAGAGGGAAGAGGCTGCAGCCTGGCTGTAGAATGAGATCCTCTTACCTTTTCATCTTGAATTATGATTCACCTTGTTAAATTCATCATCGTCATGTACAGGGTGACCCAAAAAGTGGGTCCTAGGAAAAGTTTAATTACTTAAATGTGATCCAATCAAACAACAAAATTTGCAGATCCTATTAATCACTCATAATCAAGATATCACTGAAAATTTTAATTGTCTACAAATATATTTGACAATTATACAATGAAATTAACGATGATGTCAATGTTTGATGATATGCTCCAAATGGGCAGCATTTCACGAAATACAGAGGTTCACACATCGAGTAAAGTTATTGTTGACTTGTATGCACCGTTATCAGAATTATGCACACTTTTTTGGGGCCACCCTTTACCATGCCCTGTGCAGAACATTGGTACTGCCAAAGCAGTTAATTGGCTACCATCCTGGTTGAGTCACCAGTCATCACCCCAACTCAGGAAGTTGGAATTTGGCCATGGTACCGGAATTACTCGCAAATGCTTCACAAAGGACACCTTTAATCTTTAACATCCACCAATTAATGCCGGAAGACGGGATAGCCAGTTTTGCATCCATCCGAGGGACGGCACACACAGAGATGAATCACCCTGCCTGTGAAACACCAGGATGACAGGTTATAGCTGGGTCGGGATTGAAATCCAAGCCAGACAGCAGAGAGGTGAATGTGCATACCTCTAAGTCAACCTACCAGCCCCCTTAATAAATTATGATCTGCAATAGCGTGTGTGTGTGCGTGTGCGTGTGCGTGTGTGTGTGCGTGTGCGTGTGCGTGTGCGTGTGCGTGTGCGTGTGTGTGTGTGTGTGACCCCATTATGACCTGAAATGAGAAGGTTATCATTTTGCATTCCACAGGCAGTCAAAATGGATTATTAATATACTTTATGTTTGTGTTTTTGATTAAGGTAATTTGTTTTGCAGCTTGTGGTTCATTCTGTACACTTTCATCTTTAAATGGTTTGCACCAATCAAATGTGGAAGTCCTTGGTAAAGAATCTCCAACATTCTATGCATGAGCCAATCTGTAAATTTCAACAGGCTTTATGTTTTCATTGACCAGAAATTGAATAATTGTTCATTGTTCCACACTCTGACATCTCATGAGTTGCAGTCTTGATTTTCATCACATGCATTGAAGAAGGAAACATGTGATTATATAAAGGCAGATTCAATCAAAATTATAAATCCATATGTATTATTCTGCCTTTTATAAACAACAGCTTCATATATGTATCACTATTAACAACAGCTTCATTTGTGCTATATGCACTTTCACAACTGCTCCCCTCCCAACTGATGTAAAGTTTTGTTTTTGCAGTTATTATTCGAGCAAGGAATTTTTATACGAGTTGAAAGCTGAAACATCTGGTACAATATATTATATTATATATATATATATATTATAATATAATATATATATATATATATATATATATATACGATTAAAACAATGGTTACCTGTTAGACTCATCGCAATAGTCACAGAAAAAGACACAACCAGGAAACTTCCCGCTGAGAAGAGGATACATATTCCAATTCGAACACTGCAAAGTGAAAAAGGAAAGATGTTTATGAGTAAGGGTTGAATGTTTAAATCTCAGTTAAGTTATCTGGACGTTTAACAAACAATTTAAAAAGTCTAAGGCTCACGGAAGACCTAATACGTCTATCACATGCAGGAAAAAGGCATGAGGAGACATAAATGTACTTTCACAATGCCTGTTAAAATGCTTTACATTCATGTTGCCTTTTTTAACATTTAAAATATACTGTATATATATATATATTTGAGATGAGTTGTTGGCACATCGGCATTTCAGGAAATATTCAGGGACCTGTGGTTCAAATTATAATACTGGCTGACAATAATGCAGGCTGCCCTACTATATATATTTCCATCTACTTATTCTACTGGGATCCCAGTTGATTCAAGTCGCATATACTCTGTTGATTTATCTGTTTTCTATTCATGTCCCTGTAATTCAACCAAAAGTGATATTTGTAAAAACTCAATGAAATTTGTGCAGCATTCTCAACAAGCTATGAAAGTATATGGTGGTACAACGGAAGGTGGGTTACAGACAGCATTCGTAATCACTCATGTTCAAGACGCACTTTTCCCCAGAAATATCTGATCAAAATTTGGGTCGTGTATTAGCCACGAGAACTAAAGTGAAAGCTCCATTTCTCCAGGTTTCTCACACCGACATAAGACCAACCTTCGTTACTGGGTGCCGCCATATTTAAAATGCAGCGCATTATTGGATATCTTGCAAAACATTGAACATATATTGTTCTGAATAACAATTATTTTGATAGAAGAATTAAAATACATTAGTTTGCTTTTAAAACCTGTTATCTAAACTTTAAAAAAATGTACATCTCCATAGTGGCAAAATATGCTTGGGGATCAACACTGGCATTGCACATAATAGACTGCTTGGGAATTACCGCAAGCTAATGAATGACTCATTAAAGAGTCTTACCTGGAATGTAGTTAACGGGAGCTTATGGGATGGCGTGTCAGTCAGTCAGTTAGTCCGTCTGTCCATCCATAAACATATGCAACTTCTTCTCTGAAACTACATACAATTTCAATGAAACTTGACCACAACCTTCATCACCAGTGATGGACCAAAGTTTGTTCATGATATTAAAAAAACAACTAAATAACTGGGATCTAAGGGGGGTGAAAATAGGGGTTGCCCCCCAACCCAAACATGCAGTTGCTTTCTTCTCTGAAAGTACACACAATTTCGATGAAACTTGACCACAACCTTCATCACCCGTGATGCCAAGAGTTTGTTCATGCTATTTAAATAAATAAATAAATAAATGGGGTCGAAGGAGATTTACAGGGGTGGGGGGGGGTGGGTTGCCGCCCCCCAAAATAGGTATTTGCTGCAACATTGGTTCATTGGTACATTTTGTTGATTCCGTCTCACATCGACTTCCTCCTCAGTATCATTATTCCACAAGGTGAGTGCCCAGGGGTGTTGCTCCTATTTTTCATTCTCATTGCTGGTATAATTTGATACACAGCAAACTCCAGAAGCAGAAACTAATTGTGAGTAGGCAGGAGGGCATTACCCTATTCAATGAAAGACTCGTATTCACCTATGATTGATGTTCAAATTCACATTTGTGGGTGATTTTAGATCAGCAGAAATTAATTTTAAAATAAAAAATAAATTGACAAAGCTCAAGTAAAAAAGCTCCAGGCAGTTGACAAATTTGTTAAAGTCAAATTCCATACATCCAACAAATTAGTCTTTTTAATGTTATATACATTGTGGGTGGTATAAAGTTATCCACCCTAAATTGTTGTGGAAAGACAGGAACACAAAAGTGTACCACATGCTCCATTATCATAAAAGCTTTACATGTCAGTCCTCTCTCTATCAAGTGCAGCCTGTGGCTGCTGGTTGCATCATTGGTTGGGACGTGGCTATGCCGCTGATGCAGTGTCCCCTTACCAGTACACTGGTGCTCATTTTGCCGCGACCGGAAGGATGACAGGCTGAGTCAACCTCCTGGTGTATTTTAATTCAGCGGCCAATGGGGCTTGAACTCAGGGCCCTAGGATCCCAAGCTGCCACCCTAACCACGAAGCCAACACCAGGCTCGTGTTCAGTTACAGAAGCATATTGTATGATTTTCAGGTTGTTGGTGTGCTTTCATGCTCCTCTGCTTTTCCATTTTGTGAACTGATAAAGTGAAATTATATTTTTACTCAAGAAAATATGTATTGTTGCGGGCCAGAGGTCCGGTGGCGAGAACGACCACTAGGTGGGGGAGGTTACGTCGTCTCCCACCAGACTCCCAGGAATGTAGGCCGTCGCTCTGGATAATTCCGTGAGGCGGCGGGTCGCTTAACTTACCGTGGGACGCCTATACCTCCACCGCGTAGCGTAGTATAGGGTCTTTTTGTCTAGAACGTTCTTCTTCTTCTTTCGGCTGCTCCCGTTAGGGGTCGCCACAGCGGATCATCCGTTATGATCCGCATAATGATTTGGCACAGCTTTATGCCGGATGCCCTTCCTGATGGTCGCCCTGGTTGCCTCTTACGACACAGGGATATGATACACCTATTCTAACTGGGCATACACCGGGCCCAGTACACTGGTACTCACTTCGCCGACCTCGGAAGGATGACAGGCTGAGTCAACCTCCCGGTGTGTATTAATTCAAGTGGCCAACGGGGCTTGAACTCAGGATCTTTTGGATCCCAAGCCGCTACCCTAACACTATGCCAACACCAGGCTATTTTTGTCTAGAACCAATTTACCTAATTAACCACGCGGTGTCGTCTACCGGGGAACCACGCCCTCGGCACATCTTGCTCGAACCGGGTCACTCTTCCGGCTGCGGTAGAGTTCCAACTACGACGACCAACTCCGGTTCGGGAGCAGTCGAGCGGAACTGCCAAAGCCGTGCCGGCTAGGATGAGCAGATTAACGGGAACAAAGACCCGGCCAAAACTCAGATCCGAACCATGCTGGACCAATGAAAGAAAGGACGGAAACGAACTGGGAACATTTCTATAATTGGTTTATTTACAATAAGAAGGACACAGAGCAAGACTTATCGCGGAATATACAAGAAAGAATTCACAATGATCAGAAATAAACACTTAATTAGTTCTACTTAAGAGACGGCGCCACACACACAGACGAAAATAAAACCCAGGTGTTTTATTAGGACCCCCGCAGCCAGCGAGAGAGACGAGCTGGGGTCGCGGTTCGGCGGGGTACCTGCACGTTGGAGGGATGGGGGTGCTC
>CM068963.1:41461050-41479038 GCA_035128595.1 Eptatretus atami | reverse complement strand
TCCAACATGTCCACCAAGTTTCATCCAAATCCATCCACAACTTTTTGAGATATTGTGCTACATATAGTTTTTGGCCCTATTTCTCAATGGTGAAGAATCACTTTAAAATTCTCGTAGCCGGATCCGGATCTTCACCAAAATCTAAATAGTTCGTCCTTGTCACACACCTAACCTGTCCACAAAATTTCATCCAGATCAGTCAACATTTTGAGATGTCCTGCACACAAACAAACAGACAAACAAACAAAGAAGAAGAAGACGTCGTGCAGAGCACGATACTTGCAAAATCCATAAAACAAATTTGATCTCAGAAATAATAGGTGGTTGAATTCAATGACCAAATATGCAACTCCTCTTCAAATTTTAAGTCAATCAGATGAAAATTGAGGATTTTAGAAATATCACCTAAGTTGTTTACCTTAGGCCTATGTTGACCTTTTGACCTTTTGACCTCAAACACAATAGGCTTCTTCCTTATGACAAACTATACCACGTGGTGAAGTTTCGTGAAGATTGGTTTAAAATTGTGACCTGTAGGCGGCAAACAGACAGACAGACAGAGACAGAAAAACAAAATCGACCAACTAATATACTTGAAAAATCTTCGATTTTGCAAGTGACAAAGACAAAAAGACAAAAAGGGGTGAAATCATAACCTCTTTCACCTTCATGGCAGAGGTAATAAAGCAAACATTCAATTGAAATCAAGTTGTTCCTCGATCATAAACTGCTGTTTGTAGACAGACAGAGCTTTTCGGTTCACGTGCATGGGGTAAAAACAACAACAGTACAACCATACCCATTCCTGTCATTCTCTGCCCAATTCACTCACTCCACCCCCAACAGAGGGAGCAAAGTTAAAGAGTTCAAGGAGGGATCCCCTCGGGGTGTTATTTTCTACCTCATGGATATATTGTTACGGGGCAGGGTATCGGCTGCAAGCACGACCGCTAGATGGAGCCGAAGAGTCGACTCCGCAGATCACCCGGAATTTAGATCGTACTTTTTCGGAAAACTCCGAGAAGTACGGGTCCCTTATCAGACCGTGATACATCCAGAACCCAATGCTCACCTCACTCATTTATTCCCTTCTTCCCCCCCCCCCACACCCTCCCCCCACCGATGCTATGAACACCTTCCACACTCTCTTTTAATCTCATCCTTCCCTCCAGGTCTTCAAGGCAAACTGTTCATCACATCTCAAGTCATCCCTCACCCAAAACCATGATCTTTCCTACACCAGTTAAACCACCCCCCGCCCCCTCCCAAAATTTTGCTTATGTATCCATTCTTGTCCACCCTTGCGTTTCTCCCTTTTCCTCGTCATTACCTGAGTCCTTGTTTGTCTGTCTCCATCCACTTTCTCCCTTTGCCCTGCTGTTGGCATTTCCCCTTTCTCTGCTGTTTCCCTTTGTTATGTGTTCCCTTCCTGATCGTTATCTGTCCTTGCTCTCCAGGAGCATCGACCATGTATACAAAAAAAACATTGGAGAGAGAGGAGGGAACACCAAACAGTAAGTTTGAAGGCCAAGGTTAAAGGCAAACTTGGGACAATTAATGGTGGCAGAAGGATACTGGGTGGACAAGATGTAAACAGAATGAAACTCTCAGGAGGGAAAAACTGGTAATTTGGAAGAGCAGGGATTAAGGTTGTGGGGTGGGGAGGGGGCGGTGGGGGCATGTTACACGAGGGTAGAATTCCTGCTGTTTGATCATTCCACTCGTATATTAAGCAACTTTGTTTCTGCGCTATATGGTAGCACATCAACAATACTGATTTTATTTTATATTTTATTTTATTTTGAACTTCATAAGCTGTTCTACTCTTTGACACTAAGCAGCAGGAATCTTAGATTTATTTCAAATGTGTATCAAAATTGCTTTCCCATATACGTCAGAAATGTTATGATTTTCTTGTTTATTTTCATACAATACATAATTTTTTTAAACAAACTTGAAATGTTTTCATGAGTGTCTAATTGAGACATTTTCAGGCGTTCTTGGGCTATTGCAATAACTTTTGGCATATGTGATGTGGCGCAGCTGCAAGATATCCTCAATAAACAGTACAACAACACTGGTGTGGTAAGCTAATACATCCTGTTCAGTTAACCTTGCTTGTTAAGTATTCAGCAAGTTTATTTATTTACTTGAATTGTAATCAGTTCTAACTTGTTTCTGTATTAGGAAAAAAAGAACTGCAAGTACACGGATGACACCTGACGTAAAAACAAGAGCATCCTTCAGTGAATTGAAGACAATGTTGAAAAAACAAAGCAATAAGGAATGGAAATATGTTAAACAATGTTGTTCTACAAATTATATTCTCAGTAATTGTCTTGAACTTGCCTTTCTGTAAAATGAAAGTTATTTGCAGCATTTGATACTATGACAGGCAAAAGACTGGGCAGGATTGCTTATGTTATCATTATTTACTTCTTATACCATAACTCCACTTGTACGTTGTATTGTGCTGCCCTTTCTTATGAAACGTTGTGGATGAAAGTCTGCCAGTGGAGGTTTATTCCTGCACACGAGCATTAAGTGACTAAGACAATAGCATGCCTGCAATGCGATCACGATCAGAAAGCGTTTAGCACCGCTGTCTGGAATGAAACCCAGACCAGACAGCTCAATAGTCACTCGCTATCTCCGTTTTAGCAGCTGCATGACACAATTGTTAACTGATCTAATTCAAAGTATCAAAAGGAAAGATGCTAACTTATCATTGATGATAACTCAATTGGTTCGCTCTTTAATGACATGCAACTTTGGAACAGCTAAAAATAATGACAATCCCTGTTTGTAATTGACTTTGGTTCATAAGCTCCGCCCCTAAACGTTTATAGTCTTTGATTTAGAATCATAAACTCAACCCTTTAACCTTTGCCCAGGCATTTCTCATACAATGTAAACAGTAGTTATTTATAACTTTGACCTTTTTGCATGAAAAACAAAGGCATAGATGCACATATTATCAATATACAACCTCTTTCTCACCACACTGACCATGGAAATAAATAGGTCATCTTGATGGACCCTTTTATCTTTTAACCCCTCCGGGGAGGGGGGGGGACTTATTGGATGGGAGGGGCATTCATTAGTTTTTCCCCAAACGTCTCACGAGGAGAAGCATTTATAAAAATCACACCCAAAGACCACATATGTACTACTCGTCGTGTACCAATGGCCTTCAACTGATTGTTTAATAAAAGAGACAACATGGCGCAACTTCACAAACATATTTTATGAATTCTCCCCGCCGGCGTGCGAAACAGCGCGTTTAGCCGAATTCTCGGCCGTACTCCCACCGGCACGGACAATTCAGTCGCGGCTTTCCGGAGCAGCAAACGCCGAAAACCAAGCCACGGGTGTGTTCTTAACCACACCAACAATTCTTGTCCGCACTCACCGCGCTACAGGGCAATCGCGAACTGTCGGATATACCTATTATTTCGCGCGGTTTAGTTACCGAGAGATTGTACCTCAAAGGGGCCGCTGGGCCATGAAGCCGCTTAAATGGCAGCTCACTCCGTTTGGGATAACCGAGCTGGGGTGTTATCGTGACTCCCGTTGACCGATCGCTTTTACCGGCTATTTAAAAAACCAACTATATTCGAGGGCAAGATGGCAGTTAATGGGAAGAGGACACAACAAACGGGTGACATTTGGAACAAGCACATTTATTTACACACGTAGGCAGTCAAGTATTCATTTGCAAGAAAGCACGTATTCGAGCATGCACATATGCAATTATACAGCCTACAAAAACAACTGCAAAGGGGAACTACGACCGTTTATTTATTATGTACAGTCACTTACACAGTTCTACTTAACGGACTCGGCGCCACAACTTTCATACAAAGAAAAGCAAGGAAAAACCCTTCAAAGACAAGGGGTAGACTGGACCTCTTTGGGGTCTTATTGCACGGAACCGTGTAGACCGCAGAGGCTCCGCGAGGCCGCGCTGCGTTACCTTCACCTCGCGGGCGACCCGCAACGTTCCCGTCCCTGTGACCGCGTCCGGCCCAGGCCTTATCTGACGGGCCCGGTGATTCGGGCCAGCCGGCAACGCCCCTCAGAGGAACGGAACGGGCCTTATGCTCTTTTCCGAGTTGATGCTCTCTTTAAGGAACCCGGTCCGTCCCTCAGCGATGCTCGGACTGTCCCGAAGCCCGATCACCTCCGACCGTTCGGTTGCTGGCTGGCAAGCTCCCTCCGGCTCTCCCACGGTTCCCGTACACGAACGCGCAGCTCTGCGCGGCGACAGCAGGCTGGGGCTCGCCTACAGCTCCCAGTTCTCCGCTCTCCTCAGCTTCCCCCACCGGACTGCAGCTCCGGACTTCTGCGCAGGCTACCTCGACCCCTCCAGAAGGAGACCTCGACCCTCTTCGACCTCCAAAAAGACGTCCTTCTCCTTCAGCTCCAAAAAAAAAGACCTCGAGAGCAGAGACTCCCAAAACGGACAGACCTTCTCCTCAGGCTCGTCCTTTATACCCACGCGTGCATTCGCCCCTCCCTACTTCCAGCCACTGCAGGAAATTCCAGAAGTTCGGGTTTGTTGCCGCCAAGGGAGTGTGGCGCCAGGGCCGTTATCCGCCCCAAAATCAGGCCCCTCCTTTACTTCAACTTTTGAACCCACCCGATCACCCCTCCCCCATCCCGGCGCGCGTGAAAGCAAGAAAAAAGGCGGAGAGGGGAAATCCCATGTTATCGGAACTTCTCTCCTCAGCGCTGTGGTTCTGCCCGCACTCCGCGGGGCGGCAACGGTTTCCTACCGTTGCCTTTGTTTCCTCTTGATGGTATCCGTGTGTAGATGTTGATTCATGTGGAGAGGTTGTGTGTGGTTGTTGAGTGTAGTGTGTGGTCATTGAAATGCGGTTGTAAGAAGGTGGTTGTGTTGTTGTGTGAAGAAGGTGAGGGCTGGCGTTCGTGGTGCGTCGTGGGGTGGCTGTGGCTGGGCGTTGATTGAGAAGGTGTTGGGTGGTGATCGTGGTTGTTGTGGTTGTGGCTGCTTCGTTGTCTTGTGGGGCATGTGGGTTGACGAGAAAGTGGGGTGCGTGATCGTGGTTGTTGTGCGTTGGTGGCTGTTCGTTGTCTGTGGGGATGTTGCGGTGGACGAAGAAGGTGGTGGTTGTGATCGTGGTTGTTTGTTGCGTTGGTGGGCGCTTTGTGTGCAGTAAGCGGTTTGCGTCAAAATAACGATAGTAAAGAAAAAACACATCTCAAAGATTCACAGCCCTGACACACGAATAATTCCATTAGACCAACAGTGGGGGAAATCTATCTTGAACACAGACTTATCGGCATAACTGAACTAAGGACCCTATATGGTGCTCTGCGAATTTTCCACAGCCGTGAATATTACATGTCTCGTTGTGTGTCTCAATGAGAATGTAAATGAAGTGAAACCACATGAAAAGGGATATATTATAGCACGTAGTAGTTGTTGCTGCGGCATAGCTGGGTTGTTGTTTTGTACTCCTTCTGTTGTAGTATTATAATTTTTCTATTCCTTTCGATAAGTAATTATGAAATATAAACAAGAAAAAGAAACAAACCTTTAATAAAAAAAGTAAAAACCAGAGGATGAAATCTCAAACCAAAAAGGTAGGAATGACACCCACATTATCAGGTCAGGTCGCCGGAGCAGCACATCACTGCATCCACTTCTACCAGTACCTCCATGGGCCTCCGTTTGCCCATGCCCCCAGGCATATGCTGGGCCCATCACCATCTCCTGAGATGCTGCGTCAACCTGCTACAAATGGAGACGCGTGCGTCATCCCTTTGCCTCCTCCACTCACGAGGCTTCCCTCGCTCGAGATAATCTGGTGAGCAGATCGAGCGTCATTAACCCAAGAAAAACCCATTAATCCCAGTGCTCAAACTCCTCATCAGCACCTCCGAGGCGCCCCCAAGAGGAGATCCAGAGTCTCCGCAAAGATGATTGATCATCTACGAAATTTAAGGTCAGCAGATCTTGATATACCAAACATGTACCGCTCAGCTTGATTTCTCGACTGCCTCCCAGATCCAGTCCGCACAAGCGCTGAAAGTGTAGCGGCCAGTGCACACCACTGACGAAACTCCAGTATCAACTAGAAATAAGTCAGAGATGGTATCACCACATCTCGCAACACCCTCAGAAGTACCAGGTACAGTTCAGACATCAGATTGATGCATTTTGGTGGCATCCCATGGAAGACATGAAGTCCTCCAGAGGCATCTGATTCACTGAATTGAATGCTTTGCAGAGTAAACAAGGCTGCAAGCAAGCCCTGCCGAACACTCTTCTGTGTTCGGTGAGACCCGAAGAGCAAGGATACGATCAATCATGGACCTCTTGGTGTAAAAGCCTGACTGCTCCTGGCACGCTGATGCTCAAGCAGATGGTGGCGAACCCGATCAAGAATTATTCCAAGCAAAGACCTTACCCGCACCGAGAGCAGCGTCACCCCTTGGGAAGTTCTGTTGCATCCTGGCGATCACCCTTCCTTTTCCAGAGAGACAAGAAGGGCCCCTCTTCCAGTCAGTTGGGGATTGATGCTTGCTGCTCCAGCAGAGCACAGAACTGCGTGCAGCCGACACAAGTACAGCATTTTCACCCAGGCCTCATGAGTTCAGCATGGACGGCACAGTCCCTGCGACTTTATTCCCATTTTCAACCGTTTACCCACAGGTCTGCGTTTCCACAAATGAAGGTGGATCACAGTGATTGGAGGCGTCAGCAATAGGATAGTAACACCCCTGACATCAAACTCAACAGTTGATAGATCACTGTACAGACGCTCAAACTAACTCCGCACCTGTGGGCCTTCACTTCGGGACTCTCTGCAAGAGCCCCCCACCTCCAACTCTAACTACAGTGTAGCAGAGGACAGGCTTGGAGGAACGCAATGCACAAATTCCCCTGGAGCAGTACGAGAATCACTTTACCACAGGTGATGCCTCTATCCCCTCACAGATCCTCACACCTACGCCTCCTTGCCACCCTAAAGTGCACGTATAGTTTAAGCCTCAGGCTCCCGTTGACAGCCTCAGCTCTACCATTAAGCCTGGCCCCTGCAACTCTGGTCAATGGTATCCAGTGTCACTTGAGAGACAAAATTCTTCTTCGCCCGACAGTGATTTCCTAGACATCCACGGCCACATCATAGGACAGTCGGCTTGAAAGGCACTCCACAAACTCCTTCAGGTTCCCCCAAAGCACCCAGACCCCCCCCCCAAATCCCCACTCGCCTGTCGCAAGTCCGCAGCTACCCTCTCATCCCTTGAGCTTTGGTTAACATTCTCCTAGATTTACACTGCAACTTCAAAAGGTGCTACAATAAGCCTTGTGGTTGGTATGAGAACTGAGCAGTCTGAGTAGACCCTGCAGTTCTGATCATCCTTCAGGCAACCATCAACAATCACGATGGTCAATCCTACTTTGCCACACCGCCGCATTTGAAAAGCAAAAGCGCCAGCGGATGAGCATGGGGCGCTGAAACCATGAACAGCACCCTAAGTCATGACTTCTTGAAAAGTCAAGAACTTGGGCTATTCTGGTTCACAGTTCAAGACCCATGGGACCAACACATTCATCTTCGTAACCATCCTATCAGTTCCAGTCGATGCATTGAAATCACCAAGATAGAGGGAGTATCTCACCTGGGGCACTGATTAAACCACAGACTCGGGGCGTGGCATAGAATGTCGCCTTCACGGTGAGATCACTTTGCCTTCAGTCAGAGCATATACAGAGACCAGGGGAAACGACACCCAAGGAGTGACGAATCCTTAGTCTCATTATACACTCGTTGAACGGGGTTCCTCAAATTATCATTGAAGTCAGCTCATTGGAACACAGCTACCAGCAACTATTTGGGCATGGTAAAACCATGGTAAACCCAATTGCTAGGCTCTAACACCCGCAATGATCTCACCATAATCCCAGTATCGAAACCAGAGTTCTGCAACACCGATTGTTCAATGCTTGGGCTTAGATTGATAACAGAGACAGGTGATCATCCTCTCTGTGAGATAGGACATTCCAGGGCACCCACCTGAAGGGACCGCCTCAGGTTAACCAAGAGAGGACCGCCGTGGTGTGGACGACATCTCAGCACCACTCTGCCACACACTACCTCAATCTGACCCAGGAGATTTGCCCCGTGTGTTTTTTCCTTACATCAAGGAATGGAGGTCTCCGAAGGCTTTGCCCCAATCCCGTCATTTGGTGAACTTTCCCTCCAGGGCTGCAGCACAGGTAGGTAACTTCCACAGAGTGGCGCTTATTCAGGTTCTTACACTTGTGGATTTGCGGAGATGAAGTGTTTACGTGGCCGAAATGCCAAATTCTGCCACCAACCTCCTAAAATGAAAATAATAAATAAAGTAACCAACTGCAGGGACACTAGATATGGATGCCTTGGCTCACAATGAGCTCGGCCCTTTGACAGTTTTGTTTTTAATCCTGCTGCGTGTGCATATCTATACACCCTCCTCACCAGAAAAACCTGGTGTGGAGATGTTTAGTCCGCCGGACAACCTGACTATGAAAACATGTTCGTACAGGTTTTACATTGAATACCTGTAGCAAGTCACATATAATCTGGCTTGACCTGACACAATTCTTGACACAATTGACATTCATCTGGCTTGACTTAAACCACATTATGATTGCCACATGATGGACACCCACAATCTCTTTTATTTTAGCATCACAATACTTTTTGGATTTTACTTTTTGTTGTAGGGTGTGGGAAAGGTAATTCTAGTGGGTTCTAAACGGTGGATCTAAGGTAGTTTTAAATGGTTCTAAAAGGGTAATTATAATGGGTCTAAAGGCCTTCTATACAGTGATTCCTAAATGGTTCTACCGGGTGATTCTAATGGTTTATAAATATGGTTTTAAAGGGTAATTCTAAATGGTTAATAAATGTTTAAAGGGTGATTCTTAATGGTTTTAAAGTGGTAATCTAGGATGGTTTTATGATGTCATGTTTATTCTAAATGTTTATGATGTCATGTGTAATTCTAAATGGTTCCTAAATGGTAATTCTAAAGTGTGATCCTTAATGGTTTTAAAGGGTAATTCTAAAGCGTTTTAAGATGTAATGTGTAATCTAAATGGTTTCTGTTGAGGGGGGGGTGATGCGCACACACCTCAGGTTTTCCTTCCCTTGGTGTACGTATGTTGTTCGTGTTGCCGGGACTCAGTGCGTCCTTCAACGACTATAATCTGAGCTTGAGCTTTCACAAGTCTGGACGAACGTACAGGCCAGCTACCACTCAATTGGATCTTTGTCAGTTGGTTGTTCGTGACCTCTGAATGGCTTGCAATGACCACATCAACAACGTAGGCATTTTGAAAACTTGTATTCAAACAAGCAGATACAAAGTCAAATGAGGAAGTTCAACAATACTTACAGTGTCCAACTTCGATTCCCTCGAGTAGTTGTTTCTGCTGCCCAGTGTCCCAGTCCTGCCGCACAACTCACGCGTGTTTTACCTCATTCCACCGTGGCTGTTGAACGTTTGTCTTGTACGATGTCTCTCTCGTACAATGGCCTGTCCAGGATGATTTTAAGACCTCAAGGAATTCTTTCCTGATGCACAATCTCATGAGTTTTTTAAACAACCCTGATTATAAATCGGCTCCACGCCGTTAACAACCTCTCTGGACATTAACACCTCGTTCACTCATCAGAGTTAAAATCGAGGCACAAGAGGGACGATGGAAATTGCCACAGCTGTCCCATATTCCAGTCTCTCTATTACCTCCCTTTTGGCGGGTTTATATAGCATCACAGAACAATCCCATGTCTTCCAACAAATGCGATTCTCGTCCACGCGAAGTTTCGGCTGAGAATAGTTCCAGCACCTTCACGGATCTCCCCCCCTTACCAGGCAGTTTACAGTACTAATACCCCCATCTGCAATCAAAATTAGCTCATTCATCAAGCAGTTTCTTTATTACAATTTACCGCGTGTACTCAACAAAACTTATAACATGTAACCGTCCATTTAATCGTTCATTTACAGGCATTTACTAATGCATAAATTACCACATCTTAGCTGTAAACTGACAGGTTCTAAATGGTTTTAAAGGGGTAAATTCTAAAGGGTTGATTCCTTTGGAGTGCGTTCATTTTTAGGCTTTGCCTATTTCATATTTAAAATGCCAAAAACTTCAACCGCTTCCTTCGGACATGGATGTTATTTTTGTTTTCAGAGCAACTCTTCAGATGTGATTGATCTTGAAACTCCTCTGACAATGCATCAAGCACACGTGATATGCAATCCTATATCAACTGGGTAAGCATAAACTGTTTACGTCGCGTTAATGACCATACCTGCCACCAAGAAATTTAGATACATTTTTCAAGTAAACTTATGTGCTCGTTCCTGTTTATATGCCTCCTCGGACGAAGTTGCCAAGGCATTATTTTCGGGTTTTGTCCCTCTGTACGTACGTACAGTACGTCGTGCTAATTTACCTGTTGTCGCGCAAACCGGCTTAATCAGATTGACACAAAATTTTCCCATAGAGTGCGAAGACTCATGTTAGAATGTTAATGATAATTTATGACATCAAGGTTAGGGTGGTGTGTAGCCACATTGTGAAAAAAGCGGAAAAACTTTTGGACCTCTGTATCTCCGAAACTGCTCCATGGAAAAAATCTAAACTTGGCACATGTGAAGGGACCCCTATGGGGAAATAAGCGTGACTTTTTTGACGATGTCATATGCGGCATTCATTATGATGTCATAATTGCATATGTCAAATGTTTTATCCGATCAGTGTGAAAATATGTGCCGTCATTCTGGTTTTTATTTTTTTTTTTCAGGGCAAAAAATTGTGATGGAGGGAAAAAAAAATTGATGACATCATCGGTTCATGTGGTTCAAGCAGCCATATATATTATATATTTTTTTTTTAAAGTAAAAACCTGCAAACATCTTCTCAAAACAAGCTGAACAGATAGAGTGTAAGAACTTTGCAGGTATTATGATATTGTTGGAATTGGAAGCTATGAGCACCACAGACATCAGTTCCTATGGCCAGTTATTCGAAAAGTGAATGTTGAGATAGATATCTCCTTTCCCTAGTCTAATGGTGAATAAATGTACTTAGCGCTGCTGAGTTACTTTGATATCAGGGTTTTCTTTATTTTATACCACCATCAACGCCAGATCATCTTCCCCTCGCTCTGCTCGACGCCATGTCTACATTGTGTTCGATCACGTATGGGGACGGAGATTTCCTTTCACCTCAGATCGAGATCCGCCCAGGAAGGGCAGTGAGCGTGCCCCTTGGTCCAACCAGGAACCTCATCACCTCAGATTGAGACTCGCCCGAGAGAGGCAGGGGCGTGCCCCTTGCCAGCAGAAACTCAGCACCTCAGCTGCTTGCCTTTAGCCAGGATAGAGTTGTCGGCCCCGGCCATTCGGGAGGGCCGCACGAGTCGTCGAGAACGACCATCAATGAGGAGGCGAGTGGCCGAAAAAAAAGGGAGGTCTCTTCGTGACCTAACACAAAAAAGGAGGGGTGGTCTGGATTGAGGAGAGGGAGAGACGGTGTGCTCGTTTGGCAGCAGCATTCTGAGTTTCGGAGGATCGTTGTTGAGGACTCCCTGGTGGGAAGGCGGTTTTCAGTCCAGCAGTTTCGAACCTAGCGCATCCAGGGCCATGTGGTTGGTCAATCGACAAGGCCCGGCAGGACCTGTCGTGTTGCGGGTTCGAGCTCCCCCCCCCAAGATCGCGAAGACCACACGAGGTGGACAGGTCCGAGACAGGCCTCAATAAAAGGACCGCCCTTGGGTCAGGATTCGTGTGTGTGTGTGTGTGTGTGTGTGGTGGCGCCAGTCCAATAAGTTAGAAATTGTACAAGTGCCGTCTGTACATACGTGCCTTTTATATTCGGATAACTCTGTCCCTACGTGCTCCCCTTCATTTCCTATTGTTAAAATATCCCCATTGTGAAATGTATCAGCTCGTTTCGTGTCCTTTCCTCCATTGGCTTAGCGTGCTAGTGTTGGAAAATTAGCAAGGCGTTGACCGCCGTAAGCACATTTGGACCGACGGGACTGCGTGACCGTCCCGCTCGGGTCACACGCGCGTTCGGAGTGCACTAGCGGCTCGTTCCGTACGGTGCCGTCGAGGGTGTGGGAGACTCGGTAAATCGCCACGTGGATATTCTAGGTATTTTGAAAATTGGCAAATAACCTGCTACCCATGTGGCAGAAAGATTGACGCTTCAGCGGTCCGATAATGGGACCCGTTACTTCTCGGCAGTTTTTCCGGGAAAAAAGTACGATCAATATTCCGAGTGATCGGTGGAGTCAACTCTTCAGCTACATTAGCGGTCATGCTCGCAGCGATACCCGGCTCCGTAACATTTGGTGTTCAGGAGCGGGATTCGGAACCCCTCCGTCTCACAAAATTCACGGATCCGGATTCAGGAGTGTAAGGCGAGCGAACCCCCCCCCCCCGTTTTCCCCCAACTTACGGAAGCATTTCTAAATTTGTTCACAAAACGCAAACAGTTCTAGCCAAGACGAGCTGAGCAGGTGGGTTAGTCAGTAGTGTAGTGTTAGAGGCGAACCAGAAGGCCCAGGACCACCACCCCCATGCAGGAACTTTCCCCGCCAACCAAATTTCAGAGTTCTGAAAGTGCGCAGGGCGGGCGTTATTGGAAACCACCCCCCCCCCCCCCCGTCAAACTTCCCCCTCCCCGCCCGACCCTTGGTGGTATCCGCGCCCAATAATGACGAATCGGCCTGCCACAGGAGTCGTTCGACATTGAGAAGATGTTCGAGGCATTGATGGGAAAATTGGAAGCGAAACAGGCTGGAAGTGAACGACAATATGGATGCCGAACACGTGCGATATGCAGGCATGAGGGTGAGTTGTACAATGTAACAAATGGCAAAATGGATGAGATGAGCGGGCGATATGCAAACGCTAAAGGGTGATATGCAAACCAACAGCGGGGTGAATGCAGTGCATGGGTGAACCTCCAGGCAGAGCAAGAGGCAATCAGGGGCTGGTTTTGCACGTTTGATTAAAAATGCGGGACAGTGGAATTGCAAGATGCAAGGCACCATGCTGGCAGAGACCACCGAACCGACACGGAGTGTGCAATGTGTCGGCCGCGATCAATACGCGGTGAGGTCGGGATGAACGAGAGACTCCGTCACGATAATTTGGGGAGACTGAAATTATAAACACGGGAGACGACGGGAAATGAAAACAGAGACACAAGGCGGAAACGCAGGGAATTAAAAGAAATAACAGATATACGGGAGATAGATCAAGTTGACGGAGGACGCAGACCATCCAAAGAGGGGAACGATTTAGGATGATGGAAATGGACGAGCACACACAGGTAGAGATTAGTGAGGGACAATGGGGGTTGAGCTTGGGAAATGTGTCGTGACCCGGTGCAGCAGCAGGATAGCCTCCTTAAGAACAGGGGAGGAAATACGGCTCCCTCGAGGCAGATCGCCGACGGAGGTGGTCGATCGGACGAACGAGGCAGAGCGGTGAGTGTTGCGAACGGGTCACGCGCGAAGCTTGCGGGTATGGAGCCCCAGGATGCTGTTGGGTTAGCGCGAATCCCGATATGATGTTCCGGTCGTGAGTGGTTACAGGCTAAGTACGGTGCGTGTTATGGCGTGCGTGATGTGCATGCGAGGGAAATGGACGATGGACCGGTCAGACGGGTGTGGCGAGCCTTTCACCGTATTAAAGTATTTTGCTTACCGTGCCGGCCTCTCTCCCGTCTGTGGCGCACTTTGCGCATGGCCTTGCTACGGGCACGTCTGCGCATTGCGATCCGGCCGGAAACGTCCACGTCGGACACAAGCCGGGCTCGTGGACGGCAAAATGGCGGCGAGTGTTGATTGGAATTTGGAACCGGGGGTTCCCACGTCGCGGCGACGGGTGTACGGGCATCACGTGCTGTTTTACCGCGTTTCTGTTCACGGAACGCTCGAGCGGCCTGTTTCCGCGGACCATGCGCCGCGTGCTGCCCTGCACGGGAAACCGCGCCAGGTCGGTGCCGAGGGTGACGTCATCGGCCCGGACTCGCGCGCGAGCTTCAGGCAAACAGCGCACGTGTTCCGCCGTGCGGAATCCCGGGCGGGGGGGGAAAGCGAGCGCTTGTTGCGATTGTTGCATGGTGACGTCATGGCTGCACGCGATCGCGCCATCTTGAGGGATGTCGGTATCGCCCATGGAAACGGAAACGGGCGTGCCATAAAAACCGCCACCATGGCGCTGCAGAGAGAAAAAAAAATGCCTCGCTTCCAGTACACAGCCCAAATTGGGCAAAGAAGCACTAGTTAGCGTGATGGTTAGTTTAGCTTAGGAACGGCTTCATGCGGGGACATGAGTTGTTCCTCATGGAGCCCGTGGCAATGGCGTTAGTCTAGAGATTTTAGGATAGATTTTAGAAAATGGATTTCGGGAACACAGAACAGACATGGAATGTGAGTGGGGACGCTAGCGCCTTAGCTACGTTAGATTAAATGGAGCGTTACTGCGTTAGAATAAGGACGCGAGAGCACAAGGTAGTTAGAAGGAATTTAGTTAGCAGAGTGTCCAGAGTATTGGTGGAATTGAGAATGGAAAAAGAGAAACATCAATGAATGAGGGGTCAACAGGCCCAATGTGAATGGAGTGAATGTTGAATTTGCATGGTGCGAAATGAATGAGTGGGGGAGAGTGATCCCACCCAAGGTGACCCGGGGTCAGTTTAATGTAGTAGCGGGGTTAGTTAAAGTTACAAAAAGGAGGTCGTTTTGTTTGTTGGTGTTGAGAGAAGGCACGACACCAATTTGGAGGCGGTGCAGAGTAAAATTGACCAGCTGGAGCGTGGCTTGGGAAGAGTGAGCCACCGAATAGTGGGCACCCCGGCACCGAAGTAGTCGGCCAGAGTAGGCCCAAGCGGACCGGGATAGCGTACTGGCACGGGCGATCGCGGATCGGGACCCAGAAGCACCAAAGATCCCACGTGAAGGCATTGGAAAGGGCGGCAATGCCAGGAAGGGCAACCCCCTTTGTTCATAGGAAGCAGGAGGCTCGGAGACAGCCTCAGGGCCCGGGGCGTGCCATCGAATAGAGTTCGGCAGAGGTCGGGAATCCCTGCCAGCTTGAGCCACGCTGCCCAGCCATGAAATTGTGTGAGGGCCACCGAATGAAAAATTGAGGGCTAGGCCCAAATTTATAATGAAACCGACACAGGCGAACATGCGGAATTCTGGTTTTAGAAACCGATAAGTTTAAGTGACAGGCGGTTTTGGAAAGCTCCGGGGTAGTTTAAAAGTCAAATAAAGCTAGGATAGTTAGGAAATGTACCCCTTCACACCATCCATCCCTTTCTCTCGGTAGCCGCTGGACCCACCTTGGGCTAGATTGCTGAACTCTGTAGGGAGCCATTCTGAAAAGCTTGTGGGCCTCAAGACAGGACGCGAGTCTCTCCTTATTCCCCTCCAGAAAGGGAACGTAGGGTTGCGGAGTAGGCGGGTTGACAGGATAGCGGTTAAGCCGGACAGAGACAATAAAGGGGTTAGGGAGACGGAATTATACAAGAAAAAATAAATAAATAAAGAGGGGTCTAAAATTTGTTTGTGTACAAATTAAGGGAGGTGGGTATGGACAGAGAGAGGCAAAGCGATAGGTTGGGGGAGACAGTTGGTAGGTCCGAGCCCGTTTCGGAGCGGCGAAACCACCGCACTCCTTCCAGACCCACGCGGAACGAGACCAGGAGTCCGCGCCAGCTTCACCTGCCGGCCTGCTGTGCTGTACTTGCCTGTTCCGCATTTGCCTTGCCATGCCTTGTTCGCCTGCCTCTGCCATAACCCCATGCCTGCTAGCCCCTTCGTTTGCATTGCCCCCTGTGTCACCGTTTCATCACCATGTGCTCCAGGATCCATCCAGTGTTGCAAAGGACTGCCCTGCAGGCAGCCACATCACGGGACTGCATTGAGCAGCCCGTGCATTGTTTGCATCCAATCATTCTTGTGTTTGCTTCCATCCATTTTCATTCCATGAGCCAGAGACTTGAGTGAGCAGCCTGGCCACCTCTTCTCCTCTCCACCAAGGGAGCCAGAGACTGCAATTGGGCAGCCTGCTACCTCTCAAAATGGCCTGTGGACGCACCAAGCATTGCGTGGTTAGGGTGAGTTGCCCCAAGCAGCTGGGGGTAGGAAAGGAAGAGAGAGAAGAAGGTTCACTGAAACACTCAAGGGGGACCTTTTGAGCAGGCCCTGAGGACGACTACCTTCAGCTGCGGAGCACTCACCCACACCAAAAATGACTAACTTTGCCATGCTTTTTTTTCCCCTACAGATGCCAGGTCCTGGGCCATGGTTAGTAAATAGTAGGGTAAAAATTGTAAATAATTTGCAACCCACTTGTAGTTGTTCGTAGCGCCGCAATGTAGTTAAGTCGTCTGTGTGAGTCTGTTCGTTAGTTACGCAGCGCATTAGATTATTTATTTTTGGGACATGTATGAAAAAAACTCGTTCGCAACTCAGGGATCCGTAGTAAAATGTATTAGGGGAAACTTACACATGCTGGTCACACAAAAATATGTCGACTCGGACGACGTCTTAAAAAAGGGGAGGGGGTCAGTGTTGCGAATCTGGAAAGCCATGAGCACACAGACATTCAGGTTCCTATAGCTCAGTTATTTTGGAATAAGTGAATGTGGACAGATAGCTCCCTTTCCCTATAGTCTAATGGGTGAATAAATGTCTTACGCTGTGAGTTACTTTGATGGTCAGGGTTTTCTTTATTTTTACACCACCCATCAACGCCAGCATCATCTTCCCTTGCTCTGCTCGACGCCATTGTCTACGTGTGTTCGATCAACGTACGGGGCAGAGATTTCCTTCACCTCAGATCGAGACTCCGCCCAGAAAGGGTAGGGGCGTGCCCCTTGTCCAACCAGGAACCTCTTCACCTCAGATCGAGACTCCGCCCAGAAGGCAGGGGCGTGCCCCTTGCCCAATCAGGAAACTCAGCACCTCAGGCTGGCTCCGCCTTAGCCAGATAGAGTGTTCGGCCCCGGCCAATCTGGAGGCCGCGACGAGTCGTCCGAGAACGCGACAGTCCAATGAGGAGGGAGTGGCGAAAAAAAGGAGGTCTCTCCGCGCGCTGAGCACAAAAAGGAGGGTGGTCTGGACGAGGAGAGGAGAGACGGTGTGCTCGGGCAGCAGCATTTTGCGAGTTCGGAGGATTGTGTGTGTGAACATCCCTGGTGGGAGAGGGTGTTTTCAGTCCAGGCAGTTTCCGAACCTGGCATTCCAGGGCCATCGTGAGGGTTCATCGACGAGGCCTGCAGACGGTCGTGGTTGCGGGTTCGAGTCCCGTCGTCGTCCCCCCCCCCCCTCCAAGATCGCGAAGACACACGCAGGTGGACAGGCCGAGACAGGCCTCAATAAAGACACTTTGGGTCGATTCTTGTGTGTGTGTGTGTGTGTGTGTCGTGTGTGTGTGTGTGTGTGTGTGTGTGTGTGTGTGTGTGTGTGTGTTGTGTGTGTGTGTGTGTGTGTGTGTGTGGCGCCAGCCCAATAAGTAGAAATGTATAAGTGCCGTCATGTACATACGTGCCTTCTATATTCGGATAAACTCTGCCTACGTGCTCCCCTTATTCCATATTGTTATAAATATCCCCATTTGTGAAATGTATCAGCTCGTTCGTGTCCTTTCCTCCATTGGCTTCGCGTGTGCTGCGTGTTGGAAAAATTAACAAGGCCATTGTGCCGCCGTAAGGGGACATTTGGACCGACGGGACTTTGGTGACCGTCACGCTCGGGTCACACGCGGTTCGAGTGCGCCTTCGGGCTCGTTCCGTACGGGTGCCGTCGAGGGTGTGGAGACTCGGTAAATCGCAACGTGGATATCTAGGTATTTTGAAAAATTGGCAAATAACCCTGTTACCACGTGGCAGAATATTGGACGGCCTTCACGCGTCTGAAAGGACCTACTTCA
>CM068963.1:41363772-41422131 GCA_035128595.1 Eptatretus atami | reverse complement strand
CATGCATTAGCATAAACTACTGATACATCTCAGCATACAGCCTTTTGCAAAATTGAGGCCTCAGGATTCCAAGACTGGATAATCTGTGACAGACTTCCTGGGTGGGGTGGTGGTGAGAATGTTTTTGGTTGATGGCACGGAGGAAAATTTGTCTGCAAGTGAAAGAGGAGGCTGTATGAACGAAGGATTTCGGAGTGAGGGGGTTTTGGGAAATAATCCCAGTCAGAGAAAAGGAAGACATTTTGATGAAGAAGAAGAATGAATGGGTTGTTCCTGATGGAGAAAAATAAAGCAGAGTAAGGAATTTTAATATACATTTTGGAAGCGTTTTTTTAATGTTGTGAAGAGGTTTTAAGGAAGAGAAATGTTTAATTCAGTTTGGGGATATTGCGAATAAGGGATTGGAAAATGAGTAACTGAGCCCTGAGATTGGAGTTTGGATGTTTTTATTGTTGGTTGATGTGTTTGCCTGGTCCCCCCCCCCCCCCCCCGCCCCCTCCCCGAGTGAAGAAGGAGAGATAATATTTTGTTTGAATTTTTGAGGGAGGAAGGGAAAACTAATTGAGCTGAGGAATCAGAATTAACAATAACTGAAGTAAAGGGAGCAAAAACGAGGCAAACAAATAAATGGGGGGAAAGCAAACTCGACCATCACAAGTACTCGGCCCGACTTAACTCGGGGAGATGAATTATACGATTCAATATAGCAGGATACGGTTTTGGACAGAAAAATTGACAAGAAACAGGAACAGTAAAACAGAAATCAAAACGAAACAGTAAAACACAAAGTAAATGGTTGATGGAACTTGGTTTATAAGAACTGGTAGGAGATAGTGTCGATCCTCAAACCGGAAGTGAAAACACTGTACCTGTTGCTTTTGTCTTGTTGTGTCTTGATCTGTTCAGTGTCCTAGTATGAGCTCTTCCACAAGCCTTGACTATGCGTACAAAAAAAACAACCCCCCTCACAAAAATAAAATACATCTGCATTTATGGTTGTTGTGTACCATCATCCTCCAGGTGTTCTCATGGACCCTCTTCACCCAACGAGACATAGTTAATCAAACAAAAACGAGCAATTAGGTAATGTTGAGGCATTGCAAGTACAAAATCCACGGTGCCTTGGAGTACATGTTTTCTCTACAAAATCTGACAACGAACCCCTGGAGGCAGTAAAATATAAGCCTCAGAAGGTGCTTTGTATCACGCAAAGGCTGGGATAACAGAGCGTCCTCTCGCATTACAAACTTAAAGCCAAACAATTTTGCTGTCTCCTTTTCCACCCATGATCTTAATGCTCTTACTCCCTCAAGAGAACAACCAAGTCAAAGTGCTCATTTAAAAGCCCATATCTTGTTTACCTCCTCAAATCTAAGCTAACTGCTCACTTCCACTCATTTGGCTCCTCTCTTCTTTCATCTGTGGAATCGTCTTTCTAAATTTTACAGTCACATTTGGGCAGTTCCATAATTTCGGACGTACATTTTGGACACATTATTAAGATACCACAGACACAAAGATTGAGAATATGAAACTTTTATTTGGCCATGATATGACAAGTGTTTAGTAGAAAACAAGTAACAATGAAAAAATAGTGTCAACACCTTAATGACCTTGGAATAATTAAAAAAAATACCATGTGTTCGGACGTACACAGAAAAAATGAATTTTCTGACTTCATAAGTTCAATTAAAAATTTCTGTGAAGTGTGCAGATTTTTTCAAAAAAAGTGCATTTATAATTTACAATTTTTGACCAGCTTGTACAATTCTCTTCAAAATGATATATAATTTGTGCTGATAATTTCATTTTGAAATATTGACTTCCTGGTTGACAAATTTATGGAACTGCCCATTTGTATATCGATTTCTTTAAAATGGCAATTGAAACTGTCATTTCATGTGATTCCCTATTATAAGTAATATTTCATTTTATTTTCTCCTCTTGCTCTTCCCTTAGGTGCAACTACCCTGAGTCTACATTTCTCCGTTTGCTGGCTTTTACTGTCTGCTCACATGGCCTTGATTGACTTGATGGTTGATTGGGGGAAGCCTTGTTGGACTTCCTTCACTGGTTTGGGTTTGATTCCAATTGCTGCTGCTTAGTGGTAATGTTCACAGCCTGAAAGGGAGTGGTGACCTGTCCCAGATTAATTCTAGCCTTGAAATATTCATACCTCGTTGTGAGCACCATGAGAAGAGTATGGGCTCAACAACCACATACTTTCTATGTACTTTGTAATATTTTGTCCATATGTCCCTAATCAGAGCTGTCTATTCATGTTTTTCTTTCATTTGTCCATCCCTCGTTTGCCTGTTCCCCTCTGCTCCAGCAGTAGTATATAGCCAAATCACCATCTGTCATTCAGCTCAATCACAAGCTTCAATCTCTACATTAATAACTACAAGGGTACTCAGTAGAGCGCATACCTCTGCCACTTAATGCCTGATCCACGAGAACATTTTTGAGATATCATGCTATATATCATTTTTGGCCCTATCTCTCAATGGTGAAGAATCACTTTAAAAATTAAATAATTATCGTATCCAGATCCAGATTCGGATCTTCACCAAAATCAAATCAATTCGTCTTTGTCACACACCCAACCTGTCCATGAGGTTTCATCTGAATCCGTCCAAAACTTTTTGAAATATCATGCCTATAAAATCGGTTTAGCCCTCTCTCTCAATGGTGAAGAATCACTTAAAACATTTGAGTAGCCGGATCCGGATCCGGATCGTCACGAAAATCTAATCAGTTTGTCCTTGTCACACACCCATTCTGTCCACAAAATTTCATCTGAATCCGTTCACAACTTTTTGAGATATCCAGCATACAAACAGTGGTGAAAACATAACCTCCTTCCACCTTTGGTGGTGGAGGTAAAATGGACAGGTGCTGAAGACTTCACCAGCACCCTACCAGGAAAAGGTCACATTATCTGCCCTACGCACTTGATGCATCTTGATAGATTTAGCTATATATCCAGCCAATGAAAGTAGTATGTATCCTAAAGATAAGATTTGCTTGAAATATCGCATTGGTAAATCGATGAAATTTACAACAAACTTACCAGAAACCTGTAATATTTCTCCAGAAGATACTTCCTGATAATGAAAAAAAACGAAAAAGAAAAAAAAAACACATTTTAAACCAGTATATCACATGCTTCTTTCATGTAATCATGTAATATGTAAATAACCCCCCCCCCCACCACACACACGTTAATGATCAATGGCACAAATCACACCTAAGCTATATGCACATTAGTTATCTAGCCCCGTCAAATCGTGTCTGACTTCTGGTAACATTCATGATTAGATTTCTCTGAACATCCCCATGCTGCACTGCTTCCCAAAGCTCTGGCAGAGACAACTTGCTTGTAGCCTTCCCCCATCCATCCAGCACATGTTCCTCTTTTTCCCTGCTTCTTCTTCTTTTTCCCTCAACCATACCCAGCATGGTTGACTTCTCCATGTACATACAGATATTACATTGACATCTTCATTTTTGTTATCTTGTAGAATAGGTTCATGGAAGAGACATCACAGAGGGTAAAAAGGCAATGTACAGACACCGTGGCAGTGGTGCCCCAGTTGGATACATCAAGCAAGGGATTGAACCACCAGGAAAAAGGAAAGAGAGGAGAGAAGGAAACATGGCAACTTGCAAGTACAAAGGTTGAGTTTGGTAGGATTAATGGGAGTAAAGGGATCATGGCTATGGATATGAGATGACATGAGATGGTGGTGCATTGCTTGCTTGAAGCCCTGGAGAGAAAATTGGGATAGAAAATGAAGACAGTTACAAAAATGTGAGAAAAGAGCAACATACAAATGGAGGAGGGTGGCAAGCCTGGATTTTTGGGAGTTTAATCAGGAGGAGGTTACTCAAAGCACAATTGCCTCCTGAAGGAGCTGGAGATGGTGCAATGGTTAGAGAGCTGAGAGAGCAGAGAGAGATAGACAGGAGAGGCAGAGAAAAGTAAAGAGGCCACTGACCTGTGATTTGAGAGCAACACCATAGGATATGCTAATAATGTTCCCCAGAATTCAAGAGAGACAGATTTGATGCTGGTGCATCAGTCCATAAAACAGTTAAGGTGTGCAGTCAGCCTAAAGCAATTATGGACATGATTGACCATGAAACGTACAGAGAAAAACCTAAAAAAGTTAATCGGAGAAAAGACAATGACAAAATCAAAATTATGTTTGATAACAAAGGGGAGGAAATTATCAATAAAGAAAAAATACTACAACAGAAGGAAGTTTGAAGTAAACTTCCAGAAACAACACAACAGAGACAGCCACCAAGGGTTGTGTACACTTTGCAAAATGCAATTAGGGTAAAGATCTTCAACTATAAGGAAACAGTAGCCGACAATGAACAGACGTAGAGGAATGGTTAAATAACAAATCATTGAAATTGTGAACAGTCAGTATTTAAAGATTGCAGAAGAAATTTCTCAGTCATCCTGTACATTTGAACATTTATTCAACATACAAACAAATACTGTACATACAAACAAATACATATGCGCATACAGAGTGATTTGAACACAGACTTGTTCCAGATCTCTAAAATACATGGAGAATTTTAGTTATTTTATAGTGTTCAGTGAGACACAGCTCTATATCATTTTAAAGGCTGGTGCCCCAGGTTGTCAGGTCGATGTATTTCCAGGTGGAAATTATTTTCAGCTTTTGTGCAGCAGTCAGCCTAATTTTGAAGGTGGTCGTTATATTGGTTCAGAAAAAATATTTTCACGAAAAATAAGTGACCACTATATTCGTTGGGGTGTCTGTCTGTCTGTCTGTCGGGTAGTCGATCTAGTCTACCCTTATTATCAGTATTTCCGTCGATATGTTTGTCTGTTGGGTAGTCGATCTTTAGTCGGGAAAAAAAAATCTCAAAATTTTTTTTTGAGATTTTTTTTTCTACCCTTATTATCTTATATATTATTTCCGAGTTTGTGGTTTTGTGTCGCGCTATCTTCGACTTTGTTCTGCGCTCAAGTAACGTGATATTCGCTTACATTATCTCAAAGACCATATGAGGGCATGGTACAAAAAAAGTAAATAAAATGGTTCTGAAACAGTGAAATCGTATTCCACTTACTGCATTAAAGTAAAATTACTACTGATACTCTGCATCAGTTCCTTTCTCAAACACACCACCCCAACATGTCGCGCAGAGCGCGGGTTATGCTAGTCAGTATTTAAAATGGCGATTTCAGTTAATACAATGGCGATTTCGATGAAACTTGGCTGGTAGGTTCATACCATGACCTAGTTGTGTGCAAATGAGAACCGTTGCTATGGACACCACTGTTGCCTAGCAACGAGACTTTGAAATTTTAGAAAAATCATAAAAAAAATTATTTTTTCGAAAATCAAAAATCGGCCCGAGCGACTGTGGGCAGTACATTCAGCCATATTGTCAAAAATTTCCAGCGGATCCTATGAAAACTGTCGGAGAAGATAGATTTTGAATGAACCCTGGTCGAAAACATAAAAAAACGAAGTTCGTTATATCTCAGAGACTATGAGTCAGATAACATGAAACTGGTAGTAGGTTCATGGTATGTCCTAGTTATGTGTGAGAAAGAACCGTTGCTATGGACCCCTCCGTTGCCTAGCAACGGCCGAAAAACCTTTAAATGTGGGGGTATTTTAACGAAAAAACAATCTGCAGCATTAACCCTTGAAGCGAGAATCATGAATTTTATTGTGGCTTAATCCTCAGGTCATTCCCCATCGAACGGGCCCATCGCGTCAGTTCATTGGGTAGTCGACTACCCATGTCCGCCTACGGCTTGTTTGTCTGTCTGTCCCACTGTTCGGTCCAGTGCTCCGTTAATACAATGGCGATTTCGATGAAACTTGGTTGTAGGTTCATACCATGACCTAGTTGTGTGCAAATGAGAAACTGTTGCTATGGACACCACCGTTGCTTAGCAACGGGACTTTGAAATTTTTTAAAAATCATAAAAAAATTATTTTTTCGAAAATCAAAATCGGGCCACGAGCGACTGTGGGCAGTACATTCAGCCATATTGTCAAAATTTCCAGCCGGATCCTATGAAAACTGTCGGAGAAGATAAACTTTTAATGAACCCTGGTCGAAAACAATAAAAAAACGAAGTTCGTTATATCTCAGAGGACTATGAGTCAGATATACATGAAACTGGTATGGTAGGTTCATGGTATGTCCTAGTTATGTTGAGAAAAAACCGTTGCTATGGACCCCTCCGTTGCCTAGCAACGGCCGAAAACCTCTAAATGTGGGGGTATTTAACGAAAAATCAATCTGCAGCATTAACCCTTGAAGCTAGAATCATGAATTTTCTTGTGCTTAATCCTCACGTCATTCCCCATCGAACGGGCCCATCACGTCAGGTTCTGTTGGGTAGTCGACTACCCATGTCCGCCTACCGGCTTGTCTGTCTGTCTGTCTGTCCCGAGCATAGCTCCGTGGTTTTGATCCGATCCTGATAAAATTTGGTGGGAGGTTTATATCATGATGTAGTTGTGTTTTCCTGAGAATGGGCGTGGTGCACCCATTATGGGCGGAGCCACGCCCAAAAAACATGTGTTTTTAGGGGGTAGCATTTCAATTTGCATCTTCTCCTAGGGTGTTTGTCGAATCTGACAGGGTTTGGGTATTTGGTTAGCCCAATGGCACCTGCATAGCCCCACGGAGGTCGATTTTTCATTTTCGTCCCAAGGTCAAGGTCACAAGGTCACGAACTTGGAAATTGCAAATTTTGACATAAAAATCCATCTTCTCCGAGGGGTTTGTCGAATCTGGCTGGGTTTCGGTATTTGGTTAGCCCAATGGCACCTGCATCTGACAGGAGCCCCACATTTCGAATCTGACAGGAGCCCCACGGAGCTCGATTTTTCATTTTCGTCCTAAGGTCAAGGTCACAAGGTCACGAACTTAGAAAATTGCGAATTTTGAAATAAAAATCCATCTTCTCCGAGGGGTTTGTCGAATCTGGCAAGGGTTTCGTATTTGGTTAGCCCAATGGCACCTGCATTGCCCCACGGAGCTCGATTTTTCATTTTCGTCCCAAGGTCAAGGTCACAAGGTCACAAACTTAGAAAATTGTGAATTTTGACATAAAAATCATACGACTGCCCAAACTTTGAGAGCTAGGATAGAAATATTTTTATGCAAATCTTGAGGTCATTCCCCACCTAAAGTCTTAGAACCATTTTGCTCTGTCTCGAACACCTGCCCGTGGCGCCCCCTTCAAGTTTGTTTTTACGCTGATTTCATCAGTCTGGTTAATCCGAGGAGTGCGAAATGCCATATAGCCTATATGACGTCATATTGTTCCTGGAATGTTCCAGAGGAAGTTTTGCACCAAAGGTCATAATCCTTGACCTTTGACCTTTAAAGTTCACAAAGGTCAAATTTTCAAAGTTGTGGGAATCGAACCGGGGTTTCGACCTTCTTCGACGAACTAACTCCAATAAGCTATAGCACGTATCCTGTTTCCTTATTTTAATGTGCCACAACATTGTTTTGTGACCTTTAAAGGTTATGCAAAGGTCAAATTTTGAAAGTTGTTGAACAAAACCGGGTTTTCGACATTTTGCAGCTAATAACCTGTCACTCGTACCACATCATGTTGATCATTTTTATAACTTGGTCAAAATATCACATTGTCTCATCCTTGACTTCTGAAACAATCTACATCATCAAATACCGCTCGAACCATTGTCGTCTTCAGACTTGTATATGTTTAAAACCAGATGTGTAAAATCCCTCTCAGCACAGAGATGATGTCAGAACTGAAATCCTTTTGGACCTTGATGGATCACATGCCATTTATGGTATGTCAGGGAAAAAGTTCAGTCCACTTTATAAGTCTAGGGCAGCGTTTCTCAACCTTTTTACCCTGTGGAACCCTTGAAATAGTTTTCATGTCTCAGGGAACCCCTGCATAAAATTATTATATACCATATTTAATATCTAGCTCTTTTATATTTTTATCGTAGTTCACGTGGCAAATATAATATATTTTTTTCGGAAACCTGGTTTAAGGAAAAAATGACCCCCTTTTTGTCAAATTTATTGCAATGAAAAAAAAAACATAATGCTCATTTATGAGACCTCACACTGAGGTTTTAATTCACAAAAAAAATTTTTTTGTTTGTTTGAAAACGTCATTTTTGAAAGCGTTTGTCAACCCCGACTCTGTTTGACAATTAAAAAACACACCTCATGTAACTTGATCAACCAAACTTAAACAAATAAAGCTGAAGCAATAAAGTTAAACAGAGAAACTAACCTTGAGAGAGAGAGAGAGAGACTTCGCGCTAGGAAGCACAGAGAAGATAGATGGACACCGTGCATGCGTCCCGTACTTGAGTCAGTCACTCAATGATACACGAATCCGCCGCGTACAGGACGTCCACTAACCAGTGAGGGTGGTTTCACACTGGCGCCATATAGACATCGTTAAATACATTCCCTATGGTTGTTATAATTGTAAACAATATAAGAGGTTGAAGCCTCTATTATAATAACCAAGGAGTTTCCAACAATATGCCGTACGTGTATCGTAAATTACGAATATTAAATCAAACAAAAACTACTCAAAATACATTAGCCTATTATTACTGTTTCTCGCAGAACCCCTAGCGACCTCTTGCGGAACCCTAGGGTTCCGGGGAACCCCGGTTGAGAAACACTGGTCTAGGGAATCATATATATATAATATGAAGCAATCAGAGTTTAGTGAATACATCTGGAAATTTCCTTGGACCAACTTTTAGTTGAGTTGCAATAACATTCTTCCATCAACCTTACTGATTCCTTATATCTATTGGTCTACGAAAAAATATTTTCACGAAAAAAATAAGTGACCACTATATTCGTTATTGTTGTGTGTCTGTCTGTCTGTCTGTCTGTCTGTCTGTCTGTTCGGTCCAGTGCTCCGTTAATACAATGGCGATTTCGATGAAACTGGTTGGTAGGTTCATACCATGACCGAGTTGTGTGCAAATGAGAACCGTTGCTATGGACACCACCGTTGCCTAGCAACGGGACTTTGAAATTTTTGAAAAATCATAAAAAATTAATTTTTTCGAAAATCAAAAATCGGGCACAAGCGACTGTGGGCAGTACATTCAGCCATATTGTCAAAAATTTCAGCCGGATCCTATGAAAACTGTCGGAGAAGATACACTTTGAATGAACCCTGGTCGGAAACAATAAAAAATGAAGTTCGTTATATCTCAGAGACTATGAGTCAGATATACATGAAACTGGTATGGTAGGTTCATGGTATGTCCTAGTTATGTGTGAGAAAGAACCGTTGCTATGGACCCCTCCGTTGCCTAGCAACGGCCGAAAAACCTCTAAATGTGGGGTATTTAATGAAAAAACAATCTGCAGCATTAACCCTTGAAGCTAGAATCATGAATTTTCTTGTGCTTAATCCTCAGGTCATTCCCCATAGAATGGGCCCATCTCGTCAGGTTCTATTGGGTAGTCGACTACCCATGTCCGCCTACCGGCTTGTCTGTCTGTCTGTCTGTCTGTCCGAGGCATAGCTCCGTGGGTTTTGATCCAATCCTGATAAAATTTTGGTGGAGGTTTATATCATGATCTAGTTGTGTTTCCTGAGAATGGGCGTGGTGCACCCATTATGGGCGGAGCCACGCCCAAAAACATGTGTTTTTGGGGTAGCCGATTTCAATTTGCATCTTCTCCTAGGGGTTTGTCGAATCTGACAGGGTTTCGGTATTAGTTAGCCATTGGCACCTGCATAGCCCCACGGAGCTCGATTTTTCATTTTCGTCCCAAGGTCAAGGTCACAAGGTCACGAACTTAGAAAATGCGAATTTTGACATAAAAAATTATCTTCTCCGAGGGGTTTGTCGAATCTGGCTGGGGTTTCGGTATTTGGTTAGCCCAATGGCACCTGCATAGCCCCACGGAGCTCGATTTTTCATTTTCGTCCCAAGGTAAGTCACAAGTCACGAATTTAGAAAATTGCAAATTGTGTTTTTGGGGGTAGCCGATTTCAATTTGCATCTTCTCTAGGGGTTTGTCGAATCTGGCAGGGGTTTCGGTATTTGGTTAGCCCAATGGCACCTGCATAGCCCCACAGAGCTCGATTTTTCATTTTCGTCCCAAGGTCAAGGTCACAAGGTCACGAACTTAGAAAAATGCGAATTTTGACATAAAAATCCATCTTCTCCGAGGGGTTTGTCGAATCTGGCAGAGTTTCGGTATTGGCTAGCCCAATGGCACCTGCATAGCCCCACGGAGCTCGATTTTTCATTTCTCCCAAGGTCAAGGTTACAAGGTCAAAAACTTAGAAAATTTCGAATTTTGACAAAAATCATACGACCGCCCAAACTTTGAGAGCTAGGATGACAATATTTTTATGCATAATCTTGAGGTCATTCCCCACCTAAAGTCTTGAAACCATTTTGCTCTATCTCGAACACCTTGCCCATGGCGCCCCCTTCAAGTTTTTTACGCTGATTTCATCAAAGTATGGATAATCAGGGAGTGCGAAATGCCATAAAGCCTATATGAGCGTTATATTGTTCCTGGAATGTTTCCAGAGGAAGTTTTGCACCAAAGGTCATAATCCTTGACCTTTAAAGTTCACAAAGGTCAAATTTTCAAAGTTGTGGGAATCAAACCGTGTTTTCGACCTTCTTCGACGAACTAACTCCAATAAGCATAGCAGACGTATCCTGTTTCCTTATTTTAATGTCCACAACATTGTTTTGACCTTTAAAGGTTATGCAAAGGTCAAATTTTCAAGTTGTTGAACGAAACCGGTTTTCGACATTTTGCAGCTAATAACCTGTCACTCGTACACAATCATGTTGATCATTTTTATTAACTTTGTCAAACATTATCACATTGTCTCATCCTTGACTAGTGAAACAATCTACATCGTCAAATACCGCTCGTGAACCATCGTCGTCTTCAGACTTGTCATTTCATAAAATCCTTAGTAAGTAAAAATAGATTTAAACAAGTGTGGCAGGAACAACAAATCCCACCCATTTAAGGCATAAAGTTATTTTGGGGATTAATTTAAATTTATACATCCTTAACCTGAATGTTGATTATAAGGAATAGAATAAGGAATATTTTATTAGTCTTAGTTTGAAGTCAATTAAACCATTTTGACGAAGTTATGACCGTAAAATGATTTTGACCTTCAAGCCACGTAAGGTGAGCATTGGGTGGCTTTGACACCAACTCTGGTTTTAAATGTATAGGTTTTTAGGCAAAATTTTCTCGAAAAAATTGTTCGGATTCCAATTTGTTCAAACAATGGGGGCTCGATTCGGTGGGCACCACGGTATATTATAGTTATAGTATATTCAGTTATATATACTGTTATATTTTTATTTCAGTAAAAAAAGAACTGTATATATACCCACTCGTTACCGTCCTCTGGCCGCACGTTCGCCTTAGGCCCCCCCTGCGGTCCCCCTGTGGTCGCCTTGCGGGCACCTTGCGTCTGCCTTGAAATTATAGGCCGCCGCAGCGACGCCCTAAGGTCACCGTGCGCATCAAATCAAAGCGTACGGCACCCCCACGTTTTCGTCTCCACGATTTCTAAATACGCCGTGCGGCTCCCAAAAAATAAAAACATATGTGACTGCTACATTGTGTGACCGTGGAAATACTGCGGCCGCCGTATAATTGCTAGTGGCCGCAGATTTTGGAGACCCACGGCCGCCGTGGCAAATGTGACATGGCCTAACTAAAGGACCAAATTACAGAGAAACTAGATGGTATTCATAAGATACTTACCCCGCGCAGTCTTGAGAAGGACTTGGTGCGAGCCAACTCTTCTGATGGCAAATTTGTAATTAAAATAAATTCAATTCAAATGAAGCGAAAGACCAAATAGGTACAGTCCAGCATTGGAGTCATCAGAAGGAACCCGATCGAGCAAAATGCGAAGATGAAGTCACCAGGAGGAACCTGTATAGGATTTGGGTTTCAGCTGATGCTTCTCTACCCTCAAACCCATCAAGGTGCAGCCAAGTGAGCCTTATTCAAAAATAAATAAATAAATAAAAAAAACAATTTCAAAAAAAAAAATAATAATAATAATAAAAAAATCAAAACGAACACATTCAGAAATTAAATAATTCTGGGTGATAGACCATGGGTCCAATCAGGTTGAAATTTAAAACATATATTGCCCATCACTACTAGATCATAATTTTGAAGTTTCACATCAAATGATGCAGCGGTTCAAGAGAAAATTGAAAAAAATATTTTCCTTCAATCCAATTGGGCTACCAAACCATGTGACCTATAAATTGCTCATGAACACACTGGTATCCCCAAGGCTTGGGGAACATGTGTATGAAGTTTATCCTTGATCTGTCTAGCCGTTCTGGAGAAGAGGATTATTGAAGGTTTTAGGGTAAATCCAATATGGCTGCCAAACCATCTGACCTATGATATCATATATGGGGAACTTTTTGTTCCTCATGGATAGGCAGGCATACCTGTAAAGTTTCTCCTCGATCTGTTCAGCCATTTTGGAGAAGAAGATTTTTGAAAGTTTAAAATATATTGTTGCGGACCCAGGGTCGGGGGCAAGAACATCACGAGGTGGGGGAAGCTAACTCGGGTTCCCACCAGACTCTCCGGAATCGCAGGCCATTGCACACGGATAACTCCGTGATGCGTCGGGTCGCTAATCTACCGTGAACGCCAATAACTCAACCACGTGACTTAGGGTCCTCCGTCTAATGAATAACGGTTACCTAATGGTCATATGATTTAATTACCAGGGGTCATGCCCTCGGTACACCTTGTTCAAACAGGATCACTTTACCGGATCAGATGTAGCTGAGCGTAACTGCCCAAGGACGTACCGGCTAGGAAAACAGATCATTGGGGGATAACGTCCCGGCTTGGCTAGGATACGGACCATGCTGGACCAATGAAGGAAAAGACGAAAATGAGCTGGGAACATTTCTAAACAAGCATTTATTTACAAATTCGGTGAGGAAGGTATGTAGCACATGGAATGGGGTTTATTATTAATGTACAGCAGGGATAGCAAGGAATTTGTGGGGTGTGACAAAAGGCAAGCAATTTACAAAAGCAGACACAGAGCAGACTTATCCATTAGAACTTCTACAATCTTAACTTATGCTACGACAGGCGCCATCACATACACACACACACACACACACAAACCCGAGGAAGATTAGATAGCCAGAAAGAAGGAGAGCAGATGAGGACTAACAGCCTCACAATACCTGGCACGGTTGGCCGACCATGCAACGCAGTACGCTTTGGGGGAGGTAGGAGGAAGAAATACTGGTGTCTCAGGTGTGGGAGTGGGAGGTATGGTGTGGTGCAATATGGGGGGGGGGTGGTGTTGTTGTGCTCGAGGAACAGACTGATTGCGAATCTGTAATGGATGCTCTTTTGTGGTTCAGAGAGGATGAGGAGAGAGGGGAGAGAGAGAGAGAAGAAGAGAGAGAGAGAGAGAGAGAGAGAGAGAGAGAGAGAGAGAGAGAGAGAGAGAGAGAGAGAGAAAGAGAAAAGATGCGTGAGGCGAAAGGAAAAGATTCCTAGCCGAGTCGAAAGGAAAGATTCTGCTGAGTGATCCACCTCAAGAGCCGGCGTGGTTATCTCCTGCCAATTCACTTTGCCGGGGCTCATGGAAATGTGTGCTCCACTCTGGTCCCAGAAGAACGTCTGTCGCATACCAACCCCGAGAGTAGATGCAGCGACGGGCAGACAAGGATTAGTGAAGAGAGGGCGGAGCAGAGAGACGAAGGAGGGTCGCAGGCAAACAGCGCGAAGACTAAGGCGAGGCAGGCAGGTGAAAAAAAAGAGGGCAGACAGCTTCGCGATCCACCTTTTATAAGCCCGGGCGAAGGGTGGGATGACGACCCGAAGCGACGCGCCGTGACCCGAATCGCGCTTCCCTATGGGCCACGGTGGTCATGGCCTCACCATGCCTGGCACCTGGGGCCAGAAGCGGTCTCATTCACACATCCGGCGTGACACGGCTGGAGCCTCGCATCGCCCCCCCCCCACCCCCCGCGCCGACCCCCGTCCCTCGCTGCCAGTCCTGCCGTGTTCTGGTGACTGGACGAGGGTCGCGTCAGTCTGTATTTGTATGCAAAACATTTTACATTCAAACACTTTTGGAAGAATTGGATTTACAGACTGGACTGTCAAAGACATAAAAGTAACGACAATAAAATAGACTTCATACACCACCATATAAATCACTCAAAATCCACAAGTTTTCTACTGTTCATCTGAATCAAGAGGTGTTGTTTATTTATTTAGCATGTCCCCCACACAGCGACAGACAGGGTTTTGCGGTGTGTGTGTGTGTGTGTGTGTGTGTGTGTGTGTGTGTGTCAAAGGTCAATGTCACAAAATAAATTTCCATCTGACTTGAAATTTGAGTCGGGTTTGCATATTGGGTTCCTGAAGCCTATTGCTTTTGAGGTCAAAAGGTCACCTACAATCATAAATGTATTAATTTTTTTAAGCTGTTTTCATCATGTTTAGCATACGGGAGAAGTCATAATATAAAGTGGACACGAACGGGCTTCGCATTTTCAGAAGCTTTCCAGTATTTCCTTGCTTATACTTTAGTTTTGGGGTTTTTTAAAACGTTTTTACATCAGAAATTTTTTGGCCAGGAACGCATCTCTCCTTTGTTCTTATGTTCTTATGGCACTGTTCTTAGGGGAAAAATAAATTTGATATACACTTTTTTGCATAACACTCGACTTTGTGGGAACGCATCCTGAGCGTTAAGCGAGGACTCCCGGTATTGGAATTGCAAGAGAGCTTAGAGAGCCAGGAATTGAAGATGAACACTATAACGACAGCCAAGTAGCAAGTCAAGTGTAGAGCGGATCCAGATTGTAGACAAAAGATGTGAAGAGCTGAAACAAGTGGACAGATTTGAATACCTTGGCTCTGCACTAAAGTAAGAAGCAGGTTGTGAAGCATGAGACCGGGACTTGGTGAAGGCAGCATGGATGAGGTGGAAGGATGTTCGTAGTGTTGTCTGTGATAGAATATTGAGAAAATTGAAGGTTAAAATCTACAAGAATATGAATAGACCAGTCATAATATATGGTGCAGAAACATGGGCTTCAAGATCAAAAAACGGAAGAGTTGCTGCTGGAGAGGACAGAGATGATAACGCTTCAGTGGATTCCCAGAGAATTACTTCGAGAGCGGTTGAGGAATGAGGAGATACACAAGACAGCTGGAGTTGCAAGTACTGTATTGCAGAAAATATTAGAGATGCTAGTTTGCAGTGGTTTGGGCACATGATGAGAGGAAAGGATGAATAAATCGATCAACGAAGTATGGAATGAGTCAATTAGGGAGAAAAGAACAAGAAAAAGACAGAGATAACAGTGGAGGGATTTCATGGAAAGAGATTTGAAGAACAAGGGATTGAGAAGATATGGAAGACAGAGGAAATGAGCCCGTGGGCTAGACATGGCCATTGTACCCCCCCCCTCCCTGCCCTCCACTACTCTACTTTGTTTGGTATATTTCTGTTCCTTGGGATGTCCTGGGTGAGAAAATAAAAAGAGAAAGATTTTAACATGCAGTGTCTTGAGAACAAACTGTACTTTAGAGTTTAGACACCCCGTTGATAGGTGGGTACCCATACATCACGTGAAGTGATTCTCATCCTCTGGAATTTTGGGGGGTAAGGTAAGGTTCTTCTACCGGCAGTGGCGTGCATGCATTTCTTTGACTGCAAACTCACCCTTGCGTGTTCATCATTTGCAGTAGGTATTATGACTTTTGCAAACCTTCATTGAGGGGGTGTTTTCGAGCAAAAAACACGCATTCTGCCCCATACGGACAGCCACTTTGTTTTCGTGCAGACAAAATTTATACGATATACATTTTGTGTATATACTTTGTTTTCGCGTTCAACTGGACGTCTGTGGAACTGCAGGTCCAGAGTTTGCATCTCACTGGCATCAATATATTTTTTTTATATCCGTTTTGGTCAACACCACGAGCAAGCAGGTTTCACATAGTTTCAAAGCAGGATAAATATATTTCAGTTTAGCTGTCACACACGAGTTATTTGTGGTGGATTAGTTTCTTTAATTCCCATTTTGCATCACAAGCAAACTAATGCGTCTTTGATGGCACTTCTATTAATCCGATTCAATCAGAACATACATTTAGTCGCAACAGCGTTTATATAAATACTATATGTCCTGAAAACCTGTGAATGTTCATTTACCTCCACACTGTCTGTCCTGTGTATCAGCAACCAAAATCTCAGTTTCCAACAATAAATTTGTGCAGTCTTAGTTGTAACAATACCTCCACTTCACTTTACTTTCAGTTGTGCCAATATAATCGCACCCATGATTTTACGCGTTTCCGCTAGTTTATTACTAAGAGAAGAATATTATGGCTTTACAGTAGTCTATTACTAGAGTAATACAAATGAAGGACACAGAAGGAGCACACATAATTCGACACTGTTTTGTAAAACTTATCGAAGCAACAGAGAAATATAAAAGAGTACAGTACACAAAAGAAGCAGAAAACAACAATCACAGCCACCACAATAAGAGCAACAATAACAACTACATGTTACAAAGATCCATTTTTCATGTGTTTCATTTCATTTTATCTCCTCGATGGGACTCACAGATAGACATGCAATATGTATGTGAAGTGCAACATTATTAAAACCATCAGCAAAGCGATCAGCAGCACACCTAGATATAACAAAATACAAAACACAAGCAGGTTTGATGTTTATACAGTAACAATAAATCAAATGATTAAAACTTACTGCTTTCTGTATAACAGACTTCCTGACAAGTTTCCTCCATTTCATCTAAAGGAGACAGCAAAATGCTATTAGTTCAGTACAGAGTTTGCGAAAAAGCATCTTAATGATACTACAGGCATGTGGAGAAACATTTTGTGGTTAGACGAGACAAAAATTGAACTTTTTGGTTTAAATCAAATGCGTTACGTCTGGCACAAGCCTAACACTGCACATCACCCAGTCAACATCATCCCAACTGTCAACCATGGTGGTGGTACCATCATGTTGTGGAGCTGCTTTTCATCAGCAGGGACTGGCAAGTTTGTCAGGATAGAAGGGACAATGGATGGTGAAAAGCACAGGAGAATCCTTGATGAAAACCTGCTCGAGTCAGCCATGAATCTGAAACATGCGAGGAGATTCACATTTTGGCAGGACAATGATCTGAAGCACAAAGCTAAAGCCACACTGGAGTGGCTGAATAAGAAGAAAAGAAATGTTCTTGAGTGGCCCATTCAAAGTCCTAACTTGAACCCAATCGAACAGTGATGGCAACAGTTGAAGATTACAGTCCATCAACGATCCCCATCAAACTTGGTAGAACTAGAGAAATTTTCATGTGGATAATGGGCAAAACAGTGGATGGTAAAATTGTTTTGGTCAAAGATCTACCCAAAAAGCCTCACAGCAGTCATTGCTGCAGAAGGTGCTTCCACCAGGTACTGACCTAAGGGGCTGAATACTTTTACAACCAATGAATTTTGATTTGTACACCTTTTTTGCAGGTATTCCTGACATGTGACCTCCTTAAACGATAACAGTGTTTAGTTTGATCTCTTCAGTTACGAGAAAAAAGTTCATTTGGAAAAATTGCTTCTACATAATTCATTTAAATGTGACATTATTGGTCGGGGTGAATACTTTTGCAGGCCACTGTATGTCATCTATCTCATAACATCATATATTTGAAAACAAATATAATGAGCATGTGATTTCAGCTTTGTCATCATAACATTTCTGCACTGAAACATGAAAGCATTTCCTAGGCATTGCGGATAAAGCAGTAATTATATACCCACCAAGAGAGCCAAGCCAAATTTTGTGAAAGCAGTCAACAACAAAAACAACATACCATGTTCAGTACTGGTTGTTTATTACCTCTTTGAGAAGGTGCAAAGGTAGCACATTCATTACCTTTGAGCTTTGTAGTGTAGGTGTGATTCTCAACTCGAGTATGAACTGTCAGATCAGTGCATCGTGGGCAAGGTGATACTTTACCAAATGCACCATCCTTTGGATGGACGTCTCGTCTGATAACATTAAAATCACCCACCAAGTCCATTGTGAATTGTAAACATTGCTGGGCAACCTGAACAAAATAGAAATTCCAGCCTGAAGTATGGGTAGCAAGTGGTCTTGTCTTGTAGGATATTCCTTGACACCAGGTTACACTGATTGCTATCTCAGAGCGTAGTTGTTGCATGGGCAGCAGTTCCTACGCTGATGTGTGCACATCATACAGGTGAGTGGCTATTTTGGCTACAAAGGGCACAACCATTTTTACCCATAATGAGCAAAACCATTTTAACCTATAGTTAACAGTACAACCATTTTTACTCATTCACCACTAGTCCACTACCTCCCCTCTCCTTTAATAATTTAAATGTGAATTACTGATAGTCATGAGGTGTATGGAAAAGGTCACTTTTGATGGGGAATCAAGGGTCAACACAGCTTCCCTAAAGTGTGTACCTACATCCAAAGTTAAAAAGCCTGGTCTTGGCTTAACGGTTAAGGTGGCTGTCTTAAAATCGTAGAGTTATGAGTTTGAACCCGTCACCCGTTGAATAAACACCAGGTAGGGTTGACTCAACTTGTCACCTTTTCGAGGTTGGCTTAATTTTTCTTGACTTTCTATCTTTGGTTTACACTGTGAAAATCAGAACATATGAGATTTTTTTTTTTCCCTCGGATCCCAAACCGGAAGTATTTCCTGTTGAAATAATATCACGGATTTCCAAACTTACTTGAGTGACATGTTGCATCTTCTCCAGGTGTCTCCATTTCAACCACTTCCGCCTTCTGTTCCTGATTGCCTTTAAACTTTCCTTCAGCACAGTCTGTATTTAGGTTCGTGTGCCTGATCTACTTGAATCTATATAACCCACCTAATTATAAAATCTTACCTCAACTTTATTCTGTACGTCGCAACATTTGGAAACGATGCCTTTTTCTTTTTTTTACGAGACTGCAGTTTCTTTAATACATATTTTAACGCGCGTTTCCTGCGATATCAGAATGTAGAGTTAGGCTGTGTAATTGCTACATATTCTAGCTCGGCTGTGGTACCCTCCTTCTCTCTCGATATTTATGTTTTTTTATTTTTATTTTATCGTGTTTTTATCGTTTATGCTAAAAGTGTAAAACGAATGAAATATCGTGTGGTGATATTAAAGTACTAGGAGTGTGGGACGCGATTGATTGACAAAATAAAACTCCCAAAGAGGCGGAAGTAGAGAAAAAAAAAGTCACCGTTTTGGTGCTTGTTTGCGACAGCGTTTGAGCGCACCGAGAACGCAGGAAGCACTCATTACCTCAGTCTCTTTTGAAAAAAATAAAATCCCTCCAATCGCCTTAGTTCCGAGCGATCGTACGAAGTTTGCCAAAATGTTTTACCTCATGTGTAAAAAGCGGTGTGTTCTTGAAAGCTCTGTGAATGTTTTATTTATTTATTTATTTATTATCGACTAAATACCTCTTTTTTATTTTTTTTCAACAACAAAACATTTGTTTTTTCGCTCGAGTTGAACGAGCAATCACGAAGCCAATTAAAAACCATTACGGTTGGCATAGAAACCGATAATTTATTTTATTTATTTTTTTATTTGGTAATATCGAATATCAACAAAACTGTTGCAAAAACTCCCCCAAGGAACGTCCCGACAAAACTCTTGTTCTTGCGGGCAACGTCGAGTTCTTCCTGAAATAACCAAAAAAATCACTCAACAACTCAACAATCAATGAAAATCAATAAAAACTAGAACGTTGGATTAAAATTCAATGTCGTGAAATCCCGCACAAAACGAAGTCCTTCATCGTGCAAGAGGATTGGGAAACATTACCTCACTTTACGCACGGAAGTACTGTAGATCAATCTGAGGTAAAGCACAAATGATCGAAGGCTTTGCTCTCTTGTTATTGTTGAGGAAATATAAATTCCGGACAGGACTTCTGAACCCGTCTTCACCGACTTGGGGGTGTTCAAAGTTAAAGTCGCCTCACAAGATGGCTGTATTGTAAGCGCCGCGATACGAACGGATTGCGCGCCACACGCTGTGTTGTCTTCGTATTCTTCGTCTTCTTCGTCTCCGCCGTCGTCGTCTCGCGCGTCCTCTCAGCCGGTCCTGCGCTGACGTCGAACGATCTTGCTGTGCGTCCCATTGCGAGTGCCGCCGAGTCGACCTGAGACCGAGGACGCACGATCATCAAGTTGAAGTATCTGGGCGATCTTGTAGCTTCGACCAAATTCTTGTTTCTCGAGAATTCTTCACGTCGCCTCTGGAATGGTGCAGTATTCGTGTCCCTTGTCGATGAAACATATCTTTATCAATTCGCTGTTATAAAGCAACAATTTCGTGACTCATTTTGGGATTTGGGGCCTGTTATTGTGGCCTGATGCTGGGACGTGTTTATTTACTTTTTGGACTCGTTCGTCATTGTGTCTTTTTAATTAATATTACTAATGAGTCTTTTTTTTGAGGGGGCTTGGTACTCATCTAATTGGTTCCCTTGTGGTGTGTGAGTGTGTCCTTTGGCATGGTGATGCTGCTGCAAATCGTCACCCCGTGAGGAGCTGTTGGCTCGTTGATGCTCAAATGTTTTTTTGGAGGATTTTGTAATCTTCACAGGAAGAAGAGTCCTGATTTTATGTCGACAACAACCACCTACCTTCCTCACAACTTTCAGAATATTGGGGCCAAAATTCTTACAATTAGCAGATTTTTTGCTCTTTCGCCTCTTAATACCCTGGCAATTAATTATGGTTATGGTAGAAGAGGGTTAGTCACTCATTTTGTGTGGACATACCAATTGCAAGATATTTGGTCGCTTGTGCACAGAATAAACAGCTTAAATAAGCCCCAAAACCCAATTGTAATGCTGACGGTCAAAATTAAAGCGTAAAATTTCACCCTAATCCTAATGGATGAATTGTTTTTCATTCATTCATGAAAGCTTACAGCTCACACTCTTTGCAATTTTATTTTACAGGTGCTCGTAAGGTTAAGGTGTCAACCGAAGTCAGAGGTGATCCCAGAGGCTCCTCTTTTCCTGACTTCTATCACTTGGATAGGAGGGGATCTGGGGGTGCCGCTGCTATCCCCAGTTCAATTACTGGTGATTTCTTACCCCAGCAAGCTGGTATTCATTTTACCAACCTCGAAAGGATGACGGGATGAGTCGACCCATATGGTGTTATTTTGGCATGGCTGTGATTTCAACACAAAATCATGTGCCAACTACCTCAACCATCAAGCCACCAACAGACGCACAGGCACTCATCCTGGATTGTTGTGAAATTATGTGCAACTTGTCAAAATGAGTTGATTCTGCAAACGAATTTTAACACATACACTTGCTCTTTTTTTGTTTTTTCAGTATCATTATTGGTTGTAGGTTATCTAATCACAAGTATTAAGCATATCTCATCAAATTCGCCCACATCTTTTTAATGTCAAGCCTACATGTTGCATATCCATCAATCCATCCATTGGGGCCAAACTCTTTGCAGAGCGTTGGTGCTGCTTAAGCAGTCTCCTTGGCTATTGGGCACAATCCTGGACGGGTCGCCACTCCACCACAGTATACCAGCAAGTTGGCACTCATTTTGCCGACCTCGGAAGGATGACATGCAGAGTCAACTCCACCTGGTATTGATTCAACAGCCGAGCAGGATTTGAACTCAGGATTCTTAGATCCCAAGTCCACCACCCCAGCCATTAAGCCAACACCAGGCATATGTTGCATATGAATGGCAGTATAATTTGATATGAGAAGTTACAAACATAATTCCTGGATTGCTCAAAAATTAACTCAGAAGGATGGTGAAATGATCAAATAATGCGATAAGTTTACATCGCCATAAAATGTGACTGCTTCTTGTTTCTGCACAGACTTTAAGATGATGGAGGCATGTGGGGGTTCTATCATTCTGGCTGAAGAGGTAGCCAGCACGAAAGGAAGGTGGGGTGGCAGGGAACCATCGCTGAAGGAGGTGGGGTCGGGTGGCCGGGCTGGGTGTGCTAAAAGGAGGGGGTGGCTGACGTCTGAAGACCGTCGCTGATATGAGGGGTGGAGGGGGGGAGGCCGGTGCCGAGATCCCTCTCCGAAAGGGGGCAGCCAGTGCTGAGGGACATCACCAAAAGGGGAGGGTAACCAGCGCAGGGGAGCATTCACCGTAACTGGGTGGCTGGCAAAGAAGGGCACATGCCAAAAGTGGGTGGTGGCGCCAGGTGCCATTGTCGAAAATGGTGGTCGGGGCGGTGTCACCAAAAGGAACTGGGAGGAACGGAGCGCCCGTTGCTCAAAGGAGGGCGGAGCGGCCGGCGCTGAGAGCTGTGGTCAAAAGGGTTGGCTGACACCGAGGGCCATGGCCGAGAGGGGGCGGCTGGCACTGAGGGCCGTGGCCGAGAGGGGGCGGCTGGCACCGAGGGCCGTGGCCGAGAGGGGGTGGCTGGCACCGAGGGCCGTGGCCGAGAGGGGCGGCTGGCACCGAGGGCCGTGGCCGAGAGGGGGTGGTTGGCACCGAGGGCCGTGGCCGAGAGGGGGCGGCTGGCACCGACGGCCGTGGCCGAGAGGGGTGGCTGGCACCGAGGGCCGTGGCCGAGAGGGGGCGGCTGGCACCGAGGGCCATGGCTGAGAGGGGGCGGCTGGCACCGAGGGCCGTGGCCGAGAGGGGGGGGCTGGCACGAGGGCCGTGCCGAGAGGGGTGGCTGGCACCGAGGGCCGTGGCCGAGAGGGGGGGGCTGGCACCGAGGGCCGTGGCCGAGAGGGGGCGGCTGGCACAGAGGGCCGTGGCGAGAGGGGGCGGCTGGCACAGAGGGCCGTGGCCGAGAGGGGGCGGCTGGCACAGAGGGCCGTGGCCGAGAGGGGGCGGCTGGCACAGAGGGCCGTGGCCAAGAGGGGACGGCTGGCACAGAGGGCCGTGACCGAGAGGGGGCGGCTGGCACACAGGGCCATGGCCGAGAGAGGTCGGCTGGTACCAAGGGATGTGGCAGAAAAGGGGATGGCCGGTGATGATGGCAGTCACTGAAAGGAGGTGGCGGGCGACCGTCGCCTAAATGGGCAGGCCTGCTCCACATGACCATTGTGGAAAGTGGGCGGCTGGTGCTGAGGACCTAATCCGAAAGTGGGTGCCCGCACCGAGGGTCATTGCCGAAAGGGGACGGCCGGTGCCGTGGTTGAATGGGGATTGCCATGGCCGAAAGGGGAAGGCCTATGCCAACGGACTTTGAGGGGGGCATTCTAACAGTTGTGGAGTTTCTGACTTTGCTTTTTTCTGTAAATATGTTTAAAAATTATGTTTGCAGTCTGTCTGGGGTCATATTTGTGCTGTAAAACAAAGTTGTCATCAATTATTCTTCTTCCTGACAGGATACCATGGTGGACTAGGATCTGCTTGTACTTCTCAGCATTTATTGTTCCTTCAATTTCCACCAAATCACTAATGTCAGCAGTGTAAGGACATCCCCCGACCTGAACAGAACCCCCACCATGCTTCACCATTGGCTGTAGCCACATATCCTTATAATTCTTACGAACCCTCCTGACATACTGCCTTCTTTGTACCAAAAATTTCAAACTTTATCTCATCACTCCAAAGTATTGGAATTCTCATGTCTGTGATACTTGTGAATGTCTGCAGCTGCAGAGGAATCCTGGTAGGGTGTGAAACAGCAATGGGCTTTCCTTGCGTAGCTTTTCTTGGTTGTTTTATGCAGCTTTATTTGGCTGGAAGAGCATGGAGGTTACTTTATTGAAATCCGAGCCACCTGGGGTAATTGATTAGGTGAGAGCTGATTGGTTATTCCCTTCAATTATGGGAGAGAGAGAGAGAGAGAGGTGATTGGGTCTTGTTATATATATATATATATAATATAAATATAATAATATATTGTTACGGAAATGGCCCTTATTGGACTACTAAATATAGGATAGCTCAGATCCCCCATTAAATGCATGTTTAGCTAGGTTGTTTGGTAAAATGGACGTTACATGTGTGTGGGAGGTGTAGGATGCATGTTTTATTGTTCGTACATGGTGGTGTGCCCGGGCTCCCTCTTCTTCCTCCCCTCTCCGGACGATAGGCCCCGCCCAGTCGGCTGAGGGGAGTGGCTGGAGAGGGAGGTGTGCTAAGGGGAGGAGTTTGTTGGCTTCGCTGAGCGAGGCGTGCTCGTGTTTCGAAGCGAGCGAACGAAAGAGAAACTGTGGAGAAAAATAGTTGAGTGTGGGAAACGGTCGCTCTCGGGGCGTGCTCATTTTTCGAGGCGAGCGAACGAAGGAGGGACAGTGTGGAGTCGGCCGGGAGAGACGCTGGGCCTGGGCGCTGAGTCTGCCTTTTTGGCAGTGGGAGAGGCGGCTGCAGTCGAGTCGGCGATCGACTCTTATGAGGAGGTGATTCTGCAGTGAGAAAAACGGCAGCCGGTTTTGAGAGGCAAGCGTGGAAAAGGAAAGAAAGGTGATTCTACAGAGAAAGAAACTGAGTGGACGGAGTTGAGAAGTCAGGCTTCGAGGCGGGAAGGCAAGAGAGGAAACGACGGAGCCTCTGACGGTCCTTGCACCTCACGGCTCGACACGTTTGCCGATCCGCGCCGGAGCCCGGCACCTCGATTTGGGCTTGTCTGGTGAACAGGCCAGGCCTGGATTTGTGTGCTGGACCTTGGGAGAGATCGGCTGAGGCCCATCGTTGATCTGGCGGTCTTGTGCCGTCGGCCTTGCGCGAGGGTCGGAGCGCGCTGAGACGCGCGTGCGGTGCGGAAAATAAAGAAGTGGCGCGCGCATCTTGCCACAGGGCGCGTTCGAGCTGGGGGCTCAAATCCGTGACACTGTTGTTGCGAGCGACATTCGTGCTTTGACACTGTCCTCTCGTCCATGAAACATCACAAGTACTCTGTCTTGCATGCATGCATGCTGTCTGTCTGTCTTTGTCTGCACTGTTACGTTGTTTAGGCATATCTCCGGTAGCGACCCCCCTCAAAACCTGTGGTCCGTAGTTCCCTAGTTAAGAACGGGTTAAAGATTGTTAATAAAAACATTGTCGTGAATGGTTTGCTTGTGTTGTGTTCCCTGCTGTTCCCCAATAAATCTGGTTGGTTCGTATGAAGTTGCCGCTCTGGATTAATTTGTGTCGCGCGAGGAACGATCCGTTCGATTGGCATATAAAACCAAAAATGGTTACAGACTGGCAGAAAACGCCGGCATCTGACACAACCAGTCTGTAACCGGGTTCTATTTCCCCAACTGGTAAGGTACAAAGGATACCTTGGTATCGCGATTGAAGACGCGTGACCCGAGGCCTGTGCTGAGCCAGCCGGCGTTATAAACCCGAGACGGTGGTGGTGAGGGTGGCGCCAAGGATCGGGTGAGAATCCCGCCACCCCGGATCCGCAACAATATATATATATATATATATATATATTATATATATATATTGTGCACAACTTTCTCAATTACAAGTGCAAAAAAAGAATAAATCAGATTTTTGATGTAGCCAAAGGATCGCCAGTTCGGAAATATAATATGGTATATGTATATAACTACTGTTCGGAAGGTTTTCCAAAGCCATAACTGTGTGTGCACATGCGTGCATGTGCGTATCTATATATAATATATATATATATATTATATATATGTGTAGACGTATGCCTGGTGTTGGCTTAATGGTTAGGGTGGTGGGCTTGGGATCCTGAGATCCTGAGTTTCAAATCCTGCTCGGCTTTTGAATTAATACCAGGTGGGGTTGACTCTGCCTGTCATCCTTCCCAGGTCAGCAAAATGAGTGCCAGCTTGCTGGTATCCTGTGTCGGAGTGGCGACCCGTCCAGGATTGAGCCCAATAGCCAAGGAGACGCTTGGACAGCACCAACGCTCTGCACAGAGTATGGTCCCGATGGATGGATGGATATAAAATGTGTGTATACTCCTGCTGTTAGCTTAATGGTTAGGGTGGCGGGCTCAGGATTCTTGGGTTCTGAGTTCAAATCATGCTTAGCTGTTGAATTAATACCAGGTGGGGTTGACCCAGCCTGTCATCCTTCTGAGGTCGCAAATTGAGTCCGAGCTTGCTGGGATGATTGAGCCATTCGAGTATCCTGCGTTGGAGTGGTGGTGACTCATCCAAGATTGTGCCCAATAGCCCAGGAGACTGCTTCAGCAGCACCAACACTCTGCATAGAGTATGGTCCCAATGAATGGATGGATTTGGTACCGTTGTTAGTCATTAATGATAAACTGTCACAAACATTGGAGAACTCTCCGCAGACCACCATCATTGCTATTGACAGAGAAACCAAATGTTTTTAATTTTGCAATCTCTCTGTCCCTGTCGTATAATTTTGAGAATTGCCTTCTAACATGATTTTGTGCCTGCCTTCTTTTCTTTTTTCTTTGTGTTGCTGCTGATGTGCCAGTAATGGCACCTGGGCGAAGCCATCGAGATGCCTTGTTGGCATTGCGCTGTGAGTGGAGAACTTGCCGTATTGAAGCCACTGATATGGAGGTGTTCATCAGGCACCTGGAGGCACATCTGGCTGAACATTGTGAGCCAGGTGCTGGTGAGATTTGATTTTATATTTACACAAAGTTGATATATCATCCAATTAATATCAACAAAAAGTTGCATGTTGTTAATGATCAGGGGTGTAGTGTTGCCGGAGTGCATTGGAACACCGCTCAGCGCATCTATCGATCTGAAGCAGAGCTTAGCTTCGCAACAGTTTCAAAAAGAAACAAAAAAAACCACCCATGTCCATGACCGGTTGAGTTTTTGTGCATTGTGTGCTTTCATGGCCAAATAATTGGGTTCAAAGCTTGGATATGTCAATATATTGGACACTTTATCTAAGGAGCGATATTATAACAATACAGGAGATAGGCAACACAGATCCTTATTAATTACCGAATACAGCATGGTCCAGAAGCGAGACAAACTTTCCAATCATTTTTTAATCCAGGTTTAGTGAATTATCTAATGTTTACGAGATCCAACCATTTTATATCTCGTTTATTTATCTCATGTGGCTTCCACATGCAAGCAAGGAAACACCATAAAATGATGATTATGATAACACAACGTATTTACAACCATTTGAAGCCTGGATGGATCAGTGCTGTGGCTGTTTTTGTGAAGAATGGCTATCACATTGTATGAGCAAAGGTAGGCCTATGATACATCAATGACATGGACTCAGTTGGCAGAGCAGGTAAGCATGACATTATACATATTAACATCATGCCTGTCTGCTCTGTCATCTCCTTCAATACTCTCAAGATGTTTATCCGGCCGAAAAGCTTTATCTTCTTTCGTCAACTGCAAGAATGACACCAACTAATGTGAAGAACAACAACTAAAGAACTAATACTGGCAGATAGGATGCCCGTTTTAATGTCTACCTGAGGGATGGCACGCATATTGATGAATTACCCTGCCTGTGACACACAGGGATGACAATTTATAGCTGGGTTGGGATTCGAACCCAGGCTACAGCTTGGAGACGAGTGTGCGTACCTCTCGAGTCTAGGGCCTAGGCTATTCTTCCAGCCCTTATCACATGATACGAAATAAAAAAGAAAAAATATATATTTTAAAAAGTTGTCTTTTTGTTTTCTTAAAATGCAGAGTTTTGTTGAAAAACGGTGGTTAGAGACCAACTGATATGATTTTTTCTGAAAAGGGGATTCCTAATTGTGAGATGAACTGGGTGTGAGTGTTAAGCTTTTGTTTATCATGGTAAAATATGCGCATTTCATTTATCACTCAATTCGGAAACGCAAATAGTTGGTGTCTTCTTAAAACTTGATGTGATGGTGGATCTGGTGATGATGTCACGGCTGACATTTTTGCAGAACTCCAGTTATCCTGGAACGGCCTACATGCCCTCATTCTTGAATAAGAATGCTCCAGGCAGTTTAACCAACACTTGCAGTTTTAAATCACCTTTTCTTTAATTTAAAATACTACAAATGTGTCGGTAAAAACCATGCCTTTTCCAGATACATGCACATGTCCCGCCAGACCGGGGAAAGGGTCCGCTCGCCCTCTCCAGCAGAGATGACGCAAGACATGAGCAGAGCATAAATATGCATTTGGCAGAACATGAATATGCATTAAGCAAGACATGCGTGGAACATAATATACATTTTATATTCAAACTTGGTTACATCACACCGGTACCTCAAAATTTGGCTCTACACCACTTTTTGGTTTATATCCGTGGAAATTTAATTGCTTTTACATTATTGCTTTTACAGCAATGAACATTCATCTTGAGGATAATGACTTGGGCTCTCTTCTTTTTCTTTTTTTGTTATGACATTTATTTTGGTTGCATTTTCACATTATTTTTGATCCAAACTACAACAAATTTTCACTCGGGTCTTGTGAATTATTCAATCGGTCAGTCCTTCTCTCTGAGCAGACAGCCGAGGTGCTGCTGAAGCAATTTCTTGGCAAGGCTTTTGCTCGGTTGTTTGCTGTTGCCTTTCCAGCAGTCAGTCAGCACATGGATTTCAAATTTGTTCAGGTTGCCAGCGATAACTCACCTACTCTCTGCGAAAGACATTAGATCTTTTATGTCCATCAGCCATCAATACTAGCAGACGGTCCCCCAGATTAGTGTTCCATTCAATGGGTGGTGTGCTTTTTATATGCACTAATCTGACAGTTTATAGTCAGAATCAAACCCAGACTAGATCATTCAAAGGTGAGGGATCCTGTCTTACTGTGAGCTGTTTTGAACCAACAGAAGTTTTGTTTTTATCTGCAGAAGCACAGTGTTCAGCGAAGAACACTACAAAAAGAACTAGAACGGCACTTGGTAGAGCCCGTACCTCCGCCAGGCTGAATGGTTTATGGTTTGTATCCCATTTGAAAGGCTGTATCTGCATCTAGACCTTAACCAAAATTTAATCGACTTGTTCTTGTTACCTGCCCAACTCTTCCACCAAGTTTTGTCATAACTCGTCCACAACTTTTTGGAATATCAGGCAATATATCATTATTGGCACTATCTTTCAATGGTGAAGAATCACTTAAATTTTTTTTATAGGATCTGGATCTTCACCAAAATCGAATCAATTAGTCCGTGTCACACACCCAACCTGTTCACCAAGTTTCGTCCGAGTTCGTTCACAACTTTTTGAGATATCCCGCTCACAGACAAACAAACTAGAAATCACTCGGAGAGCGACACTTTGAGAAATACTTTCTCCAAGTAAATATTTTGGTATTCATTTATGTTGTATTTGATATATTGTAGTTTTGTTGGTTTTGTTGCTAGTCCCCTATCGGTTTCACCGAAGGGGACTATAGGTTTGCTTTCCATCTGTCTGTCCGTCCCACCTTTGGTTTTTCAGACTTTTTTCCCCATATCCTTTAACATATAAAACTGAAACTTGGTACATGGATTTATTATGCAAAGTTGCAAAAGGAGTTCAGTTTCAGGGCATGTCATCAATTTTTCACAGAGTTATGCCCTTTTTGGACTTGGAGAATATCATATCGGTTGGGGACATGTATTACAAAGCAATTCTCGCTCTTGCTTGATATACGACTGTGATAAATTTTGGTGTTGTGTTGCAGTTATATTCGTTTTATTTTATTTTAAATCTGTTTATATGTTTATTATGGCAATCATCTGTTTCTCAGAAATTGTCAAAAGTATAAATTTGTGCCTAAGAAATTAGTATATTGGTAAAACTTAAGTTCATCAAGTTTTTTTTCATCCCTGTTTTCCAATGTTAAAGGATCATTAAAAAAATTCCAGCATTTATTTTGTTCTCAGGTTTGCGAAGAAGGATATTTTCATTTTGTATCTCCAATACAATTTTCTGTTTGGAAAATAAAAAATAAAAAAAATTGATCAAATAAACAAACAAATAAGAAATTGGTATGATGGATATAACTTAAATTCATCAATTTTAATTTACCCTATCTTACATGTAAAGGATCATTAAAAAAAATTCCAGGATCTGCATCCGGATTCTGACCAAAATGTGGTTGCTGTCCTTGGCGGTCACCACATACACAAAAAATTTCAGAATGATTACTTCAAAACTGGACAAAATCGTGACAAACAGCAGGAAACCACCTTCGGTGGTGGAGGTAATAAATAGACAAGCAACCAAATTAATATAATACCTGATGACAGGAATTATCATTGGTAGTACAGGACAACGAGATGGAACAGCACAAGGTTCGGGTAAGAATGAGATTCGGGAGAGGGGAAGATGCAGGGTGGACAGGATGATACAAGAGGAATCTCTCAGAAAGGAAAAACAGTAATTGGGGGGGGGGGGGTTAACGAGGGTAGAAAATATCATGGTTTGAATAGGGGATGATCTGAGATGATGGTGATCAACTGTCTTCATTATCTGGAGGGAAGAATGAGATTGAAGAGATGTGGAAGTTGGTTCACAGTTGGGGAAAAAGGAACAAATGAGTGGAGGTAAGCACTGATTCTGTATTTTGGGAGTTTCACTGGAAGGGGAAATACTGGTGGACTGCGTGCACCCTGCAAAAACGTTGGGGGGGGGATAAAGCATGGAAAGAGCAGAGGGTGCAAGACCAGAAAGGAGGCTGTACAAGACAGACCACCGACCTGTCTGCAATGGCAAAGTGATGGACTCAGCTTGGTTGCAGAAGATTCCAATGATTTTGAAGGCCTTGGTTTCCATGGCGTCCAGCTGAGAAGGTGTGAGAAAGGGGCACCAGCCCAGAGGGGAGAGCAGTACTCCATCAGGCTGTGGATGAAGGCCTTGTAGATGGATAGGAGATAAGACGGAGAGAAGTTGAGATTTAATGCCCAAGTTCTTTCCGAGTTTCTGCACTTTACATCTGCTCGATCAGCTGGATCCCAAAAATTTCATTGAGGGTTATTTTAGTCACAGGAGCAAACTACATGTTCATTCATGTGTGCTGCTCATTCACCATATATTTATGAATTATATGTGTTTAAATCCGCTGTGAGATGGTTTTCAAGTTGCTCTTCACTGGCTCTGATCATATTTATTATTTTTTTTTTATGATTATGGGATGTCAATTTAATGTTCAGGGAGGTTTTTTAAATATTAGTTATATTTGTTACGAATTTGGAAACCATCGCACACAACATTCAGGTCCTATAGATTAGTTATATCGGTAAGTATGTGTTTATAGATAGCTTCCTTTCCTTGTCTAATGGGTAAATAAATGACCATGCGCTGTGATTATTTTTATCCGCGTTCCGCAAGCGAGGACGTGGCTCTAAGAGAGCTCGGCGTTGTTGTTTCTTCTTCTTCTTCTTCTTCTTCTTCTTCTTCTTCTTCCTCCTGTGAAGACAAAACCTTTAGGACTCGGCTCTTTATATACAGGATCCGGATCTCCTTAATACTAACACATGTACACATCCTCGCATTGAGGGTGCCTTTTGAGACGTCTATCATGAACTTTTAAATATATTCGGACATTTGCTTTAAAGTTTCAAAAGTTCACGTTACTATTTAAAGATTATTCCATTTAATGTATTGTAATTTCGTAAATACACTATTTTCTCGTCATGAACGACGATTGTCCAGGACGGGTCTCGCTATTGGCTCCGTCAAGGCACGTGACGAAATATCGGAAGTTGTTGTTGTTTTTTTTTCTTTTTCTTCTTCTTCTTTCTTGTTCTTTTCTTCTTCTTCTTGGTGAAGACAAACCTTTAGGACGTGGCTTTTGGACACATTTGTCCTTGTTATCGTTAGGGTCTTATTGGAAAATAAATCAGCAACGACAACAGAAACGACCGTTGTGGTAATGCTGCAGAGAATGAGAACAGCCCCGGGATTCTCCGCGGCCCGAGTGGGGGGGGGTCGGGCCGCGGAGACCATAAGAGGGGAGCGAGGGAGAGCGGAGGAGAGAGAGAGAGAGAGGGAGAGAGGCAGAGGAGCGGAAGAGCTCAAGAGCTCCGGACGAAAGAGTATTTCCCCGACCTGGACATCTCATCTTGCTGGAGCGCTGGTCTTAGGGAGCCTGTCTGGCCGGTCATGGTCGACGCCGTTCTTCTCCTCCTCACCACGACGGAGAGCTCGAGCAACGCCAGTTCCCGCAGGAACCGCAAGGGTCACCCGCCGTGTCCGGGTTCTCTCGCCTCCCGCCGGACCGACCAGCTTGAAGACCGCACGAGGCGGACAGGTCCAAGATAGGTTTCAATAAAGACCAATTGGTCCGGTCATTTTTGGGGTATTTGTGTGTACGCGTGTGTGTCTGGGGCCCCGTCTTTAAGTAGTAAACTGTTAAGTGCCTTTGCTGTATATAATTGCAATTCTCAATCGTCGGTTTAGCTTGCCCTTACGTGCTTCCCTCATTCCCCACCTATTGTATAAATAAACCCCATTTGTTCAATGTTTCAGCTCGTTCATGTCCATTCTTGCATTGACTGAGCGTGTCGTGTGCTGGGGAATTAGCAGGCCACTACCGTGCGTTGTAACGGGACAATCGGACCGACGGAACTCGGCGATCAAACGCTTGGGTCGCACACGGAACGAGCACGCTAAGCAGCTCGTTCCGTACGGGTGCCGTCGAGGGTGTGAAGACCCGGTAGATTGCCACGTGGTCTCTAGGTATTTTGAATATTTGGTAATAACCCTGTACCACGTGGTAGAAATATTGGCCCTTCACGGTCCAAAAGCGACCCGTACTTCGGAGTATTCCGAAGAAGTACGATCTGAATTCCGGGCGATCGGTCGAGCCCACTCTGCAGCTCCATCTCACGGTCGTGCTCGCGGCCGACGCCCGGCCCCGCAACACTATGTGGTGTACACATTGACTAAATTAATGTTCAAAGCTTTAATGTTATCAAATTGAGTGCCTTTTGCATACTGGATGAAAGATTGTTTTTCAATAATGTTGGATTTTTTTTCTTCACTTTTCATAAAACATGTTTGTCTTTCAAATGTAAAGAAAAGGAAATGTATTTCTTTCCTTAAAAAAATTAATTTATTTGTACTGGTGAAGTCTGTTCACTGTGACTGACGTATCCATGGGTGTATTTTTTGTTTGTTTGTTTTATTTTTGATTTTCCAGATGGTTTAAGGTGTTTGTGGGAAGATTGTGGCTTTGCATCTGAGAGGCGTGTGGATCTTACAAGGCATGTCATGTTTCATGGTTACCACACCAAGCTGAAGGAATGGGGTCAGCACTTTCTGCTAGCCTTTCGTAGCGGGGAGTCGAGTAGTGGCAGTGAAGTAGATGTTGAAGGGCCCGATGAAGTGGAACTGGACAGCAGTAGCTGCACTCTTGGCAGACAGAACCGCAACTTGCTTCCTGAGCTGCCTGACCCATTCACCTGCCTGTGGGAACATTGTGAGGTATGTTTGCTCGTTCTATGTGAAATCTGGTACATTTCCTTTTGAGTCGCAGGCTCTTCGCTTTTTGTATAAAACCAATATACTAAAATGGGAAAATTGGCCAATTGGACTTTTCCTCCACATCGACTTGTAGACCGAAAAATATTTTTTTGTTTCGGTTTTTTTTTTTTGCAAATTATCAAAATCTTGTGTCTTTTTTTTGGCAGTTATCAAAATCATAATAGTGTTAAAAAAAAATTGTATAGAGAGTTAGTAGAATAGCCCAGAGATTTGGATGTACACTCGTCTCTAAGCTGTCGAGCCTGAGTCGAAATCCTGACCCAGCCATAAACTGTCATCCCGGTGTTTCACAGGCGGGGTGAATCATCAATGTGTGTGCCATCCCTTGGATGGACGTTAAACTGGGCATCCCATCTGCCGGCATTCGTTGGTGGATGTTAAGGATGTCATGGTGTCCTTGGCGAGGAGAAGGCGAGCTATTGCCAGCACCATGAACACGTTCCAAATTGTTGCCTTGAATGACTGCTGGGAAGGCAATGGCAAACCACTCAGCTTTACCTTTGCCATAAACTCCTTATGCCACCAACGCTCTGAGTCGAGTATGGTATAACGAGCTGTCACCTCATCATTCGGCTTGATGAGAGTCTACAGTGATTCATGTTTGAATTTCTTCATTAGATTGTCCATGTAGAGTTTTCTGCCTCTGCAGCTGAAGGCCCAATGCATGTTGTCTGTCCTTGTGCCTGCATGATTCCATCCATTGTTATTATTTTTATTACCCCAATAACTTGTAAACCACTGAAGGGATTCCAACAAAACCTGGCTCAAGTATATAATGTAATACAAAGATGAACTGATTATATTTTAGACTCAAAGATGAAAGGTCAAAGGGTATATGACCTTTAATTGGAACTAATTCTGGTACCGCAATAACTTGTATGTACACTCGTCTCTAACTTTGCGTAACTATGGACTGTAATGCAAAGATGAACTGATTTTATGTTGGGCGTAAAAGGTCAAAGGTCATGTGATCTTTGGAAATTATTTTGCAGATCATAGAGTTAGAAGCATCTGATGGTCTCTCTTCTCTCTCTCTCTCTCTTACACTCTCATGTGACCTTTAATTGAGATTAAATGTCACAGTGAGTTGACATGTAACACAGATCGAGGCACTTCCATCCACACATTCACGTGGAATTTTATTTTGGAAAAAATATGTTATGTGCTGTTCCTATTTTTGACAAATTGGTGAAATCCTATTGAACACTTTAATGTCACCGAATAAATCATTGTTGTGTTGAAGTGCAGATGACCTTTGAGAATGCAGAATGGTTTTACCGTCATGTGGACATGCATGGCCAAGCTAGTGACAAAGAGAGTTCGTCCAACTACATGCTTTGTGGGTGGAAAGGTAGGTCAGGGTATGGTTGAGTAATGGGATTTGGCAGTAGGATAATTGGCCACTGGTGTCTCGAGGTCGGCATGGTAATGAGTGATATGTATTTGGGAAAGATAAGGTAATGGTTCTTATCCAATTTGAATGCGAGATATATTATGATTCAGAAGAACTTTGTGGTCAGTTGTGTAGCATGCCTTTTGTGGTAAGTGGAATTGGCCCATGATTGCTCGCCTTATTTCAGGTGTAGTGATGTTTTGTAGGGGTCTAATATTTATCTGGAAGCATTAAATGTTGTGCTCTTCTTCAAGGGTGTGGAGCAGCATTTCGAACAAGATTCAAGTTGCGTGAACATCTACGTAGCCACACACAAGAAAAGTTTGCTGCCTGCCCCACCTGTGGCGGAATGTTTTCCAATAACACCAAGCTGATCGATCATCTCCGGCGGCAAACAACACGTGAACGTATGTGAAGCTGAACTGTCAAATAATTTGGTTGATTTGTAAAAAAAATTTGGACAGGAAGAAATTCTTCATTTTGTTCACTGAAAATTCTTAATTTCGAGAGGATTTGTTGTACCACATGCTGAGGAGAGATTGCGAACAATCTGTGGGTTTAGGACATTCGCTGCACCTTTAATGGTGTGATATCTGACTGTGAGTTTACGATATTACCCTGGTGGAGCTGACTTAGTGGTGTGACATTTGAGGATTAAAAAGAATGGTCGTGGGATGAGTGTCGGAATCAAACATTCATGTCCACAATTTTTGATTTATTAATTTATCCACTTTGCTTCCAGAAATGCGGATGGCCGATACCAAATCCCTCCAGCGATCTCTGTACTTGGATAAGTTTGCTATTTCTTTGATGTTCCTGCCATTCAATTCTTTCAGCTCTTGCTTCACTGTCCTTGTCCAAGCAATGTCTGGTCATCCAACCTTCTTCTTTTCTGTTGTTATCCAAAAGATGGCATGTCTTGTCAAATTTTCTCCTTTTCTTAAGATATGACCTATCCCTCTCCACTTCCTTTGCTTGTCTCCTTTATAACTCACGTCTTTCCGACCAGTTATTTTGTTAGCTTTCTGGTTTAGAACTTTTATTTGGCCAAAACACCTGAGAACCTTTCGTTGACAATTCTCCTGAAAAACTGAGTTGATTTTTCAATTCTTTTGGTCTATACTAGGCATGCCTACCCATCGCTTTGCTGACTGGTTTAAACAAGATTCTGCTGGAAAACCGTTGTATGTTGTGCTTCACAAACATGTTGCATGTTTATCTGTGAATCTCGATGAGGATGTAAAATGAAATGAAACACGCAAAAAAGACATTTTATAATACGTAGTTGTTCTTGTTGCTGTTGTCATAGTGGCTGTAGTTGTTTTTGTTTGTGTGTTCCTTCCATGTACAGTACTGCAGTATTATATATTTATACCGCGCATGCGAAGTGAAAGTGTGGTTAAGCAATTGGTTGATGTCCGTCCGTCCATTTGTCTGTCTTCTCAGTTTGTAATCGAGGAACAACTTTTATAAATGTAATGTTATATTTTGAACACAAATCGCGACATGAATAGGAAGACAAGTCTTTTGTTTTAATATTCTGTGGCTTTGAATTCATCCCAATCTCAGATGCGCAGAAAGGAGTTATAATATTGTGATGGATATGGATCCGGCCCCAGGGTGAATGGGCATCTATGACACGTAGGAGTTCCCTCGTCAGTTATATTGTTAGTATATGTGCCCAGATAGGCCCCCACCTGTTCTCAAAGGGAAACGGGGTATATGAGTTGTGTGGACTAGAGTACATCTTCTTCCTCTTCCTCCTCTCCCCCTGCTGTTCTTCCTTTATTCCTTCTTTAAATTATCTTTTATTTTCTGGCTCGTATCTGGTGGTTGCCATTTCATGCACCTCATAGTACAATTCGGTTCTCTCTCTTTCCCAAATTTCCTTTTACCAGGTCAGGTATGGGAGCATGTGCCAGAACAGCGCGTCGCTGCGTCCACTTTCCGCCGGTACTCCAGGGGCCTCCGTCTGGCCATCCCCCAGGCAGATGCCAGGCCCATCCCCATCTCTTTGAGATGTCGGTCAACCTGCTGCAACCACGAGGCACGTGGTCGGCCCATTGGCCTCCTCCACGCACGAGACTCCCTCGCTGAGAGAATCTGGTGAGCAGGATCAGCGTCAGGAAAATGAGCCACATGTCCATACAGCCGCAACTGACGCTCACGGACCATGCAGGTAACAAATCTCATCCGAGCCTCTCTCAGCAACTGCTCGTTGGACACAAATCTGACCAGCGATAGCCAAGGATTCTCCGAAGAGACCTGGTACCAAAGGAATTAAGTCTCCGTCTCAGATCCTTGGTCAGAGTCCAAGTCTCGCATCCATAGAGCAAGACTGGAAGCACCAAGGACCTGAAGACTCGGACTTTCGTCCTCTCCGCACAGGTACCGCAGCGCCACACTCCATGATCCAGTGAATCCATGACTCCCCAGGCCCGACCCAGACGTCTATTGACCTCTGACTCAGCCAGAGAGACATGAATATCACTGCCAAGGTAAGTGAATCTCTCCACGACCTCAACATCTCACCACAAACAGACACAGACAGGACAGCAGCATCCAAGATGTCATTGAAAGCCTGGATCTTAGTTTTGACCCAAGAAACCCGTAATCCCAGCGGCTCCGACTCCTCATTCAGCACATCGAGGGCCCCCAAAAGGATATCTAAAGTCTCCGCAAAGATGACTGCATCATATGCGAAATCAAGGTCCGAGATCTTGACATTCCCAAACGATGCACCGCAGCTTGATCTTTCCGACATCCTCCCTAAAATCCAGTCCATACAAGTGCTGAAAAGTGTGGGGCCAGTACACACCCTGACGAACTCCAGTAACAACTGGAAATAAGTCAGAGATGGTACCACCACACTTCACAGCACTCTAGTCCAGAGTAGAGTTCAGACATCAGATCGATCAGTTTTGGTGGCACCCCACGAAGACCAAGAATCCTCCAAGGGCATCCCGATTCACTGAATCGAACGCTTTACAGAGATCAACATAGGCTGCAAGCAGCCCCTGCCGAAACTCTCGTCTGCGTTCGGTGAGGACACGAAGAGCAAGGATACGGTCAATCGTTGACCTCTTTGGTGTAAAGCCTGACTGCTCTGGACGCTGGTGCTCAAGCAGATGGTGGCGAACCTATCAAGAAATTATCCGAGCAAAGACCTTGCCCGGCACTGGAGCAGCGTCACCCTCCGTAGTTGTTGCAGTCTTGGCGATCACCCTTCCCTTTCCAGAGAGGGGACACAGGCCCCTCTTCCAATCAGTTGGGATGATGCCTGTGTTCCAGGCAAGCACAAAACTGCATGCAACGACACGAGTGCAGCATTTCCACCAGCCTTGAGAAGTTCAGCATGGATGCCACAGATCCCTGGAGCTTTACCCCGTTTCAACCGGTTCACCGCAGCCTGTGTTTCCACAAGCGAAGTGGACCACAGTTGATTGGAGGTCAGCAACAGGGATTGTAAGCCCCTGACGTCCAACTCGACAGCTGGTGGATCAGCCTGGTACAACCGCTCAAAGTAACCGCCCAGCGGCCCTTCACTTCAGACTCCTCTGTCAAGAGCCTACACCCTCTGCTCTAACTGCAGTGCTCCGAGGGATGGGCTTGGATGACGCAATGCGCGAATTCCCCTGTAAGCGGGACGAGAATCACCTGTCCACAGGTGATGCTCTACCCCTCACAGATTCCTCGCACATAGGCCTCCTTGTCCACCCTTACGGCACGTACAGTTTTACGCCTCAGCTCCCTGAACAGCTCAGCTCTGCCATTCAGCCGCCTCCGCGACTCTGGTCAATGGTATCCAGTGTCCCTTGAGAGACAAAATTCTTCTTTGCCCTGCGGTGAGTTCCAAGACATCCACCGGTAACATCAAGAACGGTGGTCTTGAAGGCACCCCACAACTCTTCAGGACCCCCAAAGCACACAGACACCCCAAATGTCCACTCAGCCTGTTCGCAAACTCCTCAGCTACTCTCTCATCCTTGAGCTTGCCAACATCCAGCCTAGGCTGGGATGGTACCATTCTCCAGGATTTAAGGTGCAGCTTTAGAGTTTGCTACAACAAGCCGGTGGTCAGTATTGAGGAACTGAGCACTCCGGTCGACCCTGCAGTTCTGGATCATCCTCCAGCGACCGTCAACGAGGACATGGTCAATCTCCTTTGCACACCGCCAGCGTTGGAATACCAAGTCCAGCGATGAGCTTGTGGGCGCTGAAACCATGAACCCAGCCACCCTAAGTCCATTACTTCTTGCAAAGTCAAGGAACTTAGTGCGATTCTGGTTCATAGTTCCTGACCCATGGGGAGCACACATGTCTCATAACCATCCCTATCAGTTCAGTCGATGCATTGAAATCCCCCAAGACTATAAGTGTATCTCGTCTAGGCCACTGATCAACCACAGACTCGAGCGTGGCGTAGAATGTGTCCTTCACGGTGAGGTCACTCCTCTCAGTCGGAGCATAGACAGAGACCAGGGAAATGACACCTAAAGGCCCAGTCACACCTTGACGTTTTAGCCAGGAATGGCAACGTATAAAATGCACGTAAAACGTTGGCGTACGCTGAAGTTTTGAGGTTTTTTTTAAAGTTTTGGTCTTATTCATAACGTGTTGGTCGTATGCATAACGTATTAGTAACGGGCACAGAACGTTTCGTTGTGTTAAAGATAACTTATACCAACGAATGCTTAGCCTGTTGTCGGCGTTCACAACCTATGCCCAACGATAGTTTAACTTAGTCATAGTGCGCTGCACGTATCGCCGACGAACTCGTGGCGTTCTCTGTTAAAACCTGCCGCTCGCCGATTTAAATCATAACCGCCTGAAAATTGGAAGTGTCAACATCGCAGGCACACCTTGACGATTTAGCCAGCGTATGCCGACCTATGAAAATGTGACTAAAACGATGGGACACGTCGAATACGGTATGGGTAAGTTGTGTATACGTTAGCAGCACGATGAAAAACAATGAAGTACGCTGGCATATTACGTGGTACGTCTAGTACGTCGTGAAATTTCAAGCATGCTGAAAATTTTACGACGTACTCGACGTTGGCTCACAAGTTCCGCATACGCTGCATAAGTTCTCGACACGCTCCGCAATCGTTTACACACGTCGCCACACCGTTACTTGTAAGTTACTCATAAGTCGAACACGTCGAGGTCATGTTTAGCATACCCGAAACTTAATTTTTAACCTACGAGTAACGTGCTTTGAACCTATGAGTAGCGTGCTTTGAACCTATGTTTAACGTATCTCAAACGCACATTGCGTATGTAGACGAATTTGATTGACGTCTTCCGGACGACCACAGACTAACTGAACGTGTTTCTAACTTACAGCTACCATATAATGGCGTATTGCAGCGTTTAGGGGAATTGGTATATACAAATGGGCTTCACAAGAGGAACCCGTCAGTGTTCCAGACTCCATGTTGAGTAGATGTCAGTGGCAGTAGCAGTAGCAGTAGTAGTAGTAGTAGTAGTAGTAGTAGTTCGAGAGAATTTAGTGATGTCGATGTTATTAGTAGTAGTAGTAGTAGTTGTTCGAGAGATTTAGTGATGTCGATGTTAGTAGTAGTAGTAGTTCGAGAGAATTTAGTGATGTCAATGTTAGTGTAGTATTAGTAGTATAGTAGCAGGTAGTAGCAGTAGTAGTAGTTCGAGAGAATTTAGTGATGTCGATTGGTAGTAGTAGTAGTTCGAGAGAATTTAGTGATGTCGATGTTGGTAGTAGTAGTAGTAGTAGTAGTAGTAATACTTTCAAGTAACGTGTTGCAAAGTGTGAACAACGTTCGTGTAGCGTGCTTACAAAACGTTACTCATGGGTAGAAATAAGTTTCGGGTACGCTAAACATTACCTCCACGTGTTTCGACTTATGAGTAACTTACAAGTAACGTGTCAACGTGTCAACGATCGCATAACGTGCCTACAACTTATGGCCAGCGTAGCGGAACGTGTGAGTCATACGCCGGCATACGTCGTAAATTTCAAGCATGAAAATTTTGAGGAAAACCCAAAAGTTCAACGTTTAAAGCCAGCGTACTACCACTTATGGCAGTGTTTTTCAGCGTGGTCTTAACATATACAAAACGTACCCATAACGTATTCGACGTGTACCAGCGTTTTACACAAATTTTCCAAAAATCGGCATAAGCTGGCTAAAACGTCAAGATGTGACTGGGCCTTAAGGAGTGATGAATCCTTAGTCTCATAATACGCTCGTTGACGGTGTTACCTCAATTATCATTGGGGTCAGCTTATTGGACACAGCTACAGCAACTCCTTGAGTATGGTAACCATCAGAGCGACCAGACAATAGTAGGTGTAACCACCCACCATTATCTCGCCGCAATCCGGTCTCCGAACTCAGAGAGTGCTGCAATACCGATGTCCAAACGCTTGAGCTCAGATGATAACAGAGACAGGTGATCATCCTCTCTTTGGGATAGGACATTCCAGGCACCCACCCGAAGGGACCGCCTCAGGTTAACCCAAGGAGACCGCCGTCTGTGTGACAACACCTCAGCACCACTCCGACACACTCTCCCGCAATCTGACCGGGGATGTTACCCCGTGGTTTCCCTCCTTTCATCAAAGACTGGGGTCCCGAAGGCTTTGCCCCAATCCCGTCATCCGGTGAGCTGCCCTGCGAAGGGAAGCTGCACAGGAGGTACTCCCATGGAGTGGGTTTTCAGATTTTTTTGCGCTTTTGTGTTTTGCGGAATGAAGGGTTTTACGGTGGCCGGAGTGCAAATCCTCCACCAACCTCCTAATAAAAAATAACCCCAACTGCAGGAGGACGTCCGCAGACACAGTTGGGCACTAGATATGGATGGCTGTTGGCTCACAAGTAGCTCCTCCATCCCTTTTACCATTCTTCAAGTATCTGTCAGGTACAACCCATTATTCATAAATTCCCTTTCTTTCTTTTATTAACCCTCTTGTGCAGCATCACATACAACCACATACTGAAACACAGCACCACAGACAACTACAATTCAGATGACGAAGATGATAACATCCCTGCCTTTTCAAACGCACTGTGTGGGAAAACCCGTGAAAAAAAGCAGACTTGACTCAGGGAAGGACTTCATCTCGGTGATGATTGAAAGTAAAAGGAGGCATTGGCTGGTGAGTGCACCAATGAGAACGCGCTGTTGCGCCTCAAACGGCAAGCCATGACCTTTCCTGCTGGGGACTCCACCTTCCATGAACTCTGATCCCCCAAGTCTCTGCCCCACTCAAGCTGCTTAAAAGGCGGAATGGCAGACGGATCGTAGCTGTTGAAATGCGCTGGAGGCTCTTCGGAGAATCCTTGGCTATCGCTGGTCGGAGTTTGTGTCCAACGAGCAGTTGCTGAGAGAGACTCAAATGAGATTTGTTACTTGCATAGTCCGTGAGCGTCACCTGTGGCTGTATGGACATGTGGCTCATTTTCCTGACACTGATCCTGCTCATCAGATTCTCTCAGCGAGGTAGCCTCGTGAGTGGAGGAGGCCAATGGGCCGACCACATGCCTCGTGGTTGCAGCAGGTTGATCAGCATCTCAAGGAGATGGGGATGGGCCAGGCATCTGCCGAACAGCAAGATCGTTGTAAGAATAGTATGGTCCTTGTTTATCGAGTAGGTTAGATTGCCCTGAATCACGGACCTGTCAAAGCAAGTCTGCTTGTTACACGTGACGTTGAGGCACCATCAGTAATTTATGGACAGTATAGCTAAAAGAAGATTGTGTGTGTAAAACCTCTTGTTCGCGATTGTGGCCAGGTGAGAACTTTCGGCAACAAGGCACAATGGACCCTAATACTATACACTAAAACCCTAATACACAATATTACCAACAAAGCGCTTCACACTTCAAAAGGACCGGTCGTGATCTCTGTTCGGTGCACCACATGATATGGCGACGAGATGCGTTGTTGGGCCCGAAAGAGGAGTAGACTTAATTTTATCGATAGGACGGCCCGGAGGATGGCACCTCCAACAAGCTGCAGGCAGCCAATCACGGCTGCAGGCAAAGGCTGTCCCAGGGTATGGAAGGTGGACCATGGAGAAGCTCTGTGGGAAAATGACTGAGATTCTACAAGGGCTGTGTCTGGACATACGCACATAACAGAGTTGGAGTGGAACCCCTTTGGAAAAAGAACATTGTTCTCTGGTTCTCTCGCTCTTCGTCTCCAACTCTGCCTCATCGTCGGGACAGGGAGGACTGTTGTCTGGAGATGTGGACACCACCTCACAATCCCTTGCCTCCACTGCATCGCTTCTACACCCTTCCTATTTCTGAGCTTCACCATTGCACTGCACACCACTCATCGTGCCATTGCAAAGTCTTCACTTGCTTTACCCATTGTTTCATAAGAGTATGGTCTGTGGTGCCAAGCCCGATTAGGATTGTTATTTATTCATCCTTGTGTATAAACGTGCATGTCCCCGCATCCATATTTTTGTCTGTTGACTCGCTTGATTTGTTCCGTTTTGCATGTCCCGTCCACCTATCTCCCTGTACTCACAAGGAAATTAGACACAGGTGGAGGCCATTCAGCCCATCATGCCTGCACCACATCAACACCACACAAATTTATCCAAAGATCCAAAGAAGAAAATGCAAATTTTTTTTTGGTATTTTATTTTATTTTATTTTACTATTTTCCCAGGTGAGGGGCATGGGCTTGGTTAAAAAACACACATCAACCACTCGACCCCCACCAACAGCAATCCATACACATGCACACAATCACCCCTTAATGCTCAAACTACCTAAAAGCCCTGCCAACATCCCCATACCCCTCTATCTCCATAACTTCCAGGTACCAGTCTAATTCTAATTTAAACTTATCTGCCGTTTATGCTGCCACTACCTTTCCAGGGAGACCGTTTCATGCATTAACTACTCTCCGAGTAAAAGTCCCCTGCCTTGCTACCGTCTTAACTCTCCTCTTCTTTACTCTCAGGCTATGGCCTCTGGTCCTATCACTGTCTACTCTGTTGAATAATTAATCTACACTTATTTTATCTATACCTTTCATTATCTTAAACATCTCTATCACATCTCCTCGTAACCGCCTCCTTTCTTAGTGTATAAAGCCCTGTCTCCTTCAGCCGCTCCTCATAGCTGAGTCGAGCTCGGCCCGGAATCAATCTATTAGCCCTGTACTGAACCCTCTCTATGGCATTTATGTCCTTCCTCATTTGTGGTGACCAAAACTGCACACAATATTCTAGATGTGGCCCTCACTAAATTCCTACACATTGTTATCAATGATCCTCCTCCCCTCCGAATACAGCCTAAAACCCTATTTGTTTTACCTGTGGCTGCCTTTCACTGTGCTACCTGCTTACCTCCTGTATTTATTACCACCCACAGATCCTTCTCCAGTGTGACACGCTCCAAAATTACCCCTTGCATCCTTTAATCTCTATTTTCATTGTTCTTTACCATCCCCAACACTTTACACTTGCTCGGGTTAAATTCCATCTGCCAATCTATGCAAGTATCAATACTTTCCTGCATCTGATCACCACCACTTCTGCTATCCACCTCACCTCCAACCTTTGTGTCATCTGAAAATTTGGAAAGCCTCCTCTTTACCCCATTATCCAAATCATTGATGTTTATAATGAATAGTGATGTGTTGAGTCCTGATCCCTGAAGTACCCCACTACTTACATCCTCCCAGCAAGACATCCTCCCACTCACAGCCACTCTTTGCTTCCTTTCACTAAACCAGTTTGCAATCCAATTAGCTACCTGACCAGCCACTCCACAAGCCCTCACCTTGGCGAACAACCTCCGATGTGGTACCTTATCAAATGCCTTCTGAAAGTCTAGATATACTATGTCCACTGCCTTTCCCTCATCCACCCAATCAGACACTGCTTCATGGAACTCTAAAAGATTTGTTAGACAGGAACTACCTTTGGTAAACCCATGCTGACTACCTTTAATTAGTTTGTATTTATTTAAATGGTTCCTCATCTGGTCCCTAATTAATGTCTCCAACACCTTCCCCACAACTGAAGTCAAACTAACAGGTTTATGGTTTCCCACTTCTTCTCTAGATCCTTCCTTAAATAATGGTGTTACATTTGCTACTCTCAAATCCCCAGGTACCTGTCCTGACTCCAGTGAACTATTGAAAATATCCGTTTATATCTCGCTTACCTGCTCAGCCACTTCCCTCAATACTCTCGGGTGCATATTATCTAGCCCTACTCTTAGATTTCCGAGCTGTTCCTTTACTTCCTCCACTCCAACCTGGATATTCTGTAAAAGCCCTTTCTCACCTCCTTATAAACAAGCCCTTATCATGAAACGTTTGTCATCCTTCTGCCTCCCATGGATACCGCTTCCAAAGTCGGTTAATTTGGGTTACATTGGGAAACGGTGAAGTTGTAGATCAATTTCACTGAATGCAGTAAAGACCTTTGAGGCGTTTATGGGATAAAATATCCCGGCGCAGACGTGCTGTGTTAATGGAGGCTGTCTGACGTGACCATATGTACGAGGTACAGTGTGGATGTGTACGAGTATAATATAATACCTCGATGAAGGGTCTGATAGGATAGCTCAGAGGTGGCCTTTGAGCTGTCAAGTTTGGGTTTGATACCGAGCCCAACTCTAATCTGTCATCCTCATGCTTCACATGCAGGGTTTTGCATCAACGTGTGTGTCATCTTGTGAGGGTTATTCTTTTTTCCCTTCATCTCGAATGGAGCTTTGTTTTTTGGGGGTTTTTTTTGACAAACTTTAAAAAAAAAAATCTTTTTTTTGTTTTTCATCAAAAGTAAACATTTCAGTTGAATTGCCTTTTCAAATATGAAGTGATTTTCCTCTGGTGTTAACTTCCTTTCACTTCAGATGTGTCCACATGTTTTGCAGACCACATGTTTAAGTGCTCCCATTGCTCCAAGATCTTTTCCAGTGAGAGGATATTAAGAGATCATATGAGACATCACAGTAAGTATGTCAAACTAACGTCTGCATATTAGCGCTGCACTAAATCACTATATAAGGTAACAGAATGGAAAACTAGTCTTTATAAAGACTAGTCAGTCTGCATCGGCAGTAAAATAAGGACATTGTAAATTGCAATTCGGAAACATTCTTCATGGTTTCCCTTGAAGCCATCAACTGTTCAACAGCCTATTATAGGAAAAGAAGAATGATAACAGGATGCTGTGATGTTGGATTTTCATAACCCTGCTTTTAAAAATTGTATTTCGAGGTTATTTAATCATTGAAGTGGCTCTACCCAACATATACATATTGTTGTAGTCATTGGACTCGTCTCAGTTGCTCAGGCCGGATCAAGACAAACCATGTCAAAGCGGCCGCGCTGGCCAACTGATTCTGGCATTCCAAACAGAGTTTTGGGCCTGTTAGTGTTACTGTATTCAGGTGAAACACCTGAACCAGTCTGATGATGTGCTAATACGTACCGTGCATCCGGTTACCCTTATTAGGGATCTGAGCGGAGATCACTGGACGCAGGTACGATTTTGTAATGTGCGATATTCGCCACGACCCAATCTGTCCTTTAACGGATGTTGATAGCCAAAAGAACTCTCGACCAGGCTACTCGAATCGCTCCGAGAACAAATGATATATAACGGTGTCTTTCAAACAAGCCAGAAGGGTGGGGATACACGAAAGCGATACAATTATTTAAAAATCACCTCGTACGTGCAAACAGTAGTTCCTGAATTATCTAATCCTTAAAGGCTTCGTGCTCACCACAGAAGAAAGGACCAGAATAACGACAAGACTGAAATACCAAAGGCTGTTCCTGACTGGACGTAGATAGTTCTAAGTGGGAAACACAGTTGATGCCATGAGTGGAAGTTGGTGTGAGGTAAGGGTGCAGCCTGGTGAAGGGAGGGGAGGGGAGAGTGTGGTGGGAGGCTGCAGGCAGATGTGTCCCGTATGGCTGAGAAACCCCAAGGGTCAATGTACGGCTTCCCTCAAAAAGTTCCCGAGCATCTCCTTCTCCGCGGTTTGCACCACCCTGCTTTATAGTTTTAGCCCCCACCTCAGTCTGTGACGCAACTAGCCCCACCCCTCTCGGCTATCATTGGCTTCGGCCTCGTCTGTGGGTGAGGCAACGCACCCTGACCTTTCACCCAGATCTGTGGCACGCTTTCAGTCTCATGGTGCCTTTACTTGTGTCAATGGCCTGTTGGAGTATTTAAAAGGACATTTACAAAGGGATAAAACATGAAAAGGGTTTCAAGGGAAAGCAGTTTTAGACACACACCTGTGGGGAGGGAAGACGACAGCGTTCTATACACATAACGATGCATAATCCTATATCACAATTAAATCTCCTCATGCTTATTCTAAACAGGTACTAAGGGTAATCGCTATCGTTGTACTAAGCAAGGTTGCCTCCTTGAAGGCATTCCGACAACAATATTTTATTGATATTTATCAACTTGCATTCAACATATATCTTATAGGGTTGAAATCGTTTTCAAGTAATTTCTCTCAGGACATTTCATATTGAATGACTAGGTGGTGGAGTCTATATTTCCTTATTGAATTGCTCCTTCTGGTGTGTGTTCAGTTCTCATGGCTGCTGAGCAGAAATTTCCTCACCCTGTGATGGAGTGGTGAGCTGTGCAAGATTTGTCTTCAGACACAGAAATGTTTAGTATTTATTGTGAAAGCTCTGACACTGTTGAGTATGGGACGACTGGTGTGGCCACTCTCGGGTGCAGCTTGGGTCGGCGTTGCAGAATTGAGGGGCATTTAGGAAATTTATGTAATTATATAAGTAAGTCAAATTAACACAGGCCTTGGTGAATTCTAAAAATTGATGGTTTAATCAGTTGTCAATAGTTTTGTTTTTAGGCACGGAAATGTTTTTTAGCGAAATGGACAATGGTTTTTAACACCTATCCTGGGTACCCAACGGACTATCTGGGAATCATTTCTCCTCTGGGGGAAAGCTTTTGTCCAAAGCTTTCATCGTGGTTGCAAAACGTGCTGAGTGGTGTATGGTCCTGATCCCTTAGCTACAAGCCTCAGAGATTAAAAGGTCTCTGTCTTTTGTCTCTGGTGAGTTGTGTTAATGATAATGGTGACCGACGGTGATATATTAGCTCATGTTGACTAATATAACTAATCATTTATCGGCCCCCTGAGCACCTCCAAGGCTTTTATCTGAGCATTCCTCAGTAAGTTCTGTATTTATCCATCCAAAAGGTTGAGGTTTACTTGCGTTGCTGTTTTTTTTTTTTAATCACCAATGACAGAGAACTGAATTAGAAATTATAAGGATTCCTGTACAATACATGAGATTTTACATGATACAATTTGGCATTGTAAAACTGATTGGCTGAGAAACCCATTTCATTGTAGAGTAGTGGGGTTCATAACGTTTGAGCTTTATTGCCTGTTTTGCCCGCGTATCTTATGCAAAATTGTAAACAACTACAGTATTATTGTTTGGAAATCAATCGACTTAAATTGCTGACACTCGACAAATATCTTGGAGGAGCACAACTGTGAACAATCCGACTGGCTTTGCCATTGTTTTGCTGTGATGAGTATTATTAACCCAGCTTGCAATGCTGCTGTATATGTATATATATATATATATATATACACAGTATATATAGGACTAGTTTGAGGACAACGTTGAAAATCTGCAGTGGCCACCCCAGAGACTCGGCTTAAACCCAATCAAACCACTCTGCTTCTTTCGTGTGTTGCACATGGCTGCGGGTATAATCATTTGCTGGGGGCGCAACTGTGCCGTTCATGCAGTGCCCCTTGCAGGTTAGAGGAAGAATTTGGAATATGGCCAGGGTGCCCCGCAATAGCTCATTTACTCTTCGCAAAGGACACTGTGGGATTTTTTTACGTCCACCAACTAATGCGGGCAGACAAGACGCCCAGTTTGACGTCAATCCGAGGGATGGCACACACATTGAAGCCTCAATCGAACCACTCTGAAATGTCTTTAAACATTGCTTGAGAGTCAGAGACTAAGCGTCAACACAGCAGAATTCGCCGCTGAACTTGCACTTATTATGATGGAGGAATGGTGCAATTGTACACCTGATATCTACATTTTCTGGACAGTGTTGGTAACATAGTGCTTGTTTTCAAAGACAGACCAACACACTTTTCAATATAAAATCAAAGATTGTGCATATTTTCCTACTGCCCCAATTATTTTCGCTATCTAGTGCATAAAATATAACTTATTTATATTTACAAATCCTGATTGACAATGTTTGTTTTCATGTAACACTAAAATGAATAAATTTGACTGCCATCTAGAGGGCCACACACAGGCTCCAACTTTAAATTATCCACCACTGCCAATGCACAGGATTATTGTCCCACGCCCCTCCGACAAGGTCGGAGACGGAGGACATTAAAATGAGCTCCATCTGACCGACTGAGCATCCGTCCATTTACTTTTGTGTATGCGGTATTTTACAAAAAACATTGAATATTTAGCTTTTATATTGAAGACATGTATTCCTCATGACATCTGAGCCTGATTATTACATCACGGCGGTGATTGGCTGAATTATGTTTCCATGGCAACCCTCTCAGTAAGTTGACCCGTGTACACGATATTACAAAAACCGTTCAAGATTTCGCTTCCATATTACACAGATATAATCCTCATACCACTCAAAAGGCAGGGGATCGAGAGTATCAGCTCCTCGTTTCACATTTAAATTGTGCATTTCAGAAGATTATATTGTTCAAAAATTGACGATCCATTTTCCTCCTCCTTGTAGTTAATCATTACAAATGTCCTTTCTGTGACATGACTTGTCCAGCACCATCTGCCTTGAGAAATCACATGAAGTTCCGCCACAGCACCAACAAGCCTTTTAAATGTGCACTGTGTGATCATGGGTAAATATCGCATTCCCCATACACCTTCACCTGGACCACTTTTACGATGATGACCTATTTGTGCCTATTTTCCAAAAGGAAAAACTCCTTCAGTGCACTTTTTCTTTTCTTCTTTCATGCATTTCACCCCCCACCCCCATATGGGGTTTTTTTTTCTTTTTTTTTTTCTTTTTTATTCACTTTTTGTGAACCTTTTCTCACCATCCTATCACAGATTGTTTAACGCAATTTTTTTTTTTAATTCATGCATGCTAGCAAGTTTCCCTAGCCCGCACGGGATTTTAAATGTGTCATATCACAGCCACAGACATGTTAATGCAATCCATGCCTTTTTAATGTTTTCAAATAAATATTTCATACAACAGACACTTTTTTTAATATTTATATCTTTACATTTTTGAGATGGTGTGTAATTTCAAGTCATTGACACATTATCTATTCATTTCTTGAATGAATAGTTCGTATGACAGAATTTCATGAAATACCACATTGTTAGTGAAAACCCTTTTATTACCTCCTCCACCAAAGGTGGACGGACGTTATGTTTTCATCCCAGTCTGTCTGGTTGTCTAGCTGTGCAGTATATTTCAAAAGGTTGTGGACGGATTCGGACAAAATTGGTGGACAGGCTGGGTGTGTGACGAGGACAAATTGATTAGATGTTGGTGAAATTCTGAATTCGGAGACTGGAATTTCTAAAGTGATTCGTCACCATTGATGGTGCCCAAAAACCGATATATTGCATATCTCAAAAAGTTTGGATGGATTTAGATGAAACTTGATGGGCAGGTTGGGTGTGTGACAAGGACAAATTGATTCCATTTTGGTGAAGATTCGGATTCGAGAATCTTTTAATTTTATGGTGATTCTTCACCGTTCAGAGATAAGACCAAAAACGATATATAGCACGGTCTCAAACAGTTGTGGATGGACTTTGACAACACTTGGCAGATGAATTGGATAGGTGACAAGAACAAGCCGATTATAATTTGGTTAAGGTACGGATGCAGATTCGGCCCATCAGTGGGCTACAAAACGTAAACTGTTCAGCCTGGTGGAGGTATGTGCTCGACCGAGTGCCGTTATAGTTTTTTGAATTACCGGCAAAAATGCAACTGGCTTATTCTGTCATCGAGCTGGCAAGCTGGGAGCAACATTTTGCACTTATTGCCATATTTGATGCAATTTAAATGCTCTAATGGCAGCGAGGTACTCCATTTGAAACCGTTTGTTCGATATATGTAGCTTTTTGATTCCTAGGGTCCGTAATAAAAATTTATATCGGTAAACCAGTGACCAATTGCAAATTGATAGTGGGATACTTCATCAGTGCCCGAGTCCCAAGAGGAAATGTAATTAATTATTTTTTGCCTCAAGAGTTTTGTATTGGAATTTCCTATGATTGCAGCAATGGCAAAAAAGGCGATGTGAGAGCAAGTGGCGGGATTTACAAGGATAAAATAATTTATCTGATTTGGGGAGTGAGGACGCATGAGAATGAAGCACGAACAATATTCAGATAAACTTACTTGTTTAGTTTTGTCCGGCATTAGTTGGTGGACATTAAAGATCCCCACGGTGTCATTCGCGAAGAGTAGGCGAGCTGTCACCAGCATTGTGAACAAATTCCAAATTCCTGCCATGACTTCCTGAGTCTAAGTGGCGACCCAACCAGGATTGTAACCTAGTAACTGCTTTGGCAGCACCAATTCTCTGCTTAAGACATGGTACATGATAATGATGTTTAGTTTTGTCTAGCAGTGGTAGAAGATGCCCTTGGAGGAAAGGGAGGTGTGATATGGGAAGTGTATGCTTTTAACAATATGTACTACTTGGACAATTTGAAGGCAAGTCAATGATATCCGAGTCTTGTCCCATGCGCACATGGCACCAATACAAAGGTTGAAGTGTTTTAGCATTTATTTTCTTCCCCAATGATGTCTGTGTGTCCAGGTGTAAAAATCAGACGGATTTGCGGAAACATCTGGAGACACATAGTGCGCATCCTGTTTATCGCTGCGACATAGCTTGCTGCTCTTTCACTGCCCGCTCACTGAGTACAGTCCGAGCACATTACCGTAAAGTGCACCAGGTCAGGCGCTACTGGCAACTACCAGTGGACCTTATAAAGTCACAGAACAATGTGTCAATAAAATAATGTACCCCCAGAATCCCACTGCTTTTATCATGCATTTGACACTAATTTTACTTCTCAAAATAAATATTCATATCGAACTTCAAACTATACCAAAGCAATTTTGTTGCATTTACAAAGTTTTATTATAGCCAGTAACAAAGGTCAAATCCTCATCAAGTATTGCAGATTTTGTGGATATATTTAATACTTTAGTTTTGAATAGAAAAATAAAGTAATTTTGTAATGCTTGTCATACACCGGTGAATTCAACGAGTTGAGTTTGGTGTGCTTTTCAGGGTTGACTTTTTTTTAATTTTCATTCTGATTTATTCAAATAGTTCAGCGGCGTAATGGTTTGAGTTATCCGCTCTAACAGCAGTTGAAACCCCAGGCAAGTGATACAAAAGACTTTAAAAATGGTACGTGTTGCTTCACTGCTTGACGCTCAGCATTTAAAAAGGATAGAGCACGGACAAGGAACCATTGTGCAGGCTTGATGGGCCTATGGGCCTCCTCCTGCGTTGCATTTCCTTGTAAGGAACTCATTTAATGGAGCTGGTTGAGTGGTTAAAGAGTTGTTTCTTTCCTCCTGGCTAATATGGGTTATATTCTCACTGCTATTTAATCTTGCTAACCTGGACTTGGCAAGCATGGTGAGTATGCCGAAAATCTCTTCAGATTAGTTGGAGGTCTTTGTCCTGCATTGGACTGAAATAGGATGGCTTCAGGGTTTTCTTATTCAAATGCTGCAACGCACGACGTAGAAAAATCCAAACTTTCAAGATGCCCAAGCTGAATTTATGATGCGAATCACAAATGTGAAAACAGAAAAATCTTTATTGGCCAAGATGCAAATAAAGAAATAAATAAAAATGGGAATTTAAAGACTAAGTTTGAAAATACAATAGCAATATGGTGTTAAAAAAAAAAGCGGTTCATGATTTTATTATTTAATTGTTCTTGCATCCTCCATAGGGAGACTCTGTGCCAAGATACAAATGTCATTTGTGTGAGAAAACCTTCACACGTGGAGGTAGTCTTACAATTCACCTTAGGAGGAAGCACTGTTTTCGATGGCCACCTGGTCACCCCCGTTTCAGGTAATAAGTTAAAACGGTGGACCTTCTTCCTCTCCCTCAAATATATCCCGTACATTGCTCCTTCCTCCCCTCTCTTCCAAGCCTCCTTTTCATTTTATCTCCACTCATTTACAACTTCCCGAACATCCCCTTTCTCTCTTATCTTGTGGATATATCATTGCTTTCGTTCACTCTGCTTATTGTGATTAGTAATTAGCCCTATGTCATAATTTCCATACGGAGAGTGCAATATTTGATCATGTTATGAAGGTTGTACAAAAGGATTCTAAATAACTTGTTTCCTAATAATAACCCCAAGCGATAACATTGTGCAAATCAGATTGATGATTGGATACCTGATGCTCTGTTTGCTTGGATGTCAGTTATGGAAGTATGTATGATCTTCCATCACACCCCATCCCACTGACATGCAGACAGCAGCTACATCATTCTCTGCTCATCTGAAATTGTTAAGATTCTGGTCTGATAAATGTAACATGTCTTTGAATCCTGTCAACTATCAGTACCACCCTGTCACTCTGGAAGTATTGTCAAACAAACTAATATATTTCCATGGTCAGTAACTGGAAGAGGTTGTCTCTTAAAACTCTAGGTCATACTATCAGCCACAGACATCCTCCATTGTTCCAAGCCATTCGTTTAAAATTTGGAACTACTCACAATTGACGAGGCCTTTGTTTGTATCTCCATGGAGTACTGCTCTCCCCTACGGACTAGTGCCCCAGCATCAGATCTATTTCTCCTGGATTCTACGGAATCTAAAGCTCAACATTTTTTGCCATCTCCCATGATGAGACTGAAGCACAGACATGTTGGTTTCGCATTGCAGTCCGGTCAGTGGCTCTCTCAGCTTCTCCAGGATGCCCACATTCTTCCAGTGACCCCCTCCTGTCTAAACTACCAAAATGCAGGCTTTCCACACACCTCTACTCTTTTGTTTGTCTTTTCTCATGTTTGGGGAACTACCTTCCAGAGGCAGTTTCATAAACTCTTCCATCCAGGGTTTGAAGCAGGCAGTGTACCTCCATCTCAAGTCATCCGCCATTGCCGTCCACAATTTCGCTCCCCCACCCACCCCCCAATCAACTCTACCTAACCTAACCCTCTTACAGGTTACAGGCTTTCTTTCTCTATTCCTGGTCATTGCCTTGCTTGTGTGCAACTGTCACCGCACTGTAAGTGCGTTGCCTTTTTGTCCTCTGCCACCCCTCTTCACGAGCCTCGATCGTGCACATCTATAAAATAAATAATTCCAGAAAACTATTGTGTCGTTTTGTTGAGTGATTTGTACCTTTTAATGACAATAACTTTTTAAATTGTAATAACATTGTACATCAATTGACACGTGTTGAAATTTTTATGCAGGTATCGTGCAAGTCAAGATGGCTTCTTACGCTTACAGTTGGTACGGTATGAGAGTGTGGAGTTGACAGCACAACTCATTGGGCAGAAAGATGGAGATCATGGGACAGACCGATTTGGGGATGAGAGGGAAGACACACCTTCTTCCACATTGCCATCCTCCAATCCGACACGACCCCTGAGATCGGTCAGTCGCAAGAAAGGAACCAAGCCACTCCAAGAGGAATTATTCCCAAAGTGTGAACTCTCGAGTGAAACACCTACAGGGGATCTCGCCATGTCTGCAGAATTTGTGAGAACTGTACGTGAGATGGGTGTGGATGTCATATAAACCCAAGATTGCAAAAATAATCCACCTGCTTCTTTTACAGGAGATATTCTTTACAAGCATTTGGTTTGGCTACATCTCCAATCTCTGTGGAGAATGCTCTTAAATACACGGGAGAGTTGAGGTTTAAAAAAAAAATTTTTTGCACCTGACCCTGACCAAGAAGAAAGTCGACGCAAGTCTTTATCTCTGTAGTTTTCCAGTCAGACGACTTTCCCTCAAAGTGGATAAATTTCCTGACTTGATTGAAATGCCGTGTTTTTGGCTCTGTAGCTTTTTGAAAATTGGGGAATAACTTTTAACCCCTTGCCCCCATCATATTTTCTGGTTACATAACTTATGCTACCTCGTGCTGTTTCTTACCATTGTGCTTCCAAAGGTGTTTTGGATAAAACATTGTTTTTGAAAACATAAATCCTTGTAGTCGCTGTATCGAAAGTGCTTGTGGAAATCTTCAATTCTACAGTATAAATTAAAAGCATGAGTTGTAAAATTTTTGTTTTTGCTTTAATAAACATTTATCATGGTTGATTTGTCAGAAATGGCTATCTTCTTGCCTTTTTCCCATGTTTAGATTTTTCCACTAACTTGGAATAATTTGATTGTCTTTTGACAAACTGTTGCATCTTCAAAAATAATCGTACCCATGGCCGAAGGAAGTGGTGCAGTTTAAAAAAAACAGAATGGTCTGCTTGTGTGTGTGCGCACATGTGGTGAAACTACAAATGGCAACTTGCGACTGGTTATCCCTGCACGGAGGGTTACAAATGTTCTTCTTCATTTTTGATGGACGGATGGTTAGAAGGACATAGCAAACATTGAAGCAGTTACACCGCTTCTAAATGACATTTTGACTATGTGGCAGGTAAAAAAAAGTTTGTTTTTGTATACATTGTCGAGGCTCATGGAAGAGCTAGAATCAGGACAAAAGGAACAGTTGAGAGAGGGGGGAAACACCAACAGCAGAGTTGAAGGCCAAAATGGAGGGAGACTTGGACAAACAATGGGTGTGGGGAGGAATTAGAGACAGGAGAGGATGCATGGGGTTGACAGGATGGATACAGAAGGAAACTCTTAGGAGGGAAAACTAAATTTGGGAGGAGGAATTGGGGGGGGGGTGGGTAATGAGAGTAGAAATATGGTTTTGGATTGGGAACGATCCGAGATGGTAGTGGCAGATAACAGCAATTTTTGAGAGGAATCGTGCAAATGATGATACAAGCATCAAATTTGGCACATTTGTTCTCCAGGGGATTCTAATCAAATCTGCCTGATTGGCCATTTGAAAATCCAAATTTTGAAAAGAAAAAAAAAAACTTCAAAAAAGTCAAGATCACGAATCAATGTTGGATGCGGCTGAGATTGGTGAATGTTTCAGAAACATCATCAAAGACGTTCCAAATCTGCCATGCAGTTTTTCTTCCATTTACCGCGGAAGGCAGACACGACATCACATCCAGTGAACGCATGGAAGTATGGGATCCCTCTAGCTTTCTCAGGCCCTATTGCAGAAACTACCTCATGGACTGGAATCCATCGTGCCTTGGCTCCTTGGCCAAAGGCAATCCACATGTTCTCAAGACCTAGTTCCTGTAAGGATGGCAGTAAGATATGTATGACTAGTACGTCCGTGTCATTAGCCTTAATGATAATGACTTGCTACCATCCGTCGTTGCATCCTTGGTGTGTACAAATATTCGAGTGTCTTCTTCATGAAACATGGAGACACAGCATCCAGTGACTTCTTTGTGTTGCTAATGGCATCTTCTCCTTTTGTGACAATGACTGTGCTTGTCGTCTGTGCTTCACACATCTTTTCCGCAAGGAAGTGAAACAGCTCAGTCTGTTGCTGTCATCTCGAAGAAAGCTTCTCCAGTTACTTGGGGTCTTACTGGTTCCTGTCACTCTTCTTCTGATTCCTTGCCCCCTTTTCGACCTTGCCTCAGACTTCAGACTTGACTTCTTGTACACATCAAACACTGCTCCACCCTCTCGTACCTGGCACAATAGGATTCCACCTTTGGATGATGTCTTCTTTAGCATAGTCATCAAATATCTTTGAAGTGCGTGGAGGAGGGATTGATAATGCTGAGCCATCAATGATGACTGCATCTCCCCTTGGTTCTCTGTCTGGGATGTTCACGTGTGCTTCAAGAATTTCAGCCAGCTGTGACTTCAAATTTTTTTGAAGTTTTTTTTTTTCTTCAAAATTTGGATTTTCAATGGCCAATCGGGCAGATTTGATCAGAAAGCCCTGCAGAACAGAAATGCAAATTTGATGCTTGTATCATAATTTGCACGATTTTTCTACTATCTACTACACTATGGTGAACAGTTGTCTGGAAGACCTGGTAGTGGGGTAACTTAGCTAATATAGCATAACAATTGTGCATTTTGTGAGGAAAGCACCAAATTTGGCACACCAGTAGCCTTCATATTTTGAACAGATTTGGATATTGGGCCATCTCAAATTCAGCCGCTGATGGCTGTGGCAGCCATTTTCCACTGCCATCAAAAATTTTGAGATGGCCCAATATCCAAATCTGTTCATAATATGATAGGCTACGCTAGTGTGCCAAATTTGGTGCTTTCCTCACAAAATGCACAATTGTTATGCTAAGTTGCCCCACTATGGAGAGAAAAATGAGATTGAAGCTAATGTGGAAGTTAGTTCCAATGGTGGGAGAAAAGAGGAATGTTTAGTGTAGTATAGTTATCTCTGTAGCATATTGTGTGGCTAATTTGTGGGGGGAGAATGGGCAAGGAAAAATATCACGTTGCAAATTTATTGAAAATGAAATACAGAAATATAAAATTGACATAAGTATTCAGCTCCCTGAGTCAATACTTTGTGGAAGTGCCTTTGGCAGCAATTACAGCTTCGAGTCTTCTTGGGTACGTCTGTATTAGCTTTGCACATCTGGATTTAGGATTTTCTCCTATTCTTTCATGCAGATTTGCTCAAGCTCTGCCAAGTTGGATGGGGAGAGTTTGTGAACAGCAATCTTCAAGTCTTTCCACAAATTCTCATTGGGATTCAAGCATGGGCTTTGGCTGGGCCACTCAAGGACTTTCATGTTATTTTTCTGAAGCCATTCCAGTGTTGCTTTGGCTGTATGATTGGGGTCATTGTCCAGTTGCAACATAAAACTTTGCCATGATCTCAGGTCCTTTGCAATCTGAAGCAGATTCTCAAGGATTTGCCAGTATTTGGTTCCACTCATTGTTCCTCTATCTTTACAAGTCTCCCAGTCGCTGCCGCTGAAAAGCATCCCCATAGCATGATGCTGCCACCACCATGTTTCACGGTAGGGATGGTGTAATATGGGTGATGAGCTGTGCTCGGTTTCTGCCAGACGTAGCGCTTTGCATTCAGGCGACAGAGTTCAATTTTCATCTCATCAGACCACAGAATCTTTTGCCTCATGCTCTCAGAGTCTTTCACGTGCCTTTTTGCAAACTCAAGGCATGCTGTCATGTCTTTTTCTCAGGAGTGGCTTACGTCTGGCCACTCTCCGAAAAAGCCTAGATTTGTGAAATGCTGCAGAGACTGTTGGCCTTCTGGCATGTTCTCTCATCTCAGCCAAGGAACTCTGGATCTGTAAGAGTGGTCACTGGGTTCTTGGTCCCCTCCCTGACCAAGGTCCTTCTTGCCCAGTTTAGTTAGA
>CM068963.1:41317550-41339938 GCA_035128595.1 Eptatretus atami | reverse complement strand
TTTAAAACCCCATAGAATCCGATTTTTAAAAAATAGTGTGAACAAACTTTGGTGCATCATGGGAGATGAAGATTGTGGTCAAGTTTCATCGACATTGTGTATGTAGTTTTGGAAAGGAAAGCAATTTTTGGGGGGGAAGCCTCCCCATATACACCCATAGACCCTGATTTTTTGAATGCCGTGAACAAGCTTTGGTGCATCATGGGTGGTGAAGGTTGTGGTCAAATTTCATCGAAATTATGTGTATAGTTTCTGAGAAGAAAGCAAATACCTATTTTGGGGGGAAAACCCCTGAACACCCTCTTAGAGCCCGATTTTTCTAATGTGAAGAATCTTTGGTCCATGATGGGTGATGAAGGTTGTGGGCAAGTTTCATCGGAATTATATGGGATGTGTAGTTTCTGAGAAGAAAGAAAATACATATTTTTGGTGGGGCAGGCAAATCTGGACCCACTTTGACCCCCTGAAACTCCCTTCGACCCTGAGGTTTTTACCTCCGCCATCGAAGGTGAAGGAGGTTATGTTTTCTCCCCTTTCTGTCTGTTTGTGTACAGGATATCTCAAAAAGTTGTGGACAGGTTCAGTGTGTGACAAGGCCAAATTGATTAGACTTTGGTGAAGATCCGGATCCGACTGCTAGAATTTTAAAAGTGATTCTTCACCATTGAGAGATTGGGCCAAAAACGATATATAGCAGGATATGTCAAAAATGTATTGGGCCCGATATGTTCTCGTGGATCAGGTATTGCATGGCAGAGGTATACACTCCACCGAGTGTCCTTTTACTTTTTAATGCCGTGGACAAAGTTAAGTACATCACGGATGATGAAGGTTGTGTGTGGTGAAGTTTCATCAAAATCTTGGGGCCGGGGGAGGGGGGGAGGGGAAAGGCAAACCTGGACCCACTTTGACCCCCTGTAGACCAGTTTTTTAGACGCTGTCTTTTTTAATGTCGTGAACAAACTTTATTACATCACGGTGTTTTTTTCAAGACTTTGTCTCCAAGGAACAGTTATGGACTCCGTCTGCAAGGAACAAAGTTATGGACTCTGTCTGCAAGGAACATAGTTAAGGACTCTGTCTGAAAGGAACAGTTATGGACTCTGTCTGAAAGGAACATAGTTATGGACTCTGGTGATTCTCACAATTTCCGTTAACATGATAAGTGAAAACACACACACACACAACACACACACACACACACACACACACACACACACACACACACACACACACACACACACACAACCTTCGTTCAACTGACTGACTTCCACTGCAGTTATGTTTCTCTGTTCACACCTTATCAATGCCTGGCGCTCTTCCCTTCATCCTCTTCAACGCCGTCCGCACCTCCTCCTGTGTGATCTCCACCAACTACTCTCTCCCTCGAAATAACACGGTAGCTCCAGCTTACCCACCCCTCCCCGGTTCAACATCTCCCCAAAATATCCTTCCCACACCTTCAATACTGCCCCCCTTCTCTTTCACTAGCCTCCCACCCCCATCCTTAATCACCACCCAACCCTTCATGTCCTTACTATCCCTGTCCCTGTCACGAGCCAGTTTATACATCATCTTCTTCCCACCGTACTCTATCAACTTGTTGTACACCTCCTCTTCCATATCATTCCTCATCTTATCTACAGCTCTTCTTGCTGTGGTCTTCTTTTGTCCATACAGGTGTAGCAACTAGCAACCACGCATCAGGGTGCCCCCCTCTATCCTTAATCTTCTCTATTCTCTTCCAAACCTCCGTATTTTCACCAACTACTTTCGCTACTTCCTCCGTCCACCATACCTGGTTTGTATCCCTTGACAGTGCACCCTTTCCTAATGTCCTTTCACAATTTTTTTTGCAATTCCCCTTCTGCCACTCTGACTTCTTCCGACCTCCAAACATTCCGCTTTTTCGCTAAGTTGCTCATACCAGGACTTAACCCTCTCCTTGTACTTTATGACAACAGTGCCCCAATACTTCCCCCTCCCAATAATCTTTTGACCCCTGCTCTTAACCTCCCTCCTTTTCTCCATCCATACCACAAACACCACAGGCTTGGGCTTGGGTGGTAACATGCTCTCCCGCCACTGTCTTACAATCCTTAACCTTCCACAACGGGCACTTCCTTAGCACCACCAAATCCAGTTCTGTTCATTGCTGTCTACACCTATCGGTAATCTTGTGCTTTCCCGCTCTTGAAAGAATGAAGCAACCATGGCCATCCCATTCCTCGTCACCAGCTTCACCAGCTCTCGATCCTTTCTATTTCTCATTCCCCAACCAAATTTACCAACACATTCCTCTTCACCTGGCTGCACTACTCCCACCTGCACATTAAAGTCCCCTGCAATGCATAGCATCACCTCCCGCTAAAACATCTCCATCATCCTCTGCAGTGCATCCCTGAATTCCTGCTTGTCTGTCCCAGTCCTTCCCGTTTGAGGCCCACATAACTGACATAACACAAACCATTTTCCTCTGTATCACCACCCACCCATGCCATAACTATCCGTCCCTCCCATCTTTCCATTCTGACCATCTGCTTGCTAATCTCTTCGGATACTATTATTCCCACATCACTACCTCTTCCATCCCCACCCGAATGCAACAGCTTGTACCCTCCTTCCAACCTACTCGCCCTGTCGCCTTTCCATTGGGTCTCCAACACACACAACACTTTTACCTAGTCGGACCTTGCTTCTGAACTACTGCCTTTGACACAGAAGCATCTTTGACACAGAAAAAATCAGGACACAACCTAACAAAGAGAACAGCAGGAGAAAGGGGAAACACCAACAGCAGGGTGGAGGTAGTAGACAGAGACGGACAAACAAGGGATGCAGGTAATGACGCAGGTAATGATGAAAGGTAAGGGAGAACGCAAAGGGTGGACAATATGGATACAGAAGCCACGTTTTTGGGAGGGATGGGGATTAGTTTAATGGATGTAGAAAAGATCATGATTTGGATGGGGGATGACTGGAGTTGGTGGTGAACAGCAGCTGTCTTGAAAACCTGGAGGGAAGAATGACATAGAAGAGAGTGTGGACGGTGGTTCCACAGGTGGGAACAAGATAAGAATAAATGAGTGGAGGTGAGCAGTGGTTCGGGATTTAGGCAGTTTCACAAGGAGAGCGTTGCTGGTGGACCATGTGCATCCTGAAGATACCCGAAGGGGAGGTGGGGGGGGGACAAAGCATGGAGAGGGCAGAGGGTGCAAGTCCAGAAATGAGGTGGAAGAAGATAGTGACAAATTCTCGCCATTCAAGTATATTGTTGCCAAATTTACCGAAACTGTTGTTTCAGAGAAATCGAACATTTTCTTTAAGTTTATTTTTTTTAAAACCTACATGAATATTGATTTTCCTTTTGAGACCAGTTTGCTCTTTTTTGATAAACTTTAATGTATACTTTATTAATTCCTGCAAATCCTTTATATACCGCTCAGTCCAATGCGGTTATGAGTTTGTCACGTGGAATGTTTGTGTATGACATTTAGTGATCATTGCTTGCTTGTGTAAATAAATAGTTGTTACATTTCTAGACCTGCTCGTTTATGTCCTTTATTCCAGCGATCCGATGTAGCGTGTTTCTAATCGATAGACGGGAAGTTTTTGCCCCACTGATTGGCTCTGCTGATTAGCCAAAGCTGCACTCACCATTCCGCTCGGCTGAAATAAGTACTCGGATGAGTGTTGAGGGTGTGGACCCTAACTCAGGTAGTTGTATCACTGAGTAGGTAGTGCAGCTGTGGATGTGAGGTCCCTGCTCGGCGTAATTGCTTTGGTCACCAGCTTCACCAGCGATTGCTTAACAACCCCTGGTGTTGGCTTAGTGCAGGGGTCTCCAACCTGCGGTCCGCGGGCCACATGCGGCCCCTTAGATGGATTTATGCGGCCCGCGGTGCCATATTAAGTTTACATTACAATGCGCCCGCGATACTGCCAATTGTCAGGGTCAATGATCAAAGCATTCTGTAATTTTTATTATGATTTTGATTCATATAGAACATGTGTTTTTAACACGATTATTCATTTATCATATTCGTTGGCAAGAAAAATATATTCAGCACTATTTTTGTTTAAATTTCCGCATATTAATTATATATTTTTTTTCCCCCGGAATTTAGCGTCCTTTTTTTGGGTGCGGCCCCTCGCCCCTCACCACTTTGGTTTTGTGGCCCTCCGCCCAAAAAGGTTGGAGACTCCTGGCTTAGTGGTTAGGGTGGCGGCTTGGGATCCTAGGTCCTGAGTTCAAGCCCCGTTGGCCGCTGAATTAAAATACACCAGGAGGTTGACTTAGCCTGTCATCCTTCCGAGGTCAGCAAAATGAGCACCAGTGTCTGGTAAGGGGGACACTGCATCAGCGGCATAAGCCGCGTCCCAACCAATGATGCAGCCAGCAGCCTCAGGCTGCACTCGAGGGAGAGGGAGAGGGAGAGGGAGAGAGAGAGAGAGAGAGAGAGAGAGAGAGAGAGAGAGAGAGAGAGAGAGAGAGAGAGAGAGAGAGAGAGAGAGAGAGAGAGAGAGAGAGAGAGAGAGAGAGAGAGAGAGAGAGAGAGAGAGAGATTAACAACCCGTCAGGCGTGGAGTTATCCATGGTCCGGGCGCTTCAGGGTCGGTCGTGGTTGCGGGTCCACGTCTGTACCTCATGAGCCCTGCGCGTGTGCCAATACAGTAACAATATCATGATTAATAGTAAATATAATCCTGATTATTAATAATGAATATCAGCATTGACAAGCCCCAGATATGTGAAGAAGCACCCATAACAGATACGGTGTCTTCCTCTGGGAAGTCTGCCTGAATGTTGGGAATGACGGCATTCCCTTGTTTGGAATCTTTCCAATTGCAGACTCCATTAAATAAATCACCAAGCCTGCCATGTTCACACGAGATAATCCCACAAGGTTCAAAGTCATTGGCAGGGATGATCAGGGAGTCAGTAGAACATGCGGTCCACAACTCGTCCACAGTCCTTGCACGAGCCCACATTGTCAGGAGTTTTTGCAGTTTTTTGTTTTTGCAACTGTTTGGATGAGTTGATCAAAAAGTTCTCCAAATCTTTCATTGTGCAGAGGCACACCCCTCTCTCACAGGTAGTTTTCCAAGTATTTTCAGCTTCATTTAGAAGCTTTCTGAGCCTTTTTAGGTAACAATCCTTATCTGGCACACACAATATACTGTTACAGCTGTGGAAATTCGCATTACACCATAAAGGTCCCGTAGGTGAGATATCTCTAAGTGCATGTGTAGTTAGCAAGAGAGAAATCACAGGCTCGTGGCTCCTCCTGCACTCAACATGTCTTCCACCTCACAACTCTTCAAACAAGCACCATGATTCTGGCCATTCTATCATACAAGTCTCCCTAACTATCATGCTCCACGTCGTCCCTTTACAATACAGCACGTTCCATTACACTTACGTAGCTAAGCTACGTCCTCTACACATCCACTAAGTCTGTCATTGTTCTCCAAATATCCAAATCAATTTCCCCATCCTAAAGCTCACCTAAAATCTCCTCTACTATTTCCATTCCATCGGGCCCCATGAGGATTATCCTGCCATTCATTGGTGAGCTGGTTCTAACTAACACTTTAATCTCTTCGCCCCTAACTTAGGGTGTTCCTGTGCGCTGGGCAAGGGTCTCGCACCCTTGCCGGTGAATCCTTGTTCTACTTTCCGATAGTCGAGGCTGTTTTTTTTTTTATGCCGCATACCGCACGGCATACTCGCAATCTTCTCGACTTTCCCGTGACGTCTTTGGCTAGCTGCTCTCTGTCTTTCTGCGCACTTGTCTTTCTCAGACGTGGTAACATCTCGGTCAGGGCTTCCTCTCTGCCGTGATTCCAACCACTACGTGCATGCCTTGTACGCATCCTGCGCTATAAAGCAATACTCGCACTTCGAGGGGTTTCCTACGCGATCACATGTGTCTGCCCTCGTAACCTGGGAGTGCGCTCTGCGAACAGAACACTCTGCGCAAGTGCCACGTAGAGTTTCACACACACGCCCGCGTGGAGACATCCATCTCGAATTCCGTCTATCGCAGCTTAGCTTTGTCCGTCCGCGGATCGGCAACCATCCACCGCGGGCGTTTCCGGACCGGGTTTCACTTACTCCCGCAGGCGCGCACGCTGGCGGTCTCGGTGCGCTGCACGCCGAACCTCGCGCTCGCCGCCCGTGCAACCCGGCGCGGTCCCCAGTGCAATACGGCGCTACCCCTTTGTCCTTTCACCTGTCGCCTGTCGTCTGTCGTCTCCATTCCCTGCCCACGCGCTCAACTCCCGCGTGCTCAGCGGACTCACACAGCTCACCATTACACTCACTCTCGGAGATTGCGTGCTGCGTGCTCCCTTCATGCCCACCGTCATCTCCCTCACGTACAGCGACCTCACACACGCTGTCCCTCTACACTCGCCGTTCAGCCACGCATGCCATTTTCCCTCGCACACGTGGTTCCACTCAAAACACGCCTCCACTCGCACAGGGTGGTTTCACTCATACCCGGGGCTCGTCACACACACACCCTCTTCATCACGCACGGCGTGCTGGGAAGGCACGCATTTTCGGCACCCTCGCAGCCATGCACCACCGGGACACATCACATTACTGGGGAATCTGTGCCACCACAATGGGTTCCGGGGCCTCATACCCCCCAAGCTCAGGCGTGCAACCCGTTCGCAGGCAGTCGCCCCTCTACTCGCTTGACACGACCGAACCCACCTGGTCGTGACTCGCTTCAAGGGGAGAATAGCGTCTCCCTCCGTTCCCCGGAAGGAGGCTATCCAGCTGCTCGCACCGGGTCACAAAACATTTCCACCAATCCGCCCCTCATGGTCCTCCACTACCTCAATGTGTGTGTGCTCGTCCTAACCCCGTCTTTATTTGTGCATCTTCTCTCTCTATTTTTTCTATTCTCTCCGCGTCTCATACATTTTCTCTCCTTGCTTTCCTTATTTCTGTTCTTCTTGTTCCTTTTCCTTCCCTTTGAGTCGTTCTTCTCTCCGAACTTTTGAGTTGATTCGTTCTCTTTCCGGAGTTTTCATTCTCCGTGGACTCCAATTTTCGCTCTGTCTCTGAGTTGACCAATTTCCAAACTCATATTCTTTTGTTTTCTACCCCACCGTCCTCATGCTCTTACTCTCCCAATTTCATAGTTTCTTTAATTGGCTGATTCCTTCTTGTCTTTTTCATTCGCTGTTCTTCTCACGTACTCTTCCTTGTTTCCTCCTCCTGTCCTTCCTCATTCAATCTCGTAGTGTCCTTCATTTGGTTAAGCTCCTTCTGTGTTTCATTACGCTGTCTCTCCTACTTCTTCCTTGTTTCCTCTCCTGTCTTCCTTCTCCAATCTCGTAGTTTCCTCATTTGGGTTAAGCTCACTTTTTGTGTTTCATCTCGCTGTCTCTCACTACTTCTTTTGTTTTCCTCTCCTGTCCTTCCTTCTCCAATCTCGTAGTTTTCCTTCATTTGGTTATCTCCTTTTTGTGTTTTCGATTCGCTGCTCCTATTCTCTATTCTCCTCATACTCCAGCCTGCCTTTTTTCTTTCAATTGGTCACCCAAATATTCATGTTTCTTTTTGTTTATTTTATTCCACTGTTCCTCATCCTGCAATCTCGTTATTTCCTTCAATTGACTGATTTCCTCTTCTTGTTCTTCATCCTTTAATCTGGCCTTGCCTTCCAGCTGTTCGATCTGGACAGTGGTGGTCCTTAACGTTTCATTCTTTCTTCTTCTAACATCTTAGTTCGTTTTGTAATCCCACTCTTTGGTTTCGTGTTTCAGTATCTCAGAAGTTTTTTTCCAATAGTTCCTCTCCAATTTGCATGCTTCTTCCCTCCTTTCCGCACAACTTCCCATGCTTCCCCTCATTTCGTCCATTTTCTCCGTATTCTACGTGTTTACACACGTCCCAGTTACCCTTTTTATTTTTTCCCTCTGTGTCACTGTTAATGTTTCCGTCGTTGTTACCTCCACGTCCCCCGTATTAGTTTGTCCTCACCCGCCTCCATTGCGGGGCTGACACAGTCACACACTCCTCTTATGCGGTTCGGTCGAGCTGCCCCGTGGTGCGCCATTTTGCCCGCTGCAGGCATCGCACAACGCTCTGCATCTCACCCATACTTTTTTCCATTTCGTTTGTCATATTTGCATTCATTGTTTGCGCATTCGTATCATCTTGCTTTGCATTATTCGCATTCATTTGTTGCGCATTCGTATCCATCTTTGCCAGCATGGCAAATAGCTGGGCCATGTCGAGTGCACTAGGGCCGAGCCGATTCGGCGAGGATTGGGGGGAGGGGGGGGCGTTTGGCGGAGGCGGGGAGGGAGGTGTCATCCACCACGGCCTCTGCCGCTGGCGCCCATTTCGGGTTCTGGTTCGGTTGTGGGGGAAATTCAATCATCCACATGGAATGTCCTGCACAGGGATTTCGTCCTGGGCCATGGATTCTAATATTTCTCCCTCATTTCTATTTCTAATACCCACGGCACCCGATCGTTGAAAAACCACTCTATTTGTGGGGAATAATTTATTTAACTCGCTCGAATTTGACGGGAACGGGGGGGGGGGTCGCTCCACTCACCCCTGAACAATTCCGTGAATTTAGTTGGAGGCGGGATGGATTTGAATCCCACTCCGGACACCAGTGTTACGAATTCGCGCGCGGCCGCGTGCGAGCGGCCGCATACCTCTAATGGCAGCCGCGTCGCCCACCGGACGGACAATTCAGTCGTGACCCTCCTGGAACTACCGCCAGGAACGCATGGGGGTTTAACCTCCACCACAACCCAGTCCTCATTCTACCACGCTGCGAAATAGGGTGAATCGCCGAATGTCGATATACCTAAGTACCGCGCGGTAACCTACCGAGGGGCTGCACCGCGCCGGAGGTCGGCCTGGGACACGAACCGCCTTAAGCGGTCCGTTCCGTACTACAGTCATAACCGAGCGGTGGTTATCGGCGACCTCGAGGATCCAATTCTCTTTACCGGGCGTTCAAAACCCACTACTCTTCCACGATGCAAGATGGCACTTTCAAAGGGAAATAGGACCGATGAACGGGATACATTGCACACAAGGACATTTTATCAGTAGGCACGTATTACACACACAACACAAGCAAGCAGTAATGATGCATTTACAGACAAGAAATCAATACAACCGACTATAATTATTAGCAATGTACAGGCACAGTCACTTACGCAGGTTTACTTCATAGACGGCGCTCAACATTATTCAAAAACAAAAGAAAAGACCTCCCTTCAGCGGCCGTCGAGTCCCCCTCCACGACCGTCAGCATGGTCGCGCCTGGTTTCGGCCTCCCACGCGGCCGGCGAACCCTCTCCGGCACCCCTCGTCGGACCCGCAGGTCCACCAGTAGCCGGCACTGCTGGCGCTCCGTCCGCGTCTCACAACAGGCCGCTCGCCGGACACGAGCGCAGGACCGAGAGAGGGAGACAGAGAGCTCAAGCAACGAGAGCTGCATGGACACAGACGAAGAAGGAGGCTGAAGCAACGAGAGCTCATGGACCAGACGAAGTGTTCAACCAAGAAAGACAGAAGAGAGAGCTCCGCGTGCGGTCGCCCTTTTAGCGCGGGGCTCCGCCCTTCGCCCCACCCCTGTTTTCGCTCCGCCTCCCTTCGAGAAGCTTCCCGAAAAGGGGCGTCCCTTTCTACGACCGCTCACGCCATGCATCCACCAATCGGACACGAGCTGCCCTGCCCCTTCCCTTTACACCAAGCACAGGGAAAATAGGCGGGAAACACGCGCGTCTCGCAGTTCCTTCCTTGGCGCCTTTGTTTGCCGTTCGGAAGCGGACGTAGTGGCGAAGATGGTGGTGGTTGTTTGTGTGGTTCAAAATAACGATAGATAAAGAAAAACGGCTATCTCAAAGGGTCGCAGCCCGGTGAACAACCGATAATTCCTTTAAACAACGGTGGGGACCTATCTGCACATAAACTTAGCGTCATAACTGATCTGAGGACCTTTATGGTGTATTGCAAATTTCCACAGCCGTAACAATACCATCTGTTCCAAGGTAAGATGTACGCTCCCCCCTACAAACGTAACAGTGTTGTCCAATTAGAATGTAAGTCTTCTTTTCTTTTTTCTTGTTTTTGTTTTTTCTTTTTTTTATGCATAATGCACCGATAACACAAATCAGTGCCCACTTATACACATGATGGTACAAAAGTGGTTGGGGAAGAATTGGATGTGGTGTCATCCCCGGAAGAGGCACATGCTTTCCATGGTCTTCAGCGACACTGCATACCCACCTTCTGCCCCGCAGGTGTAGTTTTGTGGTTGCCATTGCTAATACTAACTCATCCGCCTCCCATCAAGGGTTCCGTAACACCTCTCGGCCACCTGAGTTTCTACAAACTGGTCCAACTGGATGGGTGTTTTTTAGGAGACATCACCTTACTGGATCGCCGTTGGTCCAAAGGAGCTCATCGCACTTTTTTTTCCAGATGCTATTTTTAGTACTGGCAAGGTGTCACAGTCCACTCCCACTGGCAAGCCAGTGAAGGGTGTCTTTCGGTTTAGTTGCCGGACAACCTGACAATGCGTAGGTAGCACTGAGTGGCAGTCCCAAAAGACTGATCTGACTCAAAAAAAAAACCCAAAGTCTACAAAGTATGTACAATTGGAATGTGAGAACATCTATAAATTATGAACAATTAGAATACGAGTATGTCTTGAAATACATGCTATAAAACAAATCCGGGCAAGGTTATGCAATCTTTGATTGCTCTTTCTGGTTACCTCTGCCACCGAATGGAGATGGAGGTTATGTTTTCACCCTGTCTATCTGTCTGTCGATCTGTGAGCCAGTATACTCAAAAGGTTATGGATGGATTTGGTCGAAATTTGTGGACAGGTTTGGGGTGTGCCAACGATGAATGATTAGACTTTATGACAATACCCTTAAGACCCCTAAGACCCTGAAAGACCAAAGACACTTAAGAAACCAAGGGCCCTTTAAGGCACCTAGAACCATTAAGCCATTTAAGATACCTACTAAGACCCTTAATACCCAAAGGCCCTTAAGACCCCTTTTAACCTTTATGACCCTTTTCTATTATAAGATCAGGCCAGATCAAATCTGTGACTTGCTGCAGGTACATGTAAACTTGTTACTAACCTGTTTCATGGTCGGGTTGGCGGCGACTAAACATATCCCACACCAGGTTTCCTGATGAGAAGGTGTGTGGATATGAACATCCCACAGGATAAAAAAAACCTGTCAAAGGGCGGAGGAGCTCCTTGTGAGCCAACGGCCATTCATATCTGGTGCCCAACGTGTCTGCGGCACGTTCTCCTGCAGTTGTTACTTTTTTCAGGGAGGTTGGTGGCAGGATTTGCACTCCGTCCACCGTAAAATATTTCATTCTGCAAAGCACATAAAAATGCAAAGAAGCGGAAAACCCACTCCATGGGAGTACCTCCTGTGCAGCTTCCTTCGCAGGGAAGCTCACGCGGATGACGGGATTTGGGCAAAGCCTTCGAACTCCATTCTTTGATGATCGGAGGAAATCACGGGGTAACTTTCCTGGGTCGGATTGGGTGGTGTGTGTCGGGGTAGTGCTGAGTGTCGTCCACCGACGGCGGTCTCCTCGGGTTAACCTGAGGCTCTCCCTTTGGGTGAGTGCTGGAATGTGGTCTTTAATTTTGGAATGTGATCGTGAGCATCTCCTAGAGTCTCGAGAGAATGAGTCTGTCATGGTTTCCCTAGAGAAGTACTTACTTCAGCACCAGGAGAAAGTTCGTGCTGGTCACTTGGGCAAGACTGGCACTTCCTGGCTCATTTTTATCGATCAAGAATGCCTGGTGTTCATGCTGCTCTGTGCAGTCAATCAATGACTTGCGACTGTTTCACAGATGTGTGGCGAAGATGGCAGATCTCTTCTTTGCTACAGTGGCCACAATTACGCCCAGTATCTGAAATGGTTCGATGGATTCCTAACTAACATTGAGACATACATCCAGGTGAATATGATGAGTACTTATCATAGAAATAAAATAATTCTGCACATTTCCTAATACTTCTTTGACACATTGTATCTAATATTGTTAGTCAAATGAATGTGCTTTGTTCTTTTTTGTTCAAGTGTGACAGAACTTCTCCTGCAGGGTGCTATCCTCAGTGGCTCGCTTCCTCTTTCCCACAACCTCTGTGCACCTGACAAAACATGGAGGAAACCTTCATGAAGTTCACGAAATTGAATGGCAGAGCCGGTGATGCTGGTTTTCTCAGGCATACTTCAGAACTACGGAGCTTATCGGCGCCGGAGTTGCACAACATCTGCTCGAGTGCGTTCTGCCAATCCACTCTCGAGATGTGTGGCATGGTTGATGACCCGACTTCCCAAAGGCGAACTCCATCGTTGAGCACCAACCACGGAGATCAAGAAATGGCGAATGCAGTCCAGGGCGTCATCACAGCCATCCAAACTTCAGCAACCCTTCACATTGCTGGCAAGGCCAAGCTCTTTCTCCATCTCATCTGGAGCTGCTGGCTTCCACAGAGGTAGAGATCGATGATCTCCGAGCTGACCAGGCAGGGAAGGAAGCAAAGTTGTCAGTTTCCAATCCGTATCTTTCTCAACTTGCAGTGAGGGCAATGTCTTACAGAGAAGCTGTGGAAGTCAAATGTTGGATGAGGAAATAGCAGAACAGTGTGCAAGTAAAACAACAAGTTAAATAAAGCGACAAATCAAACAATGAAGAAAAAGCTACCTTGTCGAGTCATTTTACCATTTTTACCAACAATGAGTTTTTTTTAGTTCCGTGACTTTGATATTGAAAAAAATGATGGCAACACAAACATCTCACAGATTAATGAGCCATATGACACAAAATTTTCCTCATCTCAGATCATACCCCATCCAAACATTGATATTTTCTACCCCGATTAACCACCAGTCCCCTCACCCCACCCTCTTTCCAAATTCTCAGCTTTTCCTTCCTGAAAGTTTGTTTCTGTATCCATTTGTCCACCGTCATTCCTCCCGTACCCATTATTTGTCCAAGTCTCCCTCTATTTTGTCTTTTAACCCTGATGTTTGTGCTTTGTTCTGTTAACCGTACACAAGCAGATCTCCAAATATATCAGATTCGTTCTGATGCCATAGTCCATGGGAGCATCCATCGAGTTGGTGCTCACTTTGGGGAGCTCATATGGGGTGGGGGGGGGGCTCCCTTGGGCAGATGTCCAGTGGTACTTTTTCTGGAAGGATCTACAAAATAATGTAAGAAAATTCAGTTCAGGAAATGTCATTTCTCTCATCACATCTATTACCAAGTTTTACAAGGTTTTTTCCACAAGATCGCCTCGTGCATTAAATAACATAACAAAAGTGCATTCAAGACCAAGATTTAATATTTCCGTCACTCTTGTTATTTCCATTGCTCTCCCACCAACGATCCCCTTTCCTACCGGTGCAGGTGCTTCCAGAGTGTTTCAAATCGAACGGTTGTTCTCTTTATAATGAGTGAATACTGCACCACAATCCTGTCGATATCAATCAGCTAAAGACGCCACGAGAGCCACAACATTCCTTCTCGCGGCATGATAGGATCGTGCTTTTGTCATTCTTATCGAGTCACAAAATAAACAATGAAATACGTGCTGTGACGTCACAGCGCTATTATGACGACACTGTCCATCGACTTACCTGGAAGTTTACTTTGCATTCTATTTTTAACATGGGTTATTTGGATTTAAGAAAATCTTTGTTGGTTGTTGTTAAAAAGTTAGGAATACATTTGTGGATTTTTGAGAAAAAGGATAAAAAAAAAAAAAGTAAAACAGAGGGAATGAAATTCAAAAAAACAACCAAAAAGGTAGGAATGACATCACAATTACGATTTCCACAATACCACACCACAATCCTCTTCTGGTTTAGCATCAACAATATCTTTTGACATTTTAGTTTTGTTGTGGGACATTTTACGTTCGCTACGCGAGACGCTGCTAATAATTTATTTACAAGCAGGCGAGGAAAGATATGGGCACAGTGAATAGTTTTATTGTTGTGTGTAATGCAGGGACATAAAGAAGCGCGTGTGCGACAATAAACAGGCAATTACAAAAGGGGACACAGAGCAGACTTAACGCAAAAAAACAATCAATAATAATAATAATAATATAATAAACGATCTTCTGCAGTCTTACTTCGGGCAGACAGGCACCAGGACACACCACACACCAACACAACACACACAACACACACACCACACACAACACACACACACACACACACACACGAGAAACCCGATGAAGGAGGGAGTTTGAAAACCAGGAATTGGGCACCTTAAAGGAGGAGCTTGAGTCGAGAAGGGGCGGAGTCCAGAGTGCGAGGGAGGAGTAGTGAGGCGGGACCAGTAGGCGGGTGTGGTCGACGTCGTGTGGGCAGCGACGAGAGGCAGAGTCCGGGCAGCAGGAGGCGGGTCGAGGCGAGGCAAGAGAGAGGCGGAAGAACTCAAAAAGCAAGAGGCAAAAGAGAGCGAAGGAACTTCTCGACCTTTATAGGATTTGCAGCTCAGGGGAGGGGCCACCCTGAATCGTAACGTCATCACGTGAATGGGGCGCTCCGATTGGCCCGACCCCTCACGTGGCCCGCCAGCTTGGACCGGAAAACCACCTCACTTCGTTTCCGGCAAGGCCACCCCAGACAGCGAACGCACCTCGCTCCGACCCAACAGCATACACGAATCACCCACACCGAAATTGGCACGCGAATCGTCCAAAAACCCACGGGCCGTGCCGGGTGACCGGTCGAGGGTCCCGCATGTCCACTCGGACGTTCGACCAGCGTCGATCAACGCGCTCACCAGCGTGGCCGCACTGTAAAATTCCTCAGCTCGATCGCAGCTTCGCTGGCCGTAGAGACGAGAATACGTTCACCAATCCGTGGAGAATCCACTGCTGCCAGCGAGGACCGAAGGTACATCGCCATGGATAATCCGTGCACGTCTCACGAGGGCGGACGTGTCTACCTTCGAGCACATTCATACAGTGCGCGCGGTTCCGCCATTACGGCACGTGGCTGGCGCTCGCGTTCAACGACTCCGCCAGAGTGTGCGCGGGGCGAACACCAACATGTGGCGGATATTTGAGGTGAAAAGGAAAGCCGCTTCTACTCGCAACACTCGTATCCTGCAAACATGGCGTGGAGTCGTCTTTATCGGCCTCCGTACGCGTTTCGTGCAGCGTGGGCGTCGTGCTGGCCGTGTTTCCCGTGCGTGAAAACACAGCACATTCGTGCAGCCTCTTCAGAGGTATTTATTCGCATTGCCTTTTTAATGCAACCGGCAATCCTCCCCAGACCATCGGAAGCTCGAGTCGATAATCCCGCACCAACCAGCACACACATGACTCGGCGCCGCACGCGCTGGCCTCCACGAGGCCCCACCTTACAGCGATGGCGCACGTGGCTGATTTTACCCTAGGAATAATCAGAAAAGAGAAGAGTGGGAACGAAATGAAGGAGAAAATGATTTAAGCAACCCTAGATATTAGATCGTCGCACCGGCATCCCTTGTTGTCCGCTAAACAAAAGGAAAGGGACTATCTACACGTATGATAATGGAATAACTGTCTTGGGACACTATCTGTTGTATGTATGCGGTTCCGAGAACCGCAACAATATATAACGGAGAAGAAAGTAAATACCTCTGGATTTTTTTTTTCATGGCGTGAACAACATTGGTACATCATGGGTGATGAAGGTTGTGGTCAAGTTTCATCGACATTGAGTGTGTAGTTTCAGAGAAGAAAGTAATACCTATTTTGGGGAGCAACCTCCCCCCCCCTTTAAAACCCCATAGAACCGATTTTTAAAAAATAGTGTGACAAACTTTGGTGCATCATGGGAGATGAAGATTTGGTCAAGTTTCATCGACATTGTGTATGTAGTTTTGGAAAGGAAGCAATTTTTGGGGGGAAGCCTCCCCATATACACCCATAGACCTGATTTTTTGAATGCCGTGAACAAGCTTTGGTGCATCATGGGTGGTGAAGGTTGTGGTCAAATTTCATCGATTATGTGTATAGTTTCTGAGAAGAAAGCAAATACCTATTTTGGGGGGAACCCCTGAACACCCTCTTAGAGCCCGATTTTTCTAATGTGAAGAATCTTTGGTCCATGATGGGTGATGAAGGTTGTGGGCAAGTTTCATCGGAATTATATGGGATGTGTAGTTTCTGAGAAAAAGAAAATACATTTTTTTGTGGGGCAGGCAAATTGGACCACTTTGACCCCCTGAAACTCCTTCGACCCTGAGGTTTTTACCTCCGCCATCGAAGGTGAAGGAGGTTATGTTTTCTCCCCTTTCTGTCTGTTTGTGTACAGGATATCTCAAAAAGTTGTGGACGGTTCAGTGTGTGACAAGGCCAAATTGATTAGACTTTGGTGAAGATCCGGATCCGACTGCTAGAATTTTAAAAGTGATTCTTCACCATTGAGAGATTGGGCCAAAACGATATATAGCAGGATATGTCAAAATGTATTGGCCCGATATGTTCTCGTGGATCAGGTATTGCATGGCAGAGTATACACTCCACCGAGTGTCCTTTTACTTTTTAATGCCGTGGACAAAAGTTAAGTACATCACGGATGATGAAGGTTGTGTGTGGGTGAAGTTTCATCAAAATCTTGGGGCCGGGGGAGGGGGGGGAGGAGCAAACCTGGACCCACTTTGACCCCCTGTAGACCAGTTTTTTAGACGCTGTTTTTTTAATGTCGTGAACAAACTTTATTACATCACGGTGTTTTTTTCAAGACTTTGTCTCCAAGGAACAGTTATGGACTCCGTCTGCAAGGAACAAAGTTATGGACTCTGTCTGCAAGGAAACATAGTTAAGGACTCTGTCTGAAGGAACAGTTATGGACTCTGTCTGAAAGGAACATAGTTATGGACTCTGGTGATTCTCACAATTTCCGTTAACATGATAGTGAAACACACAACACACACCACACACACACACACACACACACACACACACACACACACACACACACACACACACACCTTCGTTCACTGACTGACTTCCACTGCAGTTATTGTCTCTGTTCACACCTTATCAATGCCTGGCGCTCTTCCCTTCATCCTCTTCACGCCGTCCGCACCTCCTCCTGTGTGATCTCCACCAACTATCTCTCCCTCGAAATAAACACGGTAGCTCCAGCTACGGCCACCCTCCCGGTTCAACCTCACATAATCCCACAACCTCATTCCCAACTTCCAATCACTTCACATCCATCTCACCTTCGCCCCTTCTCTTTCACTAGCCTCCCACCCCATCCTTAATCACCACCCAACCTTCATGTCCTTACTATCCTGTCCTGTCACGAGCCATTTATACATCATCTTCTTCCCACGTACTCTATCAACTTGTTGTAACACTCCTCTCCATATCATTCCTCATCTTATCTCACGCTCTTCTTGCTGTGGTCTTCTTTTGTCCATACAGGTGTAGCAACTAGCAACCACGCATCAGGTGCCCCCTCTATCTCTAATCTTCTCTATTCTCTTCCAAACCTCCGTATTTCACCAACTACTTTCGCTACTTCCTCCGTCCACCATACCTGGTTTGTATCCCTTGACAGTGCACCTTTCCTAATGTCTTTCACAATTTTTTTTGCAATTCCCTTCTGCCACTCTGACTTCTTCCGACTCCAACACATTCCGCTTTTTTCGCTAATGTTGCTCATACCAGGACTTAACCTCCTCCTTGTACTTTTGACAACAGTGCCCAATACTCCCCCTCCCAATAATCTTTTGACCCGCTCTTTAACCTCCCTCCTTTTCTCCATCCATACCACAAACACCACAGGCTTGGGCTTGGGTGGTAACATGCTCTCGCCGGCACTGTCTTACAATCCTTAACCTTCCACAACGGGCACTTCTTAGCACCACCAAATCAGTTCTGTTCATTGCTGTCCTACACCTATCGGTAATCTTGTGCTTTCCCGCTCTTGAAAGAATGAAGCAACCATGGCCATCCCATTCCTCGTCACGCAGCTTCACCAGCTCTCGATCCTTTCTATTTCTCATTCCCCAACCAAATTTACCAACACATTCCTCTTCACCTGGCTGCACTACTCCCACCTGCACATTAAAGTCCCCTGCAATGCATAGCATCACCTCCGCTAAAAATCTCCATCATCCTCTGCAGTGGCATCCTGAATTCTGCTTGTCTGTCCCAGTCCTTCCCGTTTGAGGCCCACATAACTGACATAACACAAACCATTTTCCTCTTGTACACTCACACCCACCCATGCATAACTAATCCGTCCCTCCCAACTTCCATTCTGACCATCTGCTTGCTAATCTCTCGGATACTATTATTCCACATCACTACCTCTTCATCCCACCCGAATGCAACAGCTTGTACCTCCTTCCAACCTACTCGCCCTGTCGCCTTTCCATTGGGTCTCCAACACACACAACACTTTTACCTAGTCGGACCTTGCTTCTGAACTATGCCTTTGACACAGAAGCATCTTTGACACAGAAAAAATCAGGACACAACTAACAAAGAGAACAGCAGGAGAAAGGGGAACACCAACAGCAGGGTGGAGGTATGTAGACAGAGAGGACAAACAAGGGATGCAGGTAATGACGCAGGTAATGATGAAAGGTAAGGGAGAACGCAAAGGGTGGACAATATGGATACAGAAGCCACGTTTTTTGGGAGGGATGGGGATTAGTTTAATGGATGTAGAAAAGATCATGATTTGGTATGGGGATGACTGGAGTTGGTGGTGAACAGCAGCTGTCTTGAAAACCTGGAGGGAAGAATGACATAGAAGAGAGTGTGGACGGTGGTTCCAAGGTGGGAACAAGATAAGAATAAATGAGTGGAGGTGAGCAGTGGTTCGGGATTTAGGCAGTTTCACAAGGAGAGCGTTGCTGGTGGACCATGTGCATCCTGAAGATACCCGAAGGGGAGGTGGGGGGGACAAAGCATGGAGAGGGCAGAGGGTGCAAGTCCAGAAATGAGGTGGAAGAAGATTGTGACAAATCTCCGCCATTCAAGTATATTGTTGCCAAATTTACCGAAACTGTTGTTTCAGAGAAATCGAACATTTTTCTTTAAGTTTATTTTTTTTAAAACTACATAATATTGATTTTTCCTTTTGAGACCAGTTTGCTCTTTTTTGATAAACTTTAATGTATACTTTATTAATTCCTGCAAATCCTTTATATACCGCTCAGTCCAATGCGGTATGAGTTTGTCACGTGGAATGTTTGTGTATGACATTTAGTGATCATTGCTTGCTTGTGTAAATAAAATAGTTGTACATTTCTAGACCTGCTCGTTTATGTCCTTTATTCCAGCGATCCGATGTAGCGTGTTTCTAATCGATAGACGGGAAGTTTTTGCCCCACTGATTGGCTCTGCTGATTGCCAAAGCTGCACTCACCATTCCGCTCGGCTGAAATAAGTATCGGATGAGTGGTTGAGGGTGTGGACCCTAACTCAGGTAGTTGTATCACTGAGTAGGTAGTGCAGCTGTGGATGTGAGGTCCCTGCTCGGCGTAATTGCTTGCGTCACCAGCTTCACAGCGATTGCTTAACAACCCTGGTGTTGGCTTAGTGCAGGGGTCTCCAACCTGCGGTCGCGGGCCACATGCGCCCTTAGATGGATTTATGCGGCCCGCGGTGCCATATTAAGTTTACATTACAATGCGGCCCGCGATATGCCATTTTGTCAGGGTCAATGATCAAAGCATTCTGTAATTTTTATTATGATTTTGATTCATATTAGACACATGTGTTTTTAACACGATTATTCATTTATCATATTCGTTGGCAAGAAAAATATATCAGCACTATTTTTGTTTAATTTTCGCATATTAATTATATATTTTTTTTCCCCCGGAATTTAGCGTCCTTTTTTTGGGTGCGGCCCTCCGCCCCTCACCACTTTGGTTTTGTGGCCCTCCGCCCAAAAAGGTTGGAGACTCCTGGCTTAGTGGTTAGGGTGGGGCTTGGGATCCTAGGGTCCTGAGTTCAAGCCCGTTGGCCGCTGAATTAAAATAACCAGGAGGTTGACTTAGCCTGTCATCCTTCCGAGGTCAGCAAAATGAGCACACAGTGTACTGGTAAGGGGGACACTGCATCAGCGGCATAGCCGCGTTCCCAACCAATGATGCAGCCAGCAGCCTCAGGCTGCACTCGAGGGAGAGGGAGAGGGAGAGGGAGAGAGAGAGAGAAGAGAGAGAGAAGAGAGAGAGAGAGAGAGAGAGAGAGAGAGAGAGAGAGAGAGAGAGAGAGGAGAGAGAGAGAGAGAGAGAGAAGAGAGAGATTAACAACCCGTCAGGCGTGGAGTTATCCATGGTCCGGGCGCTTCAGGGTCGGTCGTGGTTGCGGGTCCACGTCTGTATCCAATGAGCCCTGCGCGTGTGCCAATACAGTAACAATATCATGATTAATAGTAAATATAATCCTAGATTATTTAATGAATATCAGCATTGACAAGCCCCAGATATGTGAAGAAGCACCCATAACAGATACGGTGTCTTCCTCTGGGAGTCTGCCTGAATGTTGGGAATGACGGCATTCCTTGTTTGGAATCTTTCCAATTGCAGACTCCATTAAATAAATCACAAGCCTGCCATGTTACCACGAGATAATCCCACAAGGTTCAAAGTCATTGGCAGGGATGATCAGGGAGTCAGTAGAACATGCGGTCCACAACTCGTCCACAGTCCTTGCACGAGCCCACATTGTCAGGAGTTTTTGCAGTTTTTTGTTTTTGCAACTGTTTGGATGAGTTGATCAAAAAGTTCTCCAAATCTTTCATTGTGCAGAGGCCACCCCTCTCTCACAGGTAGTTTTCCAAGTATTTTCAGCTTCATTTAGAAGCTTTCTGACCTTTTTAGGTAACAATCCTTATCTGGCACACACAATATACTGTTACAGCTGTGGAAATTCGCATTACAAACCATAAAGGTCCCGTAGGTGAGATATCTCTAAGTGCATGTGTAGTTAGCCCCAAACCCGTTGTATAGAGGGAATTTATGTGATTCATCCGGGCTGCGATCCTTTGAGTTAGGCGTTTTTTCTTTTCTATCTTTATTTTGAACCAACCACGTCTCAACTGCCATCACACAACAACCACCAACCACAATGCCGCTTCTCAACAACAACACCTGCCTCTCAACAACCACGCCATCCTCACACTCCGCCAGCAACCGTCAACATCCCCACGAACACAAAAGGGGAACACAACAACTCCCACCCGATTTCTCTGGTAAACAAGAATGACGGTTGGAACTCAACTCCCCCCCGATTTCTCTGGTAAACAAGAATGACGGTTGGAACTCAACTCCCACCCCGATTTCTCTGGTAAACAAGAATGACGGTTGGAAAACAACTACTGACCAGCCGATCTCTGTTGGAATGTTCCCCCCCCCCCCGGTGTGCGCGAAGGGAGGGGCGGGGCGCCGGGGAAATAAAAAGGGCGCACGGAGGCGCCGCGGAGAAGAGGTGAGGTCAGGGCGGTCGTCAGAGTGTCAGTGTCAGTCGGCGGTTCATGGTCTTCTGCCCGTCTGGGTCTTGGAGAAGCGGTCCGTAGAGCGACCCGCTCGTTGGAGCTTGTAGTCGGTGGAGAGTCCGGACGTCGCGGAGGGGACGCGGACTGGAGGCGCCGCTCTGCCAGCTGTGTCGGCGGACCTGCGCGTTCGTACAAGGAGCGCCGGAGAGAGCTCGCCCACTCGCACCACGAGGGTGCAGGTAACCTGCAACGGTCTCGTGGGATTTTGTTCGGTCTACCAAGTCCCACGCCATAAAGGCCCACGGGCCCTGTCTGGCGCCCTTGTCTTTTGAGGGTGGCCTTTTCTTTTGCTTTCGAATGAATGTTGTTGGCGCCGTCTGTAAAGTAAGAACTGTATAAGTGTTGCCGTGTGTACTGCGTATTCGGTTTAACTCTTGCTTTCGCTTTATATGTGCATTTTGATTATTGTGGTTGTATAACGTGCTCTCCGTGTGCCGGGAAATAAATGTGCTTGCTTGTTGACTGTGCCCGTTTCGCTTTGTCTTTTCTCTATTGACCCTCCATCTTGCTTCGGTAAAGGGTTCGTAGTGGGTGCAACGCCCGGTAAATAATCTGAACCGTCGAGGTCGACGATAAACCGCTCGGTTATCCCGATAGTACGGAACAGGCCGCCCAAGCGGCTCGTGTCTGGAGTCGACCTGCGGCGAGGTAGATCGCCCGGTTTACCATCCGCGTGGGTACTTAGGTAGGTGAGTTGGCGAACAACCCTATCCCAGGCGGGTGGCCGATTGGCACGATCGTGGTGAGCGCCGAAAGGCCCACCCGTGACTAGCTCCCGGCGTTAGTCCGAAGGGTCACGACAGAATTGTCGCGA
>CM068963.1:41300690-41310858 GCA_035128595.1 Eptatretus atami | reverse complement strand
TCCAATCAAACTGTGGCTCACCATCGCTTGTGGAAAAACACAGGTGCGGTAAACCGGCTTGAAATTGGGTGGTAGCTCGGGATTGTACGGATATGTATTTCAAGGGCTGGTGGAAATCCCAACTGACTGGAAGAGGGGCCTTGTTGTCCCTCTCTGGAAAGGGAAGGGTGATCGCCAAGACTGCAGAAACTACCGAGGGGTGACGCTGCTCTCAGTGCCGGGCAAGGTCTTTGCTCGGATAAATCTTGATGGGGTTTGCCACCATCTGCTTGAGCACCAGCGTCCAGAGCAGTCAGGCTTTACACCAAAGATGTCAACGATTGATCTTATCCTCGCTCTTTGGGTCCTCACCGAACGCAGACGAGAGTTTCGGCAGGGGCTGCTTGCAGCCTATGTTGATCTCTGTGAAGCATTTGATACAGTGAATCGGGATGCCCTCTGGAGGATTCTTGGTCTTCCTGGGGTGCCACCAAAACTGATCGATCTGATGTCTGAACTCTACTCTGGTACTGAGAGTGCTGTGATATGTGGTGGTTCCATGTCTGACTTATTTCCAGTTGTTACTGGAGTTCCTCAGGGGTGTGTACTGGCCCCCACACTTTTCAGCACTTGTCTGGACTGGATTCTGGGAGGATGTCTGAGAGATCAAGCTGCGGTGCATCATTTGGAAATGTCAAGATCTCTGACGTTGATTTCGCAGATGATGTAGTCATCTTTGTGGAGACTCTCGATATCCTTTTGGGGGCCCTCGAAGTGCTGAATGAGGAGTCGGAGCTGCTGGGATTACAGGTTTCCGCGGTCAAAACTAAGATCCAGGCTGTCAATGGCATATATTGGATGCTGTTCTCCTTTCTGTACCTGTTTGTGGTGAGGATGTTGAGGTCGTGGAGATATTCACTTACCTTGGCAGTGATACTCATGTCTATGATGGCTGTGAGCCAGAGGTCAACTGGGCTGGGTCTCCGTCGATGGGTCTTGCAGCAGGACAATGACCCCAAACACACTTAAAAAAGCACCCAAGAATGGTTCAAGACAAAACACTGGAATGTTCTGAAGTGGCCAGCAATGAATCCAGATCTAAATCCCAATGAACACCTGTGGGAAGATCTGAAAACCGCAGTTGAGAGAAGGCACCCTTCAAATCAGGGAGAACTGGAGCAGTTTGCACAAGAAGAGTGGGCCAAACTTCCAGTAGAGAGGTGCAAGAAGCTCATTCATGGTTATCGGAAGCACTTGACTGGAGTTATTTTGTCCATAGTTATTTTGTGCGACCAAATATTATGTCTTGGGTGTGAAAAATTATGATAATGCCATTTCTTTTTATTTTCTGAAAGGATATATTAAGTTCTGAATCAAAAACAAAGGTTCTGTAATATTATCAGTGAAATAAAGAATTGTGGAGACCAAATACTTGTGTCAATTTCAACTTATTTTTGGAGAAAATTGTGAGTTATTTGAAAAAAAGTGCAAGGGTGCTAATATTTTTGGCCACGACTGTGTGAGGAGATTCGGGGAGAGGGGCCGTGGCCCCCTTTCCAGGGGAGATTCGGCCATGCAGAGCACAACTTAAGGTTTAGGCATGGTTACGATGCTGCATGGCCAGTTTGGTCTGGATCCTGTTGTCAGCTTCTGAAAAGAAGATTTTTTTTTGAATGACATACCAATATTTTGGGCAAATCCTCCCTTTTAGCCCACTCAAAATGGATGAATCCGGAAGGGGATCCCACGAAGGATCAACCCCACGAGACCTTACTGGGTTGCAGTGTACATTTATCATTTTCATATGTCAGATGGTAAAACTTCACCCATTCAATCACCATTAACACAAAATATTTTGATGGGTGGGAGGGGATAAATTTATGGCAATTTCAAGTGCAGTGCCAGGGATACAAAAACCAGAGCCAGGAAAAAAATCCCCCCTCCCCACCTCTGTCCGCACCCTGTATACACGTACATACATCAACAACAGATTGCTAATTCGAACAGCAGATCTCCAACTGCAATACCTAAGGTAAACTTGTCTTTTAAAAAATAATCATTTTATTGCCTCGCAGCAGAGGGCAAAAATGAGTTTCTAAGTAGTTGTAGTAGTTGTAATAAGAAGAACCAGTCTTGCTTGTGAATGTTCATATCGATCTGTGTTGGTGGACAGGTAGGATATTGGATTAAATCAACAGGACATTGATTGAGATATATGAACCAGCGTGGGAAGTGAAGAGCGAAACGTCAACTTCTTGCTTCCCATGGTGGTTAGCATATCTCAATCAATTAACGTCCGGTTCATTCCATCAGTCGAAGTAGTAGCAGTGGTCCTTTTATTTTTCCCCATCTTAGGGCCCTGTCACACCTTGACGTTTTAGCCAGCGTATGGCAACGTATCAAAATGTATGTGAAACGCTGGCGTACGCTGAACTATTGTGTTTTTTTCAGTTTTGGGCGTATTCATACGAGTTGGACGTATGCATAACGTATTAGTAACGTACACAAGAACGTTTCGATAACTTATAGATAACTTATACCAACGAATGCTTAGCGTGTTGTCGGCGTTCACAACGACGTATGCCCAACGATAGTCTAACGTATGCAATAGCGTGCGGCAGCGTATCGCTGACGATCACGTGGCGTAGCCTATTAATAGGCTGCCGCTCAATACGATTTAAAATCGCTGCCGCTCGACTATTTAAATGGACGCTGGGCTCGACGATTTTAATCATAACCAAGCTAGACATCGAAGTGTCAACATCACCGTCATGCCGAAGAAGAAAAAAACAAAAAAACATGGAGTCTGGAACACTGACGGGTTCCTCCTGTGAAGCCCATTTTTCTATACCAATTCCCCTAGACAAGATATTACCAAATATGATGACTATATTTAAAAGTAAGTTAATATTATGGAATATATTAATAATATTATTGTCGAGAATAAATAATACAACCCCATCACAACTTACTTCGAGAAATTAAATGAAGAATCCAGTTTGGATGGAGGGCATTTGAAAAAGCTATACACACACTCTAGGAATATACAATTCCCCTATGTATGAAAACCACGTGGCCAATGTATCCTACTGGTCATTATTTATTGTTCCAAAACATAGCCTTTGACAACAAACATGGTTCAGAAGCTGATAACATCCCAGCGTGCCTCAGAAGCATGAAAATAGGATGTTGAAAAAAGAATGAATGGGTAAGTGGAAAGACAAAGGTGATTGTTGTGATAGAAGAGAAAGGAAACAACAATGGCAGTGGGTAGGAAACATTGCACAAACACCTGAGGTGGTCAATGCAACAACCAAATGGAGTCCACAAACTGGATATAGAAACAGAGGCAGACCACTCAAAATATGGAGAGACGAGATTGAGACCAGGCGGAAATAACATGGAGGCAGTCAGCAGAGGATAAGGAAGGATGTGTAATCAGGGAAGCCCTATCTCCTACAGTGGAACTCCACAGACTGATGTGGTGGTGATGATATGATGATGAGTAAATGGATGCACCACTTTTCATTCTAGCGAGAATGAAATGCTTGTTTCCATCCTGTAATGTAGCTTGGCACCCCTATATCGTGTGATGACCTGTGGGGTGGGGAATGGGGGGGGGGGAACATCTCATGTCCCCTACCATACATGGAGGGAACAGTCTCCTGCAAGCAGCTGTCTATCAAAGCATGAGAGCAGAGGTTTGTAAAAGCCCCTCCTCGTGGCATTTGGCGAGAAGGAAGAAGGAGACGGAGGTGGCCATTTCACTCTGGTGGTGTTTCTCTCCTGGTGTCATATTCCTATCCCACCTGCTACCTTGCCTGCAGTCATATTCTCCCACTTGCTTAGTGTTCTGCTGTCGTCACAAACTCACAAGTCCATCTCTGGCTAGCATATCCTTTAAACACTGCCCGACTCAGGTATTGTGAACGGTTGAGTGTGTGCACTGAGGGCAGATAGGTTTCTATTGTGTAAAATTGTGTACATATAGGGTCCTTTTGCAATAAATTAATCATCTCTTAAGGACAGTGCACCACTTGTTGCCGCCATTTTGTCACGCAAACAATGGGGTTCATTTGGGGTCCATGGAGAGTTTAATTACTGAACTTGTGTTAATAAACAGCATGGGAACAACCCACTGGTTCACATGCTGTGGAAATTTCTCGATGCAGACCTGTGCAGAAAAGTTTTAGTGGCCATTGTTGAGCGATAGGACTGGCATGCGGCGCGTGGCCGTTGGGAGAGGTGCTCTGTTCAGAGGCTGCCGTAGCCTGGTGTTGGCTTAGTGTTAGGTGGTGGCTGTTCGGAGGCTGCCGTAGCCTGGTGTTGGCTCTAGTGGTTAGGTGGTGGCTTGATCCTAGGGTCCTGAGTTCAAGCCCCGTTGCCGCTGAATTAAATACACCAGGAGGTTGACTCAGCCTGTCATCCTTCCGAGGTCGGCAAAATGAGCACCAGTGTACTGGTAAGGGAGACACTGCATCAGCGGCATAGCCACGCCCAACCAATGATGCAACCAGCAGCCACAGTCTGCACGAGAGAGAGAGAGCGAGGTGGAGAGAGAGAGAGAGAGAGAGAGAGAGAGAGAAGAGAGAGAGAGAGGAGAGAGAGAGAGAGAGAGAGATTGCCATCCACTAGACAATACTGCGACCATCTCCCACAATTGTGAAATGAGATTTGCAGATGTTATTCCGATCTCCTGTCCAAGGTGTGCTTATACAACAGCACAATTCCAGGCCTCACACCACCCACATGGCAGGAGCACTATCACTAAACGTAGGTGGGGAGTTGTTCCACACCTGCCTTACAGCCCCAGATCTTGTTCAATCAAACTGCCACCTGTTGAGTTCCTGTACGAGACCCTACGTGGCAAACACTTCAAGCATGAGGATGTGAATGAGGCTGTACGAGTGTGGCTCGCAACAATGATAAAGAGTTCTAAGCTGCAGGCATCAGGAAATGATTGAGATGGGACAAGTGCATTCTCACCTTGGAATGATGTTGGAAAATTACCGGCAGTATGTATCCCTGGCTCAACAAGCTGTGGAGAGCAAAATGATGCAATATATTGATTAACCCTTCTATTTTAAGGCACTTGTATTTATTTGCAGGCCTTCCCATTAAAATAAATCAGCACCAGTAAAAGAAACCAGCCCCAAGCAGAAAAAGCAAAATAATGATCATCATCATCATTAGAGAATAAGGAGTAGGGAAATAAGGATGTTCATACAAAGTCTTTTTGTTCCCGCCCTCCGACAAAGCCGAAGATGGGGACATTAAAATGAGCTCCGTCCGACGACCGATCATCCGTCCATGTACTTTTGTGTGCGCGACATTTCAAAAAACGTTGAACATTTAGCTTTCACATTGCAGATATCTATTCCTCATGACATGATCTCAACCTGATTAGATCACGGCTGTTGGCTGAATTTTGTTGCCATGGCAACCATCTCAGTAAATGGCTGTTGACGCAATATTTCAAAAAACATTTAACATTTAGCTTTCATATTAAGTACCGGTAGATCTATTTCTCATACCACCAAAAAAAAAAAACCTAGAGTATCAGCTCCTTGTTATGCCCAAGATATGCATTGTTGTGTAAATGTGGAGAAGTTAAATTAAACTATTATGGCCAGTTAATTCAGTATTGTTATGGTCAAGCAAAAAATTACAGATTGAACCATACGAGGTGAAATGTAGATTCTTTATATTTATTGAGATCCGCCATGTGGTCATACATACGTGCATGGCCTGAATGCTGTCGGATGCCCTTAGTACTATGATATAACGGTGTGTGCGGAATCTTGTTGTAGCAGCAATCCAGTACAATGACCATTTGTTCATTATAACGAGACTATACTGACATAAAAAATTGCTTGTGGTTGTGTTTGTTCATTTATTTTACATAGTTGTATTACTCATTCCAACAAGCCTCGTGTGGCTTAACGGTTAAGGTCTTGAGTCAAGCCCCTGTTAAGCCATTCATTTAACACCAGGTCAGGTTGACGCTGCCTGTCATCCTTCCGAGGTCGGCAAAATGAGTACCAGTGTGCTAGTAACAGGGCAATGCATTAGCAGCACAGCTGCACTTACAAAAACGATGCAGCCAAGAAGCCACAGGCTGCATACAAATAAATAATACTCATTTGTTAGTCGACAAATTGACAAGGACAAATTGACCTGATTAGATCAAGACAAATTGACAGAATCAATACTCTCACATTATTTTATCATCCGTGGGTAAATGGTCCCAACCATTGATATTAGCAACATTGTAACACTTGTATAAAATTAGTTAAAAGAGTAAGTAGGCAGCTTAGACCTAACCACCTATGTTTTACAAAGCTACAGAAGAGAATATGTGGTAAGAGTAACCTTATCAAGGCTCATGGAGGAGAATTTCTTTAATTTAATTGCAGGTTGTTTTTTTGAAATAATAAACAACACATCCAATTTTTGATTCAAAACATCTCACAATGATTTTTTTTTCTTACAAGAGCGAGGCTCATGAAGAGCAAGGTTAAATTGACAGCGGGGTCGTGGGGCAACAATTGGGCACAACCGGCAAGGGGATAAACAAACAGGAAAGGAAGAGGATACAGAGATAAAGGGAGGAAAGACTGATGTAGCAAGTAAGGGAGTTTGGTCATCGGGGTTAAAGGGAGTAATAAAGATCATTAATCGGGATGGGGATGACACAATGTAGAGGTGCACCGATATTTTGACCCTGGAGGGAAGAGTGAGACAGAACAACCTCTGGAAGGCATTTCCATAGGTGGGAGAATTAGGCATAAAAGAGTTGAGTTGTCCACAGTCAGCCTGGATTTTGTAGGTTTAACCAGAGGGTTACTGGAAGAACGCGTGCATCCTCGAGTTGCTGGGGAGCGACGGAGGACTGAGAAACAGAGGAAGCAATGTTGGAGAATAGACGGTAGAAAACAGAGAGACAGAGAGTCGTACTCCAAATTCAGATCGTCAGTCAATAGCTCTTCGACCCGCTTGCAATAGGACAGCAACAGACCTTGTGTTTTTGGTGTCTCATCATGGGAGATTCCAATAATGTCGAGAGCTTAAATTGCACGGAACCCAGGAGAGATCGATGTGATGCTGGGGCATCAGCCCATAGCGGAGAGTAGTACTCCATTGAACTACGACAAAGGCTTGTAGACTGTGTAGCTGTGACAAAATTTTGATTTCAAGTTAAATTCAAAGACTCAAAATATATGTTCAAAAACATTCAATAAATATACCTAAATATGCACTCATCAAGTTAAAGGTTTGCCACGGTGATTAAACATCCCAAATTTACTTTAACCACCGAGTTTGCACATTCTCGAGCATTATGTATTTTTTGCATAGGCTTAAACACACCCAATTTCCCAAAACAAAGAAAAACTGTAATTACTGTTCTGCAGACGTTATTTTAATGGTATCTTAGCCGTTCTTGCGAGTGATCAAAAAAAAATTTAAATTATGCACAAAGCATCGTGGGGATTGACTCACTCCTCCAGGCAGCCAGACGCATGAGTGATGATATCATGCAGCATAGTGCCACCTAATCGTAACAAGTCAAGCTTTACTTAAAGCCGTGTGTATGAAATGACATTTTTCAGTTGCTATGCATTCGACAGGAATGGAATTTCAATCAGATTGTATATTTTTGTCCCCGGTTTTGGTACTGTGATGAAATAGAAGGAAAAGTTACTCGTTGCTCGGAATTTTAGTTTGTTATACCTAGTGTGGCAAATTAGTAGACAAAGCCCAGTTATACCATTATTCATTTTGGATACAACCCCACACCCTTATTCTCACACCAACCACTTTGGCCTTGGTGGAGCTGAAAATTCAGTCAGTCAATAGCTCTTTCACAACTCTATTACCTATAATTTGCCATCGTGAAATCGCATTTCCTGTTGTCGCTGAATATTCCAGATCAGAAACTCAGCAGCTTCTATGATCTTCTCAATATCAAAATTCTTCCTACTTTAATGGCTAAAACATTCGCACCTTACTTATTGTGGATTGGTCAGGGAACGTTTTGGCCCAGGTCTTCACAAACCGAGTGATCAGGGCTTGATGTTCGACTGGAGCCAATTTAGACAGGCATTTGTAATTTGTTTGGGTGCCAGTGATAACTCACATACTCTTTGCAATTACATCATGGGATCTTTAATGTCCACCAACTAATGCAAACAGATGGATCCTCCTGCTTAACGTCCATACAAAGGGACACATTGATGGATCACCCTGCATATGAAGCACTGTGCGTACATTTTATAGCTGGGTCAAGATTAAAATCAAAGGCCAGTAGAAACCGTTGTCTTTAGCTATCCTTTCAGCCCAATTCTCAACATAAAAGTAACATAATTTAAATAAAAATAGTGGCTTGTAAATACCAGGTGAACTAGTTAAACATTGGGAATACAAGATTATTACATCCTATTTGATGTAATAAAGATAATATGACACATTGGGAGGATACGGAGCGATTCTCCCCATTTGGCTGTCAATGTTCCAGAGACGATGCCAAAATCCAGAAGAGAATGAATCATCTTGAAGTTCCACTTCAAAAGCAGCACTATATGTGTACAAGTATGCAAAATTGTGGAAACAAAAGACAAGAGAGAAAAAAGAAGCACAACGATCATTCAAGTAGACATCAGCAATTCATGAATATAATTATTTTTCTCACACTAAAGTGATGATATTTTCAAAGACCAATGCTAAAGGCAGATAAAAAGTGCATTATTAGGCAATAAAAACAAGCCTATGACATCACCTGTTCAAAACAGTTTCATAGTTTCAGCAGGGATTTTAAGCTCTCATGAAGGTATATTTTTTATATTGCCTTTGATTACTCCAGACTCACTGTGCTCACAATGCAAAGAAATCCATTTATTTCACATACCCCTCTTCTCCCCCCCCCACCCCCCCCCACCCACACCTCCACACTCTCTCCCATCCCCTCCCTCCCCCATCTTCCTCTGCCTCTCGCACCCCGTCTCTCTCACCCATATATATATATAATATATATATATATATATATATAATATATATATATATATAATATATATTATATCTCTCCTCTCTCTCTCTCTCTCTCTCTCACCCCTCTCCCTCTCTCTCCCACCCCCTTCCTCTATCTCTTTCTGCCTCCCACCCACCCTTAATATTCCCATCAGCGAAGCAACATGTCCTATCTGCTAGTCAACAATAATTCACTGCTTCATAACCAAATCTCAAGTGAAGCTCAACTGGAGCCAATATTATAAATGTTGTACTGAACATTCAAGTCTTTTCCTTCAACTGCAATCTTGTTCAGGATATTTTGGAGGCCAGCAACCAAGCTTCATCATCGTAAGGGCCCTGTCACACCTTGACGTTTTAGCCAGCGTATAGCAACGTATCAAAATGTATGTAAAACGCTGGCGTACGCTGAACTATTGATTGTTTTTCAGTTTGGGCGTATTCATAACGAGTTGGACGTATGCATAACGTATTAGTAACGTACACAGAACGTTTCGATAATTTTATAGATAACTTATACCAACGAATGCTTAGCGTGTTGTCGGCGTTCACAACGTATGCTCAACAATAGTCTAACGTATGCATAGCGCGGCAGCGTATCGCCGACGATCACATGGCGTAGCCTATTAATAGGCTGCTGCTCGACGATTTAAAGCCCTGTCACACTTGACGATTTAGCCAGCGTATGCCGACGTATGAAAAATTTGTCTAAAACGCTGGCACACTCGAATACGTTATGGGTAAGTCTTGTATACGTTAAGAGCCGCGCTGAAGCACGCTGGCATACGTCGTAGTACGCCGAGCTCGTCGACAAATTTTAAGCATGCTCAAAATTTTTCGACTATGCCAGCGTATGACCTCACACGTTCCGCATACACTGTCCATAAGTTGTAGGCACGTTATGCGATCTTGACACACGTCGACACACGTTACTTGTAAGTTACTCATAAGTCGAAACACGTCGAGGTAATGTTAGCGTACCCGAAACTTATTTCTAACTAGAGTACGTGCTTTGAACCTATGAGTAACGTGCTTTGAACCTATGTGTAACGTATCTCCAACGCATATTGACGTATATAGACGTATTTACGTCTTCCGGACGACCACAGAACTTACTGAACGTGTTTCTACATACACTACCTATAATGGCGTATTGGCAGCGTTA